>JAVKLA010000028.1:9365669-9429791 GCA_034782735.1 Sagittarius serpentarius
TACTGAACTGAAAACACAGCGCTGTACCAGCTACTAGGAAGACAATTAACTCTATCCCAGCCGAAACCAGGACAATGTGTAATTATCAATTTTTCTCTGAAAAATCCTCTCGCTTTTTAGTATAAGAGGAATTCCTATTTTGGGTGCAGTAATCAACCTAGGCAGTTCTGATCATGTCTTGAAACAGATTCCTAGGAACTTTTTTCTTGTTGGTAGTAGGTGGTTGAAAATGTTTCTTTAACAGAAGAATCTACAGAGACTGTTTGGTAATACTTAGGTTTCTATGTTCTTTTATGGATCTTTCCTAGATACAGTTACTTGAATTATCATAACTTTTCATATCAACCAGGGCTGTGCTTGTACTGTTAGTTTTGGGTGGGGTTTTTTTGGTTTAATTTTTCTCTCCCTCGTGCAACAAGTCTATAACAGCAAATTTGATACCTCCAAAACTAGTGCATGAATGTTATGATTCTGGCTCTATGTACGGATATGGAAAGAAAAGTAACTTTGCCTTATCAAAACTGTCTGTTGTGATACAAAAAAAAACCCCAAATGCTATAGTAGTTAAGAAGGGTTATACAGAGATGCATGCGTGGGACTTTCAGATCAGAGTTATTCTGTAACTAAAGAAAAACAACTATTGTTGATCCTGCAAAAGAAAATGTTGTAGCATAAATCTTTGATAAAAGTGTATAAGGGGCTGCTGGTATTAATGCTACTTCTGATTGGTATTGTTAGTGCTCCTTTTGTTTTAATCTGTGTATTATTGTCACTCTAAGAAAAGGCCAAATGGAAAAAATTTACTTCTTATGAGTCTTATCTCATGAACCAACCAGCTGTACGCAGTGTAAGTGCATATATATATTTCATGAAATTCAGGTGAAATTATGGAACCAGCTATACTTCTGCAAAAGATAAAACTGGAAGCACTATGAACAACTCCTACACAATACAGCTCTCCTTCTGTTAAGAGTTCATGCCACTAAAGGAATTCACCTGAAGATCAGTATCTACCATGAATAACCTCCTATTCCTCTGTGAGATTTAGATTAAGCTTTAAGAAGTGAATGCTTTCTTGGCCAAGACACTTTTCTTGTTATGTCATCTGCAATATGCTAACAAAGTATGTGCAAAGGAAAAAGGTCTTCATTATCTTAGACCAACCCTCATAAAAGCCAATGAAAGTAGTCCCTAGAGGCAGGCATATCTTCTAAAAAATAACCCTAACCAATAACAACAAAGTAATTTCTGAAACTGGCAGTATTCTGATCACTAGCCTCTTGCTAGCACTGTTCCTTTTCCTTCATCACCTCTTGCTGCCAATCATCTCTGATAAAACTATTTCATCTTTTTTGGAGATCAGTATTGCAGTTGGCCATTATATTTAAGTTGCTATATTGTTTTTTCACTGTGCCATTAAAAAAGAAAGAAAGAAAGGAAAAAAAAG
Organism: Sagittarius serpentarius; assembly: GCA_034782735.1. Lineage (NCBI taxonomy): Eukaryota > Metazoa > Chordata > Aves > Accipitriformes > Sagittariidae > Sagittarius > Sagittarius serpentarius. The sequence goes on from JAVKLA010000028.1 coordinate 9,367,117, forward strand.
ATGTAATTGTTGCTGGTGAATAAACATAATCTGGTTCAGAAGATAATTACAAAAGGAAAGGAGAACTCTAGTTCCAGACAGTAGCTGTATCCATACACTCTGGCATTTGTGAGCTACAGATTGTAATCTGTCCAAGGTCCACACCTTCTATGTCCTTCAAAAGAGGGCAGGCTTAGTATGAGAGAGTGTCTTTCATCCAAGAAGATAAAAAAGGGACATACAAGGTTCTTAAAAGGGTTGTATGTTTTTAAACATAAAAAGCATGCATTAATAATGGCTGCTGCTTTTTCCTATTTCCTATTTAGAATTTTTGCTTCAATCAGTGATTCCTAGAGTCAGTAACAAGAGTTCTCTGTTCAAGTTTTTCTTAGATACACATACATTTTAGGATAGAAAATTACTGTGCTTTGCTTTGTTTGCACTGAAAGGAAAAGAACTGGAGAATATGCAGCTGGCGTGCTATAATCTTGAGGAACTATTATCTAGTGTTGATCAGGCTAGATTCTAGTTTAAGGCTTCTCAAAAGATTAGGGAGGGTAAAGAAGGTGTGTGTGTTCTCAATTCAGTGGCAAGACCAGGAAATAGAACAACAGATATATTACTAGGTTTCCAACAACACAAAATCAAGTTTTTTCCATAGTTTTCACTGAAGTAAAGTACGTGGTTTGAATCAAGACGTAATCAATTTGTTTTAAAATTAAATCAGCTCCATTTTTGGATGATTTTTAAGTCATGGAAAATGTAGAGACAAAACCTGTGTTTTAAACTAAGACTTACTTGTCAATCAAAAGCTAAAAGAAGGCAGCTTTCCTTTTCCCTCAAATCCCCCAGACCAGTGGTTAGGGCAATCATTTACACCACAGGAGACAGTTAAAAATCTAACCTCTTTGTAATTTAGAGGAGGGATTTGAACCAAAGCCTCCCTTCCACTGAAAAGAAAGTGCCTTACCAGAGAGTCCCTTATCCAACAAGTGTTGTTTTTTTCCACCCACCACTATGTTTTCTTTCACAAATAAGCTGTCCGTCTGTGGCCAGTTGTCTGATGACAGCACTGTGTGCGCTTTGCCAAGTAGAAACCAAATGTTACAGCCATTATGGCCAATTATCTTTACATCCTCTATGAACCTGTCATAGTCTTATCAATCCTTTGTAACTAAGTTATACTTCTAGATAAATAATCCAAGAACATCTATTACAAATTATCCATGTTATTATCTGTTAGGAAAAAAGTTTTCTAAGTTGGTCCTGTGCCCAGGGAGCCCAACACCCAGGAATGGGGGAGATGTGCCCAGGTCCCGACAGATTCAATGCATCTGTGCATCCTGTGTGCTCAGCACACAGCCCTCCCCTATCTGAGGACAAAGCGGACCTGTGCTCCACAAGGCCTCCAAAGGTATGACACCCTGCTTCTCCACGCACACAGGTGCAAATTAAATGCCGTACAGGAACATCCCAAATATACTTCTACTGGAAATGATATGGCTAATTGTTTCTGACTGTGTAGTACTTTACAAATTTTACATTGGTTTCTCGCAAACAAGCAATGTCTCTGTCAAAAGCTGTGGCTCTGCGCTCACTTCTTTATATAAAACCCCATTCACTCTTCCCTTCTGGACTAACATCCACTGTGGAGTCTTTTAGGATGCAGCCACTTTTGAGAGTATTTGTCAGGGTATTTTCTGCTATTTTTCATTGTTAGGGTTCCAACTTCGATATTACGTCTTCTCTTTTTTTTCTTGATCCCTGTACTTTTCCGAATAAAGATGACATATAGTAAGGGACAGTCCCAACAGGTCTGTTCATTTTTTGTGTTGATTATATGTTTTGTCCTGCAAAAAGTTGATAGTGAGGAATGAAGGCTAAGCTGGGGTATTTCTCAAACTCTGTGCCAGCCCCTCAAGGAACAGACTTTGCCGATCTTTAGAAAGATTAGTCTTTGGAATTTTCTGTTTTAATGGTTTAAAGATTTACAAGCATTTATTGAAAAGCTTTAGGTTCATTCATACATGTCTGCTCGTAATTGAAACATGAGTTTGAAGAAATTTGGGGTTTTCTTTCTATCATCTGCTCCTTTGGCTCCAAATTCTCAGAATTATCGAAATTAACAGGAATGATAAACAAAACAATTCCTTAGAGTATCTCAAGTAAAGGAGATAATGTTTAAAAAAAAAAAAAGCATGAGTTTAATCTAAAATGTATGAAACAACTCATCACAGCAGCTTGTGTCTATCCTGTCAGATAGACACCGTACAGACAATAGTGTTTGACTTAACTAGTACTGTCAGTATTTTAGTGAACTTTGTATGCTTAAATGGAGTTTACTGCAATTTTGAAATGTTTTAATAAATGCCACCAAAGGAAAAATAGCTGTATTTATGCATAATGATCGAACTACTCCAAACTGTTTTCCCTCCATGTGGTAAGCAGTCACCTGTTAGCTTATGTAGTTGTAGTCATGTAGCAAGCTGCAGGGGCAGCATTTTATCCAGGTAAAAATAATTAAGTGCAACGGTTAAAAAGAAAACAAACCCAACAAAACTACTGTTATGACATATGCAAAATTCTGGAAGTACTACAAATTACTGAAAAATGCATTTATTGTATTGAATGCTGAATGTAAAACAACTGTGGTGCCACCGATCATTTGCAATTTGATTTAACTGAGATCTGTTGATTCGTATCTTATTAGTATGCTATGTATGAAAAGAACTAGCTGGGTACATTTGTTTATTTGTCAGAGAAGCTTACACATGCACAGAGTAAAATGGATAGGCTGCAAGAGCACCTGGCTGTTTGCTAAATAGAATAATTAAGAACCCGTAGGCTACCAAATGAATGCAAGGATTATCTTTAGGACTATCTTTCTTAAGAAACAACATGTGGGTGGGATTTTTTTGCATTTTGATGATATGGATGTAATCTATATTAAAAGCTGATGTTTTAGAAAGAAATATTATTAGGTTTTGTGAAGTAAAACATCATCATAACAGGATGGGACAGAATTAATTCAATAAGTATAATCCTGTTTCTGTTTTTTGTGATTTTATATTTTTGTAATCTTGATTACGTATTTTTAACAGCTGGGTTTTCACATGCAGTCTTACGATTTAAATACATACCTCCTGGTTTTTTGTGTCATCACTGTCTGCATCTGAACAGCGGACTTTCAGCTTTATAGCATAAATCTCTTCCACTAGAGCTATACTGTTATAATTATCACAGATGGCAACAGAAATAAGTGGTTATCTCGGTGGACCAGGTGCTTGAGAAAGATACATAGCACAATACACCAGTGAATTACGTATTTATGAGTAAACACATTTCACAGAGAACATAGACAACTACTTAAATGAAGGAGTCCCTTTCTTGAAAGCACTATGTCTAACTGATTGAGAGGTGAATTATGGATCTACCATGTTACTGATTACAGCAGCCTCTATTTTTAAGGGGAAGAAGTTTTAGCTGATAAATGCAGTGAAATGTACAATGAACACAAATTACCTGGGAAATGTGATCCTTAATTTTGGTCCTTTAATGCTGCAATCTTTTAAATTTGTTGTTGGCCTTCATTGGTTGATTGGTTTGTTCCCTTTGTCCTACCTCCACCCCGTCCACCTACAACAAAGAACATGTATAAGGGATTCAGATATGTCGGTAGTGACAAAGCTGTTTCAGCAGCAGTTCTGTCTCTTTCTTTTCAAAAGAGGTTCAATCAGAAAAATAGACTAGACATGTTCTTATATGCATGTGAAATACTCTTAATATTTCCCTTCTATCATTCCTCAGCTCTTGCCAGACAGAAAGTGATAAATATGGTTTCAGAGAACAAATTTCACAAAAGGTATTTCCCAAGCAACATGACTATATTAACAAAACTCAGATGCCTGCTCCTTATTATTTCTGTGCTAGACAGTGATAAGCATGCTACGTAATGTATTTTCTAATCTAAAAATTAATTTCATAAGAGAGGAAATGCCAAATGGAAATGTGCATGCAAAAGAGGTTTTGTTTGCTCATTAATACCCAAATTACAGCTGATAATATCTCCCACAAGGAGCTCAATATGGTAGTATAATTTGGCAAGTTATTGTGCCTATCTTACCTAATATGTTTCCCTTGGAAGAAAATAACATCTCTTTTTTTTTCTCCAAGTATGGGAAATTACAAGAACAATTTGGTAAAGAAATAATGTGTAAAACATTGGGCTTCTGATCCTGGTCTCCCTAAAATCATTAGTCAGAGAAGACAAATATTTTATACAGCTAGAATCTAGAAAATGATCAGCCACTATTGTTTGTTGAGATCTTAAAGTAGTTTATGTTATTGTGTAACAGTTACCTTTAAATAATGTGAACTCTGTGCTGGTGTGTTCCCTCATTATGGTTCAAGTCTTAATAACTGGATTGGAGTTCATTGTCAAGTACTGGGAAGACAGGAATAATAATGACTGCATAACCGTTTCATAATTTCCCGTTCCTGCATGTTGCCTGATGTCTAGCAACACTTGGGGTGGTTTATGGTATCTGCTTCTTAGCAGAACGATGCAGTGGAAGGCTTCAGGGGCTGTGAAGTGTAAGGCAAGACTGGAGCCTTGTGCTTGTGCGTTTCTTTTGTTTCCTCACACAAAGGCAAAGAAAGCATATAGATCTATCATTAATGGCTCCTCACGGGCCTTCTGAGAGCAGCAAAGACATTCTTGTGCTGCTCTGGCAGGGGTTAGGCAACAGTGCGTGACTCCCGTATTTTCATCGTATTTGTGATAGTTTTATTGTCGTTTAGGAAGGGTTTACATGTGTCACTTGAACACAGATTCCTAAGTTATTGTAAACCACATGACACCTACCTGCTTTTACTGTGAAATGAGCAGGTCTAGTCTGACAGGAAAACTAGCAAAACATAGTATTCTATTATTCCCTGAAGCATCCTCCTTGTTTCTGTGCTAAGACTGTGTCTGAATTTACTTTTGTTGATTTTTTTATAGAGTACTGCTATATTTTTCTTGATTAATTATTTTCTTTCCCTCAGCACAAGACTTCCAGATATTCTGCTTTCATTCAGTTTTTCTTAACTTTGCTACAGATTACAGGATTAACACTTCACCCTATTGCAGAAACTTTAAACTAGTTAAATACTCCTGACAGGGTATACATTCGAGAAGAACCAACTCTGACAATCCAAAACTTAAAACACTTCAAGCCAGAACATAAACCAGCATAAGTGATCACAGATTTAATGAAGATGATGGAGATGTACTGTTTTGTAACACCTCAGAATCTTGTTTTTTGCGATTTAATTTTCAGCTTTTTTACCTGTGGAGCAGGTATTTCCCTGCAGCCCGTGGAGAGGACCATGTTGGAGCTGACATCCACGGGCTGCAGCCTGTGGAAGACCCCACACCTGAGCTGGTAGACTTGCTCTGAAGGGAAGTGCAGCCTGTGGAAAGGACTCACATTGGAGCAGGGGAAAAGCGTGAGGAGGAAGAAGCAGCAGAGGTGAACAGTTACAGACTGACCACAACCCCCCATTCCCCATTCCCCTGTGCTACTGGGGTGGCGAGGGGGGAGGTGGAGGGGTTGGGAATGAAAGAGTGAAGTTGAGCCTGGGAAGAAGGTGGGGGGGGCATGGAGAGAAAGTGTTCTAGCTTTCGTCTTTGTTTCTCACCATCCAACTCAAATTGGGAATACATTACATTAATTTTCCCCAAGTCAAGTCCATTTTGCCTGTCATGGTAATTGGTAAGTGATCTCCCTGTCTACATCTTGACCCATGAGCTTTTCCATCTTATTTTCTCCCCCTTATTTTCTTCTGGAGGAGGAATGGAGAGCAGCTGGGTGGGCATCCATCCTCTAGACACAGTCGACCCACCACAGTTCCTCTATGTTGTATCTTCTAGATCCCAGTATGTTACTTCTAGTAGTTGTGTTTGAAATTAAAAAAAGTTTTTGTTGAAGAACACTTTAAAATTAGCAAAACGCAACGCATTAACCTTATCATAACTCAATATATCATCTGTTACAACTGGTTATCTGTAACTAGAGAGTAATATATACCTGAACGAAATCTTAAAGGAAAAAATAGCTAGACAGGAGAGTTCAAATGCTTATTGATCATCTAGGAAGAAAGCAGACCTAGTTAAATTAAAACAAAAAAAAAAAAACAAAGGAAAAAGATTGCAGTGACAATGCTAGAATAACTCAGCTGCCATTAAAAGCAGTATTTAGTAGGCAGGGAAAAAAAAACAAAAAACAAAAAACCTCAAAGCCCCAAGAAAATATATAAGGCCAACAAAAGACTCTTCAGTCCAATTAAGCTGAGATATTTCAAGTCATCGTCTGGCATCCAAGAGTCAATTACTCACAGATTAGCTTATATACTGCAAGGAAACTGTTAATTTAGGGGCAGGAGAATTAGTCTTTTTATTATCTGCACTTCAAGGATAGCTGTCACGATACTGATGAATATTTGTGTGCCAATGAATAAATACAAAAGAACAGTCAACAACAACAACAAAACCAAAAAATGAGCCAAGGGAAATAAAACAGGTATCATGTTATAAGGGGCAAAAATCTGTAAAACATGATACCATGTGCTTAGGTAGTATGTGATGGTTCACCTTCAGCATAATCAATGTAACCATCAAATATACAGAAAATGAAAAGCACAAAGACCATCCAGTAGCAGTGAAAAATGCATAGTATCGTTCTATTACTTTTTGGTATTTTTATCATTATAGTTATAAAATTACGTATGTAAACGATCTCTATCTGGAGACTTCTTTAATCATGTCTTCCAATAGGTCACTGCTAACGTGATGCTTACATTCATTTACCTTTTGTTCCTCTGCTCTAATGCCAGTAAAATCAATTTTGGAATTTACTTTTATTCTAGTTTCCCATTAAAAGATACATTTTTTTCCTCTTCACAAGAATCCCTGCTGCTATTAAACCTTCTTTTGCTCCAAAGAAACAAATAAAATAACCATTACTTAAGATAAAATGATGGAATACCATCTCAACAATCTGAAACAAAACCTTGATGAATGTCAACCGAGCAAGAAAGACGCATTTGTGGCTGTGTTTAAAAGAAGTAGAATCCAAAGGCATAGAGCCAAGTAAGTCTCTGAGGGCTTCTTTATAATGAGATAAAGAATCAGAACAATGATTACAGTAATTCAGATCAAAATACTTTCCAGGATTCCAGGAAGTTTACATAAACTGCATTAGCAGTAGCAATTAAAATTCAAAATGCTGCCATACACTATTCAGTTCCATCATAACTGGCCTCACCCAAAACTCTTACAAGAATCAAACAGATACTCCCTAAGTGCTTAGTGGCTATCCTGTTCTCATTCAGACAGACACTGAAACAACAGCGTTCTGTCTTCCTGTCTTCGCAGCATAAGTAAATACAATATTTTGGAGTCTGAAAGTCCCAAAATGTCCCACAGCAAACAGTGTGTGTGTCTGATATGAACGGCACGCCATAGTTCACTTTCATTTTCTTTCTCTCCATCTCTCTATACACTAAGTTAGCCAGTTCTGCTTCAATACAGCAAAACAATATAGCATAAATTGTCACGTTTTGGTGTGGCTTGAACCACTGGTATTTTTCTGCAGATGACTTTTTTTTTTTGAGTTGGATATGCCTGAAGGTAGCCAGTTATAATTTCAGGTAGCAGTTTGATACTGAAAGAGGAGAATAAGCAACATCTTTATGTTACCATACTTTGGAATTTTTACTGTAAGGGAAAACAATCATTAAGCTACAATTACATGCAAGTCTCAGCAAATCTCTATTTTCTTAGAGGGTGTATTTCCTGCTTCTTCAGAATAATTTCTGGGTGATGGGGGAGAAAAAAAAAAGTCTTCCTGATTAATAAAATTGCTGAGATTCATAGAAATACACCAAATTGAATACGTGCAAAATATCAGTGTTACTTGCAATTTACTTTTGGCAACTGACTGACATAGCCATTCAATGATAAAAAACTATTCCTATAACACAAGGCACAATACCATATCATCAACCCTCAGTCAAAAACTTATGTTTTCTTTTTGTTTTCTCTTTTTAAAAGTAATACCTTTTTCACACTATTCTGAACGGCAACCTGCTTTTGGTATACCTAACGGTTCCCATTTTTCAAGACACTGTCTCCCAAACCCCAAATTTCATTAATACTGAAAAAAAAAAAGAAGGAAATATCTCTCAGAGAAATATGGCTCTCTCACAATCTTTCCTCTTTCTATTTTAAACTCTTTCTCCACACATTAAAAAAAAATCCCCAAACACTGCATCCTATTGCTATCATGCACCAAGTCTTACTATAAGTCTTTTTCTCCATCCCAGATGAAACTACTGAAACCAAATGAGGCCTTAGCCTTGCTTAAGTTCTGTAACCCAAAAAAGGAACAAAAAACCCCTACCAAACAAAAATAACGAGAAAAATCCACAGATAGTACAGGCTTGCTTAATGCATTAGTCTCAGTGCTGGTATGAAAAAAGTATTCTGACAAATTTTCTTCCATTAAACTAACAGCTTGGCATCAGGTTGCTGAAAGTGAATTTTAAGTAACAGTCTCCAGGAACATACAGGAAAGAGTGGAAGGAATAAAGAAAAAAATTAACAATGGAGTTTTGTGAATTTAAAAACCCTTTATCTTTGCTATTACCCATGTGGGGGTTAACCACTCCTGTTAACCTGGTCACCTAGAAGCTGTAAATTGGCAGCACTAATAACAGAGAACACTCTCTTAAGTTATCAGTGAGCAGGTAAAGAAAGACTCTACCTCTCACCGTTGTTCATCTTGTGTCACTACAAATCTCACTGTACTGGCATTGTTCAAGGACTAAGACTCATAACTGTATTTCTCTAACTCACTTTCTTCATACCTGTGATCTTCTCCGGTATGTTTTATTCAGGTTATGAGTTAGTATTATCAGACCTCACTGGTTAGGAATTGTAGGCAAAATACTTTGTTATCCTGTCTTTCATTTCTTATTGAATAGGGATATATTGGAAGACAGACATATTCTGTATGTCTGTGTATTGTTTAGCTTTAGGAATTCCAAATAAAACCCAAAGGCCAGCTGCAAAATAAGACCTATTTCTTATTGGTCATTGGTCATTATTCTAGGTATAAAATTACTACAGAACAAAAATAATACTCACTACGAAAAAACCCCTAACTAATAGCATACCTATCTCACTGTAAGAACTACTGAATGTAAATATATAGATAGAAATAGAAATACAAATATAAATACAAATGTAAGGTTTTGTTTCTTAGTATGTTTTCTGTATCTTGCCTTCTTTTTCCTTCTACTAGATTTTCTTTCTTTCAAGATGCTCTCCTTTCTCACCCCCTCACTGACTGAGGTAGAATCCCTTTTTCTATGTAGGCTTTCTTGGTTTGATTGCTCTGATCTTTACACCTGTCTGGGATTGTTGCCTTTCCTCCCAGAGCCATTGCAGAGCATGCTCAGACAGCAGTTTCTGTCTATGAGCTTTTTCCCATAATCTCGAGTCTCTAGTGGCAACTAGTACCTTCTCAAGCATCAGACGAAGAAATGATTTTAAGTGGGGGAACAGTATTTTACTCCTCCTTGGGGCATGATTACTACGATTAGCTAGGTCTGCTCAAATGTTCAAATGCATGATACATCTATTGCTTGAAAAAAAAAGAAAAAAAAAAAAACCAACATAGAAAGCTGTTCAACCCTGGCTGCCCCTTGGCAAAGCAGCAAAAATTGTGAACACTTTTGTAATGTCAACCTGAGGTGTGGAGGTGTCTCATTCTCCATTCACATACCACTACATGAGGCTTGAAATCAGGTGCAGAAGAGAATTTTTACAACCAAGCACCTGTATGGGCAGGTGGGTGGGTGTGGTACCTGTGTGCCTCTATCTCTGTCTGAGATGATTTGTAAAGTAGTACTTTGTAGACTCGCTAGGTGTTTTTTATAGACATTGGCTGACAAGATATAGCTACAGCCAGCATTATGTTTGAAATGCTGAACAATCCATATAACAACTGGGTTATCTGTTAATAAATAAATAGTATTATATAGGTTTTATTTAGTATTGGAAACAGAAAGATAGTATCTCTAAGCACAGACTTCTACTAATACATATTTTGGTCTAAATACATAAATTATATTACTCTTTACAATATATAAAGGAGCAGCAGCAGTTGGTGCTGGTATCAATCACCATGGCATGAAGTTTAACATGAACAAATGCTGGATTCTGCACCTAGGACGAAGTAACGCCAGGCACAAGTATAAATGGGGAGAGGAGTGGCTGGAGAGCAGCCCTGCAGAAAGGGATCTGGGGGTGCTGGTCGGCAGCAGGCTCAGTGTGAGCCAGCAGTGTGCCCTGGCAGCCCAGAGGGCAAACCCCATCCTGGGGGGCATCAAGCACAGCATAACCAGCCGGTCAAAAGAGGTGATTGTCCCGCTGTATTCAGTGCTGGTGCAGCCTCACCTTGACAACTGTGTGCAGTTCTGGGCCCCGCAATTTAAGAAGGATGATAAGGTACTTGAATGCAACCAAAAGGCCAAATCATAAATGCCCTTATCTTGCTGTCCTAGTGCAATTAAATAGGCACATAAAAAACTGCAACTGAATATTTTATTGTTGGCAAAAAAGCTGACACAAGTCCATTATGTTGTGATTATCTAGGTTCCAAAATATGGAGAACATTTTTCAAAGAGTTTCAAGTATGTTGTTCATTTCAAGCAGCATGGAATTGCTTTTCTTTTTATCACATTAAATTCTGACAGCATCTTAATATCAACCTTTTACCCCTGAGATTAAACTTTATCTTCTGAATGATTCTCAGTTACTAATTTGGTCAAGGTTAGAATCCAACTTGGCTCCTTTGGCACAAATGAAGAATAAATTAAGGCAGAAAGCTGAAAAGTGCTGCTCTTTCTAAAAGAACCTTTGATGAGGAAAAAATCATAATTTTATTTTAAGTGAGTTTAATCATGGTTAAATAATGCTGGACCACCAGAATATTTGTTTAATTGAATAGAGACATAGAATGTAGCAGAGGTAATTTGTCAGGCTAAGGAAATTTAGGTGTGATTCAATTTTCTTCACACACAAAGATCTACCCTCCATCCTCTGCAGAGAATGTTAAGCACATTATTTATCCTCTTGGCATTAGTATTAGCTCTATTATCATGTGAACTAAGTCAATAAAATGTGCTGTTTAGATCATTTCACAGGAAAAAGTTGGGCTTTGCAAGAAGAATGATGATTCTTATTTTTATTTTTCTTTGCCTTTCATGGATACACCACTCAAAGGTAAAATTTGCTTTCATGTGTTAGATTACTGTTGAACTTATTTAAAGAAAGTCTAACCTTTGCAAAGTATGAAAGTCCCAGCGATGGAATCTAAAGCTAAAATCATTGAAAGAAGTTTACAAATAAATTTGAAACTCCACATTTTTAATAGAATAAACTGGATTATCTTTCTAACCTGGTCTGAAAAGGTGATCAAAGTGTTTCTGAATTCTAAATGGGTTCTCACTCTAAAATTTCTCCCAGAAGATCATAGGTAATGCTAAAAGCTATCAATAACAGAAAGATCATTTTGGCATACCACGTCAAGAATTAAAAATCAAATGCCACTGAATCTAAATTCTTCAGATCTAGAAGTAGCCCTTGCTGGTTATGGCTGAAACATTTGTCTAAAACAGGGTGAAGAAGCTTGTACTACAAAGATAACAACTTCAGATTATGGTACTGTCAATCTGATACTTCATGAGAGTGACACAACCACCCAAAACCAAACCCGGTGCTGGTTTTTGTTCTCTAACAAAGTTCAATGGTAACTGTATTCCTCTTTTCTCATGGTTCCATTGCCTTGTGAAAAGATAGCATGAGGGCCTGAGCAATGCAGAAGCAGTTCTTTAAGTATTCTTGTCTTACTGATGTATGCCCAGAAGTGTGTAAGGGAAGAAAAAGAAGCAAACTGTAGTCATTATATTTACATGCCTCTAAATGCAGAAAAGGAGTTAGCTGCTTCTATTCCCATTTTGGGAAGACTTCAATCTAAAATTTTCCTTAATAAGCTCTATCCCAGCTTCATCAGTTCATCACAGCCAATACTGCACCAAAAGGTAACTAAATTACTTTTTGAGCATTAAAAAAGGAGCAGCATTATAAGAAAGTTTTTTTCAACCAAAAAATGCCTGATTGTGTAACTTCTCACTTACAAGGTTTATCATAAAGTCCAAACACAAAAAGCTTTCATGAATCTTCTTATTTCTTTATCCTCTTTAATCCAGTTCAGCTTAAGAGTAGGGATACTGATCCAGCAGTAGGATGTCACCTATACCTTTGCCATCTTTACAGTGCCCTCAGCAGTTCTGCAAAATACATGATACAGAAAGATTTTCATTCCAGAGGCATTCATACAAATGTTTTCCTCTTTTGGCCAATGCAAAATTTTGAAGTCAGTACAGCTACTCTAAATGTATGTGGACATAGTAAAGAATATGATTTGGCCCACTGGACACATTTTATGCTTTTTATAATGCTTAGTAAAAGGATCTTAGTGCTCCCAAGGACATCCTAAATAGACTGACAAAGCAAGGATTCCACCAAATACATTATATGAGATGGATGATTAGAAGTGGCAAGTGTTGAACATGTAATAAATGATAGACCTATCGTATTGTTTCACTCCTACTTTTAGTGCTAAAATAGCCAATGTTTCTAGTGTCTAATAAACAGCAGGAACAAAAAAAGACCTGAAAAATACACAGATAAAGGATGAGAAAAAAAGAATGCCATGCATGCTTTAAAAATAGTACTTTGTTTTCATTGTTTAAAGGACTGTGAAGATAAGGAGTTCTGTCTGAAAGAGCAAAAGGTGTTGTCATGTAAAGGATCGGGAATGAAATGTTGGGTTTAGGGAGAAGCCTAGAACATGACACCAAAGTGCTTTTAAAAAGATCTGAATATTTAAGTAATAACTGACTTGTACTGGACACAGGAGAAAGCCTTCAGAGCAGGGGGTAAGGAATTACAAATGGGGAAAGAAGGTGAACTAGAGCCAAAGGAGGGAGTAGTTGAAGTATTAAGAGGAAAGGAGTGAAGTACATGATAGACATGTCAGTGCCCTCGTTATGCCTCAGTTATTTCCTGAATGACTGCTCCTCCTTGAAAACACAAATTAAATGGAAAGGGTAGATTTTGGAAATGTTCTAAAGGGAAAATGGCAGGATTTAGTAACAGCCTGAATGTGAGAGATAAAGGACAGAAAAGTGTCTAGTATAATAAGAAGTTACCTGTTTAGGGGATGAGAGGGATTACAGGCTTATGTGCAATGATGGAAAAGGATGCCAAGGTGAGGACACATGTGAAATGGTTATTATTTGCTTCCATCCCTCTAAAAGGTCTACATTTCTGCTATAAAGACATGGAAAATCCACAGTGGTTTTTAGAACTGAAATTCAAGATGTGTCAATCTTTGAACAAATACAAAATTTAAGGTGAGATACGATGTCCAAAATTTACATATAGACACTGTATTTTGGCTCTCTATGTGTAAACTGTCTTACACGAGAATAGGAGGGATTAAACTACATGATTATAGATATTTATAGGTGTCAGACAACTTTCCTTTACATTAAAGGCTCAATTACAAGGTGTTGATTAAAGCAATTTAAATGTTTAAAAATAAAATTAAACAATGGTAAAACAGTGGAAGAAGAGTACGGCTATTTTAAAAACCATGCATGTAGAATCCTTTTTCTTCTCTGATTTCAGGTTCATAATTTTCTACCCTTTCCATGTAACAAATATGGCCAAACCATATTGGTGATCATAGGAGCAGACTCTGGATCTTAGAAAGGGAAGAAAGTACTTAAAGCAGTGTACCATCATCTTCATTCCATGATAGGTCTAAATCTTAATTGCAGTATATCAGATCAGTTATCCTAGATAATGGAAAAAATCCATAATTCTTCTGAAAGATTTTTCTTTTTCTTTTTTTTTTTTTTTAAATTTAGCCTTTTATGGTTCCTATTCTGTGTTGTTAATTGGATCAAGTCAGATTTAATTCCACTGAGACTGCAGCACTAGTGTCATCACCCTATAAGCTGTTAAATCCCTCTGAAACCTTCAATTGCTTTTGTAAGTGGCAGAGCCTCTTTCCAGAGGCCCTCACTCTGCAAAATGTGTGCTGGGTTTTAATCAAAGTTGTCTTCTTGCCTGCTGTAAGCATTATGCAGGTATGGTAGTTTGATACATGTGTAAAACAGTCTTGCAAGGAGAGGGAGATTCCACTAATGACTGTATGGAAGGTGATCATCAACCCCGTGTTTTTCAGCCTCCTACCACACAAGAACTGTTGAAACTCCAGGGGGATATTAATTCATTTTGACACTTCACTGAAGACAATGATCACCTTGCAAGCTAGTTTTTGTTTTTTAAAGGCAGTTCAGAATTTAAAATAAATAAAATTTTAATCAAGTACACAATTGACCCGGAAGTAAACAAAGATGCATTTCTGGCCCATTCTCACATGAGAATAAGTCTTTATCATAGCACTAGAAAAACACTTGTGTCAAAATTTACATTTTTATTTAGGGAAAAAGGGTTTGTGCTTCATTGCAATTAATTCATGCTGCTTCTTATTGATGTCCTCAGTTTAAGAATATTGACTCATAGGACACCACTGGTTACAAAAAGATTTCTTTCTGTAGTATTTGTGGTTTCTGCCGGAGTACATCATGTGCTTTATACGCTAAGCCAGTTTGAGCTTGCTCTTTCAACTTGCTGCTGTAAACGTACTCATGCAAAAATGAGTTAAAAGAGTTACTAAAGACAAAATGTGGGTTTGAAAAAGAAGGGCAAAGTAGTCCTGTGCCTTATTTTATGTCTGCAGCTCTTTAAAATGCTACCTCAAGTACTGGAAGAAGTTTATCTTGCACTGAAAACACTACAGTGTTTTCCCATAGTTTACCTAAACAGTAAATTAGTCCACGCATTATTTTTGATTGCTGTGTTTAGACTGTTTCTGATATCCAAGACACAGCAAAGATGAATTAACTGGTAGAGAGACTGTCTCTTTTCCTTTGACTGTAGAATATCTACTTTGTTTCTTGGTGACTATAAATCTATATAGGTTTCTATAAATCTGTGCAGAAGTCAATAAACTTCAGAATCTTGTGTATGCATATGAATATATTTTTTTACATAAATACATTTGTACAGAGATTAAGAGCTTGCATATATATATATATATATATAAATATATATAAAGAAAACTAACTTTTATTCCAAAATGCATTTGGAAATACCTACATGTTTAGGATATTATTCATAAGTTTTATTTTTGATTATCAGGAATAAATATTTCCATTCTAAAAAGAAAAAAAGTATATTATGCCTATTTTTCCATTTTGAACTAGAGCAGAAGGCCAAAGTTACCATCAAAGAACAATAAGAAGTTCTCATCATTGGGGAGGATCAGAACAGTTCATGCTTTTTTAGTCTTGTTTATATGTTCGTTCTTCAATCATTTGGCATTTATGCACTACTATGCATATAACATGAACAGTTATTTTATATTTGAGGGAATACTAAGGGAAATGGAACACTACTAGATAAGTAGTGGCTGACTGGCTGACTTCAAAACCATCAAAACAAATTTGCCTTTACTGTCAAATTTATTTAAAATTGAGGTATCTCCATGAAATGTTTCAAATTTCAAAACATTCTGTTTAATGTTCTTGTGAGGTTCTGTTATCTGTCAAGAAATGGACAATATGTGATTAGGTAATATCTTATTAAAAGAAAATGGACTTAAGCAAAATCAGTTTTACTTAATACTACAGAGATTCTCAGTTAAAGGTACATTAGTTTTAGATAAAACATGTAAGGAAATTTTTTCTGTTTTTTCTTTAACATGTATGCTTTTGGCTTAATTGTTTTTTATAAAGATGTTTATGGTTATTAATTACTCTAGATGTAACGTTTTTTACCAACTTTGAGTACTAACTTCTGATTTATGTCTTGATATCCCTACCTTATTGGAAGTCATGCCTACATCTAATTTTTTTGTCCGTAAGTTCAAATCTGTTTAAATGAGCTGTTGTTTGGTGTGTTAATTTGCAGTAGTAAAGACTACCTTGAAGAATCTCATAAAATGAAACAGAAAATTTTAAATGGAAGGAAGCAAGGGAGAAACTGTGAGAGGAATTTATGCCTTTTGACAAGAATTTTTGCTGCTCAGTGTCAGGGCACAGAATGGGCCAGACATCAGGCATGGGGATGGGGATGGGCCAAGGCTGGGCTGGGATGCGATCCTGCTGGCGGGGGTCAGGATCAGGCCCAGTGAGCAGAAACAGGGTCAATCACAGCCCAGGGATGGCTGGGCAGGGCTGTGGGGATGGATGAGGGGAGGCTGGGCAGAACCAGTAAGGCCTGTCAGTTCCCTCAGGGCCATTAAGTCTGTTCTATGATAATAATTTGAGCTGAAAAAAGAAATTATAATATTGCAAATTTCATTAGGTTTGGGAAAGTTTCCTCCCACTGTATCTAATTTTATTCTCCTTGTAAGCCTGAATGTTGCTGATTGCATGGACATACTATAATTTAGCCTGCAAAACTGTCATAGCAAACACAATGTGCTGTAGTTTTAACCTCTAAAGCATCAGCAGCAAACTATACATTATTCACTTTCGTAAAACCTTCTAGAACACAGACCTTTTCTACAGCATACAGGAAACTTTTTTTCTCTAGAGATTACTCATGTCTCCTGTGTCTACTTAAGCAACATACAATATCTGACCAGCCTCCCTTCTGGGTGTTTCAACGTTATCTTGTTTTAGTTCAGTTGGGAACAGGAAGCTCAGGGTTGTAGGGAAGTAACAAACAATGACAGAATTTTAAAAGATGTAGATAAATCTTATTGTTTCTTGAATTTAAGATTTATTTCTCTTCCACCACCACCACCAATCATCTTTCTCCAGTGTTTCTTCTTACATTCATATTGAGTAGGTCTTCTGCTGGATCTTATTTTTTGCTAGGCCCAGAAGAATGGGCTAAGATAGTAAATCCTACATTCACCTCAGTGGTTACAACCATGTCACAGAACTCAGTAAAGCAATTAATTAATTTTTTTTTTCCCAAAATTTTGAAGGCTTGGTGTGATCTGTTTCAGAAACATATGTCATTTTTTGCCACAGTTTTAACTGAGATTTAAAAAGGGGGTTGAGCTTTTTTTTATTCGTAGATGACAAGTGATTCACTTTTTTTTTTTGAGTTAAACAAAATAAACAATGTTTGATATTGGGTTGACCAAATTTATTCTAGGTTTGGTTTTGACTTTTGGTTTGGCAAGGTATTTTATATCAATTTAAAGGGAAATTGATTCTTTAGCATTACGGTTAGAAACAAACTGGAAAAATAGTGACTTCGAAAGATTATTTTTTGAGATACATGCTGAATGCAGCATTACAGCTAGAGGAACTTATTTTGCTGAAATAGTATTTGTAGTTTCCTCTTGTTTCCTTTCTGTAATTTCTTTGGAGGAGCTAGAAATACATCTCTCAAATATTCATAAATAAAAATTATTATTCAACAGTCTTCTCGTAGAAAAGTCTTGTTTATTAAGCACCAGACACAGTTATCAGGTCAAAATTTGGAAGACAAGATTTTTAATGGCTATTATATTTACTGCATAATTCTGTTGTTTCTGTCTATACATACCATTCTTCTTGAAAGTGAACAGAAAAATGAATGCCTGGAAAACTGATAAGAATTCAAGTAAAAACCATTACTGTATGACTGTGTGAATTGTCAGAGCAGAAACAGATGTGATTTTGGGATGAGGAAAGTGAACAGTGACTGCTTAACTGTTGGGTATCTGTTCAGATATATGAATGCCCCCATGAAGACAAGCAGAATACTTGAACAGATAATATTTGCAAAATCACATTCATACTCACTTTGAATTTGATGAGGTTTTCTGCTGGTGAGGGAGGGGTATTTGCCCTATTTATGTCTTTCAATCAAAGAAGGAACGTAGTAAAATTAAAGCAAGTTGGATCCCTGTCCCTCAACAGCTTTTAAAAACTTTCAGTAACTTCCTTGAAAGAACTGACTTCTGTTTTTTTAAGCACAGTTTGAAAGGATCTTTCCGGGTATTAACTTGTTAGCAGACAATTAAAGAGATTACCTTTACTGTCTGTTACTACTGTAACCTTCCTGCAAATTCCCTTTATCAGACCTCCCAGGGTAAGCAGTGAAATCTGGCAGCTATTGGGATGGAGGAGTTAAATGCTGTCAAAATTAGTGTTGATATTAAGATTATAAAGCTTATTAAAATCTTTAAGGTTTAAGGTTCTATAATACATGTGTGATTGTTCCCATCTTTATAATTCCTGAGCTGAGAAAGACCAATGGGTTAAATACTATCCAGATCCAGGAAAGATTTGACCCTGGGCACATCTAAAAGTGAATAAAAGCTTGTCTCCTACTCTCTTTCTTTTTTCAGGCGTGAGTTATCTTGCTAATCCAATGTTAACTAGATTCATGTGGTAGAAAAAAGGCATTTCTTCCTGCAGTACACAAAGGCTGTAGCTGAGTGCAGTGTATATCCTCCTTAGTACTGGGTGAGTGTTGAGAACCTAATGAGCTCATATCTCCTTTCTGAAAGAGGGAGAAAAAAAGAGTCTGGCCTAATGATTGCTTTTACAGCCAGTAATAGCAGTGCAGTTAATACACTGCTATGTGGGAATGGCTTCTAGCAGCTGTCACAGTATACTTCCACCGTTAAGTACTACGGTGTAGACATTACTCTTGCTCTTGATTAACTAGGGGGTAATCAGGGACAGAAAGGTGCAAGCAATGCAAAGAGTGATTTGAAAGCAAGCCCTGTCTCCCAGCATAGGGACTACACTTCCTCCCAGGATTTTTCTCCCAGGCAAAGGGGACATGCTAGAGCTGCTAAAGGTAGGCCAGCGAACGGACCTTTAATTGGTATTGTACTTCAGATCCTTTGCTGTAACACAGTCTTTTCACTTTTCATAAAATTCTCCTGGAACTTCTCAGAACCGAGTTGTATTTCCAATTTGAATGCTTTTTTTTCCCTATAAGAACGTTTCTTTGATAATTAGATTATCTTTTGAATACTAACAGCTTTGTTTTGGGAAGGTGAAAACCAGCATGGAAGAGATGTATGCCTAGGGTATAAAAGTAGAGCACTAGACTTCCTGAAGCTCTTTTTTCTATTCTGTAGGAGATGAAAGCATTTGTGATGCTTGTCATAAATCTACTTTGATATAAACAGAAAAAGGTTTTACCAGTGCTGTCTGTAAAGTATTTAATATTTTAAACTAATCTAACCCCATGACCTAGGAAGATCTGGTTTTACTGACTTTCAGCACTCAATGCATAGCTTCCTTTTTTGTTCTGCAAGCATTTTTACAAGGCATGACTAGGGACCTTTGGTAGAAGGATAAGTGCTAATAGCTTACTCCGATAATATTATTCTATAAATTTCAGGAACCTAACAGTAATTGCTTTTGGTTTTGGGTTTTGCCTCTGCTCCCAGTAATAATTTGCCACAGTAAGTTCTGTGCATTGATTTACAATTTTTGAGAGTATCTAGAAGTAAGACAGGCCGTTTAAGAAACGAAAATTATTTTTATTGTTACAAAAGAACATGTATTTATATTGTATGCATCTGTTTCAAAGAAATTTAAAAATGTTCCTCAGCCTAACTGAACATAATAAGGTAACTCACCAGGGTTCACAGCTGCATTCACTTGCATTTCTGCAGGTATATACATATACATACAAGCTTCGTATGTTTTCAAAGCTGCTATCTGTAAGATTCATTTTGATTCACAGGGATGCTTGTGTTATCAAATTATCACATTAAAAAAACCAAAACGCTTTATAATAATAATTGGTCTACAAACTGTCCAACTGTTGCAGCGGCTGTAATAACAACATGGCTTCAGTGAATGGACATATGGTTATATTCAACTAATTACTTGAGCATTGGACTGTGCTGTATACATGTATAGAGTGTAGAACATGTTGTCACTGCAGATGCTGTGATAGAGACAAAAGTAGTGTTTACTTTAGGGAAGCATATTGCTGATTTAGGAGTGTAATGGCCCCTGACAAACTCATTCATAAGTGTTATATACTGTTGACATAATAGCACAAGTTCAGGAACGTTTTCCTTAATTGCCTTTTCTGATTGTTGACAAGTTTTGTTTTCTCAAACAAAATCAAGAAGAAAGTCTATTATCCTAAAATAAGGCAGATATAGAAAACTTTTGCTAATTTTATAAGACATATTGCTCTTATTCAAATAGGCTTGTACTGGTAGGTAAGACATTTGATTTCAGAATTGCTATCAAGGGAGTTAGTGGGCTGTCAAGCTCTAGGAGGTTGATGATATAGTCTCTAGAAATGGTTGAATTGTTTTCCTGTGAAAATAAATTATCTAAGCAATTACGCCTTCTTTATTCTGTTAGACAATCGTTTATCAAATGATCTTCATTCCTTAAATGTGATTTTTATGCATAAATGTAATCTGAATAGCTTAGATAGCAGTTTGCAATCTAGGGGGTATATGTGAGTTGTCCGCTTAGATTATATTTTATTCTTTATTTGTGCTGCGTAATTGGTTTCATCTGATGTTTGTTATTGATTACTTGACTGTTTGGGAGAACTATGTAACTGTCAGTTTTTAAACAGAGGAATAACAAATTAAAAGGGAAAATAATGATAGCACTTTTAGAAATAGTATCCAGTTGTCAGGATTTCCAGAACCAGTGCAACTTTCAGAAAAAAATGAAATGTAATTCTTCTTGTCAGAAACTCTGATGCATGTGATGGCCTATGAAATGTTACTTATTCTGGTTTCCTTCTAATCTTCTCCCTGAAAAAACTATTGAAGTATAGAGCATCAGTTTAAGAGACTTTGCCTTAGTCTGCCTAGTGTCTTCCTGAAATTCTTTAAAGTGAGACAGCATAAACAGCTGATGGGAAGAGGCACATTGTCTCCCCCCATGTCTCATTGTGCCTTGTTTGGGGATAGTATTTCCTCAGAATTTCCTTGTCTGTTGATGGCCTAGGAATGAACACAGGTTAACACTTTCCAGCATGGCAGTTTTATGTTACTATTACAGGACACCTTTGTGAAACATGGATTCCACTATAAGGCCATCTAAATTTTGCATTTTTATAAAGTCCATTTAAAATATTGCAAGAGTTGTAGAACCAAGCAACTGATGGGACTAATGGGTCTTTGTTCCCAGCTCTGGATTTACTTTAAACATCGTGTCACGCAGCTACAAATACTTTAGTTGAAAAGTTTTAGTCGTGAAACAGTTAATAAGGATGAGAAAGAAGTAGTTTGGAACATATTAAAGCTTTCATTTAAATGACACTAGATAGAACTATCCTTCAGAAATTCAGTGTATTACAAATGACAGTGACAGTTTCGAAATAGAAAATAGACTGTGAGTGAGAATAAAGGAAATAAAGGATAAATTATTATCACCTAGGAGATCACAATGTCTTTTTTTTGTTTGCTTGACAAACTTTTGTTCAGCAACAAATGAGTTACAGTCATCAAGTGAAAGTTTTTTCATTGAATTATTTTTCTCTTAGGCAGCTGTAGTATGACAGAGAAACAAACAGCCTTTTTCACCAAAAGACAAATAATTCAAACACATTAGCAGTGCACTGAGTAGCCTGCGCTTACTCATGACTATTTGATACTGTGTCAGAGAGATGGCTCCCCAAACTGCTTGTTGCAAATTTCTTTTAATGTGTTTCTTTACTCCATCAGTCACTTGATGATTTCACTTCTTGAGAAACTCATCCCAATGAAAATGCCACAGTCTTCTAAAGAGGAAAACTAGTGTCATGGCCAAAGAACTAAACTGGGATTTGAGTAACTAGGTTAAGTTGCTAGCTCCATCCATTTTAACATTGAGCATGCAGCTCAGGGGTGGTTTGGATTTAGTTTTGTTTTTTCCCCCTACCATTTCTAAAGGAAAGATAGGAAAATTTCAACTCCTCTCAAAAGTTCTCATTTGTTTAGTTTGTATGTACATTGCAGAAAAGATCATCCCCTCTATGCTGCATTCTCTAAACACTGAAGTAACATGACTTATATTCCTATTGTTGTAAATAGATATTCAGATATATAGATATATGACAGATGAAGATTAGATGTGCAATAGGAGTGAATAGTTGTATATGTACTCTGGAGGTTTGTTTTGTTTTCAAGGAAACAAACCAGTTATTTCTAAAATTAACAACATGATTAAATATTAGGTCATGTTTGTAAGTTAATTTTAAAAGGGACATCCAATCAGTCCAAAACGACTTCAGTTCTATTCTTTTTTTAAAGCAGTAGTGTTTAACATTTGAAGGGGATAGAGAAGAGAAGAGAATAATTACTTTACATATTTTGATTCTCTGATAATCTTGCATCCACTAAATGCAAGGATAAGATCCTAGAGAGGAATTTTACTTTTTTAAAGCAACCATTTTCTCCAAGCTACATTCTCGTTATAAACCTGCAAGAAAGCACAGTTCATAGCCATTTCATTCTTTGACATTGTGAAAGATTCCTTGCAACTTAAAAAAAGAAAAAAAAAAAAAAAGAAAATAAAAGAACCTCAGAAAGGGACCCAGTGATAAAATTTTACTCTTGTGGATTATATAGAAGTCTTGGACAGTGTATTTTTTTCTAAATACTTTTATGGCCATTATGCAGAACAGCCAGAAAAAATGAAGAGATAGTAACAGCATTCAGACAGATGAAATAATATTGCTCCCATATGAGTTTATCACTAAGTGTAATCTGTGAGGCATCACGAACAATCTATCTAACTAAACATTTTTATCTCTGAAGGAAGTCTCCATTTAGTACTTTGTGTTCACATGAGAATTTTTCGAATATACATTAGACTTCTTAATGCCAAATCAAATAACCTAATTTCTATGTAGATATTATATCATAGTATCATATAGATTTTAATAATTTATATTGCAGCATATTTCTTCTTCAATCTTTATCATTATATCATTATAATAAATGAATTATTCTTCTTGCAAATTCTTTGCCACTTTCTATGTCACTTTTACTTTACTACTCTTCATGGAATGGAAGGGAAAAAGGAGCACTGCAATGCAATATTAAGCTTAACCAATTTTGGATAATGCAGTGTAAGACTGGAATTCATGTTCTAAAACTTCAACTAGAGAAATGCAATGCTAAATGGCAAGTCAGGTGACACAGCTGTAATAGAATGTGTCAGATATACTTGATTTTATATCCATTAGGACATTAAGCACTGTAATATTAAACCAAGAAACTCATAGAAAACCACTGCATTCTGTAGGATCCTCATATGACTTATCTACTGAAAAAAGTGAAGCTCGAAGAAGTGCTTTCTACTTAGGCATCAGCTGATACAATGAGCATTACTGTCTGTAGTTTGTATAGCCTCGCAGCTCTTGAATTTCATTTTTGATCCATAAGGGAAGCAAAATTAGGCTCTGAAAACTTAAGAAATAAGTAATAAATTATCCAGCTTCTCCTCTACACTGAAGTAAGAGAAATATGCAGGCAAAAATGTGAACTGTTAGTCTGCTTAGACCTTCAGTACAGAAGAGTAATTCAGCAGTATATTTGTTTAGGGCTGTCTTCAAAACTGTAGAATACAGTTGTAAGTGCAAGTCGGGCAGACTGGCTGGTCAGGCAGATAAGGTGTAGACCTTGTACAATAATACGAGTCTTGATTTTGCTCATGTTTGAAATGACATGAAAACATTAAGTGACTAGTAAACTTCTACCCATGATATTGAAGACGTTAGGATCTAAAAAAAAAAAAAAATCTGTAAGGTCTAAAAATCATGCAATCTTCAATATTAAGAAGGAGACTGAATGAAGTTTCTCTCTTTCACATACAGAACAATGAGCACTGTAAGGAAAAGTGAGGAGTATTTTCCCATTGAAAGTGGGGGAAAAAAAGAAGCATTGATTGGAAAGGACTTGAAAGTTATAGATGACATGCAGTTAAACATTTTTACTCCATAGCAAATCACAATAAGAAAAGTAAATGTAATATGCTGTGGGGTTGCAGGCAAATTAAAACCTGTTATTTTTGACATGATTTGTACAATTGGGCGCTTTATTTCTTTATCCGGTATCATGATTAATGAATTGTCAGTATATTTTACCTAAATTAAACTAGTGGGAAACAGAAAACTAAATTGTTTCATCTGATTTAATAGACATACATTGCACTTGAATATCACTGGATATGATTTACAAATGCATCCGGCCATCTTTTTTCAATGTGTCTGTTTCTAAGACTGCATATATTTATATACAATTTATACAAATCACTATCAGTCAAGTTTTCTTCATGAAAAATATGATGTGATAATAGGGAGGATTTATGTGACCAATATTCTGTGCAGGAGAAACTGATTTGACTAGATCAATGATTACTGAACATTCATAGCTCCCTCCCCTTTTTTGTTTTTTTTTTAGTGCCGATTTAATATTGTGCTTTATAATTTTTAAGGCGTAGAAGTTTTTTCTTTCTATTTTTTTAAGGGAAGTGAGAAATATGAATTTTGGGGACAAGGCCTTGATATCATTTTCATTATCTTCCTTTTTGGCTACTCAGTGTGATCCCTGTAATTTTATGAAAATTGTCTCATCAAAGAGATTCAGTGCTTGGGGTATGTTTACATACAACTATATTGGTGTGTTCAAAATCACTCTCTATAATTCTGCATCTAAGTGGTCCTTGCCTTGCTTTGGAAGAAGCAGGATTTATTCCAATAAGATGAGTGTATTAGAGTCTATTTGAGTTGGGATTTAATTGGTTCCAGTGGGGAGCCACTCAGCAGGACTGTGCCTACTGCTTGCAGTTTCTTTGCATCTTATCTTTTCCACTATAGCAGTTAGAGTTGATCAGCTCATCATTGACCAAGAAATAAAATTAGGAGGCACCTTATTCCAAGGACAATGTGATTACTATATAACTTAGGAGCAGATTTTTTTGGTAAATCATGTAACAATCAGAAGAAAAGGACTGCTTTAAATTTACTGCCTCTGTTTTGCCTCTGCTTGCTAAATCTAACAGAGAGTGAAGTTTGTTTCTTTAGGTAGTTTTCACCAATCTGATGGCTATCCTCAGCTCTGTGTCGTCTTGACACAAAAAACCGCCCTTCAAAACCATGTAACATCAAAATGTAGATAGGGTGCAATGTCTAAAAGGGTGCCGACATGACAATTAAGCACTGTTATTACACTTATTTGTGGCCAGAAGGAAGAGGAAAATGGAAATACTATGATAAATTCAGAGGTAATTGGTAAAGTTTGCAATGTTCTGAAACAAAAGCCAAAAAGGCTAAGGTCAACATTTAAATAATTGGATGAAGCTGCTAATATTATAAACCAAGTTAAAGTATTAAAAAGTGGTACTTTTTGCTCATTAATAAATGACTAAGAAATGATTGATTTTAGTGGAGGAATTTGACAGAAATTCTCTAAGGGCTGAACAACAGAGAACATTCAGATCTAATTCTACTACTGATTTTATCTTACAATTTCCACATACAGGTATCTTTTTCTTTCTGTTAACTGGGGTGAAAAAAAGAGATAACAGACCTATGATTCATTAAACACTTAAAAAATCTGCACTATTTCCTGTGCTTTTGTGATACATGTACTAAAATATTGATGGTCCTGATGTAGCCTGATGCTTTAGCACAACTGGAAGAACAGTATTCTGGTGAAACATTGAATAGTTATAACGTGATAAATCTTGTTTTTTAAAAAATTAATATATTTTCCTTCATGAAAAATGAGGTGGAGGTTTTTTTTTTTTTTGTGTATCTTCTTTCTGGCAGGGTGTATGTGAAAGATGATAAAAAATGATTCAGAAGCACAACTTCTTATCATCTTAAAAAGGAAGAGCATTCAGGACCAAATTCAGTTTCTAACACTGGATATTTGGAGTACAGGCATGTTTTATCTTTTTTTATATTTATTGAAGACTTTTGGAAAAACTTCTAACCTTGCACCCAAACCACCAATTGAATCATCTCAAGAAAACGGAATTGAAATAAATGTGGTGAGGGTCGGGGGAGAGAGATATAGTTTGGACTACACTGAGTTAGCTGTTGATTATTACACATCTGAATATTTGTCCAGGGTCAGCATGGGTGCCCACAGGCTGGCAGGGCCCTTATCGTCCCTCCCTGGCAGGATGCAGTCTCGCTGCATCCCAAAAAGCTGAGCCCAGGCAGGCTGGGCCAGGCCAGAGCCAGGGCCCTGGGGCAGTCATGTGTTGGCAACTGACAGGAGAAGCTGTGGCAATAAGACAAGTGCCAGGGCAGGATCAGAGTTACATGAGCAGGAACAAGCATAGTCCTAGGGTTGCTCAGGAGAGGACCAGGGGTGCTTGTCACAGCTTGCCTGTGGCCATGTGCCCACTTCTCATAGGTCTTTCTCAAATGTCTCTTCTTTCTGACTTAAAGCCACACAGCTGCACTAAACGCTGGCCCTAAGCCCAGGCACCAAAACCCCTAGAGCTGGGGGTGGGGGGTGGCTTGCACTCAGGGCCCTGACGATAGGTACAGGAAACGTGAAACTCCTTCAACTAAAAATGTCCTTTGTTCGTTTTCTGCTTTCTTTCTGGAGCACAGAAAGAAGTGTGCACCAGTTGTAGCCTTCACGAGGAAAGACACACAGCTGGGAACCAAAGGCAGTGCAAGCAATTGCCTGCCAAGTAAGAAAATCTCAGTGGTTAGAAAAGACTGAAGCTGGCTTCCTATTTAACTGGCATCTCTAGAGGCCAGTAACCAGAAGCACTGTGTGTGCAAAGAGTTCACGTGGCAGCTGGCGTGAAGAAGGTGCCAAGGGTGCCTTGAGTTTCTGCTTAAGACTGTACAGGACTGCTAGAACCAGTACAGTGGTGTTTGGCAAACACCACAGGACAGGTTCCCTTTCAATGGCTGGTGTGACCATCTCCTGCGTATCAAATACCTCAACAAAGAATGAAACCCTGTGGCTTCCCAGTGAGCTGGCTCTTGTCAGACCGTATCCGAAGCAGTTTTGGTTTCCCCCACGCAAGGCAAAATTTGACCACCAGGAGAAAGTCAAAGGTGAGGAGGAGACTGGAGCACTGGACATATGATGAAAGGCTGAAGGAACTAGGGTTGTTTAGTCTGGAGAAGAGATAGTAAGGCTAAGGGGAGATCTAATTGCAGTCTTCCACTGCCTACAAGGGTTTTGTAGAGATGATGGAGTCAGGCTATTTTTGAAGTTCAGTGGAAGGACAGGAAGCAACAGACACGAAGGAAATTCTGATAAAGTTTATGTGTGGCAAGTGCTATGGGACATAAGCTATGCGTGAATTACAAATATGAAAATCAAGTTTGTAAGTGTGGACTAGCTAGATATCAGGGCCTCTGTGAACACCCGTGCACTTCGATCAGTAATTTCATGGATGATCTCACTGTTCATCTATGTAGATGAGGTAAGGAGCTGATCTGAGAGAACAAGTTGACTTGAAACTAAATGGTTGACTGAACTCCAAGTCACCTTCACAATTAAGTGTTTGACTGACATACAGGAGCTCTAGAAATTATCTCAATCAGCTCCCACTGTGCTTAGTGTAATTTGTGTGTTTCAGTGTGTTCATTAACATCCTGGGTACAGAATTTGGCCCCTCCTTCCACAGCTTCCCCTAGGCAGATGCTGTTTCAGAAATTATCCAGTTGAGACAGTGGTAGATAGTCAGTAGAAACTTTTTCTGCACAGATGGCCAGGTAGGATAGTCTTTTACAGGCAGATAACATATTTAAGAGATGCTTTATACGTCATTAAGATAACAAATAATGACTAATTATGCATGGGCCTGAGTGGTCGGCAGTACCATGGGACAGCTAGATTATTAGAAATGAGCACAACAGTGATTCAGGGAGTCTCATCTGATCCAGGTGAAGATGTAGCTGCAAGGACCTTTGTAACAGAGACTCCCATTGCCACCTGGACAGTAACTGACCATCCTGTTCAAGAAATCTGATTTCATATGTGTTCCCTTATGACAATATCCCTGTTGACAAGCAATCTGTCCTAAGTGTCCAAACGACAAAGTTTTTCACTATGAAGGTGGTCAAACACTGGCACAGGTGTCCAGAGAGGTTATGGGATCTTCATCCTTGGAGATATTCAAAACGCAACTGGACATGGCAATAAGCAATGTTCTTTGACTTTGAAGTTCATTCTGCTTTGAACAGGGTATTATTGATCTCCAAAGATCCTTTCGAATCTACATTTTTCTACGTTTTCTATTCTAAAATCTCAGCTGTTTGGGGAAGGCAATGTTTTTCATTCATAAGTGTTCTTTTCCTAAAGTAAGAAAAAACTACAACCCCTAACTGGTGCCTCAAGGAACTCTATGAAGCAACTACAATAGTGACAGTAGCAGAAGTTACCTGTGAAGTTTCTCACTGTAGATTTTCTTGAATATTTAATAACAGTTTTTCAGAAGGACAACACTTGATGGTTTGATTTTAATGGTTTGATTTTAATGGTTTTGTGAACAAAAATACATTCTGACCTTTGGCCAGAATATTTATGGCTCAGTTCACTAGAGCAAAATTGTTGCTTATTGTTTCCTAAACTTTTCTCTTTCATTTTCAGCTATAATTGATACATG
Organism: Sagittarius serpentarius; assembly: GCA_034782735.1. Taxonomy (NCBI): domain Eukaryota; kingdom Metazoa; phylum Chordata; class Aves; order Accipitriformes; family Sagittariidae; genus Sagittarius; species Sagittarius serpentarius. The sequence continues at coordinate 9,395,860 of JAVKLA010000028.1, forward strand.
CTGGTACTCACATTCTGTCCATTTTCATAATCTGTGCTATATATACTTTGTAAAATTTGGGACTGGTCTGTGTTTCTATTTGCTTTTGTGGTCAAGAAAATAAAGAAGGAATTGGAGAAGACAAAAATAAGAAAGACGCTTCCTTCCAATATGAAAGTCTGAGGATGTTTGAACCATTCTTTTTCATGTTGGCACAGAAGGTGTGTGAATGCTGGATGTACAAAGCCTGAGCTTTATAAACCATGTGGAGATTCAGAATATGTTAATGGAGACTCAGCACTACTGAATTGATTTTAGCACTGTGATAAGCACACCTCAAAGCTCAGGTAGGGCAAACCTGAGTGTATAGATTATCCCTCGAAATCTGAGAAATTATTTTTGTTCATTAAAAGAACTTTTTGAATGACAGGGGCAGCATTATAGCGAAGCATACTGAGGAGATATGAAAAATCTTAGTAGGATATGTTAGCAGGAGATTATAGTGTGTGTTTTAATAGTCTCCATTCCTAATGTTTTGGACTGGTTATTGGATTTTCATTTGAAAGTGATGCAGATGTACTTGGCCTTCCTTGACGCCGCAGGTTATCAGGGTAAAAGCAAACACCACAGTAATGTTAAAATATTCAAACTGGTTCCCAGGAATTTTTTTTCTTATTCTTTCTTGCCTCGGAAAGCTTGTATCACTTTGGGACTGCTAAAGGCAAAGACCCATTCATTTTAATTTGGCAAACATCTACAAAATAGTATCTCACAGGGTGAGAAGTTCATGCCATCAAATCTGCATGTCAAAGTGGGTAAGAAACATGCAAGTAGTATTCTTATGTGATATCTCTAAATATGATAAAACAAGAAGCAAAGCTGACATCTATAATTTGTGCAATGCTACACAATTTCATATTGAAGCCATTGGGATTTCTGGGAAAGGAATATACACCCAGGATTCTACTATGAATTTGTATACAGTTTTACTGTCTTAAAATATTAAGAACTCAAAAAAGGGTATTTCTGAAACTGTCCCAAGCATTGTAGAAGTACATTTTAGCAAAACTGGACACTCTACTATTGTTAAAAGCTTAGCTTCTGAAATGGAAGCCGCTTTTAACATTGATACAATCGGTTTCTTACTTTCGTATTTCTGAACACCAGCTACTGATTCTTAGCTGTTAATTTAAGAAACAGACATGGAGAGAATGTTAAAATTTTGGCATTAAATGGAGAACTTTTCTCTCAGAGGTAGAAAGGTTTTTTTTTAGTCACACTTAAAATAAATTACCTTTTGTACTTCAAACTAGCACTTTTTTTTAAATTCAGGATGGCTATTAAAGAATGGAGAACAAATTAAGCATATTATTTACATACTAAATTAAACTCTAGAAATAATTACAAGAATCTCAAAAACTTTTACACTAAATACATGAAATAAAGCATTTGTCCCCTACTCATGTTTTGACCCTTCATTTTAAAAGGAGAAATTTTTCTGTATATGCTTTCTATTTTTTTGTACTGCTCATAATTTTTCCAAAAATTAATAGAAGTATTTTTAAAATACTAGCTAAATATACGTCTTACCGAGGATGAAATTAATATCAAGTTTGGAGGACTAGAAGAGATTTTAACATGTTGTGAGTCTGCATTTATATAAAACAACTATTTGTTACAAAGTATTTGTGATACATGGTAGTTTATTATAACTAAGTTAACAGCTTTTTTTTCTTTTTAATAGTTGTGAACATAGGTACAGTCCAGCAGTGATACTGGGCTATTGGAAATGTCTAAATTGAGTCTCAAGGGAAACATTTCCTGTACTTGTGACAGGTATGAATGCATATAATGTGTAGCATGGAATGGGTATGAGAAATTCCACATGAAATCAGGTGATGGACTTCCAGAAATCAATTTTCAGTTAACTGAGAGGAGTGGTAGATAGGATTAACTTGGCATCATTGCTAAAGGAAGAAGGAGTTCCAAGAGAGTGACAGAGGTAATTTTAAGATCATAAACGAAGATAAGGTCAGTTTAAAGATGTATCAACTTCACCAATCTATATGATTTTCAAAGAATAGAAATCGAAGAATGTCACAAGAAGTGACTAAGTTAAATTACTGAGGATGAGGACTAAAGAACAGTGCTACTGTGAAAGAGAATCAGAAAGTTGAAGCATAAAACAAATTGCAACAAATAAGGCATAGGAAGTATAACGAGAAGAATTTTCTATGTATGTTTAGAGTGAAAGGTTGAGGAGATAGTTGGTCCCCCCATTACATGTAGGAAATGGTACAAGAGCAGTCAAGAATACTTTTTATTATTATTAAGCTTTATTTTAAATGCTCACTAATGAGCAGATGGCTAACGTAAATGCAATCAACTTTGAAAGGTGCGAAGATGAAAGCATAAGCTAGAGATTACTTACATTGTAGTTCTGACCACTGAGATCTACTATATAATACATACAGGATTGTTTAAGTGTCATTCATAATTTTGTGTTAGGGAAATTGTGGGGGATAGAAAAATCATAGAATCATAGAATAATTTATGTTGGAAGGGATCTTTAGAGGTCATGTTGTCCAGCTGAGTCTTAAACACCTCCAAGGATGGAGATCCTACACCCTCTCCAATATTTGATCACCTCACAGTGAAAAAGCTTTTCCTTGTATCTAATGGAAATTTCCTGCGTTGCAGGTTGGGCCTGTTTCCTCTTCTGCTTTCACTGTGTACTTCCAAGAAGAGTATGATTCCATCTTATCCATGTCACCCCTCTTGGGAATTGTACAGCAGTCAAATTCTCCATTAGCCTTCTCTTAATAAGGATGAACAAACCCAGCTCTCTCAGCCTTTCCTTCTATACTGAGTTTTCCAGTCCCCTGACTATCTTGGTGACCCTCCACTGGACTTTATCCAGTACATCAATGTCTTTCTTGTACACGGGAACCCAAAAATGGGCACAGTACTCCAGACTTGGTCTCACAGGAGCCAAAGAAACTGGCAGAATCCCTTGCAGTAGATGTCACTTACCTTGACTCTGCAAGGCTTTCAACACCATCTCCCATAATATTCTTCCATCCAAACTGAGACATAACAGTCTGGATGGGTGAAATGGATAAAAAATGGGTTGTATGGTTGGGCTCAGAAAGTGGTAGTTAATGGGTTGTACTCTAAGTGGAGGCTGGTAACAAATGCAGTACTGCAGAGGGCTGTTCTGGGGGCCGTTCCAGGACCTGTCTTGTTCAGTATCTTTATCAGTGACCTGGCACAGGTGATGGAGGAGATGCTAATCAAGTCTGGAAATGACACCAAACTGGGGAACTAGTCACTACACTGAAGGGCAGGACTGCAACCCAGTGAGATCTAGCGAAGCTGGAGGAATGGGCCGACAGGAACCTCAAGAAATGCAACAAGGGCAAAGCCAAGTGCTGTCCCTTCTCAAGGACACAGGCTGGGGCCTGCCTAACTGGGAGTGGCCCTGTGGGAAGTGACCTGTGAGCCTTGTCAGATACAAGGTGAGCATAAGCCAGCAGTGTGCCCTGGCGGCAGAGACGGCCAACAGTGCCCTGGGAGGTATTTACAGTGGTACAGCCAGAACACTGAGGGGAGGGATTACACCCTGCTACTCGGCTTTCATGAGATGCCATCTGAAATACCGCATCCAGGCCCTCAATGTAAGAAAGAAACTGATGAATGAGCGAGTTCAGCAGAGGGCACTGGCTGGGGGCTGTAGCACTTGCCCTGTGAAGAGAGGCTGAGGAACTGCGGCTTGTTCAGCCTGGAGGAGAGATCATTTTGGGGTGCTTAACAACAATGACCCAGTACCTATGACGGGGTTATCAAGAAGCTGGAAGGGGACTCTTCCCAGCGGTGCAGGGTGGGAAGATGAGAGACAGTGAGTACAAGGTGCATTCAGACTGGCCATAAAGAAACACTTCCTCACTCTGAGAACAGGCAGGCAGTGGAGCAGGCTGCCCAGAAGGGCTGTGCAGCCCCTGTCTTAGGATGTTTTCAAGACCTGACTGGACGAAGCCCTGAGTAACCTGGTCTGACTGCACAGCTGACCCTGCTTTGAGCAGGGGGATGGACTAGACCAGTCCTGAGGTCCCTTCCAGTCTTCATTTATGATCCCACCTCTGTAGATGTGGTTGAACTTCTTTTAATGCAAGGGCACACTGCTGACTCACGTTCAACTTGTCCACCAGGACTTCCAGGCCCTTTTTTTACAAAACAAGCATACAGCTTCTCTTAAACAAAGGGAGAACAAAAAGAAGTAGAGACAGAGAACCTGAAGTTTTATAAAAAATTTAGCTTAAATTTCTGGAAAGATAATCATAAAATCTATGTGTTAATATTTAAAACAAATAATATAAGTAACAGCACAGATTATTAGGAATTGTATTTACTAATTATTTACGAAAATATGGAATAAATTGTATGAAATGTTCTGTATTTGGACAGATATAATTTTACTGTTGAATACTTTCCATCTCAATTTTCCAAGTAAAAAAGCTCTGTTCTTAGAACTTGAAAATTCCATCAAGAAAATTAAATGATAGTTTTTTGACTGCTTTTCTTGAAGAGTTATGTGAGTTTTGCTTCCTACAGGAGAAAGTAACATTGTGAAGATCCTTTCTATCAAATAAATGACAGGCAAAAAGAAACCCCAAGATTAGTTTTCTGGATTTTAACTTTTCATTTAAGTGTTGGATGAGTATTTTTCAAAAATATTTTGTTTTGTTGTTGTTTTGCTTCGTTCCATGAGAATAGATTTCTTTCTCCAGCCATTGCTTATGTTGTATGACCTTAAGACCTGTCACTGCCTTATTGAGCTAAACACTAAAAAAGCTTCCATTTCTGTCCTAACCCTGAGAAACCTTTTGAATGCATTTGCCCTCTATCAGTATATCTCTTAAATTCTTAGTCTTCTGTGATATCAACAGTGAATCTGTCCTTTAGCATGCAACTAAGGTTTTAATGGCAGCACTCAAGTGCTTCAAGTGTGTTCTTCCTCCAGTTCTAGGACTACATCATGCAGGACTGATTCTTGAACAGTTAGAACAAAGGTATGTCTAGTGCTCAGAAACTCTTAATAAGTCAATGAAAGTGCAATGATATAAAGCATCGGCAAAATTGTTAAAAACTGAAGCTCTTATTGCCATTTTTTATTATTACGGCTCTTTTCTGTAATAAATTAGAGGTCAAAGTTTCAGAAATACACTGTAATATAAAATAAATATCAGTCAAACAACCCATGTAAAGCAAGGCCCAAGTATGAGCCTCTAGAGCTGTAATAAAAGTGCTTTCATGGAGTTTCCGTAAAGGATTTCAGTGAAGGTTGAGGGGAAAGGGACTGCTGAATGGTTTTATAGATAGCAAGACTTTCTTTTTTAATGCAACATAAATTTTATTTTACATGTCACTCTTCTCCAACTTTTATTGTTTTAATAACATAAAGGGTGAGATTACCAATGGGATTTGTATGCTCAATTCTCATTAATTTTAATAGGAACTGGTCATCAAAATCCCTTAGGCAACCCTGAAAACATCAGCCAAAATTTCCTGCTGTATTTGAGAGCAAACCACAAAATCAACAAAGCCCAGAAAAGCTCTCCCTGTTGGAAATCTGTGAGCACATTTACTGGATACCCATAGCACTGAATAGAGCATAGAGAGAAGTCTGAATCCCTCTTCAGGGCCCTGACTCATGAAGAATGCAAACAGAAGTGCTCTATAACAAACACAGATAACACAAAATATGATCAAAGCTAGACTGTCTTCCCCACTGCTCTTGAAGCATCTTGCTGTATTTGACAAATGCAGGATGCTTGAGAGTAAATGATGAATGTGTCTGAAGTATAAAATAAAGAATCATCAGACAACTTTAGTAAATCAGCCTAAGTTTTAATTTACCACAGTGAAATCACAGATTCAGCGGTCAGGATTTTAATGGGTACTCAACAGCCTGAAACTACAACGAAGCCTCAATGAAATTTGTGATCATTTGGTAACCATTAAAATCAATAGGCAGCCTTCCGTAATTCCAGGGTACGCTGCATCAGGTCACTGGGTTAAGATCTGCTTTTACTAGATATACCAGCTGCATTAATAAAGTATTTCCTCTCCATGTCTGTAACAATTCCATGTCTATAACACTATGAAGCCATACTTTTCATTAATGTATTATATCCCCTAATCTTCAGCTACTAGAGTTTGAATTAAGGTTCCTGTGACAAAATAAATGAGAATGAAAAAAGCTTTTTTTTCAGTAAATAAAAATTATGAATCATTTGTCTAGAGCTGAGATGAACTCCTTGTGTTTAACATCAGTTATCCTCTAAAAATGTCCACACATACTTTCATGTTATTGGATTAGTATTTCATTACAGCTCTTTTTCAAAGTAAGAAAATGTTTTCCCAAGATATGAGCAAGTGTTTTGAGAGTCAAAGATATCACAGATGTAATAAAAATTTTAGTTATGATAATAGTGTTCATTATTCATCTCCTTCAATAATTCTGTGGGAACAAATGACAAAACTAACATCTCTGTTTTCTTACTTGGTGGAACTGGAAATCTCATACAGTAAGTGTTTGCTAGTTTTAGAAGGCTGAGTTTTAGTCAAGGGATTAAATAAAGAGTTCTTTTAATATAAAGTTCACACATTTTTGTCTGAAGAGCTCCTAAATCTTTTCAATGACACAACATATCAGATTGAATTTTTAAAAAATCCAATCCTAAATAGATTAACATTTTCAGAATTGTTCCATTATAGAAATTGTAAATCCTGTTCCATTAGTTTTATATTGTCTTTGATTCACAAATTTCAGTCAATGTGTTCAAGTAAGCAAGCATCTAAACTGTGTTGTGCTGGAGAAGTTACTTTTTTCCATTAGTTAAAAAAAAATAAAATTTTTTAATATCTTTATAGTTTACCTTGGAACACAGAACTACCAGCATTATCAAGGACATAAAGCTTTAATAGAAAGATCATGCAGTTCTCTTTCCAGAAAATTTTAATATAGAATGTACTTTTTTGACAGCTTGATGCCGGTATTCATCTTCCTAACGTTACGTTTATTTTCTTTTATTTTGAGAAGGGGGGGGGGGGAGAGGAAGACAGGAAGCATAGTGTTGCTGTGCAAGTGAAATGCAAAGGAAGTGCCACTTTTGTAAAGAAAAAATATTTTCAAACAACTGTTTTCAATTTCTGAAATAATATAATATGATGATATATTCCATTTTCCACTTCTAGTCAAGCAGCTTCATTCTTCAATTGACTGCAAAAGTGCTTGGAATAATTTTTGCTGGCTGTATCCAAAGTCTGCTTTTCTTGAACAAAATTTGGAAGGCCTGAATAAATGTTATGCTGTAAATAATTCTTGCCTACAGACTGGCATAAAACCAGTAAACCCATTAAATCTCTCCTTGATATCGGCAACTGTATCCATCACTACTGAAAGTTCTTATTTCTGCTGTAATCTGCTATTTTTTGTCAGATAAATTAAAAGCATGAAATTGTATCATAAGGATCTTAAATGCCACATTTGAAGGACTAGAATGTGACTTTGAAGCTAAACACACAAGTCAAGGAACAAACCCCAGGAAAAGACAAGGAGGCATCTATCCAAATGCTGGATTTCAATATGTAGTCTGAGAAGATTTTTGCCCCTGTGGTTATTCCTTACTAATGTCTCGCTACTAAAGGCAAAAATGGACATGGAATTTTGCAGTCGTAATTAAACCCATGCTTGCTAAAAGGAGCTAAATTGATACCCAGACATGTAAATCTTGGAGTTAGGAGAGCTGTAAAGGATTATTCCCTTGGAGTGGAGGTTGTGGGGAAGGACTTGTTCAGAGACTTCCTAGCATGAATAAGAGCAAATCCAGGCTTTCCGTCAGGTGTTCCAGGGCTGAATGAGAAATTCCTAGTTGTATCTTTGTTTACCCTATGTTGAAATACTCTAGATCTGCTCTCATGAAGTATATTAACTTTCTAAGGGGTACAATCTAATTTTATAGAACCTCTTAATTGAGAGTATCCTCTGTGTCTTCAGACAGGTCCTCTTTCCCTTCACTTAACTCATTTAAGGCTGTCCTTGGTACTGCAGCCCCATTTTTGAGGCTGAATAATTTAATCCTATTCAGGAAAGTCTTAGGTACTGGTATTAGACTGCTCCTCAACTTTGATGTGTTTTTTGCCATTGTCTCGATATAGCACTGACTAGAGTGTTTATGATAGGAAAGCATGTGGGATGCTCCAGACTGCCAGTTTTGTCCATTTCCAGATCTTTCTGCCTCACCAGCAGATGCGTATGCAGTTTGTAGTTCCCCAAATTGTTCATCCCATTTGAGATTGTCATGCAGTTAAGAAGCATTACACTTTGATTTATAAACACAGTAATAGTCTGTTTTGAGATAGCAGAAACAAATTAAGCAAAGTAGAGGGAGATTGGGGGTTATTTACTTGTCTTTTCTGTCAAAAAAGCATAGCTGTGGAAATGCAGTGCATCTGACAATGTGTACTATTATTTTTGTTGACAAAATGCAGAATGTCTTCAGTCTGACAATGAATAGATTTAAAATCTCTTGGAGACAGAGGAGTTACAGATGACCATTGCTCACGTCCTCCCCTTCTTATGAGTAAGACTTGAACTGCTGTCTTTTTCTGAACTCAAGCAGATTTTGTGCTTGAGTTCTCGTATTTAACAAAGTGCAACAACAGAGAATAGTAGAGCTAGAAGAGCTATCTACCTGCTATCTGTGCATTTTACAGATATTAAAAGAAACTTCTCTTGCCTATTGCCCCAACCTATCCAAAGCACATGTCCAAGACAATAAAATATGGAACTTACTGAAGTCACTTTTACTAAATCCTGAGCTTCTGACCCAGAGTGTAGTAGATCAAATTATCAATGCTTATTTGTAACCATATGAAAATTTTGAACTCCAGAATAGAGTGGAACCTTACTGATTCAAACATTTCTGAAGACTATCTATCATTCTTCAGGTTAGTGAAGGTCCCTACTGGTGTGATCCAATGGTTGCCAATGTTAAGGTATTTCTCATAATGATTATTGAGTTGTTCCTTTTACTGAATGTTGGTAGGAGAGAAAATAAAGGAAATAGTAACTTTTTCAACATGGAGAATTTAGAACATTGCAGAAACAGCACCCACTTAGTATTTATGTCAGGTGTTCGGATTAGTGAGTTCTCAGTAGGAGGTTCTGCCATGCTATGTCCCCTGTGGGAAAAGCTTCCAGCATGCACACACATTTTGCTGGCATTTCAGACTTTATAAAAGAACCACCACAAACTAATCACTGAAAAAATCTAAGCAGAATTCAGTTTTTGCATACCATTAACTGAACCTCCTCATTAGGAATGTCACCGTATTGCACCACCATTTTCAAAAAGGGACCAGCCCTACCAATACTTTGAACATGTATCATTCTGTACATCAGAATGGCCATATAACTATTCCATATAGAAAGAGCAACAAATAACAAGCTGAAAAAAACCTGTGTTTTCACGAAACAACTGGTTTAAAATTGCATAGTGGCAGAAGTTATGTGATTTTCCTGAAAAACAGAGCACTTGAAATTCCTAGGAAATTCAAGAGGCAGAATTAAATACATTCTATAGCTGAAAAGCATCAAAAAACTGTAAGGTCCCACATTTTAAACATACATTTTTAAGGGCTCTCACAGCCTTCCTGGAACCCTGCATTAAACAGCTGTACAATTCCTCACTGCTGGCTTGAGACTTACCTTTTCAATTAACTTTCCAGAATGATTTAGTGTCTAGAAGTGGTGTTCAATTTGGAAAGCTTCATTTGCAGGTTTTTTTGACCAAACAACTTCAGAACGTATCTTTTCGTCCACCTTTGCTTTTAAGATTTCCCAAAATTCACGTGAGAGAGGCGGTGCACTGCGTGAAGGGGCCCAGGCCCCGTTGGCGGCGACGGCGGCAGCAGAAGCGAGGGGGGTCTGCACGGGCGGGCACTGTGAGGAGAAGCCGGGGCTGCCCGGCGCCGGTTCCAGCCGGTTCCAACCGGCTCCAGCGCCGGGCACAGCGGAGCCCCTCAGCCAGGGGTGGGCGTCTCCGGGAAAGCCTGGGTAAGAACGGGCAAAAGGCTGCCCGGCAGCCCGGGCTGAGGGAAACGGGAGGGAGAAAGAGCCCTGCGAGCCCCGAGGGGAGAGCGGGAGGAGGGGAGGGGGGGCTCCAGGCCCCCGGCAGAGATACCCCTGCGGCCCCGGGAAAGATCTCGGTGGGGCAGGCGTTTCCCTGGAGCCCCTGGAGAGGCCCCAGGCTGGAGCACCAGAGAAGAGCTATTACGGGCTGCCCAGAAGGGAGGAGTCTGGAGTGAAGGAGTGAAGGCCAGCCTGGGAAGAAGGGGGGATGGAGGAAAGATGTTTCAGTTTTTGTCTTTGTTTCTCACTATCTAATTATATTTTTAACTGGCAATAAATTAAATTAATTTTCCCCACGTTGAGTCTGTTTTGCCCATGATGGTAACTGGTAAGAGATCTCCCTGTCTTTATCTTGACCCACGTGCTTTTCCATCTTTCTTCTGCCCCCTCTCCTGTTGAGGAGGGGGCGGTAAGAGCAGCTGGGAGGTGTCTGGCCCTTAGCCACGGTCAACTCACCAAGGGCAGCCAGATTTTTTTTCTGACTAAACTTTATTCTCAGACAAAACGGCAATTTTTGCTGGCAAAAAATACTCATGTATTATATAGTCTTAAAGCATCCAAGGTAGCAAACATTTCTATGGGAGCCATCTTTTGTTTCCACATATATAGTAATTTTAAAATCATATAATAAAGGAACTTGTTCAAATAAACTGCTGTCTTTTCTAAAATTTCCTTACTTCAGTGAGATCAACTTTTCACTTTGTGACTCCAAGAATCAACTTGGAAATATCTTTGTAGCTAATGTGAAAACATGTCCTGTCCTGGTTTTAATGATTATGACTGCATCTGGCTCCCACTGGACTCCATAAGAAGCTATAGGAGCTGAGTACTTATGCGAAAGAAAAGATTTGTTCAAAAGAACTCAAGCTTTTGTAGCTATGTGTGCAAATGTCAGAATAAATAGCTGTTTGTGAATGTCACCAAAATATTAGCAACTATTATTGGACATCTATTTCAAAATTTATTAAATTTCTCGTTATTATTTTGTGTTTGTTATTTAGAGATTGAGTGAGTAGGGCCTGCTTTTTTTTAGGGAAAAATTCTAACCAGATATTGCTTTAGCACTTCCCACAGGACTTAGCACAACCCCGTACACTTATTCGTCCCTGACAGTACTCCTACAGTGAAATTTCTGCTGTGTTTTTCCTATTGCAGGGAATTCAATTTCTTCTGAGTATGTCACATGGGAAAAAGGTTCCTGTCAGTGTGAATTTCCTTTGCTCTTTGAAAGGAGTGTCAAAATTGTGTTGAATATGGTAAAAGCAGGAAACATAAAAGACCAATTAACCAAGTCCTTTCCTATTTTTCAGATCACAGATCAGATCCAAATAATCTTAAAATTTTGAGAAGATTCACTAGACTTTGGATGAGGTCCTGAGTCTTGGGTAAGTGAGAGCCTGAAATGCAGCTGTACAACAGAATGAGTGTGTGAATTTCACCAGTAGTAGGAAAGCAAAAGCTAATGAGGAGGAACCTGTCATGAAGAGAGCTACCATGGGTGACAGTAGCAGCAAAAGAGTTGACACAGGGCCATAACACAGTCAGGGGTTCCTGATTTCCATCATGCTGAAGCTAGGCAGAGAAAGAAAGCAGCTGGACTTTTATGTGTTGCCTTTCTTTCTGAGATTTTACAGGTCATTAGGGGATAATAGTACCTGTAAAAGACCTGACCAGTAGGAGATAGGAGAGGCTTGCTTGTTCAAATTTCTGTAATTACTCACCCATGTTGGGTTCCTTGAAGAAAGAAGTGGAAGGAGTTTTGAGGTAGCTGACCTCTCCTTGGAGAATGCTTTGTGTTCTGCAGGGGAGTGCACAAAGAATTATCTCGGGGGTAGTGAAAGTGAATAAATAAGGATTAAAATAAATCTCTGCAGTATATGGAAAACTAAATACTTCATGCACTTCTTACTTTTCACAGCCCACTACCATACTTAAACCTTATTGTATATTTTGCTATAATGTTTATTTTTTACTGAGATGTGCAGTAAAGTAAAATTATAGAAAGAACATTAGAAATTATTTCTTTGAAATCACCTACCTACAGTTTTCTTGCAGGTTAAAAAGGATATTTCAGTTCAGGCAGTGAAGACTGGTCTGATTACTGCACTCAGGAGCTCTTCCAAATTAGTATTAGTTGTAACTACAAATAAAGATCAGCTCTTTGGTTTTTCTGCTCTGCACCCACAAAGGAATTAATGTTGTAACTTTGCTATTCATACTGTTTTATGCAGATATCATTTTACATTGTTTTGGGATTTAATTCTCTCTGTCTTACAGCTTGATAAAGAGTTTTGCTTTAAAAAGCACTTCAGCACATTCTTCTCTTCCTTCAGGTTGCAGTCACCAGGGCATGCATTTTTGTTTAGTTGTGGTTGTGTTCTGTGCATCACCTACTTTTTTCTATGTGAATCATTAGTCTTAAGTATAGATTCCACAGATATATGGCAGTCAGTGGGACTGATGATATGTATGATGTCTTACATTTTCCCTGAGTTAGCTCTAATGTAGCTGCATTTTTAGCTCACCTTGGGTGGTCTATCAAGAGGGTGTAGTCTAACAGCTCTTCAGCATAATTATTTTATGCAGCAGTTCAGTAACTGTGCGGCTTGGCTTCTCCTTAAAACCTAGGCTGTCTTCAGGATTTCACTGGAGTATAGGGAATTCAAATTGACTCTACACTGTGGATTCTCTGAAGTCTCAGGGTTTTAGACATTAAGGTGCATGTTTGTGGATGATAACCATCTAGAAAGAAATGTGACTAGAGGAGTGCCAGAAGGATCAAGATCATGATGATCAGTGAGATGAACAAGAGATAGGATGTTGAGATCTGTGAAAGCTGTTAACAAAATAAGATGATCTCATTCAGGACAGCTCCAAGGGAGCCAGCTCACAGACCTTGTGTGCTATGTAAGTTAAAGTATGAAGAGAAAAAGCAATGAGACTATGATGACACAAGCAATAAAAATGACTAACACCTCATCTTTGCCTTCCCACTATGAGACTTTGATATGGAGAAAGATCATGACAGTTGAAGTTCTGGGATTAAATGAACTGGTGTGTTACAGACAACACTTTCAAAAAAAATTGTCACGTTAAATTACGATTTCATTAAGCTCTCCATATAACAAAGTATAATGTGAGAGAAGCACTCATTGGTCCTAATTTTGCTTTGGGTGGTTAGAAATGAAAAAAAAAATTATGAAAAAAGGATTTTTTTTTCCTCAGAATAAAAATTGTCAAACTTTAGATAAATTCTAACTGCTTAGATTCTTATTTGTAATATAATATTTCATTTTTTAATAAATATAATTTGATCTTTTTTCCTGGAACTTGGTCCTGAACTTTCTTCTTACTCCCTTATATCCTCTCTTTCCTCTTCCCATCCTTCTTTCACCCCAGATGATAGAATCATAGAATTGTTTAGGTTGGAAAAGACCTTTAAGATCATCGAGTCCAACCGTAAAAGAACAATTTGAATACTTTGGAATGTACAAGGGAATATTTAAGTCTCTGTGCTCGAAGAAGGCTGGACTTTGGCTTTACAGAATTTTCAGTATATAGGTTAGGCATTCAAACACTCTAGACAGTGTAAATGCATTCATTTACAAGCAAGCTGTAGAGAAATTAACTGTTTTTATTTCACATCTAAAATGTCAATGCTAGTTGTGTGGCTCATGGATGACTGTCACAAAATGAACTCGAGGCCTTTCTGATGTTTGTGGGAGATTTGCCATTGACTGCAATACAACCAGAAGGTTGCTCACAGCTGTTACTATAGCGATTGGAACTTATTTTTGTCTGACATTGTCAGAGAGTCCTTGGAAGTCTTGTTCCAGTTGATTTCCTGTACACAATTTGTGATGTTGTTGTGGTAATTAATAATGACAATATTGCTGATCAGCATTGCACCTAAAGAGGGAATTCTCTTGATTCTTTTGTGTGTTGCATGACTTAAATCTGGTATAAACATAGTGAATAACCTTGAAAGTGATAATCAGCACTAAGACAATAGCCTTTGGCTTTTCAGAATCTAAGATCTACAAAGCTTTCTCTATCGAAATATTTTAAGGCTAGATCTGCATAAAAACTTATTTTGAAATCTTATTGGAAAGTGTTTATCTGCTTTTATCAAGGAGAATTTTCATGTTGAAACAAATAAAATATTCCTTTAATGAGTTGTTCACTTAAGAACTTGTGTTGATGCTACTGATCTTATTAAGAAAACAATAATGAGGGAATTAAGGTTGAATGTACTACCTGTATTCTACCCAAACATCTCATATTCCCTAATCACTAAGCTACCTAGTTTATTCTTTCTGAATGAGGCAGAGCTTCTACGAATAAAAACCAATATGTAATCAATGAGTTAAGAGAATCAGAGTATTACAGGAGATGAAGTTCCAGTAACAGTGGCATTTTCAGACTACTCTCTGGTTTACTTGTCTGATTTGGTTTTTTCCTGTGCAATATTGAGAGATGCTTGTACAGATCTGGCAGAAGGTGTATGGATTTCCAGTGAAAGCAGGCACATCCTGTAGTAAAAATTGTGTGACACATTTACATGTTATATGAAAATACCATGTTATGCTGTGACCAGATTGTATTATGGAACCTGTATAGAGGGACGGTGTTAAGGTTAACTTCTGTAAATTTAATCTGATATTCCCTCTGTTAGAAACTGACCAATAAACAACCCTCATACACTATTGTTGTATTTTTTATATACTACTAATTTCCATTGGGTGGAATGTCAGAACTGCTCCATATGTATGTAACTATGTTGCCCTCTTGTGACCAGCTCTCTAAAATAAGAAGCCATAGGCCACTTCAAGAACTTGATTTAAAACAGTAATAAAATTAATTATGGAGAGATGTACATATCTTGTGCATTTCTTTTATACTAAACAGAGCAAAATTTTTATACTTTCTAAACATGATGTTAAATATCTATCATTTGTATGCTGTTTCTATTCCTTTCTGATTCTAGCGTCAATTTTTTTGTGGTTTTCTCTTGACATCTCACTGTCCTTAGGTGCCTTACTAATAGAAAAAGAATATTCACAACCGTGTAGGAGCATTTTATGTGTTGACTATGATGTCAGGAAATTGATGTTCTTTTATTACATATGTATGTATATAAGCTATCAAGCATCAAGTCATTCTGGTTTTGGTTCTTTTTCTCCTATGGTTCAGATACTGGCTGTTGCAAGTAGGCAAAACTGTAGTGAAATTGATCTGTCACTTATTTTGCATATAAATTTGATTAGGTTTTCTTTTGGGCTTTGTCATTTGTTTTTGTTTTTTTTTTCTTTTTATGTGCCAGTCATTTTCAAATTGATTCTCTTTCTTTTGATGCATATATTGCTCACTTGGGTTAGTCAGTAACTCTTACAAATTTCACTTAAGAAGGAATTTTAGAATGGTAGTTTTGACTACTGCCAAGTGTAGTCAACTAGTTAAATGATGGACTAGTTACGATAGATGGACCAGACTGAAAACTGAGAAACAGAACAATTAATTTTAAATCAGGAGTAATGCATACTGGATTATAGACATCCTCTGAGATAGTTACATCTTCAGAAATCCCAGATGTTTTTGCATGTTAAGCAGAAGTCAGAAGTAATGTCAAGTTGTTTTTTGACTTTCTGTAGTATTTTCCAATGCTTCAAACACAACTAAGTCTGTTTTAATTGTCTTGCTGTGATTCAGAGTTTTCATGAGATGATGGACTCTTGTCTTACTGTGTGTTACAATATGAAGTGGTCCTAACTCTTACTTACTTTAAAATATTTCACCCATGTCTAACGTGACCAGTCAAAAAATACTGAGTCTAAGACAACTGAATTGGGGGGACAAGGGGAGGATGTTCGTGTGCATACATACTCACCTATCAAAAACCCACCATGTTGTTTGATATAGAAGATACTGGAAATCAAAGGTATCTTTCTCTCTTTCAGGCACATATTTAGGGGATGAAGTCACTGGCCTAGAAGGCTGAAACATTCTAGTAAACTACTCTTCCCTTAAATAAGGAAGACTCTAAGGGAAATCTGAGCAAATTAAGACCTGAGGGTTAATTTACCTAAAACAGGGATTAGTTCCCATTAGACTAGAATTGGTGAAGCCACCCCAGGTTACATTTTAATTAGAATTTTTCTTGCAGCTTTTACACAGAGAATGCTTGATTAAACAATCTACTTTAGCATAAAATCCTTCTTCATTGTACCTTGGATCCACTCTTTAAATCACAAAGATATACACAGACTAGAGGGCCTGTATGTCACATTCTTGATAGCTGAGGGAAAGACAGTAAGGTAGCATATTTTTTTCCCTATATAAATCTAGATACATTAATTTTTAAAGAAAAAAACCCTCACGGTTTAGAAGGCCAGAACTCAAGTACCAGGTAGCTTAATGCTGCTTTTTCAGTCCAGGGTAGAGGTATTATTCGATTGCAGCAGAAGCCTCTAGTGAAATACGGGTATGTTACCATTTTATCTGAGGTTGTGCCCAGCAGCATCACTGCTTGGGTGGACAGAGTATCTCTGGTCTGGCAGCTGAACTGCCCCCTGTGTGCCAGGATCTCTGAGCTAGCAGAGAAGAGGGCATCCCTTGAGTTAAGGAGCCCTTCAGGAGCATGCTCAGCACAGTAAAAGCATATATCCGTCACTGTCAGCTCTCCCCTTGCTCCTTGACAAATAGTGTAGCCTCTTCAAGGCTTTTGTTTATTTTGTGAGTTTGCCTGCTTATTGGTGCATATGCAGTGAGTAGAAAGGAACTGTTTTGCAAAGGCAAAGCCCTTGGCCTACGTTTACTTCACGATTTACCATTATACCTATGGAAATGGTGGCTATTGAAAGCATGTATGTTCTGATTTAAATATCTTATTATAGTGTTCCAAATAATGACCAGAATATCTGAAGCTAGGAGTTTAGGCAGATAATCCTAGCTCAGTTCTCTGCTGTTCTGACCACTGTATAGTTTTGCACAGACAGGTTATTTGAGAGGAAATCTGGAAATCCAGTAATGCTAAAAGACAGTCATCTGTAAGATGGAGGGCAGAAATTAAATGGCAGAAAGTGTTCTCTGCAACAGTGTACCTATCTGGATTCAGTTACAGGACAAAATTGTCTGAATTTACAGAGTAATAGGCAGGATATTATTTTAAATCTTTCCACAGAAACTGTTGGATAAGAAGTGTATATCAGCGTGTAACTACATTAATCAAACACGTAGAAAGAAGTGTTTTTCCTTGGAGTTTCTCAGACCGATAGGAACTTTGAAATAATTTTTATGGTTAACTTCAATAATTGTCCTTTTGAATTTTTTTTTGGTACATTGTTGGGGTTTTTTTGCAGTAAAGCATCTTCATCTCATACAGTGGTTAATGAATGAATATTGTATTCATGTGTTTCAAATTCACCCAGAGTTTGACAGAGATCTTTAATTCTTAATGTGTAAAGTGTGATACCTGTGGCTTAGAATAATACAGTCAGATATAAATGTAAATTTTTATAGCTTGAAGAAGTCCTCCTATAAACAACTTTACCTCAGGAGTATTATAAAAATTTTCTATAGTTATTCATAGTTTAAGTGTTTAAACCGAATCATGCTGCGAGAATATGAGCCATTGATATTATTTATATTAATATGGCTACTCATGCTGCCTCTTAATTGGCTTTTATGTGGGTTAGAGATAGTTTACAATAATTAAGCTGTAAGTAGGAGTTCACAGAGGACTTAATGATCTCTAAACAGTTTTTTCAGGGCTCAGATATGGAGAGTGATGTCATGACTGGAACCTTGAAAAATAAATCATTATTAAAGACACATAAAGAGTGATCACATTGGAAAAATGTACCCATTAGAAAATTAGAGAGGTTGCTTTATATTCATTAACATCCCCTAATGCTTGGCTAGAAGTTTTTGTTAATGGAACAGTCATTTTAGTACGTATGGTACATAAACCTCACACATGGATAGTCCAGCCTGATTTTAAAGTATTTTATTCTTACAAGAAGAATGAAGTATAAGAAATGTCAATTTTCACTTCCAAAAATTAAATTGTTGTGTTTGAATTCTTACCACTAATGCAGGCAGTGTTAAGTTCCACAATTCAGTTAACATTTTCAGGGTGTTAACCCATTACAGAAATTACAGATTGAAAAGAATATACTAATTCTTATCTACTTAAGTCAGTTTGGATCAAATTTCTTTTTCTTGATCAAAGCTTTTTGTTCTCTTTTAATCAAATCATCTTGTGTCTAGGTTTAGTGAATCAAAATTGTTTTAGAAACATCATAATAGCATTCTTAAAAGACAGGTAAGCCAGGACAGCTATTTTTATGACCTGCCTATACATTACATTAGCTACTTTTTAAAGGTTTTACTCAGTTGTAACTTGTGAGCTTAACTTCACAGAAGTGAAGGGATTCAAATAGGAAAAAAAGATACAATAATGACAAGGATCATGTAGCAGAAATGAAAGCAAATTGAACATTTTGGAGGACAGCAGAATAGAGGTGTTAAAAACTGGGATGCGTGTGAAGAAGAATATTTAGGAAAAGCAGGTTAGCAAAATGGAATATATGACAAATGAATATGTGAGTTTGGTTTTTTTTAATTGTTCTGGGTCATAGAGAAAATAGTATACAACTGTATAAAAGCAGATGTAGGGGAAAAAAGGGATTCTGATGATGGTTTTTAAAGTAATTGGTGACCCAGATTTCAGATTATGGTATACATGATCTAAAACTCAGGCCTGACTTCGCTGTTTACCTCTCAACAAATGTACATTAGATTCATGTACAAGGAACATTTTGCTAAGGGCGTATGCTACTGTTATCTAAAGATTAGTGTTATGGACCTGCAGGACAGTGTAATGTGGAATAATAGTTCACATATTTTAGCCCTTCAGAAAACCTTTTATGCTGTCTCAGTGAATCTGTATTTGTGCTCTGTAGCAGTCTAAAATTTGTATTTCAGCTGTTATATAAAATTGCAGGCATTGTGTGTGATAATCTAAATTAATTTCTGATTTAGTTGTTCAAATATTATTTAGAAGTTTTTATTACCAAAAGGCAGTTGATTTAGAGGACACTTTCTATGAGAATTCAAAGTATATGGCACAATTCTGTTGGGACAGGATTATTGCATATATTCTTACAGATGGTTAATTTGTTCTCCAGTTAAATATTTGGAACTGAACAATGTGAGTTGTGCTATATCCTATTTGTCTTGGAAAAGTTGAGATGTGACACTTTTCTAATAGGCAGGGTACATGTTTAACTTGTATAAAACGTGCCAGGCAGTAGAGTTTGAAATATGTGCGAGACCTTGGGAAAATAAGCTAATAGTATTTATTTGCATACAGAGTTAAATTCTTGTCTACCTAGTAGAGCTGGAGCATGAGAAGCAAAGATAGTTGTAGGCCTCTTTTCCACACTGCCAATGTCATGGGTTCCCAGGGTCTAACTTGTACTTCAGCTACAACGTAACCCTAGTCTTTTAAACCCTTTGTGACAGACTCCAAATGACCCAAGCAGATTTTGCCCTGGAATCCCTTCCTAGTCACATAAAAAGGAAAATGTTAAGTGGGTGATCTGAGCTTTATACTGTATGAGATTTCTCTCTCAGCATCTGACCTACAATAAGTACGCAGAGCCTTTCATCAAATTCATCTGTCAGAAGAACTTAATGCTCATTATTATACCTATCTTATTGGTGGCAATGTTAATGGAAAAAGGAAGCTAGGGAAACTTATCATACAAAATTCAGAACCAGAAAGTGGAGTAAAATGTAAGACTCTTCTGTTCCATGTTAAATTCTAGACTCTGCTAAAATAAAATGCATTTAGGCTTTGAGAGTACAGATATAACTACACACTAGAGACTAAATTCTTTTGTCCTTGTTCAAGCAAATCCTGCCCCCAGACTGAACTGGGAATTTAGATTGAGTGAAGACTGCAGAATTGAGCCCTAAAGGAATATGGCTTACTGCAATAAAAGACACAAGAGAGTTGGAATAAAAATACTGCTAGCAACATGTAACAACGGACCAACATTACTTAGGGAAACATTCAAATGGGATGAATTAATTAGAAACAAGACTTTGATCTAATGCTTATGACAGAATTTATGTTCAATGTAACCTATAATTTGTATTACCTCAACTCTGTCATATACTTTTTCTATTTCCTAAATAGTGTTTGCCTATCTTTTACTGCTCATGAAAGAAAATGTTTTGCACTGTCAACATATTTGTTTGTTGTTAATAAAAGATTATAACTAAAAATATAATGATATGTCAAACAGAACTAACCGCCCAGAGAAGCTAAGCAGATGAAAACAGTGCTATGAAAATGAATGCATTGTAATTCAAATAATTTGCTTTTCCGCGACAAATTATGTTTAAGTCCCACCCAGAACATACTAATGATGAAGCAGAACTAGAGCAAGCTTATGGATTGATTCTGCCATCTTTTACATTGGTATGAAACCTATATAACACCATTTGATATCAACAGAATTACTTCAGATTTACAATAACATGAATTAGGGCTCAATAAGCAGAAAATTAGTAAAGCTAAGTGCTTTAAATACATTTTAAGCTCAATGAAAGGTCTATTATCTCACTGATGAGCTCTATCCAGTTCCAGTTTAAAATCTGCTAGCTCTCAGAAAAAGATATGGATTAAAGCTGCTTTGAAAACAGGTCTGTATTCATTGAAGAGACATTTTTAATTTCCCTTTTTAATGCATATTTTCATACTCATAATCTGAATCTCTTTTGCATAGTTTATTCTCAAGCAAATATTTGTTAAAGTACATGAAGTATTTGTTTTCTGTGACTTTTTTTTTTAAAGTATAATTAAGTGTTTAGGTTGATTTTACAACAAGCAAGACTGCAACATTTTTAGTATTAATCTAAAATTAATTCTTCCATGTGAAAACCAACTAAGTATATTCCCATTATAGTATATATTCACAAAATTAAGAAATCAGTCATGCTAAGTATGATGTCTGCATTAATGTAGAGAAGCTAACTGCAACTTCATTTATACCTTTCCTAACCTAAGAAACCTTCATAAAGGAAGGCTACTTTTTTTTTCCTGGAAACATAATTCCACCTTTCTTTCTAAAGTAATTTAAAATTCATTCCTGTGTAAGGATTTATAAACAGAAGCTTTGGTGTTCATGCAGAATTCTAGTGAATAAGGCTCAGGGAATTATACTGAGCACAATTTCTTTCAAGAGCTAGTGGATTTCAGTTTTATTGCTTGATGTGTCCATTTTTTATGACATTTTGCTGACTGTTGCTAAGCCAAACATAAATTATTTTCAAAATTGCCTTTGTTTCTTTTCTTCTGGAAACTTCTGGTTCGCTCTCCACATATCCTGCTCCTCTACTCTTTCTTTCAGTGACTTTCAATGAAATTCCTAATTGGATTCTGAGACTTTTCTCATTAATTCCAGGCAGATGTAAGTACAAGACCTATTATAGGAAACTTCAGTGCTTATGACATTGCCATGGGGTGAAGCCTATCTAAAAGCAATGCTCATGTAAGTGAGACCTAGACTACATCTGCCCGCTATAAATATTACTCCAGCATGCAGAGGAAAGAAACAATGAGAAGGAAAGAAGCAAGAATGAACTTTGTTAAATAGCATCCTGTAACCTTCCTGTAACATAGTTGGGGTGGGAGGCCAAAGAGTGATAGTAACCCAAGTAAGAACTGCTGGTTGTCCTTAGACGTTGGGAAAATCACAGAAGCAGGGCTGGAGCTACATGCATAGCATGGTCATTCATGGTTTATGCTGACAATCTATTTGGGGGAAAAAAAAAAAAAGCAATAAATAGTTGAAAAAGCAGCTCCTTCAGGGAGCTAGAATGCATTGCCTGGTGTGGAACTGCCCTGGGCTGCCAGCTGGGACTTGGAAACATCTAAGTGGCCTAAACTGGGCTGGAAGTTCTGGGTTTGGTTTTGTTTTGTCTAGATTTTGTTTTTAGAAATGTATGAATGCTGCAGGATAAAAATCTTAAAATAAAAATTACTATCCACCTTTTAAATCTATTCTGCTTAATAAATGGAGTGGTGTGGTTGTCCTCTTGTGCCTGCTCCATCCAAATTTCCCTGTGTGAGACATTCTGGAGAATTTGTAATTAATATGGTTTTCCTGATTGGGAATGGGTCCAACCCCTGGTAAGAGAATCAGATTCATACTTGAGGCAGGGTCTTTTTCTACTGCCAGTCTACAGAAAAAGACTTTTTAAAAGTTTAGGTTCCTCAGAGACCTACTGAGATCAAAAGCAGGGCCTACAAGTAAGGACTGAAACATTAAATGGCCCCAATCTCATTCTAATATGCAGTTACTATGCAATCAAAGTAAGATTAAATCTTTGTTTACTGTTGAGTAAAATTAGAGCTGGATAAGAGCTTTTCTGATAAACTAGAGATAATTTTTCTTCCTCTGTAAAGGTGATAAAGAGAACTTAGTTTTTTTAATTAAAGATCCTAAGTAGAGAAGCATAGCTGGTAATTTATTGGTTTGGACTAATTAGTTGATAGACTGCAAGAGCTTTATTTATTGTAATATTTTATAATAAATCTTACTACAAAATTCAAAGTGAGTTTTATTAGCAAAACCAAGTAACTGAATATTTTCTCTGCTTTGCAACTACTGACATGCAAAAATAAATATCCTTATTTGGTTGTTCAGTCACAAAAAAATAATGACAAATACATACCACTTCTTCAAGGCTTCGAATCCATTCACTGAGCAAGCAACTTCTGCTCTTTGAGGCAGCTCCCAGGCATTTGTTATTACTCCTTTTTCAGATGTTACTGCTCCAGTAGTAGAGTCAGCAGAATGGAGTATGTGGGGCTGCTTCAGCTGTTCAAGTTTAGTTCAGCAAATTAGCTTTACTCTTTGATTAGGGGACTTGGGCCAAGAGTCTGGGCTGAGAATGGGAGTTGCTTCAGGGTTAGCATATGTTTAATTCTTCCATAAGATGATAATTTGTTACATAGATTCAGCAATGTCTTAAACTACTGCAAAAAATCACCAGATCTCTTCTATCAAAGGTCTTAAGCTTTAGTGAGCAGTGTTTCTGTCAAAATTAGCTTTATCTGTTAGGGATTACGTACTACTTTTTTTTTATTTTTTTTGCAAAATGGCCTTGACTTTATCAGGCAGAGCTGAAATAGTGTGATTCAAGCATATTCTTCCTCTCTTCAGAAGTTAACACAGCTCTTTTTGGGCTTCAGGTGTGGTCTGCTGCAAAGAAATCTGTAAAATACATTTCTAAGAGAGTTGTCATCTTTTGTGTGCCTGCCTTCTCTGTTGCTGCTGCCCACTGAGTTTCCTTTACTCATCTGTTCTACCTCCTGGAAATGTGGTTATCTTACCATGCTTCAGATGACAAATCAACAGAAAGAGTGTAAAAAATCAACTTACGGAGCGCTAGAAAATTTTTGAAGCATTGTTACCAATTCCTTATCACTACTTTGCATTTCAGTAACACAAGAAAGTAATTTACAATTGCTGTTAGAAGTATGTAAACTATATTTTATAAATATTCATGTGTAGAATAGTAATGTTGGCTTTTTTGAAAACATGGGTACATATTAATGCAGTGGCCATTTAACTCAAACAGTTACAATTGTTTAGCATAACAATGAAATGGAGGAAGTTAGAGCAGCCCCAACGTGATCTGTTCAGGACTTAATAGGGTATGGCAGTTCTTACAGCCCAGTATAGCAGAGAGTGTAAACCAGCAATAAATGCACAGTGCGAAAAGCTCATAGGTGTTTCCAGATGGTGTGATTATGGTGGGTCTGGAAGGTCTGCTTAATTGTCTGTGTAGGCAGTTAGAGCAGGCAGTTAGAGCCAAGAGGAAGGCTTGCTGTTAGTAGTGATACAGGTCACTGCTGGAAATGTGCCAGATCTTTCCTCCCTGGATTGTTCAGGTTTAATCATGACTTGAACAGAGCTGCTGGTTACAGAGTAATCTGCAATGAAGTGTATTTATTTATTTTAATACTAAAGTAAGTTCAGTAACATATTCTTTTCTAATTAATATAAATAGTAATATATTATTCTAAAATCAGTATTTTTTAAAATAATACATGATTTAATAATAAAGGTTGCAAATCCATACTTGAAGTTTTGTAGGAGCTGTATTTTCAAGAACACTATAAGTCAAGGGGAAGAATTTATTCCAAAAAATCTTCTGCCTTTACTGAACTAAATGAATTAATACAGTATTCTGGGCATTTTTTTGGAACAATAGATGCCCATCTCCTAAGTGGTTAATGAAAGTATTTTTATGTAAGAGAATTATAGAGAATTATTTTATATATGCTGAAAATATTTTTGATGTGATTAATTTGTTGAAAATTTTAACATCATTTCACAGTTTTCCTTGTAGGTGTACCTACCTCAGGCTATCAAATGCAAATCTCAAAAACAAGCTCATTTTTTACAACTTTCAAAGAATATTTGGTAATCATTGGGGTCTCAGTTGATTTCTGCGGTAAAAAAAGGATCAGGTGATACTCAGTAAACTTTCTTGATATATAATTTTATGTGATCCTTAAAGAAAACTGAAAATGCTAATCCATTCATTCATTATATAATCATAAACTACAGGCAGCTCTGGATCACTTTTAGCTTTCCATTTGATCATAGCATTTGTCACTAAGATTCAAATATGTAATATAACTCCTTCGCCAGTCGGTATTATCTTGTAACTACCAACCCCCAAGACACGATTCTTACAGTTTGTGGTGATTGGGAGGCTGTATTGATAACCTCCTCTTTCTCCTGATTTATACTTAAGCCAAGGATTTAGCAATAATTTGCCATTGAGTCTGTGAAGCATTAAAACTCTTCCTTGTTTGTTTGTTCTAAGACAATGTTCAGTTAGTATTGGAAGCACAGGCTGCTTGTATTAGGTCTATTAGCTTGCTGTTCATGTAGCGACAAGTATTGGGAATGCTCTGTAATATCTTGGTTTGTGACTTGCAGCCAAATCGCAGGTGCAGTTGTCATCTCAGGCTCTTCCCTGTTTACGCTGAAATAAGCTCCTTCTTGCATTCACTGTAATTTTCTTCTCAGCTCTGTCTTTTAGTCTCCATTTGCAGAGTGTCAGTCCTGTAAGGGCTGAAGTTCTACCCGTACGTTTGGCTGTGTTGCAAGTTGCTAAACAGGTTTTGCCAAATAAAGAAATTTATCCTACTCTACTCTGAACACATTTTTTTTTTTCCTCCTGCCTATTTTAAGGTTTGGTACCAATCCAAAGGGCAAAATCTCTTTTGTCCAAAGTTAAGCTGATTTTTGCATGATGTTGAAGCTTGATGGTACTTTTTGGTTTATAACACCACTGATCTTTGACTAAATTCTCCAACATACTGTTTCACACCAACACATTTTCTTTGTCCTATTTTTCAAACCCTTTCTTGAAGAAAATCCTGGTCCCTGAATTCTCTACTGCTCTGCACTTGGTGTTTGAAGTGAGAGAAATGTCACAGGGTTGTTTCTGGATCTCAGTAAGAAAGGCCGGAAAAGAAATGGTTTAATAAAGTAGGTGTTTAAATAAGATAGAATAAAAAGAGGACTATAGGTAGCAAGTAAATCTTACGTTTCTTCAGATGCTGGGCACTCTGCATACATGCGGCATCGGACAGACCACAGATGAATTTCCCTCCAGTGCACTGCACAGATCCCGTCCATGGAGAATTGTCTTCCATTTTGGCCATTCAAGCTGTTATATATAATTTTCTTAAAGAAAATAACTCTGTTCATCATTTGTACTGTCAAACAGAATGGATGGTCACATAGGAGCTTCTTGCTGGACAGTTAAAGGCAAAGCCACCCAGGTGGCGTAATCTCTGGTACTGAGTGGGTGGGAGCTGCCTGCAGGCTCCTCAGTTACAACCAGCAGACTGAGTTTGTCCTGCAGCCAAGAATTTGTGCAGCACAGCCCAGCCTGAAGGCCATGCTGGACGTGCGGCGCAGCCCAGCACAGCACAGGCCTGCGTCTGCTCAGGTTAACTGTGATACAGATCACTGACTCCTCCACATAGAGCAGTCTCCAGATCAGGATGACTATGTTGCACCCCTTGATCCACATAGACTTTACTCTTCCTGAAGATACTACAAATTACAGATTATGTTAGGAAGTTGTTCAGCTAACAGAAAGCTTCCTGGCAGGCTGGGATGTCACCTCTGTCATAACGCCCACCAGCGCAGCACAGGCCGGCACGGGGCACACCAGCAAGTTCCCCTACAGCAGCAGCTCATGCTACCATACAGGCTGCTCAAGCCCCGAGTACGAGGAACAATAGAGAAAACATGGTCTGTTCAAGGTCACTAACTCCTCAATACAATGTCTTCCACAAGGCTCCCAATACAGCTACTGAGGAGGAATCTCTTACGTAGCATTTCTTCCCACACCGTACTCTCTGGTAACTTTAGGTTTGTACTTACAGTATGAGGAGTAAAGGCATCCAGTAAGGAAAACATATCTTTAATAAGGGAACAATTATTGTAATGTCTCCAACCACATAGGGGAAGGAACAGTAGTATTATCTGAGAAAAAAAAATAAGTAGAGGCAGTAAAATATTTCTGTGAAATGTTCTTGAGTTGAAGATCCTACTTCAATGAAACAAAGTGGGAACATTTGCTGGGATGTTCTTGTGGGAATGTGTCAATTGCAATTATTTCTGTGGCAGGGGAAAAAAAAGCAAAATGGTAACTTTGAAACAGCCTGTTTCTACTTGTTTTGCTTGAAGTACATAGATTTCTCAAGCTTGAGAACGCTTTCAAAATATTTCTTTGAATATCTAAAGATGAGTCAGTATTATTGTCAAAATTGAGGAGTAACTGTATATAACTTGCTCTTAAATTCCCATTTTCAAGTGATTTCAAAATTATTCCGTATGTTCTATTGTCTTTGAGAATGGTTGAGCAGGCAGAGATGTTGGCTGGCCATGGAACTGTGTTACGGTTAGTGATGGACACTCTCAGCTGTTTTGGTTGAGTTCAGATGCCTAAGCTAAGACTTGCCATACTTCCTCCTAGACCTGTAAAATAGGCCAAAAATCTTACAAGAGCAGGCTCACAAAATACATTCAAAATACTTTAAAAAAAATTTACTTATGGAGATATAAAGTTACAAAAAGTGAAGACACCACCCAGCAGAAAGTAAAAGGGGGAGGAAATAAGTAAGCCCAAAACTTCATGTACCAACTGAAAACCAGTGGAGAACTTCTGACGTATTCCAAAATAAGGAAGAATCTCAAGAAGCTGGGAAGTTATTAGCCTTAACATGGAGCACTAATGTTAGCAGATCACTTGCTTCATAGTAAGATAACTTTTGATCATAGGATAAATGCGTGGATGTTTTAGAGGCACATGATTTACATGCAGAGATCTTGTAAAATCTAGAATACTCTAAAAGAAAGCCTTTCTTAAATTAGGCAAAGGACTGTTTGATAGGAAAGTAAGTTGCTTTGAAGGAATGTGGCGAGGCCATTAACATGTATCAACTCTTGCAAATGTGGTATACTGATGGGAACTTCAACCTGTATTTCAGCTGTACCAAGGCACTCAGCAGTTGTCACAGAAACAGTCAAGAGTGCAGATACTTTCAGCAGGATGATGGAGGTGACGTACTAGCACAATGCTAAAAAGATGGTTGTTCCTAGCCACAGGCTGTAGAGATTGTTAACACCAAAACTGTCATAGTGCTGTTGGAAGAGTTTTCTAAATGCCTTACAAAATTGAAACACAGATTTGAAGCTTTCTGCAAAAGAAGGCTGGCTTTTTTTTTTATTAGCCAACAAGAAAACTGAAATTGATTATTAAAATATGAAGATGACATTTTGAAGGGAGTTCAGAGAAAAGTGTCAATGAGCAGGAGGCCAGAGAAACTGGAAAAAAGATTAAAAAAAGGAATTTATAAACGTGGTCAGGTATCACCAAGACACTTGCACCCTTATAAAACAATATTGTCTCAAAGCTGCCATTACAATCGTGTAAAGGAAACGCTTAGTGTACACCTGACCCATGACCCTTTCAAGTACTTATTTTAGTAGTTTGATTTTCTTTTAAGCACTGTGATTTGTCTATGGTTTTGTGAAACTGAAAAGGAGCCTTTTGTACACCTTGTCTTTTCTTGACATATCTGTATTAGGGCCTTACTTAGAAATTATACTGTGAGGTATACGAGAGGCATGTCCAGCAAGTAATCCCAATATGGCAAACCTGCTTGAAGAAGAGGTGTCGTTTCCCTCCTCAGTCCATGAGCTACAATCTTTGTACTAACATTAGACATTAAAGACTGGAGTTATACATATGTGTAGAAAGCTTCTAATAAATATTTCTAGATGAAATATTAATGCCGCATATGTTAGTACAAAAACCAGAGAGGCAAAATGAAGCTTTAAAACTCCGTCTGTACTTCTGCAGTACAAGCAGCATGGGAAAAAAATTACTTATCTGCTCTCTAACATCCCACTGAGTAGCCTCAACGTGTGGTATCAGGGGTTTTGGAAGGAATGTACAGTCATAAAGGATTCTCAACGGAGAGTCCAAGTAATGTTTCACACCACTTAGAGCCCTGAAAAAGCCTGCATAGCATGGATGAGCTTTTGGGATTGCTGAAGGTATATTGTGAAGTGGGAAGCAGACTAGACTGATTAGAAGGTATAAATGTAGCTTCAAATTTTGCTAGCTCTTATTTCCTTATGCATGTTCAGTTCCAATTAGGCTAGTACAGAAACTTCTTCACAGGTATTTGGAATTTAACATACATCCAGTTTTACATTTGAGGTAACTATATACTGAGTATCTCTGTGGCCCTGTATTGCAAGGCCCCATGTCAGACGTGGCATTTCCTATAAATAGCATTTTTAGAAAGGGTCATGAATGTTCAGTTACAAATGCTCTTGATAATGTTATACATATATAATTGCAGATGAAGTTTCGTTTGTAGTCTTATGGGTTTTTTTTTCAACACAAATGAAAAATATTAAGCCCTTTATTCTTTATTTCATATTCACTTTCCCTGTTCCCTTCTTCACTCCAAACTCAGGGCATTGACTTCTTTACCAAGGTGAAGACAAAATATCTAACAAACTGAAGGACATTCAGCCACTCTTTTTTATTTTTTTAATTAAACATCAAAATTCATAAGCTAGCTAGAAGTATAAGGACTTTCTAAGCAGATAAAGCTTTCAGAATCCCACTTCTGTGTGAGATTTTAGCTCTAATTGTTTGTAGTAAAGTGATTTTTACTGAAATCCACCACAATTTTATTTTCAGACCTACTCAGTTCATAAGATATGTATGTTTCTTACCTCTGAAAAATCGATGTAAACACATCAGCTCTGGCAGGTTGTTATCAATGTTTCACAGAACCTAAAATCACCCTAAAAGATAACCTTCCAAAACTCAGAGGAAAAGACAGACTTTCAAATTTGCCTGTCAGTCTATCTCAAAGGAGACAAAGCCGGTAAAAATGTCTTTAAATGTGATGGTCTCCTATGATCCATTTCTAAAATTGTGTTTCCCATTGGATAGATCTTTTATCAGAACAAGACAAAGCTTTATGCTGTCTTGTCTGACAGTGAAGCACATGCTTTATACAACTTGCTGCAAGGGTTATCTCATTTAAGCTACTCTATGATCAGTAACCTGTTTCTCTCATGGGGCTCTTCAAAGGTGGCTAGTACCCAAAATATAAGAGGGGAAAATAAAGCATTTGAAACTACTTTTTTGACCATTTTTTCTGCATTATTTCCATCTCTCTTATCTCTTTTGTATGTGAGGATCATAATTTCAAACCACCCAGAATCTAGAAGAGGCTAGTCTGTGGTTCAGTACATTCATAATTTGTAGTACATTTTGTATGTAGACTTCTTCACTGTGCATCTAAGGTGAAGCCAGAAGAAGATGCTTTGGGATTACATTCTTCAGAATGTTGGATACCAAATCAAGTCAGTCTGTAAAGAATCTTTCAAAACGTGTTTGAAGTAGGATTCAAGCTACGTCCCTGTTCTGTCTCCTGGGAAACTTCCTTAATATAATACTGAATAATAAGAAGGCTGCTTTTAATTTTAACCCATCAAAGAACAGTTGGACCCTAATTAAAAAAATTGAGCAAGATCTTCCTTTGTTCCTGAGCCCCTCTCAGTGGAATAGGTTTGGCTTATTTACTCTAGAGATGGAGGTCCAAGAAATGGGGCAGAAGGGTTTGTTGCACTTCGCCGTTGGTGGTGATAAGGGGAGTGGGTTATGCTACATGTCTCTTTGTAATACTAGGGATACAGAAAGCAGAGCCCTGTGATCCTTCTAAACCCTCTGATCTAGAGGTGTTACACTGTAACTTCAAAAAACTGTCAGTATTTGTATTAGCAATTACAAATTTTCTTGGCTGCACTGAAATAAAAATTACATCCATCAGCAATATGCAACAGAATTTGGATAATTTCTTTTGAAAGGTATGATACTTTATTGATTTCATCCTCCTTTTAGTCACAGTGTCAGTTATGGATATTTTCCCCTCTGTATGTCTCTCACTTCATGGCATAGCATCAGGAAAATTTGAAGTATCTACAAGACTGTGCTGCATGCACTCATAGAGGGTTTCTTGCAGGACTTCAGAGTGGGAGCTGATGGAAAGACTATTCTGAGGAGGAATGTACAGAGGAATGATGGTGGGAAATTAATGCTTGAGAGCTGAGCAGAGTTGAATGTGTTCAGGTAATGTGCCCTCGTGGAACTGAATTTGAGACTAATGTTGCCAGAAATAACACGCTTCAGCTGATGATGATCTATCCTGAATAATGGCTGTATAATGGGAAGAAGTCTATGGAGTCCCCAAATAATATGAGATAATTTACAATGCTCTGGAAGCACGAAAGAGTCTGAAATGAATGAGAACTACCCATGTGTTAATGACATCAGCTTGAGGCTTTCATTCCAACTGAACCGCCTTTAGGACTTCTAAAGCCGCCTGTGCTATAGGGTACAGGGCCACATTACAGGATCTTTCGGACACGTTTGACATTCACTGCTCTTTCCAGAGTCTAGGTGGAGGGTATGGGAAGCTTTGCAGTGTACCAGATGGTGCAAATATCTCCACAGCTTCTCCTGTATTGTAAGTATGGAATTTGCTTCTTTTACCATTAGAAAAAGACCAAAATAACTGAAAATGAGGCTAGCTCAAGGTAATGCAAGACTTCTGCCAAAACAAAGCAATCTCATTTGCATAATTTTTTTCAGTACACAATTCTGTGAATTTCAACTCTCCTCTCCTCTCCTCTCCTCTCCTCTCTTCTCTCCTCTCCTCTCCTCTCTCCTCTCCTCTCCTCTCCTCTCCTCTCCATGTTATCTTTCTGTATGCTATTATCTTCAGTTTTCTGCTCATTTCATTTTTATTGATACAGCGTAAAATTACCAGATTTAAGTACCCATTAGCTACTAAAATTTGAAACCAGCTATGGCACAAAGTAAAATTAAGTATCAGAGGCTCAATTTTCTTCTCACTGCTAGTGCTTCTGGCAATCCCATGTGAGCTGTTAGTATGATGAATAAACATGGGTTGAATTGGTTCATTAGGGTGGAACTATAGATCTCTCCTGATGTTTCCTTTATTCTTTGAAAAAGAGGCTTCATTGTTTCTATATATTTGGCTGTTACAGCTGTGATGTTACAAAGCAAAACAAAGTGCCACACAACAAAATGCTTCTGCTTATAGAAAATGCAAAAATAGGAAGCAGAAAAGATAAACGTGATGCAAATTGAATACTTTATCTTGCTGATTGCCAGGCATATTTACTTGGAGGAAAATTTTTCTGTAAGTTGTGGAGTTGCAATGACTTGTTGGAAATCTATTCCCATCAAAATCACAACTTAATATTTAAAAATTAAATAGAGTGCTACAGTTTAATATTTGTTCTATGCTGGAATCAGATACAATAGTATTACTTCTCTATTGTATCTATCACTCCCTGTCTGAAGCTGTCCAACACATTTTAGTCAATTAAGCTTCATTGCACATCTACAATGACAAAGTTTGCTCCAGCCATTGGGCAGATGGAAGAATGTTACTGACAAACATTAAAATGCCCTTGCCTGAACATTCACTGACAACATCCTCTTTGTTTCAGTGGTCTTTTTCATGAGGAGCGTTCTATGGCTCTGCTTGTCTTTGAAATTAAAGTAACATTTTTATTTCTTTTTACAGTGTTAGTAGATCACTATGAAGTTAATTATTTTGATTTATGTAATGCCTAGATATCCCACCAGATGCATGAAAATCCAACTATTTGCCTGATCCATGCTGAGAGTCACTGCCTCAGACAGCTTATTTGTTCAAATTAGACAAAATAAGTTTGTGAAACAGGAGAAGAAAATTTAAAAAGAAAAAAAAAATCCCTTGATAGTTTAATAGACAAGGAATGCGCCTGTCACAAGTGACCCAAAAAGTTAGCTCAGTTGCCTGAGTCCAAAGCAAGTCCCGTTATTGCCAGCTCAGCATTCTAGCCAGAAGACCACACATATGGATGGCGGTCCTTTTGCTGATGTTTTGAACTAGGTGTTTGCCGAGGTATGAAACCAGTCATACTCTCAAAGCAAGAGGTGTGCAATTTTTAGAACTCATAAGCATACCAGTATTTGAGGACAATCATCTTGTATAAGTACCAATGAGGACAAAATGTGTCCCTGTGTCTTTTTCTTTCCCTCAGATACAAAGAAAGTGAGAACGTAGTCTGGCTTTTCAGTTACCTGTGAGTGGAATTACACAACATTCTATTAATAATGCTTTTATCACCTAGGACTTTATGTAGTATTTGTGCTTTGAACAGGGATTTTTGGTTTGATGTTAAAAATGTTGTACACATTTCCACGACAAGGTATATAGCATTGCTGCCAAGAGAGGATATATGCAGTTAATATGTAGATGGATGCATCTGAGTCCCAGTTTCTATATTTCAGTACTCTTTATATTATTCTGCAGAAAGATATTCCCTAAAATGACTGAGCAGCCTGCTGCAAATGTTACAATTCTGCCCGAACTTTATAGGATATTCTCTAGCGACAGGCCAGTGTGCAAGGTCAATAGTGAAGAAACATCCACTGTAACGTAAGAAGCTACTGTCCTTCATGGAGATATTTGTCCTCTTGAGAAGCAAAGCTGAAACCTAGTTGTGTTCCCTGTTGATTTTGTAAAAAGTTTTTTTATTACAGGAAAGCCTAGCAAATGACCTGCTCCACAAATTCCAGTTAGATAGAATTATACCACCATTCTAGCTAATTGTCATGGTTTAACCCCAGGCAGCAACCAAGCACCACGCAGCCACTCACTCACTTCCCCCCCACCCAGTGGGATGGGGGAGAGAATCAGAAAAAAAAGTAAAACTTGTGGATGGAGGTAAGAACAGTTTAACAGAACAGAAAGGAAGAAACTAACAATGACACTAATAACAAAAATAAAGTGACAATAATAACAAAAGAATTGGAATACACAAAACAAGTGATGCACAATGCAATTGGTCACCACTCGCCAATGGATGCACAGTTAGTTCCCAAGCAGTGATCCCCCCTCAGGCCAGCTCCCCGAGTTTATACACTGGGCGTGACGTCCCATGGTATGGAATACCCCTTTGGAGAGTTTGGGTCAGCTGTCCTGGCTGTGTCCCCTCCCAACTTCTTGTGCCCCTCCAGCCTTCTTGCTGGCTGGGCAGGA
>JAVKLA010000028.1:9429891-9442367 GCA_034782735.1 Sagittarius serpentarius
GGGTGTTATCAACATTCTTCTCATCCTAAACCCCAAACACAGCGCTGTACCAGCTACTAGGAAGACAATTAACTATCTATTAACAATTAACTAAGCCGAAACCAGGATACTAATTTTTCACGCATAGATCTTACTGCAAGTGGACAGAGGTATTTACACTTCTTTGCCATAAATATTGTGTGATAAATGTTGCATCAGTCATTGTGCTTCATTCCAGATATACTTACATTTTAGCTGATGAAAGAATATTTATTTATACTTTGAACAGTGCACCAAGCTTATGAAGTGTTCTTTTTTTTCTGACATTTGTTGGCTGAACATAATAACATTTTCACTTATACTTTTCCTTTATAAATATTTTCCACAAATACATAGAAAAAAGAACATAGAATCAGAGAACTACTTGCAGAACAAACAAAAAGCTAGAAGCATATGTTGATAACAGTGTCTTTAAATTTTCCGTTTCTGAAATCCATGTAGCAAATATGCAACTGAAATGCAGTACAAAACATTTTAACACTCCACTCTGACACTGCAAAACATCAACTGAAAATATTCATATATACAGTTGCCATCAGAATTTGTTTTCTGTTATCAAAACCAATGTGTACAATCATGCGATTACAAGATTATGAATTCCAAAACGTTATTGTTGCACTGGATTTTGTGAAGGCTTACTGTCCAAGAAAGATGATCCTTTTAATTTCCAAACTGAAAGTCTGTTTTTGCTATTTCTGCAACTATGTGAATTTATGAGAGGACCAAATTAACAATTTAATCTTGATTGTAGTAACTTCACAATAAAAAACTGTCTTCACCAAGAGACAATGACCTTTAACAGCAAATAAAATACCAGTAGTAATCCTGATGTTTGGTCTAGTGCCTGATACTGGTTTGTCCATTTCACCACTATTTTTATAACCTTTACAAACTCTTTTGTAAATTGATATTACATGCCTGTGAGTTTGGCTCATTAGTGATTGTTGTTGACTGTTGGAAACCAGAACAATGTAGAATCTAGTATTTCCGGGTCCATTAGTATCTATAGTTTCAGTTCTAAACAGATTGCACATTTAGTCTCTGATGCTATTCATGTAGGGTCAAGTGACACAGCTTGATTATAGTGTTTCAACAGAAGGTTTATTCAGATGTCCTTGGACGTTGTAAGAAACAAAAGCATTTTAAAAAGAGATTACAGTTTACTAAACAGTGTGCAAAAATGAGCATCATTAATAGGAACAGCGATCTAAAGGTTTCCAAAAAGTTAAGGACGATCATACAAAGTCGACCTGGTTTACAGCTTACAAAGTGAATTGCTATAAGCTGCAAATAAAAAATCCTGCGAATCAGAGTGTAAAAGCTAAAATATGACTACTGTGGCTTCTTAATCAGTGCACAGCTTGTGCTCCAATTAAGCACGACATTACTGTGCAAAACTTTAAGATCATGAACAATAGCATCCCAAGAGTGTCTAATAAGCACTAAAATAACGACTGAAATAGTTTTCTAACCCCTGCACCTTCTTCATAAAGCTCTTTCCTTTCTTGGCTTAGACGTGTTTCTGCTTTTCTGACTTCTTTACTTTGAACACAAAGTAATTCTTGAAACATAAATTTTGCATTGGCCATAGCTGATTTAATAAACAAATATCCTACAGAAGCCAGGACATGGACATCCTATGAATTTTCCGCTTACTGCCACACAGAAAAGTATGTTTAAACACATTTTATTCTTTATTACTGTTGCAAAGCTTTCAGACAAAAATGAAAGAGGTCTCCTTTAAAGATTTCCTGTCCCACATTGTGGTGGTGTTCCTTTTACACAAATTAGTAGGAAGAGAAAACATAAGCAGACTTTCAAGAAAAAAAATATTTTAACTTATTTCTAGGTCCTTTAGAATATGTTTCAATTTCAGAAAATGCTTTTCGAGGTGTAGTAAAATCACAATTGAATTGAAATAGTTTTTTCCAGGTATATAGAACTTAGTCATGTCAACAAAAAGCCCATGGCTGTTTCAAGTTGGTTAATAAGAAAGCAACAAGAACAACAAAATTCCCCTTTGCTCCCTTCTGTCTGTAGCACTTTTGTTAAATGCTAGCACAAGGCAACTGCTTTTTGCTTGCAGACATGGGAGAATAGAAGCGATCATAAGGAAAAGAACCATTAAATGAGAACAAAAATGACCAAGAAAATATAGTAATAATATGTCAGTTATGACCTACATTCCAGCAATAGTAGTTACTCTTCTCTGTAGAAATGGAAGAAAAGAGGAAGGAGGAATCCTGATCAAGGTCTAGATACAGTGCAGAGTGAAGCAGAAGGTTGCATTAGACCAGAAATACTCTCTATATTTTTAATGTTGTCCAGTCAGCCGTCTGCAGAGTGCAATTGCCAAAAAATACAAGTCAGTACCAGATAAAATAAGTTGGACTATCATTGAGCATTAATAAGTACAGGTGAGCACTGATAAGACCCCTTTCTCTCAAAGAAGGGAAGAGATTTTTTTATTGTTCTGATGCTGGTTGTGCTGGAGGAGAAATAGGGACAAAGAATCTGAAGAAATTCATCTTCCAGAGCTGCTGTCGAATTCTGGAGCATATTTGATTTCAAGACTGCCTTGCCAGTAGCTTGAGTAGCCCTAACATTGTCAGGTTTTTCCTTTCTTCTGGAACAAAAACTGTATGTCTTCTAAAAGGCAGAAAAGGAACTTATTCTGCCTCAACCACTACATGCCTTGTACGTAGCTAGAACAGAGGAAAAGAGAAAGACGACTTCTTGCCCTGCAGTGTCATGCTGTGTGTGAATGAAGTGGCAAAGCACTAGGAAGGCTCTCTTGCACAGTGTCATCCACAGTTACACACACACCTTTTTGGGAGAAGACTTGCCAAAGGACAGGTGAACTTCCGGATGTATCCATCTTCCTGATCTACTCTAACTTTTGTGCCTTTACCCATCTTAAGAGCTGAAATGACCTAGCATCACCTGATAAACTCAATGCTAATAATGATACACAGGCAACAGAACAGGTAATATATCCCATTATTTTAATACTACTCAAGTGCCTAGTCCTTGATGCTCTACAGTGCTTTTTCAGATACGTTAACCAGGTCTGAGAATTGTCTACTGATGACTCAAGTGGTCATAGATAATTTTATTCCCCTTTCATTGTAATATTTGTGCTATTTTAAATGAAATTGAGCCATTAGGTAGCAGAATACGTGAAATTGTTATGTTCATAGAATTGGACTATCTGAACTTTGTTTTTAGAAAAGTAGAATATGGATCTTGAAAAACACTTTAAAAAATACACTCTGAGACATTATCATGAAGTCTAGCACAAGAATACTAACTTTAATTAATGTTTATTTGTAAATAATGTTTAATTTTACACATGTTAATTAATTTGATTAGTCTGTAGGACTACAAGTCAATCCGTTATTTCAAACACAACGTGTTTCATGCTGTTCCCTCCATAAATCTAGGATTTGGCTTGCATTTCAAGCAAAAATATTATCCAGATTACAGATTGTTTTCCCTCCAGGAAAAAATTTAGAGTATGTGTTGGTTGGCAAATGATACATTGCCAACATAACTTTCTCTGGCATCTGTCCATTAGCTCAAAAGGAAGAATTAGCATTGTCTTCCTGCTTGGCAAAGGAAATTAATTAGGATCAGAAACTTGGTTGTCTCAACTATTACAGAGCTTCCACAATTGCAGCATAAAAAATCACACACAAACACACACAAAAAATCCATTAATGAAAACAGAAGCCACGCAATTTTCTTGCCTCAAAACTCTTGTTTTGCCCAGCCTACTCAAACAAGAACAGTATGTATGCATTCCATTCCTTTATTAGCTTGTACACAATATCTGAATATTTTGGTCAGAAAGGATGGCAAGCAGAGTGCAGATTTTGTATCTCTCTCCAGACTTCCCACAGGATGAATACTCAGTCTTGACACAGATACCTCCCGAAAGAGTAATGAACTGAAAGTGATGTTCTCTGTTACCACCCAAAGGTGAGGATTCTTACTCTCAGCCAACAGAAGTAGCAGACTGCTGCCCTCTTAATCAAAGAGGATGCAGGGACTAAGCTATGAGCCACCTGAGCGCCGCCCAGCCTCCAGGCTGCAATTCTCTTTTGGATACACTGCAACAAGTGCTATCCTTTACTTCAGGCAGTGTGTGCTCTCCAGCTCTGTGCACTTCCACAGTGGTAAGCAGAAAATAGCACCTCTGGTAAGGAGAAGACACTTCTGTTTCTGAAAGGTTCTGGTGCTCACAGCTTACCTACATTTAAATCAGGCAGGCAGTAAAATTTTCATGGAGATTTATTTTAAAAAATAAAGTGGTGCATTTAGAAAGAAATGATTTGCTGGAGTGTCAGTTAAAAATGAGGATGACAATTACAAACAGTACAGAAGGAACAAAAGAATACAATGTACTGGGGAAATTAGAGTTATTTATCTGACAGAGATTTATGTAGGGGGCCAAAAAGTACAGTAGAATGAGCTGCAATGTCATCAACTTTGACCCACTGAAAGCAATTAATGTGATACCAGAGTCAGCTGGGTTTATGACAAAATGTAACCTCTCTGACCCAGAGAGATGAAAATAATCACCAGAATTTCTGAGGTGGTATAAGAATTCAAGTGCTAAATACTCTGTGGGAGACTGTGAAGGTTCAATTCATATCAAAGTCAGAGGAAACTGAGGTCATTTAGGCCTAGACCCTCAAAAGTACTTAAGGGCTTAACTTTCCTTCCCCCCTGCCCCCAGCAGCATTGCTGCTTTTCTGTATCTGGTCATCCAAATCATGTGAGATTAGGTTCTACACCATTAGTAGGATTTTATTAGCAAGTAGTAAGCAACAATTGACAACTTTTGGATAGGTTACAGGAGACATGTACTTGATTGTTGTTTCATGCATTCATCAAAAAATGACATGTGAACAATGCCCTGCTGGCCAATGTACCATTGAAATGTCTTCTATTTTTTGATTAAGCAGAATTTGTTACAGGTACAACCATGGTAGTGACTAAGCTATATCAAATCTCTCTTCTGAAAATAACTTCTGTTGGGTTTATAATTTAAAAATAAGTGAATACGGACATTTTAAAATTAGTGTGTTCATACAGGGACAGTGTTTTCTGTTCTACCACTACAGTGCAGTGTTTATCCTTTTCTTTCTCTGTCCTTCAGCAAGGCCTGTCAAAGAGGAAAGTTGAAAAAAGTCTGATCTATGGAAATGACTGTGTACGTGGCACCAAGTACACAAGTGGAGGCACTGTGTAGACTCCATGCCAGTCAATTAATCTGTTTTTCCTACTTAGGGAACACAATGGACTTCAGAAGCGCTTTAGCTAGACTTCGGTTTGACACTGTGCTCAAGTGTCTCACTCATTTACAAGAGCTTTCTGAATATGTTCTGTTTCCAGATTTGTCACTGATGATTTCAAGTAATTTCATTTCCTTGTCCTTTTGTTACACTCTCTTTAAGAAGAGTAAAAATAGTCGTCACAAGGAAGCTTGCAGAGATGATAACGTATTTACAGTTTATTTTGAGACCTTTGGAAACAATTTTTTTCTCACACTAATTCACATTCTTTCTCTCTGTGTACTTTCTGCTTGAGATATTCACCCAGTTGCATATATTTGCTGGAAAAATCCTCATAAAAGTCAATGGAGCAAGAGTACTTCTGGGGCCAAAAAGTAAAAATAACACCCCAAACCCAGTGATTTGGTTTCTGCAGTGATATGTGAAAATCTGGTGAATAGACTCTGTCTGTGGACTCTTTGCTGTTGCAAAACCTTAGCAAGATAGGACCTTCCTGACAAAGCTGTAACCTCCTCATGCTTAACTGCGTACAAATAAGGCAAAGAGAAAGTGAATGAACAAAACTAGTCTAATTATTTTTCTTGTCAAACCAGAGCTCTGCTCTACCGTATCTCAATTTTTAAGTGTTAAAATAGCACCTTATATTGAGAACAGTCAGATGTAACCAAAATAATTCAAATGCACTAGTTAGCTGAGCTTATGTACAAAACCAAACCAAGAATATCCTGAAATGTGCTTAGGTACATACATGCACAACATCTTTAGGGTGGTGAAAGACAAATAAACATTTTCACATTATTCTTGCACTGATCTTGTGAATCAAGCAGGGTAATCACAAGCCAGATTTTCTGTAGGTCTCCAGGTCAAAGTTGCTCCCAGTAGCTAGCTGAGCTTTGGCACACAGATCACTTTGTGGAATTCT
Organism: Sagittarius serpentarius; assembly: GCA_034782735.1. Classification (NCBI taxonomy): domain Eukaryota; kingdom Metazoa; phylum Chordata; class Aves; order Accipitriformes; family Sagittariidae; genus Sagittarius; species Sagittarius serpentarius. Next base: position 9,436,153 of record JAVKLA010000028.1, read on the forward strand.
GATACTGGACATGCATGCAACAATTCTTTTTTTAAAAAAGATCTTTTCCTGTAGTTATTTTTAGCACAAGAAACATAGAGATTAGCTTTTCCCTGCAATATGTTCATCAATACTCCTTAGTGTAGGTAAGAATTTCTCAGGGCATCCAGAATTCCCCCGTGGAGCTTTTTCTTTCTTTCATTCTTTGCCTAGCCAACTACTTCACTTCTTCCTTGACTAGACCCATAGTTTGAAAAAAAAGTTGGAAAGCAGGCTGTCGTGTTTCTCAATATACACTTTCTTTTCTGCCAAAAGAGAGAACAGAGTTTCTACTCACAAAATGATCAGTGAGAGACCCTTTCCATTATATCTCATGTTTCTGGCAGATGACTTCTGAACACTCTCACCACCTCATTAAAACTTCTCTTCACCAAATTACTTTGAAAGAAATGGTTTGTCTTAGTAGTCATCTTTTGGTCCAATATGCTCTGTTTAAATGCATTGTCTTCAAAGGTGCTGTTCCTAAACCAAGCACAGTAATTTCTCACTCCCCTTCTCAGTCGCCCATTCAGTAAGGAGGCAAAAGTCAGGAAAGAGGGCGGATGCTGTGATAGTGTTTACAGGTGAATGTAAGAGTGTAAACACAAAGAGGACTTAGTGGTAAGGTAGTAAGAGTCTGTTCAGATTCTTTGAAGAACACCCACGATATCAGCATAGAGAAGTGGATATGTTTTGCAAACAGTCTACAGTAGAGGTAACTGCTTTTACAACATTGTTACAGACTCTGCTGAATGAATGTTCTGACCTCTGCAGTAAAAATTGTTACCAGCATCAAAAACTGTATTTATGTGTGAGTATATATATCAAGGTTTATATTAAATAAAACTACGCTCAGGTAATTTGTTATAGTTTGTCACGGTATATGGATAAACATATGATATATTTTGCTTCCTTTAATGCTACATTAGCCCACCATAGTTAAGTAATAAGTAAAAAACATTATTTACATTCATTTTTTAAACTTCTTTTTTCAGAAAAATCAGGTGGTGTGTCTCATGTAAATTACACAATCAGTATTCATCAGAGTATACAGATTAGTTTGTGCAAAATAAGGTACTTATTCAGCTGGCAGGAAAGCAAGCAAGCTTATAGAGAAGCAGAAATTAAGGAAGATGGTGGGATGCTGATAGTTACAAATACAAGAAGATTTGGAAGTGAGAGTATTGGGTGAATACAAGGGGTACTTTCTTTTACACAATCACATTGACACAGTGTTTTAACCACATGTGTAGGAGCAGCATAAGCCAAAATTCCAGATTTAACATTTCTTGATTGTTAGTTGTTATTTCTTCTTGTATTTAATTTGCCCACCTATTTGGGTGGCAATGATTCAGGGTAAAACCAAGGACTTAAGAACCTGAAACTGTATTTCCAGCTGAATTACACACCTTGTCTTCATCTCTGTAATTAACTTCACTGTTAGAAAGACTCTATGAATTCCTTAAACAGGATCCCTCAGCTGCTTCAACATACATTCCTAAAGCAAATCACATTTTACACTTCACGCCATGTGTTTTGCATATTTATTCTTGAAAGCATGGTGTTGCTTCAGAATACTTCATCTGATAAGCAAGTGGAATTCCAGTTTCATAGATGTTGGCTTCTTAGATCAGTTTCTTGGTCCCACTTCATTGTCCCCTTTCAAGCCCTTCTACAATGGAAATGAAGAGGAAAGGTGGCTAAAATTTCTCTGTCTCCATTACTTTCAGCATGTAGCCTCAGGACGGTGTATAAGCTGCTGATCTATGCACGCTATTTAGGCCGCTTGTGACTATACCTATGGCCATACCCAAAAAGAGGATCAAGGAAACAAGTTTCCTGACAGTAGTGCCTCCTCCTTTTTGGTGGGAAATTTGAATGCAGAATACAGAGAGAATTTGGCCCTGTATTATCCGAGTCACAGGAAAAGTAAGACTCAAAATGTGAAAAAATTATGCAGTATTTTGTTTATTTGTTTTATTTACTTTGCTTGCTTTTGTTTTTAGCCAAGCATAACTAGCATCTGGGGGTTTTGTTTGTTTGGGTTTTTTTCTTAATATTCCAATTAGCTTAATTAAGGAGCAGAAGAGTGGCTCCAAAAATCAGCATTTAACAACTTTTTAAAATGGTACAGGATCTTTTTAGAATTTCATTCTAAGCCAAGGACTTAGCCAAGATTACATAATGAGCTAGTGACGAGAATAAATCCTATCAATGTGTGTTCTTCTATCTTCAGCTTTCTCGTAACATATCAAGGACCCAAGGATCTACAACCCACTGCTCTTAGCATTAGTGCTGTTTATTCATATATTATCCAGTAAGCTAAGTGAAGAAATCATAATATTGTAAGAAGAACAAAACAGATCTTATTTAAAATCTGCTGTATCTTTATCATTGAAATTGAGTAATTTTTCCTTTTCACTTGGAACTTTATTATTCTGCTAAATATGTGTGCATCTTAGAATACAGTGGGGAACAATGCAAATGTTTTGTTAAAATACTGACAAAATGAGGTAATGATCCAATATTGTAATTGCAGTGCCACAAGAGAGAACAGTATTATTTATGATATGAAAGCAAAGGTAATTCTTTACATTCTCTCCTTGCAAGCTTTTTTCATAGATCTAATTCTCTCATTGAGAAAGGCAAAGGTCTGACTTGTGTCAGGAAATTCAGCTGTGATGGTTCCCTTTTTACATGGTATTTTTTCTGTAGTTTGCGTTCAGAGGAGATAACTGCCACACTTTTCAGAATAGGATAGTAGGAAGCAATCAATATTTCCAAAAAAATCTTAGGGAACATACCGCTTTTGTGTGTCTTATGGTATCTTTTGATACCCCTGAAGAGCGTTTGTTCTCTTCAATAATCTAGCCAGCGACTTGACCCTATCATTCCTTTAAAATGAATGACTTCTTTAATTCTTCTTTTCTGAGCACTGTTGTGTGAGGGCAAATGTTTTGGATATATGTGTTGACTGAAAAAGGTTCCTGAAACTCTGAGCAAAGGAACTTTTTCTTATTGTTTGCTATGTGAGACGTTCAAGGAAAAAGAACTTTAAATTCTTTGTGAATACATAGGATTGCATAAAAAATAATGGACAAAACCAGTTCCCAAAACACCTAACTCTGCATTCAATTTCTTCCTTAATGGAAGTAAACTGCAACTTAATCACAGGCATTTTAAAGAACTCTTCTTCCTGTACTATTGTGCATTGACCCGATTGTGAAATGCTGAAGCAGGGTAAATTAGCACAAGTAGAAAACTGTTGTAATGTAGATGTGCTGCTTCTAGCACTTATCTATCTTGTTTAGAGTTAGCCAAGACACTACTGTATGGCTCCGTATTGTGCATGTTAAGAAATCAGTTAGCTATATCAAAATATTAAAAAAATGTATTTAGCATCAGCTGTATTCTTCTATCAGAAACTTATCTAAATGTAATTTTTATGTTAAAGGTTAAGGCCAACAGTGTCAAATCTGAATGTTAAAATATATATGTCTGGAAAATAAAGTTTGATTTTTCAAAACTGCCTGAGTTAAATGGGAGAGGCAAATATTTTGTATCATTGAAACAAAGCTACCTGTACTTACCTGTCTGTAATATGCACAGTGCATGACCTTCTTCAGCAAGTAGAAGGCAGAATTTCCACTAGTTCAGTGTTATACAGTTACAAAAAATTATTTTCCTTAATGTATTGCTTTTAAATACGACAGAAACAAACAACCGTGGCTTGAAAATGGTTAGATGATAACTCTTGTTCTTCTTTTCTCTTAACTTGGGTAGTGTCTTCCTCACTACCAAAAATTCTCAATGTTTAAGTGGGTTTGTGGGAGCCTTCATCCAGGCAGTCAGGTTAAGAAAAGTCCTTTTTAGAATTCAAGATGAGGTTTTGTTCTCTGTGCACATATGTAGATTTATTCTGTAACAGAGTGTTTACTGACATAAAACCCAGGAAAATTATTTTTGTGCATGTATGTCATACCTATTCAGGTGCAAACCTATGAATTTCCATTTTCCATAAGTATTGTCCAAGAAGGTACCATCCTGTATCTAAAACAGTATTAAAAATCCATAAAGGCTGCAAAATCAACACCTTACAAGGTAAAACAGAGCTTACAAATGCACCTCCTTTGGCAAAGCAGAGTTTTCACTAAAGAATGCTTTTCTACCAAATATGCCTTTGAATGATTTTGAATAGATCTTGTCCAACTTTCTGCTGGACCTTCCTGAGGGCAGGGATGCTATACACCATGAGTTCTGGACTTCACGCAATCTGTTTGTAGATCTGCCCCTGAATCAAGAACCCATGAAGCTACAGCTTTGCTCCCTCTGGGGCAAAGGTCCACCATGGATCTGTCTCTAGTCAGGTTCTGCAGGGTACCTGGGGCTAGAGTGTCTGCACCTGATAGATCTTCCCTATGCATGGTCACGCTCACAGCATTTCTGTAGTTCTGCAGTGGCCTGGTGGATGCTCATCAGCTTAACAACTGTTTTAGCGTCAGAACTGTCATGATGTTAAATTTCACCCAGCACTTACAGTATCCAAGGATTCTCTAGTTCACTGAAAAATTACTTCTGTCCAACTTAAATTGCAAGCAAATTAAAAACCAGGACAAAATAAACCACACTGTAAACAATGACATTTCTATTGAAGTAAAAAATCTTTTTAGACCAGCTATTCATAGGAAACAGCATTAATATGATCACCTTATTCTTCCAAATTACTCTTACTTCATTCAGCAGATGAGTGTGGCTTTGATGTTCTTATTTTTTATCTTTCCCTTCAATATGTCATGTTAAACTCATTTAATACACACTACCCAGTCTTTGCACTGAATAAAAATTATAAATTTTCTCCCAGGAGTTTCTGTGGTGATCTCATTGAAAATTTTTAAAACATTAATGACTGGTTTGCTTCAAGTCCATGTAGTAAGGGTTGATGTTATTATTATTTCAAATTCATTGCTGGAGATTCAAGACAGCTGATGTCGAAGTCACTACTTTGTTTTAGTTTCCCAATATAAGAGAAAAATATATAGAATCCGATTTCTTTAAAGTTCCTACTGTTGGTAGCGCACAGAAACAGCACCAAAGATATTAGGGTATGGAAGATAATTCTATCATCTAGTTCAACTGTCTAGATTGTCAGCTGAGTTTCCATGTATTGAATCATACAATATCTCAAGTTGGAAGGGACCCATAAGAATCATCGAGTCCAACTCCCTGCTCCTCGCAGGACTACCTAAAACTAAACCATATGACTAAGAGTGTCGTCCAGATGCTCCTTGAACTCTGACAGGCTTGGTGCCGTGACCACTTCCCTGGAGAGCCTGTTCCAGTGACCGACCACCCGCTCCATTAAAAACTTTTCCTAATGTCCAGTCTGAACTTACCCTGATGCAGCTTCATTCCATTTCCTCGTGTCCTATCACTGGTCACCAGAGAGAGGAGATCAGCACCTCTCCCTCCGCTGCCCTCATTGAGGGAGTTGTAGGCTTCGATGGGGTCCCCCCTTGTCAGTACAGACCAAGTAGATCCTCCAAAGAGACAGAAGTCTGAGCATGCCTATTTTATTTGTCTCCGTAGTTACCCTAAAATATTTGAGTTTATAGCATGTTAACTTTCCTTGATAACACCTTGTTAACTAGTGTTCAGGGAAGTCCACCCGCTTCTGTAGAATATGTAAGTCAAAATCTAGGTATGTTGAACTGAGCATCCAGAAAGTAAAAACATACCATTATCAAATCGTGCATAAAAGATTATTTAAGTGACTTGGCATGATAACATAAACGAAGCAAGGCTTAAATCCAGATTTTTCAGGATAGCACCTAATCTTGACATTGAAAGTATTTTTTTCATTCATCTGCTTCACATACTTCACACTTTTCAGTCTCTTCAGTAAAGAAGGCACAGCTGATCCAACTTAATTTTCTCTGCAGTCCTTATTCATCAGAGTAACTTACATCCAATTCACAAAATAAGCCAGTGTCATGGTTTAACCCCAGTCAGCAACTCAGCACCACGCAGCTGCTCACTCACTTCACCCCCACCCAGTGGGATGGCGGAGAGATCGGGGAAAAGAAAAACCACCCTCATGGGTTGAGATAGGAACAGTTTAATAGAACAGAAAGGAAGAAACTAACAATGACACTAATAACAAAAATAAAGTGACAATAATAACAAAAGAATTGGAATAC
>JAVKLA010000028.1:9442467-9469319 GCA_034782735.1 Sagittarius serpentarius
TCAGGGTGTTATCAACATTCTTCTCATCCTAAACCCCAAACACAGCGCTGTACCAGCTACTAGGAAGACAATTAACTATCCCAGCTGAAACCAGGACAGCCAGGAATTTAAGATGTAGTATCAGCCTACAGATAGACTCAAGGTGTGTGATAAACAAGACAAGCAACTGAAAGACTGTATGTGTAATTTGAGTGCTAGAATTTACAAAACTTTTCAAACAAGCGCTAAGGTGCAAAGGCCCAGACCCACACAGGTGACCTCCTCATAAGTGATCTTGACTTTCCTTGCATCTGCTGTAGCTACAGAAATCCCAGTCGGCCAACAAATTCTTGCTAAGTATCTAGCGATACAGAGGTACCGCACCATTGGGTTCGTCCCTCTCCAGTCACAGTTCATCGTTCCTACTTCTTCCATTGGTTTAATCTATTCTTTCATGGTAATTTGAGTCACTCTTCTGCTGGGGTCCCAAAGAAGTACAAAACCATTATGGACTTAATGACTAGCTCTTCTCAATATATGAAAAACTCAAGTTCTTTGATATTTGAAAGCAGTTTCTTTCTTGGCATATTCTAGAAATGGTTGCAAAGGGGATGCTATTTTCCACAGAAGAACAAGAGTGATCTATTTTTTCCAGTGTTTTCCTTATTACTACAAACTCAAGAAAAATCACTGTATCTTAAAATAGATGCAATCTACTAAACAGAAGCTTTTTTAAATTTCTGCATCTAAACCTGCAAGCATTGTTTTTGTGTAGAAAAACATGATAAGACTGATTATAATAAAGGGAATTGTTTAGATTTGTGGCTGTTGAAGTGGTTTTGTGAGCTATAAGGGCTATCAAAAATGTGTACAGCTGCACATGATTTAGCAATTAGCAGTGTCCAAAGCATCTATCTCTGGCAGATGTTTCAGAAGCTGCTGATTTTAAATTGCATCAAAAAGAATCTTGCATGTAAGAGAACACTCGAGTCTTGTGAAATATAAAATTATTAGCTTACCTTTTAAAGTGTTTTAAAAGGATTTTTTTTAAATAAAAAAAAGTTTGAATAAGCAAAAATCTGTTATGTCAATAGGAAAATTAAGTAAGATTGTATTTTCATGCTAATCTGTGTTTGAATAGTGGTTACTTTTAGTAAATGAAGGAAATACCATGCTTTGAGGCTTTATATACTTAGTTGATGTGTCTATCCTTAAACACTATAAAGCATCTCTGTGATTCCAAGTCTTACTCTCTTTAAAGCATACAAATGTTTGTGAACATTTCAGACAAACTCTGGGCCCAAATAATCACTTCAATCTATCTTCAAGAGACTGCGTACAAGTCTCATGTGTTATGACCTTTATGCAAGAAATAAATTAAAAATAAAATATTTCTACTACAACTTGAATTTGCTAATGGTACTAATGCAAAGCTTTCCATAGCAATCAGGTGTTAAAAGGCCAATGCAGGATGATTTGGCTTTCTGAGATGGACAATTTGCACTCTTTTAGATCAGATTTTGGTATTTATTTGGTACATCCTTTCCTCATTGTCATTCACGCACTAAACTGAGAACCCTGTAATAATACTGTTTGAACCAGGGGGTAGGGGTGGGAGCGTGGTTTGTTTCGGGGTTCTGTTTGTTTGTTTGGGGTTCTTTTAGTTGTGGATTGCTGGTGATTTTCCTGAAAGTTTCATAAAGAATGGAAAGATGCTTTTAATGAATTAGTAGCATTTTATTCCACTGTCATGAAGGAATCATAGAATCATAGAATGGCTTGGGCTGGAAGGGACCATCAAAGGTCATCTAGTCCAACCCCCCTGCGGTGAGCAGGGACACCTTCAACTAGATCAGGTTGCTCAGAGCCCCGTCCAGCCTGGCCTTGAATGTTAAGGAACTTCTATTCTTCATGTGTTCTTACCTACAAATTTTGACATCACTGTTTGCTGGGTTAAATTCAGCTAACATTAACAATGTTAAACAAGGTTTATCAAGGCAATTATACAGTACTACTGCTAGAAAAGAATTTAAGTAAGTTTTTATACTCTAGTGAGTCTTTGGAGCTTCTGTTAATTTATGCTAAACTAGCTACAGCACTATGTATGAAGCTAGCATTTTTATGTATTTTAGGGCAACAGCAAATTCTGGAGTTGATAGTGTACAGTAACAGAATTTACTTTTCTTTTTAGATTTTTTCAGGACATTTTTAATATTTTATGACTCCACGTACATTATTGCAGTTCAATACAGGACATGTGAACATAGAAGTCAACCATTTTCAGGTCAGAATAAATGGCAGAAAATAACATGAATTTTTTAATTCAATCTAATTTTCAAATTTTTGACCTGACTTCCCCCTGGATATTAATTTCTGAATAAGAGAGAAGAAAGGCAGGAAGAGTAGAAGAGAATTAATTTCTAAAGGATTTAAGAGTACCTTTCCCTTATGACTCGCTAGGATTGGAAAAGTGTTACCTTAGCTGTACATTGCATCTTTCTGAGGACAACTTTAAATTCAAAGAATTGAGATAAAGCATATGACTAATTAACCTAACCATGCTATATTGAACATGATCTATTCTTTTTTTGAAAACTGGCAATGTATTAATTTTCTTCTTATCAAAAATGGGCTTTCTGACCCTATTAACAGGGCACTCAGACCATTTGCGTTAAACCTTCACTATCCATTCTTTTATTAGCTGTTGGAAATTTCATATGTAATATGGTGCGTAAATCAGGTTTATTTTCTAATGTCGTAGACTGCCAAAAGGAAAAAAAAAACCCTCCAGTATAATCTCTTATAGAATTATTATTATCTAGCTGTCTGTTTGCAAAGCCATTCAAGTTCACACTTACAATATTTGGTCACTTCTGTAGTGATTCTGGTTGATACGTAATGAAATTAATCATGTTTGAAAGGTAAAATGTATGTTATTTCCTATGGTATGTTCATTAAAAATATTACAACAAGATTTAGAACATTTCATTTACACTTTGATAAATCAGAAGTAATTTCACTTAAAATATGTGAATTACACTGGGGTTAACCCAGTCTCTTACACAGTTCAGAGCAGGGAATTGTATAAAACATACAGAGTATAAACAGCTCGTATCTTTAGTAGACTGTGCATGGCCTGCCTACGCAAAATGTTTTATAGTACTTCTGTCTCCTTATCTTTTGTCCTGAGTTTGCACTCCCATTGTGCCTTCCTGTGTGCTGTCTTTCAATATGGGGAGTGAAAGTGAGAAACAAAAATTTAATGGACTATGTGCACAACTAGCACAAGCCTTCAGCTGCAGAGTGGATAACATTAATGGTAATCCTTTGGCTCTGGTAAGAGCTCTCTGCAGATCCACAGAAACCCTAAGCTGACCTTACTAAAGAATCTCTTTTCCATCTTTATTTTCTCACATGAGTTGCAGAGCTTCTTTAAGGACCACGCTGTCCTTGGTTGTGACCCTTACAGTTTAGCCAGCCTCTCCAGAGAAAAGACGGTAAATAGAATTCTCTAAAATGTCAACAGGGGATCTACGGAGCTTGCTTAAAAATACAGAATATAGAGAAAGTGATAATACATGAAAAAAATCCTAGCGATTATGCAATTTTCTATTAAAATATGTAAATAAGAAAAAATATTTAAGTAAGTATATTAAGACTTTTAAATAAAGATATCAGCCAAACATGCAAGGCTAATTCGAAGACAATATTGTGTGTAGACTGTCTCATAGGTCTTTAAAATAATTTAACCTCTGCTTTCACCCTCCAGTTTTTCAAAAGCTTCTGTGTTTTGCTTGGTGTTTTTTTTGGTGTGTGTTAGAGGGAATCTGTTGTTCCCTTTTATCTTTGACAGCTTTCATTTTGCCTTAGATCCAGGAAAATATTTTTTTGTTTTCATTTCATATCAATAGTTATATATATTCTGTTTTAATTTGAAGGTTAGATTTAAGAATATTCAACATCTCAAAAGAAAAAAAAAACAGAAACCAACAACCAAAATCCAGCCAGCCTCCCCACCAGAACTCCTGAGTTTTGTCTAGTTCTATACCAAATTAACAAATCTGAAAGACATGGACATACTGTTAAAAATTCTTCTCAATTTTATCTCGTATTTCCACAAATATGTTATCTAGCCTGAATGGTGGTAACTGCAACTTGGTAAGCAATGGCAGTATATCTAGTACTGTACAAGACATAATATGTATGTTCTCTGTCCCACAAACTCAGGGATATTTTGCTGAGCTCTCGCCTTATAAGAAAACCTGAGAATCTTTCTCAGTTTTCCTGTGAAAACTGAACACACCTCTTGCTATAATCAATTACAGCAGTGCCGTCAGGCAGGTTGCAACATAGATAACACTGACTAGTTACTGCAGCTACAGCAGTGGGAACTTTATAGCACTCATGCAATTGTGTGAACATCTGCTTTTATTACTCTTCTACTTCCCTGCTTTTCAAAATGTGAACAGTTTTTTCCTATTATGTTCTGTACTGAGCAAAGCCATCAATTTTAAGCATCTTTTTCACATTTGCTGCAGAATGAAATAATTTTCTTTTCTCATCAAACAATCTGTATAATTAGAGTACTTTACAGCTATCTGTATCAAACAATTAGTGTATTAATTGCTGAGGGTTGGACTATACTAGTGAGCATGTAAGCAAAATTTTATAAATGTGATTACATTGTTGAAAGTGTAATGAACAGGAATGCTATTTCTATAGACAATGAATCCTTTTCTCCAGAACCCAACAACAAAGCTTTCTGATTTTCATTATAGATAGTCAGTTGTTTATCCTCAGGGGATATTTCCCTTTTCTATATCTCAAATTTTCTCTTTAGATTTGAAAGGCCTAATTCTGATCTGGCTTATTCAGGTTTTACTCTAAAGGAAATAAATTGATTTCAAAAAAGTTGATCTGCATTTATGAAGCCATAACTGGTAGCTTACTGTGGCCCAGAGGCTTTCGAGCAACCTCTGAGGGTTCACAGAAAGTTAGTCTCGTCTTGCTGCTGTGTTTTCTTAACAAATAAATATGGGATGCATAGCAGCAATTTATCTGAGTTTGTTGACAAGTACTTAGCATATTATTCTAATCATTAGGGGGTTTAGAACACATCTGATGTGTATCATGCTTTTGTACGTACACGGCCAGTTAGTTAAACTGAGAGCGCTGTATTGTGCTTCAAGAGAGTTATTCTTGTCTTCCCTTGCAAACTTATTAACAGCTTCATCATCCTCACAAAGTATGAACTGTGCAGTCTCACCTGTGATAGGTCAGGCCCACAAGCAAATACTCTTGAGACAACAAACAGCCTTTGCTCACCATGCTGATAATTTGGGGTTCTTTAAAGCAGGAATGCCCAGCTACTCTACACAAGTGTATCTGTCTGTCTTTATGGTGTCTTTTCACTGTATGTACTTTTTAATCTTCAAAAATTAAAGAATCTTTTTCAATTTTAAATATGGTATGCATTAAGCGTGCTACTATTTATTTGTATTCCTGAGTGAAGGAGTGGCAAACTGGAGCTCTGCCCTGTGGAGTGGAGCTCTGCAAATGCAGTCTCAGGAAGGACAGCGTAAAGGATATTGTACTCCTCTCTTCTGCCTCTGTTTTGATCTCACAAAGTGTGATGATTCAGCTCTAGAGAGACAGGTGGTCACATAAGCAATCTTTGCTGTGGAACCTAAAAGCATTACGCAGACCTTGCAGATCCATGTGCCTTAGGCTCTGCATTGAGATGAGGCAGAGTTCTGTCCCATGCTTTTGTGCTCGATGGGTTCCCATATAAATGAAGTTTAGGCGTGCAGGTTAGATAGAAGTTGCAGAATATTCAGAAAGGTGATTAATCTGAATGAAAAAGGGAACAGCACTGTGAAAGATGCAGAGAAACAGACCTAATCGAGAATGAGCGCAGTCACAAGCAGTTTTACAAGCACAAAGAAAAACATTCAATAGTACGAATGATATTTAAAAAAAGATTGTCTTCACTACATTTAATAAGAGACTGTACAAAACTCCTGTGACAAATGCAAACTTGCTCAAACTAAAGAGAATTCCAGCATCTGACAGAAGTCATACAGCAAAATAAGTAAAAAATTTGATTGGGGGGCATGTGCATAAAAGGAAGGTAATCTAGATGCATTTGCATCATTTCATGAATCTCTGCAGCTAGATGCATCTTTAACATGAGTTTTCCATGTAAGCAATTTGATCCTCAGCAAATTCATGAAACTACTAAGGACACAGTCCAGAAAAGCTGTTCTGTGAAGATTTAGGTCACACTTAATACCTTTGTTAAGCTTGTTCTAGGATGTGAAAATGATGGAGTCACCCGGCCTCTGAATTTACTCCATAACTCAGCAGGTGTCTCTTTTTTTCCCTATTTTTGTCAGTGAAACAAATGGGGCTTGAATACAAAGAAATAGTGAGATGTTCCTGAATGGAGACTTTTATTTCTAACTACTGAAAAAAAAAGAATTATCATTGATCATGTTCCATGCAGCAGTTTTGTATCATCACTAGATTTCAATTTATCACTTTCATGTTGTAAATCTGTAATAAAATATCACACTAATATCCAATTTCAGGAAGTAAAATGTGTCCATTTAACATAAAATGTTAGTAGAAATTATTAGGAGATTATACACTAGCATTAATTATACACCTGACTAATGATCCTCTGTTTTTGGAAGTATTTCCTGTGCCAGGCAACAGAGTACATATATATTTTGTGGAATTAGCAAGCACCTATTTGCTTGAAATTGATAGGTTTTATTTTTCCTTGCTTTGTATTGTATAATCTAGCATAACCAAAAAATAGTATGACCAAAATATAATACTTAAGATTTCCAGAAGGACTATGTCCTGATGCCTAAAACAAGCAATCATCATTCCCATGTTTGGTTTTCCTCTGTATCGTTGATCTTTTAGCTTTATCTATAGTAATAAAAGGCATTTTTAAGTATATTGATATTAACATTAGGAGCCTCAGTGAAGTCATTTATAGAACAACAGTTAGACATGATTTTTATGAAATGTTAAAAATGACTGCCAATCTGACAGTCAAGGTAAACCTGTACGAGCACAGCAGAACTAAGTAATCACGCAAGGCAATTTCTTGACTAAAGAAGACTTCTAACAAAAAAAGTATTTATGAAGCTATGCTTGTTTTTAAGTTGCTTTGAAATTGGCCACTGAACAACCACAGAGTAGGAGGGCACAATCAGATGGATAGATGTTTTCTTTAGGAGTCATGCTGAAAAGTATTATAATTCTGTAGGAAAAAGTAGCAACTGAAAGTGAGACAAACCCCATGAATACTCTGAGAAAACTTTCATCACTTTTAGAGATTAAAAATTACAGATGGTTGAAAAAACTATGTGAGTAGCTTACAGGGCAGTGCAGAGCCTGGGGTCTTCTATCAGTAATAGAAAAAAATCATATTTATAGGACTACCAGCCGTTAAAAGATTTCCCTGAGTTACTTCATTCTTTAAGTTAATGTGGTCCACCTGATTAATGATCAATAGAGAGTATTATTTAACATTTTATGTATGGTTCAATATTTTCAATCAAGATAGAAATTTATGTACGTGATTTATCATGGGTAGTTTATATTTTTCCGTTTATGTTTCTTTCAATTCTTCTGTAGGATCTATGTAGCAAGGACCTTCAAAACACACAAAGAATCATTCATGAGTTCTTCTGTAAAACTTTGGAAACAGCAAACTGATATTTTCTGTCATATCCACTGTATAGTTGAAAATGTTCTCACCATCCCTAATATAGACAGAACCATGTGCTCTTAAGAAAATCATTTTTAGCTGGAATTAAAAATATTAGATTTTTAAATCCATATCATAACTTCATTGCATTAGAAGTTCTGAGTTATTGTGCACTTAGTGACAGCATTTTATAGTCATCATGACTATAAAAGTCTAATATTTGAGATTCATTCAACAGGTTTTTAAAAAAAATTCGTTGCGTACTGCACATATCACTCTTATGTATATTAGCTGTAGTTAAAGGGTTTTTTTCATTAATTGCATGGCATAACTTTTTTTAATAGAATATTTTATATTATTCCCTTCATGCTAATGTCAGAATGTTTAATATTTTTGTCTCACTGGTTTCATTCTTTTGAATTTTACTGGAAAATGATTTTGAGATGCTTTATTTATTTAGGAAAAGATTCCCATCCATGAAAATGTGTTTTTCGTCAAAGTATGCAGAATTTGTGGGCTGTGCCTGGTTTTGTTTTGTTTTTCAACAGGATTTACTATGCACAAACCACAGTCATAAAAGCACATAATGGCTTAGTAAAAGCACTGCAATTTATCACGATAGAATTCTGTGTCCTATCCAAGTAAAATTTCATTTCTGCTGAGTTAAGAAATGAGTGCTCCCTACTGTATTTCACCGTTACCTGTGATTCTGTTTAAGGAAAGCTACATTTCCTGTTATGAAAAGCAGGAGTTGGTAAGTCTCACAACAGTAAAAGGCGGCTAATGATACATTGATTCTAAATCTTCCTCTCTCCTCTATGTCTTCACAAGAAATATGTTTCTAGGCTCTTGGGTTTGCATGGTGTCACAAAAACTTCACAATACAGTTCTGTACCTCTAGACACTGCAGAAGATAATACACAAGCAGATAGTTAAAAGTAAACAACTGCCTAAACTGTTTGCAGACAAAGCACACAAGATTAATAGCCTTTTTACTGAGAGAGAATGGATGCAATCAGAGAATAAATGTTTAGTCCAACAGTACCTAGAAGGCTGCAGTTAAATTTGGAAACAGGATGTCCAATGTTTCAGTCTAATGCAATCATACAAAACATCTTTTTTTTTTTCTGTCCTTGCCAAACTAGACTTAGTGCAGTTTTATTGTACTGTCCAAATTGCATGAGGTCTTAAGACCTCTCGATGGAAAGCTGTAGAGGTCCTTGTTAATGATTTATGTTCTACAAAATGTTTTAGCATACAAAAAGTAATTGGGGTAAGGGATTCCCAATCTAGATGTTAAAAAGTACCTGATTGTAAGGGAGACTAGGAGAGCTCATGGAAAAGAATCTGTTGGGGGTTTTATATATATAAAAGTGCCATCTCTTGCCTTAACAAGATCCCTGATGATGCCTTAGCAAGATCCTTGAGCTACAAACTGTTGAAAACTAGAAGACCACTGAGAAACTCTTGCTTTTTCTGTAAGAAGATACGGAAGTTCCTACAGGGGTTCTGTAAACTGCAAGTGCTGGGCTGGAGCAACTTCTGGTCTGCCCCAGGACTATCCTCCTTACGTTGTTATTGTACTTGAAAACCCCTATGAAATATTACTATCACTACATTTGGACTGATTAATATCATAATATTTTCCTTTCTGCATAGATGGCAAACTAAGAACATCCATCATTAAAAATAACCACAGTCCTATAAAAATTATTAGCTCTACTCTGCTCTCCTACAGAGCTCACAAACCAGACTGAAGAACATCCACACTAGAACGGTTGTCCAGAAATAATATTAGAAGAAACTTCATTGTTGGGCAGCATGAGTCTTGAGAAGGTTTTCTATTTTTGTATTTGTAAAGAAGGAAGGTGAAGCAGAAACTTTCCTTAATAAGATTCTCAAACAAGTTCATTATCTGTGATACAGCAAATATTATTGGTATGGCTAATTTTCATCAAGTGTCCTTATGAGCTTAAATGTGATAGTAGTGAAAATAAAAGTGCACAAACTAACACTGGTAATGTTTTAACTAAATTTAAATTCATACTTCTTGTGCTTGTCTGCCAGCCCATTTATTCCAAACCAACTTAAATTATTAATTTACACCATGTTTACTTCTCTTCAGTAGTGATATTTTTCAGACAATGCAAGGCATACAATAATTGCAAAGTTCCTTTCTCTGCTTTCTACAAAGAAGTCAGTGTAGTGTAAATTCACATACTAGCCTACTACACATTAACTTTTTTGTACAGATAATAGTAGCAGAATTTTCTCATATTGGCAGGTTCTGAGTTTCAGTTAAGTTTCAGAAAATGAATTTCTTGATGTCCAGAGTAATTCAAAGCTTAGTGAAGTGAAACATCACTTACAGATGTAAACCTCAGAAAGTCAGGCCTCAATAAATCACATTTATGTGTTCTAATTGGAGTTACCCCAGCTATCTCAGGGAACATAAAAATATACTATTTTTCCCTGCTGAAATAAAATTGTATTTGGATCTTGCCCACATAGGAAGATATAGACTGTGCAGGTTTGATATAATTCAAAACAATAATCCTGTTACCACTAACTCCAGAATGCTTAGATATAGAAAACTTTCTTCTCTTTTGCAAAAGTCATGTGGATTCTTAAAGGGGTTTGGATAAAACCAAAAAAAATTGATAAACCTGCGTTTATTCTGTAGAATTTAGTACAGAGAAAAGTTTCTGTAGCACTTACAACATTCTACAGATTTATAGATAAGTGATATCATTAAATTGTGTATGAAAACACTCATTTAGTGTAAGTATTATTAAAGGGTTTTTGCATGAGGCTCTACCTACAGATACCAGTAAATAGCTGATTTTGCAAAATTCTTTATGGTTCAAAACAGAAAGATTTTTAATATTTCCTTGTTCAATATTACCATAGCCCAGTGAATACAGTTTCTATCACTCCAAGGGGAAGCTGCAGGGCTCTGTGGGGCACAGGGTCTGGGGTGCAGGGCTGGCCCAGTCTGGGTGATGCTGGCTGCCCTGGCTGCCTGGGGGTGAATCTCACCTCTCTGGGGTGCGCTCGGGCTGTGGGATCCTGGTGGTGGTGTGGGCCATGCTGAGCAAAAATACAAAAATACACCTAAGGAGGCCCAAGACTGAAGAGGATTAGTAAAATCTTTGTTAGCTTTTGATTAGATTGTTAAGATTAATTAGACTAGCTATAAATTCTTGGCTTCATTCCATAACAATATTTTGAGTATAAAATTATGTCTGTCTTGTCTTCATATAACTATTTATTTACAATTCTTTCCTTAAGTGAGGTATTGTTAGTGGGTCTGGTGCTTCACATAAAGAATTTTCAACTTGACTAAGACATACTTAATCTGAGCAACTGAGCATCTACTGTAGAATACACACTTTCTTTTTTATATGTATTTAAAAAAATATGTATCAACAGATGTTCCCTGCTGTGAGACATACCTTCTTAAAAGTACTCATTTGTCATGATAGATGTTTTATGTTTCATGATGGGGAAGAATGTACATTGTTGGACGCATCCAATTCTGTGGGCCCTATCTGAGATACCCTCTGGCCTTAGTCAATATACGCAGCTGGTTAGATTATTTTCTGGTTTATTTGGAAGCTAGAGTAAAAGACAGGATGGTTAGGCACTGTTTTGCAAAGGTAAACCTATAAATTTAGATGCCTCTCAGAAACGACTGTAACATTATTTCATGAACAAAGAAATCAAATAACTTCTTGGACACGTTTTTACTTATTGTGCTTCCCCTCCCTCCCCCTCCCCTCCTCCTGTAACGTGCTTAGCAGGCAAAAAAAAGGCAATGAAAACAGAAAACATCTTAGTGACTACAGGGATAGAGGAAACTGTAAATATGGGGTTCTCCAAATGTGCAAAGCTGTTTCTAGTGCTTTTTCAATACTCCTGGCAAAAGGCAGAACTGCTCCAAACAGAAAATGTTTCTGAAGCAGGAATAGTTGGGATTTTTAACTTCTTCAAGATGCAAGCAGTGAATTCAGTAGGATGGAATGACTTAATTCTGTTGTTTGGAAGAGAGAGGACAGAAGGTTGGGATGGAGAATTAGATACAAAACAGTCAAAAGGGATGACAGTTCTTTCAAGTTTGCAAGAAATACTGTGAACAGAAAGTAACAAAGTTATTTCTCTGGCACTTTTGTTAATAAATATTCCTATTTTGTCTTTTCACATCTACAAATAAGTCTTTGCATACTCTTAATTTGCTGAACTAAGACAAATTATTTAGAACATGTTTCTTTCAAGCCAAAGAAAATATATGGAGCCCACATTAAGAAACAGCATATAGTGCAAGTGTATATACGTGCTAGGTATTCATTTGTGAAGCTTCTCTGGACAAACTCATGGTAAACTCTTCAGGTTAAACTAAATAACATCTTAGTTAAAGCCCTTAATTAAAGTCTTCAAGAAAGTACCTCAGTCCTTTTTCAATATGTGTAGGTGCTTTTGAGATTTGTTTCTGACTATTCTTAGAATTTTTCTTCCACTGGTCTGTAACTCGCATTCAGAAATTCCTAACTACTTTCAATAAAGCATTTAATTTTACTTTTGCAATGCACTACACCACTTAGAGATTAAGGTATGTTATTAGAATTCTAGAATAATTTAGGTTGGAAGGGACTTCTGGAAGGCATATGGTCCAATCCTTGACTTACGGTGAAGCCACCATGAATGAATTTGCTTGGAGTATTGTCTAACCAAGTTTGAATCTTCCACAGTCTTTCTGGGCAGCTGTTTCAGTGTCTGATCACCCTCGCTATCTACATTTTTCCTAATATCTAGACAGAATTTTGCATGTTGCAACTGGTGTCTGTTGCCTTTTGCCCTCTCACAAGAGGGGCAAGCTGAAAGAACTGCAAATTGCAGTTGCCAAAGAGAGATAAGGGTTATTTTCTTTGACTTGCTGCTAGGACAGCCCAGTATGTACGTAGTTTTCTTTGTTGCAGGGCTGCACTGCTGGGATGAGGCTGACTAGCAGTCTCCAGTTCCCTGGACCCTCCTTCTTGTACTCCTTGAAGACGGGCTTGATGTCTGCCTATTAGGAAGGAAACCTCTGCAGGTAGGAAACAGAGGCAGAGAAAGCTTTATTGACTAGGTTATGAAAAGTCATCAAACATTGGTAGGGTTGGGATTATAATCTGTTACTTTTGATTCCTCAGCCTTGATAGAGATCATTTGAATAACTGTGGTGGGTTGATCCTGGCTGGCAGGCGAGCCCCCACCCAGTCACTTGCTCACTCCACCTCAGTGGGATGGGGGAGAGAATCGGAAGGGGTTTTCTCACAGAAGTGAGAAAAAAAAATTGAAGGTCAAGATAAAGACAGCTTAATAAGTGAAAGGAAAAGAACAAAAAGAAAAGTGACGCAAAAGCAATCACTCACCCCCAGCAGACCGAGGCCCAGCCTGTCCTCGAGAGATGGCTACTTCGGAAAAACTTCCCTCCACCCCTGCCTTTCACTGCTGAGCATGATGTTGTACGGTATGCAATATCCCTTTAGGCAGTCTGGGTCAGCTGTCCCAGCTATGTCCCCTTCCTAACTCTTGCCCACCTCCAGCCTATTTGCTGTGGGGACAGAATGAGAAACAGAGAAGGCCTTGACACTGTGTAAGCCCTGCTCAGCAATAGCTAAAACATTGGTCTGTTGTCAAGACTGTTCTGGTCACCAGTCCAAAGCATGGCACTGTATGGGCTGCTGTGAAGAAAACTAACTCTATCCCAGGCAGACCCAGAGCAATAATCTTCACCAGTGCTTCTATGTTGATGGCTTTCTATCCTCTTCTACTTAAACTATTGCACAACACACTATGCCACTTGCTAGACCAAGTTTTATTGTATAAGCTTAATATTTCAACTTCTGTGTGTGTATCTCTGTTGATTCTACAAATGTTCTTAGGATTGCCTATCGTGTGCCATTCCATAAACTAAAGAAGCCAAAAGATGTCACAGGCTGATAATTTTCTCCCAGCTGTTCTCTCTCATTGTATTCTGTGTCTCTTTCTTCCCCCCACCCCACTCTTCTCCCCAGTATAATCTGGCTGCCAGGCACACAGAATTAGAAATTTACCTGCATCCAGACAGCTGATTAAAAAGCCCTGGGATAATGTGTGACTCTCACAGTAAAACTGCATCTGCTGAATCAGCAAACTATGGAGACATAAGCCATTATCACATGGAAAAAAGGAAAACTTGAGGAAGGTTTTGCAGATGTGTACCTTACGGAAGAGCAGCAGAAGCCCAATCTTATTTCTGTGCCTCAACTTGGCAAGTACCCAGCACAGCCAATGGAAAAGAAAAGAAAATAGCATAGCAGTCAGAGACTCAAAAGTAAGCATAGAAAGAAAGAAAAAAAAAAGTCCGTGTACCCAATACAGATGTTCCAGAAAGATTCTGGTGGTTCCTGCGTATCTTCAGTCACACGTCTCTTTCAGTGACTTAGCCTGAGTGGCAGATTGCAAAGCAAAATTTTGTAATCCAGTTTGATCTTGATTGCAGTTTCACTAACGTGGATGTGTGCTTTTCTGTTTGGTGTTATTTATTCACTAACTTTTATTTGGTGTGCTTTATTCTCTTGCTATTAATTTTAATGTGAATCAAATACCAGTAGAGCAGTCATTTTAATTAGGACAGCTAACTATAACAGTAAATAGAATTTTATACCAATATATAATTGTAGATTTACTCGTGTGATAGATAACTGCAGATTTACTGGGGCAACTGCAATTTGCAGTTCTTTCAGCTTTTATCCTTTGCAGTGTGCTTAAAGTCTCTTTTTTTGAAGTTTCATATATTCCAAAATAACCTGGAAACTGAAATTCAGGGCACGTCTTTTTGACACAGTGTACTTCTGTGTCAGAGATTCTTGCACGAGCTTGTAGCAGTCTGGTACAGCTGCATCGCAGGAGACTTCAGCTGTGACGCAAGTGACAATAGGGTCGTGTCCCTGTTTTGAGTCAAACGAGGGGGTGGACTTGCAGGATGAATTTTAGTAGGAGAGTAATACAATTTTCAGTCCCTGCACAGCAGCATAGCTTTGTTTTTCTTATATCCAGCCCATAGCTCTCAACTCTCAGAAACAAAAGCCGCACCTAACCTTCCTAGTAAATTTACACCTAGGTTATGTGCTGTGTCTG
Source organism: Sagittarius serpentarius (assembly GCA_034782735.1). Taxonomy (NCBI): domain Eukaryota; kingdom Metazoa; phylum Chordata; class Aves; order Accipitriformes; family Sagittariidae; genus Sagittarius; species Sagittarius serpentarius. Next base: position 9,457,334 of record JAVKLA010000028.1, read on the forward strand.
GGCTGCCCCAAGCACAGCTACTAGTTTAAGCCTTAAATGAAAACCATTTAGTGTGTCACTTAGGCAGGTATGTTGCTGTAATTGTAAACAAAGATGGGAATGTCTGCACTGTGCTATATCACTACAGCTATGCTCTCTGTTTCTGCTACCTGAGAATTTTCTCCTGTTTTCCTTGCTATTTTCTATCCTGGTGTCACTAAATGACAAGTAAACTGAAAAACAGGAATTTTAGAAAATGACAAATGTTTTGAAGAGATTGTCTTTGAGAAAGCTTAATAGGATCTGGTTTTCAGAGGGAACATGCCTTTGGTTTGGTGTATTCAAAACCATTAATAACTTAGAAGGTCAAAATCTTTTCTCAGAAGCAGTCCTGTCACTGAAAATTGACTTGTCATTTGAAGTGCCCCTAATATGTAAGGTTCATATTGCTCATATTTGTCATATTTGTTCATGTTTGTCATATTTTTCATTTGGTTCTTATTTGTGTATAAAATTGTCTATAAATCTACTAACTGGAAACAAGTAAAAGTTTATCCGAAATATAGTGTTCTTAGACTTGTTTCTGAAAAAAAGACCCTTCTGTGAAATACTGAGAGAGTCCTCATGAAATCCTCATTTCTTTTATTCTACAAATATGAGTACACTTGGGAACAGAAACAGAATTGGCTGTATCAGTCCCAGCTCAGGAAAATAAGGTATGAGGACACAGAACATGTCTGTAAGATCATAATATACGAAGAAGAATCAAGAACTATGTGAACAATGCCTTGCAAGTACAGAATACAGCATGGAAAGTCTTAAACATAGTGTCTATTTTTAACAGTGAGCAGTGCAGTTCAGCAACAAAGTTTCTGTCCAGTGGAGGAGCAGTACTCCTCAGATGTTAGCATTATTTTCATTTGGATGAACAAGTGAAATATGAATAAGAAAGATTAGCTCCTTATTTTGAGAAATTAATTTCTGAAGAACTTAACATTTTTGACTCAGCTTTATCTGCTTTATCTTCTTAATATTTTCTTACAGTTTTAATTTTTATTGATTTATTTTTCGTTATACAACTTCTGTTAATTGTTCTATTTAGCCTTAAGCTGTGAGGCATTGTGTAACTCACCTACTGAATCAAAAACAACAAAAGAAAATAGCATAAGCGGAGTAAAGCTGACATGGCTTTTTAGTAGGAATATTTTAAATGAAACTGAATTGTAGAACACTAGAATGAAAAGTTTAGGACAAGAGTGTAAGTTAGCACCTTTTGACTCAGTTTCTCATCTTCAGATGAAATAAAATACGTTCAAAATATGTTCAGAATATTTGAACATTAGCAAAGTGGTTTAAGTATTTCACTAAGGGTTTAGTGAAGTAAATATTGTGCCTTGTAAGTCTATTAATCTGCTGCAATATGATAATTTTGAGTTCACATAAATCATTACTAAGGAGAAATAACTAAAGCAAAACTGAGATAAATATGTGGGTTTAAGAAGAGCTACATTAATATCATAATGGAACCTGCTACCACAGTTTCTGTATTTCACTGCTCTCTGCAGAGAACCAACATTTACAACAATCATCATCAGATTAGAATGAAAACTCAATACAACACTACATAGTGGTTGAGTTCTGACATATTCTTATGCCACAATCTGGTATTTAAAACAAACGACTACTTTATATCTTAGTACTTTTTTTTCTTGTGATAATACATTATAGCTATATTAAGGTTCCTTCTGATTTCATAAGAAAGCTCATTTCATCCTGCTGGGACAAAATATTAAAACAAAGAACAGCCTATTTTACTTCATTTTTTCATGTAATCAGAGGATGTGATTTGTGAAAACTTTTTATAGTATAAGGAATGATTTATTTTAGCTTTTACATAACTGCTTGGAAAATAAAATTACTCTAAATTCATTTAGAGATATATATCCTATTCAGAATTCTTTCCTATGGTTTTAGACAGAAGGCAGCTCATATTTAAGAAAATCATACTTATCCTTAGTGAAAGTAACAATAAAGTTAGGTTAACTGTCATGAATTTTGCAACAATAACAAGATAGAGTTTTTATCTAAATGAAATTTTGTGGACTATGGGGTAGAAACTGGTAATTAATAAAGAATAACATGCTTTCAGTAGCAGGATAGAGTTTTCATTTGGTTTGGCTTTTGTAGAAATCCATCTTTTATTGACGAACTGTTTGTTAGAGAACCATTGTACCCATGCTTTACACTTAGATTTAACAGAATTCAAGTGAATAATCCCTGTAGATATTAGCTCTTCTTGTGTGTAAAAGAAGATATGTGTGCATTTAAAGACAGCAATCCAACATCGCATTTAAATTTACGTTTTAAAAATCTAAGCTTTAATTATGTGCTTCAGATCAGAGCTTGCACGGGTAGATGCAGCCTGCATTATCACTGCTACGGCATACTCAGTTATCTGCCTTGTGGACACAGCTGTAGGTGGGGGTGATGGCCTGCACTGCTTCATCTCCACTGGGCAAGGAGCTGCTGTCCTCTCCTGGGGTGGCAGGAAAAAGAAGTTGGAGGCCCTGCTATTCCTGGAGGGAGAACACCCACCTCGTCTCTTGAGGTGGACACAGTAACTTCACTTCATGGGGCTGCAGATAGGATTAAGGCTCCTGCCTCCTGGGGGCATCCACAGTGGAAGCAGCCCCAGATCACCTGCCACCAAGCTTCCAGCCTTGGCAGGGTCCTGCTTCCACAGCTGCATCCCAGGGCCATTGCCCTGTGGGCCCGGATGATGACGACTCCTCCCTGGGAGCTGCTCTCTCCTTTGCCTTCACAAGACCAGGCTTGACACCCTGCAAGCTACATGGCATCTGCCTCTGACCGGAGGGACACCTTTGCTGACCTCATCCTCCACCTCATCTTCTCCATCCTGCAGCCAAAGGAAGCAGTTGTGAGTCTGGGCTCAGCACAGCCTTTCTCCTGTCTCCCCCCAGGCACGCCAGGAAACTGTGGCCCGCGCTGCGCACACACAGGCACACACACAGCAGCATGAGCCTGAAGCAGGAACCTCGGCTCCAAAAAGGCCATGTTTGGCATCCCACCCAAAAGAAAGAGTGAGGTCCCTGAAAAGGTCACAAAACCCAGCAGAGATCCAGTCCTCTGGTCACAGAATGACCAGTGTGGGCCACCCTTTGTCTCTTCCAAAGCCCCTTATAGCACCCAGTGCCTCTGCAGCATGCAGGCAGCTCTGCCCCAGCCTCCACAGCCCCCCATACAGCACAGGGCCCAGGAGGAGCGAGGGTGGTTCTCAACCTGACTGATTTTAAACTCATCTTAAAAGATTTTTTTCTCAGACTAATGTTTTGATTTGTGTTTGTAGATACTTCCGGCCAACCAAACAAAAAAAAAATGCAGCTCAACAGTGTATTAAACATTTGCTTTCTGTGAACTGCTTCAAGAATTACAATTTTTCAGAGGGAATAACACCCAAATAATGTCCTTTTACTAAAAGGGGAAAACTGCTTTCAAGTTAATACCTTAAAAAACATTAAAAAACAAATGGAAGCTCCTGAAAGGGTATGCTATGGTAAATATGTACCAAGCAGCTTTAAATTCTTTTAACAATGCCTTAAGCATGCAACTATCTATGAGTAACTAAAGTAGAAATCATACTGATGTTCTGTTCACAATGAGAGAGGTATTTACGTGAAAACAAATCAAACTTCAATAAATATAGAAGCCTTAAGATACAATAGCATTACTTCCAACTTCTTATAACAGCTTTTCTAAATTCTGCTTCCCTAGCTGATTTTGTCTTTGATTCTGTTATTGTGGATTCAATGACACAACGGTTAGTAACTTTTCATCTTCACGGAAGTACGTTGAACATACCAAGAATGTGTAGTAACTGCAATAGTACACACAAGGGTGTTGCTCTGCCCTTGTACTTTCACACAATTTATGTTCGATATTTTTAAAGGAAAGATTATATTGCAAGCCAGCTGCATTCTAGCATTTGTAGTCTTCAGCACTAGTGTCCTGTTTCAGATGTTTATAGAAGACTTCCATGATGGACACTATTCAGTTGTGACAGTCCCATGAGTAGCACTCGTAACTAAGTTGTCATGCACTATTTAATATTAGGGTGGGAGAAAAGATTACTTGGTAGGAGGGTTAGTTCCAAACACTTTGTTAAAGAAGATTGCTACAACCCATTAGCTGCAAGCAGCTGAGCAGATGAAGAATGCCCTATGCAAAATCACATAATAATTATATAGCTATACAGCTATATATATAATGCAGCATGTGTATAGTTGTATTACTGATAAGGGATTATAGGCTAAGGGGAAATGAAATAGCAAATCATCTTTATGCACAGATGATTTTATATGCTTCACATTCTGCTATTTATGGAGCTCTAGTATTTGATATGCTTCTATATTAAGATGATTAAGGATGTATTTTTAAAAGTGCTTTTGAATCTGAAGTTAGGTGAAATTTTAGAACTGATTGCTAAAATTTCAGAAATTATTTCTTACTTCTACTTCCCAGTCTGAGTAGCCTGAGTGATCCAGGTACAGCAACAGGACTGTACCTTTCCATGAGTAATCACAGCATGAGTAATGATTGGCCAAAAACCATAACAAATTAGTTGCATACAGCCTACAGGGCACAGCTGACTTGTCAAATATTTAGTATTTATGTAAAGTTAAGAAAAATATTCTGATGAATTGGGATTGATTTGCAAAAAGCCAGATTAATTAGTTGATTTATTTTGTAGTGAACCATGTGACTATTCCACAGGTAAAAGTCTGCAACAGGATTTTTGCTTCTTCTCCTGTAAGGTAAAATCCTTAAAATGATATTAGTCACTATGTTTCACAGAAGTTAAAGTCTGTAAGGAAAGAACAAGATGTATTTTGACTTTCTGTCTTTTCTGATATCTACACATCACAGGCAGATATAGGATTTTCTTTCATATTAATTAAATTAGCACAAAAGTCCATTTTTACTTATTTTATACATGTATATTTGTAGAAATGTGGATGAAAGTGATTCTTGGCTTGTTTCATTTTTAGCTTAGTCTTCTACGTGTTTGATGTCAACCTGACTGTATCACATCAACTAGGTATGTATCCTAGCAGTCTTTCAACATCACAGTCTTTAATGTACACACTGAAGAATGAAATGCTGAAAGCGTGAGGAGATATAGATTATGATATATTTCTAATCTACTTATTAAATTTGAAACATTATTAAACTATAGATGCAGGAAAAATGGCTAACTCAAATTAACATAGTTCTAAAAATACCTACAAGGTGCAGGTTTTCACCCCAAGCCCCTGAATATTTCTGCCTTACAACTGAAGTAACTTTTAAGCTGTAGTCTTTATAAAAAACATCTCTAATTTTTGCACTTGTTTAATCAGTTCTAAATATGCACTAATTCTAATCATGAGTGCTTAGTGCTGAATAGATATGAATACATATTTATAAGGTCAGTGATATGACAAAGGGGCACAAAAAATGCAGCTTTTAGGTCACATGTATTACAGTTTCCTGGCTGCAAAGTGACGACATGCATTTTAAAAAGAATTTTTTTACTTCATGTTATTAACTACTGATTTAAAAACAGTGTGTTAAACACATGGAAAATGCAGTCAACTTTAAAGTGTCTCACTTCAGCCAAAGATAGTGTAGAAGTATCCTCGCCATTCTTGTGGAATTTGATACTAAATCTCTTTTTGGGATAGCCATCTTTAAAAGTTAGAAGATAGTCAATTGCCAGTTCTCAAAATTCCTGAGATATTTGTGGCTGTGAGAAGAGGAAAGGGTGAACAGGAGAGTAAATCCTGGCTTAGTTATACTAACGTGAAACTGGGCTTTACTTTTGTCTTCAGTATTGTTCAAATCACAGTCATATCAATATAAGCAAATTATCTTTTGTTTACACTTTAAAATGTGATAATTGTTCCATGTGGCTAACCCTACTGCCAACTTGTCCCACCTGCTTCTTCTGTTTACATATGAAGCCTAGGAGCTAGCTCTTTTCCAAGAAAGAAATAATACTGTTAAACAGCCCTTCACAGCCTCAGTGAAACAGCAAAATACAATAAATGATATTGCACTCTTATTTCATCCTTGATGTAAGAACCTTACAGCACTTCATAAAATTTAATTGAATTTCACATGGAGCCTCCACAGTGAAATTACTTGCTTAAAGTCACACAGGAAGTGTATGGTGAAATTTGTAGCAGGACCGATATCTGACTGCAAGTCTCGTGCTTTTGAAATGTCACCCAAGCTGTAGCCTTGTGACAAGTTCCACTTGTCAAAACCCAAGAAAATCATGATAAGAAAGCCTCAGTGCAAACAAGGAGATAGTTGCTCTTCTTTACAATGATCTTTGGTTTTCACTCTCATTGCCCACAGTTACAGAAGTTCCTTCACCTTGTTCCTGTTTTCTTGAATTTATTTCTCTTTCTTCCTTTCCACTCTGCCTTCTCCTCTTGTAAAATGCACTATGTTAACCCTTTTTCTCCTCCAGTCACCTATCTGCTTTATATTGACTCTGTATTCTCTAATGCATTTTCTTATTCTTAACCTGGTATATGATCGATTCACTTTCTTTATGGTAGTGACGTTAGTTGTGTACTTCCTAGGTCTGTCTTCTTTTAGCTTTCCTGCACTCCAACAGGAGTGTACACTTGACCTCATCTTCGTTAAACATTGCTTGGTCCTTCTGGACTGTCAGTTAAGGTCTTTCTGCATTACTCACTGAGTGATCTTTTCAATTACTGATTTTTTTTTTCAGTACATTTTTTTAAAGCTTTTCCTGAGGAAAACAAAAATCAGGTTATCATAAAATACTTTAATCCAAACTTAAAAAGTCACATAATTTCATTCGTAGCCTTTCCTTCTACTAAAAGGTACCAATGTGGCCCTTGTCAGAATGGAAACACTACTCTGAAATCCTGTCCTCTACACATTTAAGAGATGGGTTTACACAGACTTCCACTGCACTTAGTTTCTCACTGTTCTTTGGTTTTTATACAGGAGTACTAGTGACTTCTTTTCTTTCAATTCACTCCTCTCTTTGGCTTTTTTCATAGATATGGCTGATTGTATATAATTAACTATGTTTTATGTCTTGACTTTTTAATACCTTTTTTTTTTCCCCATTAAAAACTTGTTTTGACAAACTGGTAATTTCCAATATCATCTTTTCTTGCACTTACAGAACTCCTTCACATCAAAGACCAGAAAACTGTGAGGAAAACCCCACTTTATATATTTGTTCATACCTCCTTCAGTGTTACCACTTCAATGTGTACTATGTTAACTGAATTTCATATCCTTATCCCTTGCTGGTTTTCCCTATCCTTTATTCACTTCTTATAACTCATTCCCTCATCTTTATCTCTCTGCACATCATTTCTACTTTTTTTTTCTTTTCGAGAATACAGTATGATTCCCCTTTTTCTCTTTCCTCTTTATTCTCTTTCTTTCTCCTTGCTCCCTCTTCCTCAGTGGAAGCCTACTTTAGTTTCTCCATTTTCCACCCCTTACTATCAAAACCCTTTCTGCCAGAACAACCTGACCTCATAAATATTTTATCAAAATGTCCTCCAAGTAGAAACAATATTGTATTCCAACAGATTAATCCATACCAAGACTTCATTGTCTTATTATTCAGCTAACAAAAATCCAATGCCTTCTTTTATAAACAGGTATCATAATTGTTCTATTCCCCATAAGACAGACCTCTAAGCATCCATTTTCTTTTTACTTGCATTATGAGACTTGCTAAAATCTTGAAGTGGTCAATGCTGTCTTTCTCTTCCAAACTTTTTTTTCATCTCTTCTAAAGGAAAATGTAATTAAAAAATATAAAAATCAACCTTCTAAATACCAGGTGTTTAAGGAGTATTGAAATAATACAGAAAGAGAATACAAAAGCTAAACAAATCTCAGTGATTTTTTTTTTAAAAACAGAGTAAGTGTGAAATTGCTATTTTTGCTTTTTTGTTTTGATGTAAGTGAAAGATACTGTGTAATAGAACCACTGAGAAATAAAGAACCTATCACCAAATTCTGGAAAAGTAACTTTTAGATTCACAGTCCTGATTAAATTGTGCTGTATATTAAAAGCAATTTGGCATAATGGATAGCAAAGCAATTTTCAAAAGTGCAGAAGAATCTAATGAAAAGCCAGAATATCATACGTAGCTTGCACCTTTTTCACTCCTGGGTGACTTTTTTTTTGAGTGACTGTGTGAATGAGAGAACAACTGAAAGCACAGATACACTCATTCACCCAGATCTGTACCGCCTCAATATAGTAATTGTAATATCCTGAGTCACTGGTGCATCATGAAGAATCTGAATGAGAGGAGAAAACATAGTTCAGTTTTTGATCTTCTGACTAACCCTGGTCACAGTTATGATGGTTCATTCTATACATGACCATGTGTTTGTTGAAGTGGTTGTGGATAGTATTCTCTTGGGTATATGTCTCCCATTATATTCTCCATTTCACTTTTCTTACATTTAATGATCAGCCCTGCCACCAGTAAATCAGATAACATTTTAGGCAACATTTGTTGCCTGAATGCAAAATGAATCTGTTTTAGACTGTCTTAACTTACATTTGAATTCTCACTAGCTACAAATTTTTTAGGACCTTACCTATCATCTGTCCATCAGAACCAAAATATTTCACCATCTTTGATTAGGCCATATAAGCAGGTTAACTGATGTCTTTGACCACTTCCACAACTAAAGAAATTCACTGGTAAGCAACATAAAACTAAAATACACATTGGAGTGTCTAGGGTAAGATAAACTTCAGAAAGCTTAAAAACAAGAAAAATTTGATATTGTTCTGGTCTAAAGACCAAATTTGATGCCTGATATATTGTGTGAAAGTAAAAATATGTTCAATCCAAGCACTTCAGAATCTTAATGACTAATTTGAACTTGCCTATAGAAATAAAGGCAAAGGACATGGGTGAAAGTGTTCCATTTAACATGTGCTTAGCTACTATTAAATGGAATTGTTAAAAATTAGATGCATCCCCTGGGCAACATTACTTTAACCTGAGAGGTTTTGTGCATTATATTAAGAAAATGACATTACAAATGGTCATTTGCCTGTTCATACCTCAGTGCTGCTGTATATGCTGAACAGAAATAAGTCTGGTTTATAGATCCTCTCTCTGAGTAACAGGGCAAGAGAAGGGGAGCAATAAGTAAGAGAAGAGTAAAAGATAAGTTAAATTATTATCTCCTCAGAATACTATCTCTACACATGTTTACAGTTTACATTTCTGACTTGCTATGAAGGAGCTAAGTTACTCAAGAAGCAAGGTGAATTTGCCTGAGCAATGCTCAGTGCTTCTGCAGCTAGGCTGCTCCTAGTCCCGGGCAGGTTCATTTAGAGTTAACATACATCCAGAACTGCCTGCATCTTTGCAGTGTTCATTGTGGAACTACTGTCCTTGTCTAAACAGTCATCACTGTATGAACTCAGCTCCTCCTAAGGATTTAAAGAGAAACAAAAATCACAAATTATGTGTTTACCTTCTGCTCCTGTCTTGTGGGTCTTATTTTGGCTGATAGGCAGGACATTTAGAGGGTGTGCAGTGGAGCTCTCATTAATGCATGATCAGGTTTTTCTGTTCTCTCTTCCCTCCTGCAAACCACAACCATGTAAGATCAAGCCCTCCATTATTTTTTGGTTACCTGTAAATTTCCTAGCTCTCTACTGAAAGTCTTAAGCACTGCAGTTGTTTTGCTTAAAAATAAAAGAATAAAATTACCTGTGCTGCCATAATTGTAACGTCAGAGTCTCAGCTCCCTAAATCAAGTAAGCTACATTTGCACTGCGTTGTAACATCTAGATGTTTTAAAATAATGAATACAAATTCAACTGTAGTTAGATTTCATTTTCAGATATTGTTACTGCTGTGTTGCTGCACAGTTCCTCTACTATCAGATGCCCTAATTCCACCAAGACAGATGTCATTCGTAATGCAAATAATGTAACATGAACATGAATGGTAACACCAAAGCTGAGCTATAGTGTGCCATAGATAAAAACTAGGGTTGCTTCTAATTTGAAGCTTAAGGCAAGCTGGCAAGGTGTCTTTCAAAATGTTACCAGTTGTCCAATGCCATAAAAAGGAGGGAGCAGTCTAGTAAGATGGAGAAGCAGTTAAGGCATGACAAGTAGTAGTGAAAGGTGAAGGACTGAGGGGAAGTGATTGAGATACTCAAGAGCTCCTTTGGATTTATGGTACATTGTTCTCATGCTGCACCATCAGGTCTCAACAACACGTAAAGCAATTAATTCCTCAGGCTCTATGCATTCTTTTTTTCTGATTTAGTCCAGGCCTGAATTCAGCTCTCTTAACTCCCCAAAGTTTATATAAGCTGGTAATGGATTCTCAGATGTTGTAGTCATTTCTTGCAAATAGGCCAGCTTCTGAGATGACCTGGACAGCTTAGGTGACCAGCTTCAGAATCTTTTCATTGTAAGGGCTCCTACCCTGGGAAATGCAGGGCAAAACAGTAAGTTGCCAATGACTCTTTCATACAAAAGCCAGTCAGCAGCAGTGGCAGCTGCGCAAAAGCTGGTGATGGCTCATTACAGAGTTTGGAGAAAATGGCATTGCTTGAGAATTGTGTTGCTGTACAACAATAAGGGCAGACAGAAAACATTTAATAGGATTATTTTGTTTTCTTTGGTAGCAGGCTTGAAACACTTGGAAACACTTTGTCTGAAAATGTTGTATATATTCATGAATGTGTTTTGGGGGATGTGATCACAAAATATTGTCAGGCAGCTTGGCACAAATCTGGGTGATGAGTTTGAATGTCTTGCCAGGCTTAAACTCAAGAGTTCTGCCACCCTCCTCTTTCTCCAACCAGCTGCATAGAAACGGGAATATGGCCACTTCAATACCGAAAACAGAAAGATACATTACCAGTAGTATTGCTCCCTTGCGTGCCCTCAGTTACAGAAACGTCACATCTGAATTGTGATATCCTGATGGGTTTCCTTTAACTTTCTGTTCCCTGTGGAGCTGAACTACCAATGTGTGTGATGCAGCATCTCTGTATGACAACAGGAACACTGCTTTACTGATGTTCAGGGAAAACCCCTCCAACTATTTTGCCCACCTTTCTTTCTCATTTCCTTCATATTGCATTCATTCCTAGTTCTCACTGCCTCAGACTACATGCTTACCCTCCACTCATCCTTTTTTCCTTGGCTATATTTTCCAACACTCCCTATTCTGCCTACTAAGAACTTTTACTCTCAGTTGCTGGCCAGTACCGAGACAAAATAATGTCTTCTGCATCCTCAGAACTGATGTAGACAGTACTTCAGTGCAACAGAAATCATCATGGGGGCATAGGAACTGCAGCTGCTCAACATCCAGTCCCAGGAACGAGACTAGTCATAAGGTTTTTCCCTTTTGCATTTTCTTTATTTAGCCTTGTCTTTCAACATTTGCATGAATCCTGGTATTTATCTGCTAGCCTTGGTGGTTCTGACATTGTTTCAGTGAAATTAAAGGCTGGCTGAAAAGAGTTTGCAGTAGCATTCTGTGGTGCTCACCAGCAAAACAGACATGACTTGGGGAAATAATTTAATTTATTGCCAATTAAAAATAGAGTTGGATGGTAAGGAAAAAAGACAAGAACTAAAACGCCTTCTCCCCACCCTCCTCTTCTTCCTGAGGTCAATTTCACTCCTTCATCCCCGACTCCTCTACCTCCTCCCCTCCAAGGGGATGGGGAATGAGGGGCTGCAGTCAGCCCATAACAATCCCCTCTGCCACTCCTGCCGCCTCACATTTTTCCCTGCTCCAGCCTGGGGCCTCTCCAAGGGCTTCAGTCCTTCAGGATAAATCTGCCTCACCGGGGTCTCTCCCGGGGGGCCTGGAGCCCCTCCTCCCCTCCTCCCGCTCCCCCCTCGGGGCTCGCAGGGCTCTTTCTCCCCCCGTTTCCC
>JAVKLA010000028.1:9469334-9489642 GCA_034782735.1 Sagittarius serpentarius
TTCTCCCGCCGTTTCCCTCAGCCCGGGCTGCCGGGCAGCCTTGTGCCCGTTCTCACCCAGGCTTTCCCCGAGGCGCCGGCCCCTGGCTGAGGGGCTCCGCTGTGCCCGGCGCTGGGGCCGCGGACCCGGTTGGAACCGGCTGGGGCCGGCGCGGGGCAGCCCCGGGGTCTCCTCACAGCAGCCGCCCCTGCAGACCCCCTCGCTGCTGCTGCTGCTACTTCTGCTGCTGGCACCTGGGCACCTGCACCCAGTACACATTCAAACATTCAGGTTAGAACTAGATAAGGAAAAAAATTATTTCTCATTAAATATTTGGAAAAAGGAGCTGAGATTTTCCTCTTCTGTGGGGATTAATCTAACTACCCAGTGCTGAACAGATTGTCAGACAGAAACCATGAATGACCAGGGATACGTGAACACCTCCTGAGTTGATACTACCAGTCAGCTCCTCAAAGAGCCAGCGTGTTTGTACGCACAGTGTCTGCCACACAATGTGCCTCAATATACTTGAATCAGCCTTTCAGGTTTTTAGTTCTTAAGAAGTCCTTTCTCTAATTATGTGATGAAAATGTGCAAGTTTCTTCAGCCCCAGGGACAAGACCATTGCCCCAGGGATTATGAATGCACCTGTGAGCCACATTGGGTGAGAAGAATGATGTCAAAAGAATGTGCAGATGATGGCAGCATGGAAGAATGTGGGGCAGCCCTTTTCCCAGGAACGCGTTCCTTTGTTGACTACTTGCTCTCTCTGCTGCAATAGTCCTTTGGATTATTTTTTTTTTTTAAATCTTTTTGTTCATATTTCTGGATTTGGTCATTGAATTCTGACCAAACCAAGCACATGCGGTCTCAGCCATTTTACAGCTGTAGCTGCTAGTTGTATTCTTTACCCAATGGGGCTAACTATCTTTCTTTTAATATGTTATGTTTATTTTCCCTGTGCCTTAGGAGACAGTACTGATGAGGATTCTTGTCTGCATGTAAGCATGCTTTTTTGTTTGTTTGTTTGTTTAAAAAAAAGGGGAATTGGAATAATTTTAGTCGGTATTGAAAGAAATACTTGCAGGACAGCATTTATGTTCATCACATCATAAGTGATTCTTCTCTCAGGAGTTGTTTTTACCTTCTGGGATTGTTAGCTACAAAAAAAAATGTAGACTTCCAAGCTGCAGAGATGACAAAACTTCCCGTCTTTTATGTAGATTCCACTTTTACCAAATAGTTTATCCCTTCTGGTTAGTTTTATATTCCTTACTGTGAAAATGTGCTCACATTAAGCATTTACCTGAGAAGAAAGAAAAAAAATACATAGGAACTACAGTAATAATATTGATGTAACATCCCAGACTGAATGACCAGTACTTTGATACGGATATTCCAGAAGCCTCACAGGTAAGATTTATGGAAGTGGCCGTCTAGGGAAGAGTTTCTTTTCTTGATTCCTAGCATTTTGTTATTTTCTTAATAGTGCTTATATATTTGTTTAGGTTCTGCAGCAACACTTCTGCGTGCATAGGACGAGAGGAATTACTATGTTAGTGAGATGTCCTACTTCACAAATGAAAGTGAAGACAAGCATTTTTACTCTGCCCCTCCTCTAGCAACTAACCTGAGTCAGAAACTAATTCCCTTGACTTCTTATTATAAGCAGTTATTTTTTCTCTTTCGTGTAATCACCAGCTGATAAGACATTCCTTTCAAAAGCTGCTCTCCAGTGTATGTGGCTGTGTTGCAAATAGCACATACATGTTAATAATACTGACAGACTCTTCCTGCTTTAACACACACATCAGCAGTAGTAATTGCAGGTCAGCTCCTTTGAAGTACGGCTTAGTCCTAGGTTATCCAGTGGAGAAAGGACAACACTTGCAATATGTCATCTAGACCAGCAGGTCTCCAGCTGCAGGAGTCGCAGGATGTCCCATAAAGGCAAAGGGAAGGTAGGCAAACAAGGGACCAGTTTGTCTCATTCTCCTGACCTCTGGTTTCTCACACTTCACTCCAAGAAAATGTCACTGGAATGCTGATGGGAATGGAGCTATACAAGGCAAGTAAGGGTAAAAATAGTGGCTTGGAGGTCTTCCTGGTGTGCTGGGATGAAAAGAGAGTGGAGCTTTCCTTTCCCTGTTCCCTGCTTTGTACACTGACGAGGTCTTGGCTGAACTTTCTTCTCTTCACACATCCTAAAGCGTAAACTCCAAGGATGTCTCTTGGATTGACCTTTTCAGAGTATTTTGCATTGCCCCTTAACGATGTCTTTATTTATTTATTTGCAGAGCTGTATGTGCGTGGATGAATGTAGAAGTTTTCTGGTACCCTCCTGCTTGGGATTTTCAATTACTAAGTTGTCAAGATCCATAACTAAGCCACCAAAGTCTACTGAACTTTTCTGATCCTGTTTCTGAGATTGTAAAGTTGTCTTGAATGTAATTTGGAGAAAAAGAGTGAATTTAAGGGAAGTTTATGTAATTGTTTTGAACAAAGTTATAAGTTAGATAGTTAAATAACAATGGAAAACTGAATCAAATGAGACAATCCTACCTTTTAAAAAAATATTTATTAAATTCACAAAATCTGCTTTAGTTTTTACGACTTAATTTCTGGGAGTTGGAGTAAGATCTGATGCTTAAACACATCTAGAGTGTATTTATGGATAAGACAAAGTAATACACCGTATGTCTTTATTGAAAATGGCTTGCTATACATATTTGTTCTGCAACATATTTGTTATAAAATCTCCACTCAATGAAGTCAGTAAAACACAGTCCAAATGGGACTCCAGTTTGGCTCAAAATTTATCCTGAAGGCTGACTTCAGTTTTCAGGGTGTGTAGTATCTGCATGCCTATGTGAGTGACATACCCATTAGCTTTAATGAGATTAATAAGCCCTCATTTAAACACAGAATGGTTGAAACCTAAATGGAATAACAGAGGTAACTGTGCTTTACAGTTCTGTAAGTTGTTTAATCTGTTTAATATTTCATAAGAAACTGTGATTTTAGATTTTTTTTTTCCTTGCTGGATTTATTTTGAAACAAGGGGATGCAGAATATTAGAATTTCATATCCCTCATAACAAACTCCCCTGTCCTGCTCCTTTTATAGCAAGCAAATTCTCAATTTATCCATTACATTTTTTTTCACTAGGGCTTTTGAGCTGAGCACTTGAGTATTTGTACTAGTGTAAAGAAAGAAGGATAGTGCTAGCAACCCTTTAGTTTATTGTTCAGAGCCAAATATAAATACGATGGTAATAAATAGTAACTTGATATTAGTGTATGAAAACTTTTATTATGAATTGTGAATCATGTCAGGAAGAATTTGCCTCATAATATTCCCTCACTTACTGGTGACATTCCTAAAGGGGAGATAGATAATAAAAAGAAAAAAAAAGTTTATTGTTTAAAAAAAAGGAGAGGCTGGCATCTTCTGACCTGTTGTCTCTCCATAGATCACTCTCAATTGCTATCAACAGCCTGAGAACTAGTGTATTAGGCATCACAGTGTAAATTGTATCTAGTTTGGGAGAAAAAACTACAACATAACAAACTATTCTGCAAAGGGCACTAACAATGCAGTATTGAAACTATTCAAAAGCACTTCAAATTCTGACAGAGCAAGTTGGTTTCAGCTTGTAACCAATGATATTGTGGAGAGTGGGCCTGACAACTATATTGTCACTTTGTGAGGTGACTCACTTGCAGATTTCTGCCTCTTTAGGTTACAGGTCAGGCTTGCAGAATCAGGTTCATGTGTTCAATACTTTGACAGACTTGGTGATGATAAGTATTCTAGATTTTTTTTTTCCTGCTGCCATTTTAAAGGAGAAAATCCCAGTGGTTTTCTGGATACTTGATGGAGCTTTCACTGTTGTCAAGCCAGTTTCAAATATATACACACATACAGATTTTTCTTAACTGTAGAGTTATGCTGTGACATTCAGGTTAAGGTTCTGTGGTGAGGAAATGGTTTAGAAATCAGCATGCTTCAAAGCTAACCTTCTACTGTTATTATTTGTTTTGGAAGGATGGAATAAAATCAGAAAGGATTAAGGCATGAAGGACATTATTATAAAAAAGAGGGTGGGGTAGCAAGGCTAAATCTAATATACATGCTGTGAAATCCTGACTGTCGGAAGGAGAGATTCAGATCAGGAAGGGTTAGTTCCAACAGTGTCATTACCAAGCTTTCATTCTGATCTGCAAGTTGGTAGACAGCAATCAACTTCAAAATACATTTGGAGAGAAGTAGAACAGTAACATTGCTTACAATCCGCCCTCCTATCTGCATTTTGTACAACAGAGAACTGATATTTGTCACTCAGTTTACTTGTAGAGTATTGTAGTATTTCATGGAAATATTGATGAGAAGGGATCTCAGATTGTCTGACCTCCCTCTCTAAGTGGGCCTATGGCCAGCACTAGGTCAGGTCAGGCAAGACTTTTTCTAGCCAAATCCTGAAAACCTCCAAGGACAGTGATCCTGCAGCTTCTGTGCATAGCCTATTACAGCACTGGGCTACTGTCCCAGTAGAGAAGGTAGAGCTTTTCTTCTAATGTCCAAGAAAAACCTCTCAAGCCAGAATAGACATTGCCCTTTGTAATGCTGTGCCATACTACTGCAAGATGTTTTGTTATGTCATTTTTCTAACCCTCCTTCAATTAGCTTATTATTAAATTGCCTTCTTTGCCAGAAAGAAAGAACAACAAAGACCAGCTCTTTCAGACCCCCTTTGTATAACATGAACTCCTAGCTCCTGACCATATTAAAAGCCCTTCCCTCAACTTTCTGCATTTTCTCAACAGGTTTGTTGAACTGGGGTTGAGTGAAACTGGACAGTGCTTCTGCAAGGAGGGAGACAGTAACTTCGCTTCGTCTGCTGATACCTTTTCTTAGTGTAGCCCAGCATGTGGTTTGCCTTGCTTGTGAGAAGAACATACTATTTGCAAGCTCTTCATTACAACTTCTAGGCCCTTTTCAGCAACTGTTTCCCAGCCTGTACTAATGCATGGGGTTACTCTGCCCCAGATGCAGAACTTTTCACTTCTTCATTTTCAGCTTCATGAAGTTTATTCTACCTTGACCCACAAGTTTCTCAGGGCCCCTCTGGACTGAAGTTCTACTGTTTAATGTCATCCAACGGTTTTATGAGAATGCATTCTGTAACATCATCCAGGTCATTGATGAAGATACCAAGCAACGTGAGCCCCATAATTGACTCCGGGAGTATTCAGCTTATCAATAGCTGATAGTCAAGTTATTGTTTCCTCTTCTTTGAGCTTAGAGGTCTGGACAGTTTTCAGCCCACCTAACCATCTTCTTCCAGCCTACACAGTCTCAGCTTCTAAATGAGAATGGTGTGGGAGAGAGTCAAAAGCCTTAGTGTCAAAATATATTACATTGTCTGCTCTCTCCTCTTTCACTCAGCTAGTCATTTCATTGTGGAAGGCACTCAGATTGGTCAGGCATGATTTCTGTCTGATAAACCCATGCTGACTGTTCCTAATTACCTTTTTGCCCTTTATATTTTTTAGAAATGGATTCCATGAGGACCTGCTCCAGGATCTTTCCAGGTAGTAATGTGAGGCTGACTGAATGATAGTTTCCCCAAGTCTTGCTTTTTAACTTTTTTGAAGATGGGCATAACCTTAGCTTTCTTCCAGTCATCAGGATCCTCCCTCAATTGTCACAAGATTTGGTAGATAAGAGACAGCAACTTCACTGTCTTTCAGCACCCTTAGTTAAACCTCACCTGGTCCCGTGAATTTTAATGTACTCACCTTCTCTAAGTAGTTCTAAACCATTAATTGTCCCACTTTGAGTGTTCTCCTTCGCAGTTCATGCCAGGACCTCATGTGGAAATCTGGAAGCAAGGTTTGCCTGTGAAAACTGACGCAAAAAAAGGCAATGAGTACTTTAGCTTTTTCTGTAACATTCATCACAGGTTGTCACTAATTCCGTCTTGGACATTCCTGCTATTGTGCCTACGTGTCCAAAGAATGCTATTAGGGTTCCCCTTTGTGGCCTGTCTGCATTTCCACCTTCTTTGTGCTTGCTTTCTGCACTTTAGTTCATTAGACAGTTCAAGTAACTAATGTTTGCAGTTCTTTTAAATGTGTTAAGAGGGAGACTTATTGAGAGAGGTTAAGATCAACTCTTGGGGCTAGAGTAAGTGTCATCTATTTATATGCAAAATCAGTGGATCAGATTTTTCTGAAGAAATAGAATACAGTCCAGATTTAGTACCAAGTAATTTGCAAAATGGTGTTATGTTTTAAACAAGGGTCATTTAAACCTGGTGCTATCATACAATGAAGTGGGTCTCAAACAATATATGAGCATTAGAGATAAGCTTATCTAAGAGATAAGCATTGTTTCCTCAGGAACTGGTATTCTAAAATCCATGCAGTAGTAAAATGACTGGAGAAAAGCAGTTAACTTCTTACTTTTCAAAAAATTTACAAGAAGGAAACTAACATGCATATTTCAAACAGAAAGTCCTTAGTTTTGTTTTCCTTTTCTCCCTCCCCTTCTTCTTCATGGATCTTACAATTGAGATCATGCAATTCCTTCTTACTTCAGTGTCATCTATATCCAAAGTATCTTTTCAAGTCTCAAGTAAGATTTCTGAATCCTTGACAGATTCTTCAGTAGTCCTAAGCACGCAGACACTCTTTCTGAATGCAGCTCAGGGTTCCAGTGGGAGGATTCAGTGTATTGTATCTTCTTGTCTCTTGCCTTGCAAATTGTATTGCCACTTACATGAGCACAAGCTGAGGACAAAGAGATGAACTGTCAGTTATCCTGGTTTTATGTGTTTTCTATCTGCTCAGGTCAGGTGCATGAAGACCAATTGGGTAAAGGAGTGCTAGGTACTGCACACATACAGAGTATATATGATAATTTTCTAATTGGCTGGTTTTGGCTATGTCAGATTTTGATAAATTGGGGCCACTGTGAGGTCTGTGTCCCTTTGTGCTGTCCCAATTTAGGCTTATGTATGACCACTGTAACACTTCCTCTCTGAGTCACTTTGTTCAGAAGACATTTAACATGAGAGAAGTACCTCTGCAAACAGGATATGCACAGATTAAATTGCAGAGCAATTATTTAGTGGCTAAATCACAGAATAGATAGAGCTAATGAGCTATTACACTAACCATTAATATCAAAGACGAGTCTTTGCTGTCCAAGCAATCATCAGACTGATGGGAAGGGTCAGCTTCCATTACTCCTTGGAATGGGCTCATCCTCATTGTTGATGAGTTGCCATCTTATGACTCCCTGTTTTTTCCTTAGGATTTTATACCTTTTCATGTCAGTGCTTTTCCTCTTGAATCCTTGTGCAGTTCACTGTTGCTGTCTCAACAGTCTTACCTCTTTCTGCAGTCTTTCTTATTTGGCTATCTCTGATCTATAGACTTCACAGCTCTTTCTCATAACTTAGCATTTCCTCAGAGGGCTGAGCCAAAGTTACCTAGCAGTGCTGTGTCAAAACCAGAATTTAGCTGAAATATATTTGAGCCTCTGGGAGGAGTTACACCACTGGTTCCTGAAGAGCCTGTAAAAAACCAAAACCACACTTGCTTCCCCAGGAAGAAGAAATGTTGTGTTAGATGTGCAAATGGCCTTTAGTATGTGGTCTCAGGCACCCATACATTCGTGCTACACAGAATATGACACCTGAATTCCTGCAGGCTTGCATCCACAAACAGATTTCTCTGCTGCCACCCATCCATTTCTCAGCTTCTTACTTCCACCAGCTTCCCTTAAGAGGTCAGGGAGCAAACAATATAATTTAATGCAGCTCAAACATCAGTAACATGTGAAGCCAACGCCAGAACAGTCTCATATAAGAAGGCAGATAATCTCACTTGCCTTAGGTCATACTCTCATCTCCCTTCCAGGCCCTCCTCCCCCCACGCATAAGTGCTCTGCCAAATAGAGGGGTTAATGGGGGCTATGCTGTGGCAGAGCATCTTTATTGAGTGTAAAAATGCAGTTGGCTTTTAAAACCATAAGGAAAGTATTCTGTCTGTCCCAGGGAGTCACTTTTTCCTTGATAGCATAGCACAGTTCTGCATGAATTCTACTTATCTTTCTCTCTGCACTGAGCAAGGAAGCGGAGTAAATGAGCCATAAAAACTCAGCCAGTTTGGGGAATTTTAAAAATTCTTTTTGAGATGAAGGTTTCAGTGCCCACAGTTTCACGTGCGCTAAGAAGCTTTACTAACAAATGAGTGCTGAAGCATGACCTGCATGTCCCTTTTAGGTCATCAGAGCCAGAATGATCTCAACCCATTTCACTTTCAGGTTATGCATCGGTCAAGTGAATACTTACTTTGAAGTCATTTCAGCTGAGAAGGTTAAAGGTTGACATTTGCAGTTATGACTTGTATGTCCCAGCTTTACACTCCTACCAGTATCATAAAGTCAGTTTTCAAGTTTTCACTATAAGCAATTGAACACATTTCTAAAAGTTTGGAAATAATTATTCTTAATGTATTCTTACTCTTCCATTTTTTTTCCTTTGTTTTTGATGTTCATTTGTTTTAGTGCTTTTAAATTGATTATGAAGATTTTCTCTAAACAAATAATTGATGATATTTTATTTCAATTACACCCATTTTAGGGTGATCTATCTGTTTTCAGCTAAAAGATGCATATTCTTTTCAGCTGGTTTTCATATATCCATAGAAATCCTGTTCTAGTGAGACCTTACCGTTAACAAAATCAGATTTTTTCCATGCAATAGTTAAGAAAACCACCTAATAAAAAATCTTTCTTCCAATCCCCTATATCAATTATGTGTTCACATAAAGATCATTCAGACTACTTGGGACCAGTGTAGTGGTAAATGACAAATGAAATTTTATTGCAGTCTTTCACTGGTGCATGTTAAACAGACTAGTACAGAAGCTATAATATTCTCTGTTACATTACAGTTAATTCACTGCCAACTCTTTTAGTAAGCATTTTTTCTTCTTTTTTTTTTTAATTCAGACAAGATAAATTATTCACTCTTTATTGAAGGAATAAAAATCATTAAAAGAATTGACAAACTATGATACTTTTTTATGTTTATTCCTTCCTTTCCAACTCATAAAAAAGTTATTTAATTTACTTTTCAAATTAGGGAAGTATTTTTTAGGGCTGATATGTGGGTAATTTTGTAATTTCAGACTCGTGCAACATTTTTATACATACATATATATTTCAGGAAATTTATAACAGCCTTAAATCAAGCACTAACAAAACTCTGTTCATGTACATTAGAATAAATAATAAGACCTGATTACAAAAAGTAGGAGTATAGTAGACTATGATGTTTGGCAAGAAATAGAAAATACTTAAACATAACGAAAACTACTCAACAGTTTTTTTATACATCACTTGTCACTTGAGGCAAAGCCAAGGCTGGAAGAGCCTTCTACCTCTCTCCCATTTGTGTTTTAAACTCATTTAAAAAAAAAAGATCCTAAGCAGTGTACGTAGCCTTCTGTCTACTCATTGCAGTGTATTTGTGCTAGTGCACATTTGCCTCTGTGCATATAAAATAGTGTATAAACACTTTGACTTGACTGACTTTTCCAGAAAGAGAAATAATTTTTTGAATACTGGATAGGGTATTTACTGGAAATACTGTCTAGTCATTTATTATTGCTATAGATTTCACAATTGTCTTCAAATTTTGACAGTTTAAAGAGGAAAGCCAGGAAGCCAGTTTGCCAGATTTCTCTCTGCTGCTGGAGATTGTGATGAGAGGTAAGATCTACTTACCTCTACATTATTAAGTTCAAATGTGCATCATACTGGTGGTGACCTATGCCATGCTGCTGGTGTTTTTCATCATACAGCCTGAAAGTGGTTTCTTTCAAAATCAGGAACTATACCTATGAGTATATGCTTAAAGATTAAAGGGACATGAGTCCAGATATGCTTTAATTTTGGAAACTTGTCCTTCCAAGTTAGGTTTTGAGCTACATTGACATTGTGGACATGACTTTACATTAATTATTACTTGTGTTCGCAGTTTCTTTTTTTCTTTTTTTTTCCCTAATGAAAAAAGAGGGACAGCTAAATGTTTTTTTTTCCTCCTTCTTTTCCTCCTCTTCCCCAGTATAGCAGCAAAATCCTCTAAATAGATGATGAGCTCTGTTTGAACATAATGACCAGTTTCTCCACACCAGAAAATGAATATTCTTACTGATGGTATTACTTCTGGCTTGCGCAGTGGAACTGTTTGTAAAGAAATTGGCTTGGATGTCTGACTGTGCTTTCACTCCTATATCTCAGCTAAGGACCATCAACAGAGCAGCGTAAGAAGGTTTGCACTTTGAGTAATCACACAAATGTTCATGTTCTGTCACCTTTACAGAAACCAAGATACAATCCAGCAGGAGCAATGTTGTCTGGACTCCCAGGAAAGTTTAAAAGCCATGGGGTTTATGTTGCTTACCTATGTTCAGTCAATCCTTGTCTAACCTTTGTTGCTTTCTGTCAAATATTTCTATGCCTTAGAACTGGAGTACAACTTGATTATGCCCCCCCTCATAACGGACTATACAAAAAAAGTAGGAATTTGAGTTCCATGCTACTAAGATACAAGCTCCCTCTGACACGTGCAAATGCTAATTCAAACAACCACATGTCATTCCAAAACAAAAGAGTAAGGTTTTATTCAGAACTCATAAAACTTCATGTCTTAAGGATGCAGAAAAATAAATACAAATAAATAGCTGGGAAAAAAAATACCCTTGGCTGTAAACGAATGTCTGATGATGTTTTCTGCAGCATAACATAAGCACTGATGAATTTGGTGTACCTATGCTGTTGATTAACACTTTTGTGAAGATCAGTGGCCCCAAATTACTTTCTGTAGTGGAGCAAGATTAATTCTTGCAGATACTTGCAGACAGTATCAGGTCACATATAGTAAATGTGATCGTGATGAGGCACTGTAAGGAAAGAACAGGAGAACCATCTTTATCATCACTTGACAGCCCATCTATGTGCATTTTTAACAGATGTGAGGTTATACTCACCATATAGGTGACTAAAGTTTTTACCTCAGTAACATTTTCATATGCTGGAACAGTTACAATGCCTGGTTTAGTGTGTTTGCTTTTGGTTTTTACTGCATTTTCATCTCATATTCATTAACTCAGATTAGCACTGGCCTTCAGCTTGTTCAGGGATGGGTGGTGACTGCTCCAGGAAACTGGCCGTTTAAAGCTGAAGTTGGAAGAACTGTTTTGATCTTAGATGTGCAACTCCGTGTAAAACTCTGTTTTGAAATAGTTTGCTGCGACAGCAAACAAAGAATTGCTCAAACCTCTTGGAGCCCGGCACAAAAGTCAGCAATGATTTATAGGATACTCATGTGTTACAGTTACCATTACTTAATATAATACTCAAGACAGCTACCTTATTCTGGAAAACTACTTATAGAAAAAGTGTACAAAAAGTACAATGGATGCCCCCTGTGACAATCACAATATTTCTAATTTAGAATGACTGAAAACATGCCTTTCTCAAGACAATCCTAAAATTTAGAATTCTTGTGCTTTATTATTCAAAAAAAGGCTGGATTTTTCTCTAGAATTTTAGGTATGCAACATGAGGCAATTGTCCTGTATGCCTTTTGTCACTGACACAGGATTTTCCCTGTCATCTTTTAAGGTGTGGTTTTGGAAGCTTTGGAATTAATTTTTTTTTCTCCTAACTCCACTGCAAAAGAGCAGAACTCGGGAGCCCAACACCAGCCAGAACTCGTACATCAGTTAATGCAATCTGGGGGCCCAGACCCAGCAACATTTGATTGTTACATAGCTTGAATATACTGGGTTTAATGCTGCTTGCAGATGTGCTTATAGAAGGCCACACAATTTTTTTAGCAGTTCAAAGCTAGGTCAGGTCTGTAAAACAGGGACTGAAACAGGAATCACTGTACAATTGTATCAATCTAAGCTTATGAGGGAGAAACAGTATTTCAAGGAAATTCAAGTTCAAGGAAACTAAATCTTCAACAGCAGGCAGTTTACCTCAGCAGTCACTTCTGAAGAAATCCTTAGGGGTATGATGTTTACCTACATGCTCCACAGGGAGAATCCCTTTAATCAGATAATTTATACTTCCACTCTCAGCTCTGTGGCTTTCAGACCACTAGCAGTGCAATGTGACTGTGTTCAGAGGACGTTCCTGATTGCCAGGTATGTTTAACAGAAAATGGTCACTGAGGTGGTGGAGGAATGCAAATTTCTTTCTAAAATGCTCTGAAACGTCAAAGTGTTTTCTTATAATTTCTTTTTTTCTTCCCAGAGGCGATGTCTTAACATCCAGCACACAAGAATTCAAGCACTGCTGTGGGAAATACCAATACACCAGCCTCTTGGCGAAACAACAGAAGCAGAATTCTGTTCTACAGTTTACTAGATTCCCAGATGTCACAATGAAAAAATACAGGCCCAGAAAGTATAATTTGCATTTTATTGCAGGCAAATCTTGTATAAAGTGTGACATTTATGAAGAAGTAGCTGTGACACAACATTTTACTGTTCATAAAATCTTACAAACTAAATTACAATGTCAGAAACTAGTAATCTTCATATACCAACCTTTCTGATAAATAACATGCAAAGTACCTTTCAAAGACTAGCAACAAATCTGTGAGAGCATTACTTCTATAAACAAAGGGACTGACCCAAACCTCACTCAAATCAATGAGTGCCTTTTGATTAACTTCATGGGGTTTTTGATCAAGCCTGTACTGTTACAAGATAGAAATAATTTTCGCTTTAATGTTAGTTCACAAAGTTATGGTGTTAATGCACAGAAACTAGTTTTGGTCTGTGACAAACTGTATGTTACCTCAGACTATTGATTTTCATTCTACATTTTTTATATTTTTTGTTCTAGCAGAAGATGTTTATACACGTGTCTGTATATAAAACTGCTAACACTTTCTTTTTGGCTTTTCATATAGGTGAAGTGAAATAATAACTTCAAAGAACTTCCTAATGGAAAGTAAGAATGATTTGCATCATTGTGGGTCTTGGATTTGTGCTACATTCATGTTCTTA
This sequence comes from Sagittarius serpentarius, assembly GCA_034782735.1. NCBI lineage: Eukaryota > Metazoa > Chordata > Aves > Accipitriformes > Sagittariidae > Sagittarius > Sagittarius serpentarius. The sequence continues at coordinate 9,482,417 of JAVKLA010000028.1, forward strand.
TTATTAACATCATAAAGGTTAATGGGTCCATAATAGGTCAGAATACATCAAAAAAAAGGTGTTCTCAGTGTTCCAAGTTCTGCATTGGAGATTTACACTTTTATTTGTTCTTTAGCCCTGAGTGCTATAAAAAAGAAACTAGGGAAATATTCAGGACGTGGCATGTAGGCCAAAAGTTTGGATACATGCCATCATAGTAATGCAAGGTTTTAGTATGTCTACTATTTCTCTGTAAGGTCAGTACAGACCAAAAGCCTATATGTACCTATATGCAATTCTCTTGCCAGAAAATGCAATACAAAAAACCCCAAAGCCAGGTCTCTTCTGCTTGCCTTTCTGCCTGTAAGCAACCTTGCACCATTTCCTCTCTCTGCATTGATGGTGCTTCAGATTTGCTCTGATTTTAGCTGAGAAAATTTTTTTCTGGTTCCTGAACTGTTTGTGTGTTGGCTTTATTTTGAAGACAGAGTATTTGAGTTAGGGATTAAGTTTTACTGTGTGTACACATTTAGTACAGTAGAGCACCTCTAATAGCAAGGTTCTTCCATGTCCTTGTTGTATAAAGAAAAAGCAAAGTGTAAGGAACCAGAAAGTGCTAGTTACGTGGGTTTCAGTTTCCATCAAAGAGTGAATGACTTGTACAGTGCACAGTTCCAGAGTGTCCTGGTTTCGGCTGGGATAGAGTTAATTGTCTGCTTAGTAGCTGGCACAGCGCTGTGTTTTCAGTTCAGTATGAGAAGAATGTTGATAACACCCTGACGTTTTTCGGCTGTTGCTCAGTCATGTTTAGACTCACTCAAGGACTTTTCAGCTTCTCCTGCCCAGCCAACAAGAAGGCTGGAGGGGCACAGGGAAGCTGGGAGGGGAGACAGCCGGGACAGCAGACCCAAATTGGCAAACGGGGTATTCCATACCATGGGACGTCATGCCTGGGGAGGTGGAGGCAGGGGAGGTGCTGGGCTGGGACATCGGTTGGCAAGTGGTGAGCAATCGCACTGTGCATCACTTGTCTCGTGTATTCCAATCCTTTTATTATTATTGTCATTTTTTTGTTGTTATTAGTGTCATTGTTAGTTTCTTCCTTTCTGTTCTATTAAACTGTTCTTATCTCAACCCACGAGTTTACTTTATTTTTTCCGATTCTCTCCCCCATCCCACTGGGTGGGGGGGGAGTGAGTGAGCGGCTGCGTGGTGCTGAGTTGCTGGCTAGGGTTAAACCACGACACTGAGTTTACCTTAGCCCTCCCTTCTTTTGAGCACAGCATCACACACTTTTTTATACCATGACTAAGATACTATGATTCGAACATATACAGGCAATCTGGCAAAATAATAATAAATTTGTCATTTAGCTTCAAAATGAACAAATAAATATAGTTGGCATTTTTACCTATATCTATCATGCATGTAATGTAGGAAAATATACATGGAAGACTGCAGCTATACAAGTTGGTTTCTCAAGAAAACTTTAAGCAGAAATTTCTAACCCAGGTGAGGACAACACAACTAAGAAATCTCATCCAAAACCCTGTTTGTCTAAAAAAAAAAAATCTGTTACTGCTAGGGAGTGGCACAGATTGCTTAGATAAAGGTCACAGAGTTTCCTAACTTGAAAGTGTTTCTTTAAATGCTTTGCCATCTCTGTTGGTTTTGTTCAAACTGAAAAAGACTTCATGATTTCATATTTTTTGGTTGAAGACAGTCTGCAGAACAGCTCAAGAGGGTGTAAATATTTTTAAGGAACAGTACTGCTGTCAATAAAATTTGGATGAACACGTTCAGGTCATTGATGGGTAGCATAATTGAAAGACTCAACCTCTGTCAGTAAGGAAGAAAGATGAACAGGAATCTGTTTTATTTTAAAGAGTAAATCCATCAATATCTTATACAGAGAAAAAGTAATACAGTAGTAATAGTATACAAGAGCTGTTTTCTAGTTTTCAGGATTAGAACTGAGCAGATATAATTTAGCAGAGCTAGGGTGGGAAAAAATTAAGAAACTTTTACATAGATTGTAAGGTAGTTTGAAGGCTTGTGAAATGCTTTTGGCATTCTAGGTTGTGGTCATAACAAAAACTGAGACCCTACTCGGTCGTAGGAATGCTGAATATCCCATATGTAAAGTACTTTTGCTGTCTGCTTGGAGAAGGCATTATGTGTAGAGAAGATAAGGGAAATTTTCCTTATACTTGACTAATTTTCCACTGAATTCCACTTGGGGTATCAAATACATTGGGATTTTTGAAGGAGATTATATTATTATTTTATAATATTAATTTTTAATCTTCTACTTCAGTCCTGAGGTAAAAATGTTAGCATTGGCCTGCTCTGGATTCTTGTCCTAATAGAAATCACCAAATATTTCAGTCAGCTGCTGAATCTGAATATATCAACTTGTTGAAATTAAAAGCAGTAATTTTTCTGTAAAATAATTTTCAGTAGTCTTAGCATTCATCACAGGTATGGAAAAAAATACTGAATAATACTGCTGGAGAAAAACATTTCTTTTCCATAGACTGGTCTTTGCAACGAACTTCTAGTTCTGTGCCATTCCTTCCTCTCAACTCAGACACAGAAACTTACCACTTCTCTTCAGGGAATCTGAGCCCATTGCTCCCGCTTTCTAGGGGAAGTGTGCTCAACATACAACAAGGTATTCTGGATGAGGTATTGTATTCATGCCTGTTGATGTTGTCTGTTTGGAATGAATTGCTATGGCATCACAATCTGATACTGAAATATCCTATCTTCAAACTATTGTCCTAATTCTGAGGCTATGATTCCCTATCCTTCTGTCACCTGAATGGAAGTACTTTAGGTAATATAACATAGCTCCAGCAGAAGAGGCTGATGGAGAGCCCATTCTGCATACCCAAAGTCTGGTAGGGTACTCTTGTGGAAATATTACCTCCTGACCAGGGAAGAAACTGAATTTGTAATATTCTTATTGTTAATAGATGATATTTCATTGTTTTCAGCCAGAAAAAGAAACAAGTTAACTAGAAGAGTGAAATTAAATTTGTTTATGATTAATATTATTTTGACTATTTTTGGATGCAGCAGCTAGACTCCCCCAAATCTATTATTTAAATAATTTTGAAAAATAGTAGTTCTTTTTCCCTAGCTCTGTTTACATTTATGTATTTTTGTCTTCCATTGCAGTCTCTCTCCCATGCTGCCAGAATATTTCTCGGTAATGTATTTTACTGTCAAATACACACATTTATTTTCATTCTTTCTTAAGGGTGAATTTGTCATTCAATATTTTTCAGAGGTGTCAAATATCTAAGAATAGGCATTGACTCCTTCTTTGTTCCTAAGAACCACCTAAACCAGTTCTCACTGAGCTCAGAATCTGAAGTATCCTTTCACCTATGATTCACAATTTTTTTCTAACCTTGTATTTTACTCTGTGTGCAAATATCGATTTATTATCTAGTAATGCAGAGGAACATATGCAGATGATACTAATAAAACAGGATCATGAATAGATCTTTTTCACTGTAGCACCTCTTCATCATAAAAAGCCCTCTTGAACTTCATTGTAATAGGAACATAAACCATTTTAGGAGCCAGATAACCAATTCCATTACGTGCTGTTGTGAAATAAATGCTGAAATTCTCCAGGTGAAGTAACATTCTAAAAGAAAGCAGAAACTATCAGGAATTTCAGGTTATGACCACCAATACATAAGCCTTAGGAGGCAGTCAGAAAGAAGACATTATCCTTCACCCTTTAGACAAAAGCTTTTCAACACTATGGTTTTGATTATGTCTCTAAAAACCATTAAATGAAATAAATAAAAAGACTTGTCATCTACCAGTATGCACAGAATTCAATATGCCAAACACAAGACAAACTGAGTTTGACATTAGAAAAAATTGAATGTGACAGCTGCAGCAGTTACAACTTGTAGAAGGATGTGTGTGCTCGCAAAGACTTTACATCAGGTCCTGGTTGGGAGCTGGCATTTTCAAAGGTCATGAAGCTCCTTAGCACTGTTCAATTACTGCACAAAGGGTACCACTGACAGTTTTAACACTGTGGTTAAATTAGCTGAGCACTAGCTGAGACAATCAAACTTTTGACAGGAATGACTGGATAATACCTGTATATCACAAAAAGTTTCAAATATCATATCCATGTTACACACCACACCACCCCCCATCTTTACTTTTGAAAGACAAGGAAAATATCAGAAAACCATTTAGTTCTCTTGTAGCTTGTGAAGGTATCAACACTCTCAGCCTGATAATTTTTATCATCACTTTGCACAAATATGGATATTGAATGAGGTATGAGGCAAAATCTTTGATTTTAGCTGCTTTTCATTTTGTTCTTTATTTTAGCTGCTTTCTTCTGAATGAGTAATCTGAATCAGTAACATACCAATCAAACTGTATTGACATAATCATACTGCTGAAAACAAAAAAGGACCAACACTGTTCTACTGTTTACAAATGCACCTAGCTGCTTCTGACTTGTCCTGCAAGAAGTTTAGATGAAATCAGAATCATAGAATCATTAAGGTTGGAAAAGACCTTTAAGATCATCAAGTCCAACTGTTAACGTAACACTGACAAGTCCACCACTAAACCATGACCCTACACACCTTTTAAATACCTCCAGGGATGGTGACCCAACCACTTCCCTGGGCAGCCTGTTCCAGCACTTGACAACCCTTTCAGTGAAGAAACTTTTCCTAATACCCAATCTAAACCTCCCCTGGTGCAACTTCAGACTGTTTCCTCTCATCCTATCACTTGTTACTTGGGAAAAGAGACCAACACTGACCTCGCTACAACCTCCTTTCAGGTGGTTGTAGAGAGTGGTAAGGTCTCCCCTCAGCCTCCTTTTCTCCAGGCTAAACAACCCCAGGTCCCTCAGCTGCTCCTCATAGGACTTGTGCTCCAGACCCTTCACCACCTTCATTGCCCTCGTTTTGACACACTCCAGCACCTCAATGTCTCTTGTAGTGAGGGGCCCAAAACTGAACACAGTATTTGAGGTGCAGCCTCACCCATCCTGAGTACAGGGGGACAATCCCTTCCCTAGTCCTGTTGGCCACACTATTTCTGATACAAGCCAGGATGCTATTGGCCTTCTGGGCCACCTGGGCACGCTGCCGGCTCATATTCAGCCGGCTGTTGACCAACACCCCCAGGTCCTTTTCCACCACCTGGCAGCCTTCCAGCCACTCTTCCCCAAGACTGTAGCATTGCATGGGGTTGTTGTGACCCAAATGCAGCATCTGGCACTTAGCCTTGTTGAATCTCATACAATTGGCCTTGGCCCATCGATCCAGCCTGTCCAGATCCCTCTGTACAGCTTTCCTACCCTCAAGCAGATCAACATGCCCTTTCAACTTGGTGTCATCTGCAAACTTACTGAGGGTGCACTCAATCCCCTTGTCCAGATTATTGATAAAGATATTAAACAGAACTGGCCCCAATACTGAGCCCTGGGGAACACCACCTGTGACCAGCTGCCAACTGGATGTAACTCCATCAGCCACAACTCTTTGGGCTTGGCCATCCAGACAGTTTTTTACTCAGTTAAGAATATGCCTGCCTGAGCCATGAGCAGCCAGTTTCTCCAAGAGAATGTTGTGGGGAAACGGTGGCAAAGGCTTTACTAAAGTCCAGGTAAACAACATCCACAGCCTTTCCCTCATCCACTAAGCCGGTCACCTTATCATACAGTGAAGAGATCAAGTTAGTGAAGCAGGACCTGCCTTTCATAAACCCATGCTGACTAGGCCTGATCAGCTGGTTGGTCTGTGTGCGTGCCGTGTGATGGCACTCAAGATGATCTGCTCCATAACGTTCCCCAGCACCGAGGTCAGGCTGACAGGCCTGTAGTTCCCCAGATGGTCCTTCCAGCCCTTCTTGTAGATGGGCATCGTATTTGCTAACCTCCAGTCAACTGGGACCTCCCCATTTAGCCAGGACTGCTGATAAATGTTTCAAACTGGCTTCCACCAGCTCCCTCAGTACCCTTGGTGGGATCCCATCTGGCCCCATAGACTTGTGTGTGCCTAAGTGGTGTGGCAGGTCGCTAACCATTTCCCCTTGGATTATGGGGGCTTCATTCTGCTCCCCATCCCTGTCTTCCAGATCAGGGGGATGGGTACCCAGAGAACAACTGGTCTTACCATTAAAGACTGAGGCAAAGAAGGCATTAAGTACCTCAGCCTTTGTCACTATATTTCCCCCCTGCGTCCAATAAAGGGTGGAGATTCTCCTTAGCCCTCCTTTTGTTCCTAATGTGTTTATAGAAACATTTTTTATTGTCTTTTATGAGCAGCCAAATTAAGCTCTAGCTGGGCTTTGGCCCTTCTAATTTTCTCCCTGCATAACCTCACGACATCTTTGTACTCCTCCTGAGTTGCCTGCCCCTTCTTCCAAAGGTCATAAACTCTCTTTTTCTCTGAGTTCCAGCCAAAGTTCTTTGTTCAGCCAGTCCGGTCTTCTGCACTACCTCATCTTTCAGTACATGGGGACAGCCTGCTCCTGCACCTTTAAGATTTCCTTCTTGAAGAAGGTCCAGCCTTCCTGGACTCCTTTGCCCTTCAGGACTGCCTCCCAAGGGACTCTGTCAACCAGGCCCCTAGACAGGCCAAAGTCTGCCTTCCAGAAGTCAAAGGCAGCAGTTCTGCTAACACCCCTCCTTATTTCTCCGAGAATCCAACACTCTATCATTTTGTGACAACTATGCCCAAGATGGCCTCCAACCATCACATCACCCACAAGTCCTCTGTTCACAAGCAACAGGTCCAGTGGGGCACCTTCCCTAGTTGGCTCCCTCACCAGCTGTGTCACGAGGTTATCTTCCACACACTCCAGGAACGTCCTAGACTGTTTCCTCTCTGCTGTATTGTATTTCCAGCAGACATCTCCTAAGGTGAAGGCCCCCAAAAAAACAATGGCTAGTCGCCATGGCCCTCTATCCCTTAAGTCACTGCATTCAGTCAGGAAGAAAGAGGACAGGGAGTCCTCCATGTCATGTGTCCTGTCTGCCTGACAGGTCTGTCCCAGGGAAGGTAGGGTGCAGATCCAGTAGTCTTTCTCTCTCTCTCACACACTCCCTGTTACCCCTCAGCCCACTCACCTCCTCCTGGAGCTCTGTCACTAAGCAGAGGAGCTCCTCTCCCCGGGCACACCTCCCACAGGTGCGCTCACTGCTGCCGCCCGGTACCGGGGTAAGCGCAGGGCACAGCCTGCAG
>JAVKLA010000028.1:9489742-9525276 GCA_034782735.1 Sagittarius serpentarius
GTTCCCACCGGGCCGCTCTCCGCGAAGCCGCGTCAGTCGCGGCGGGTGCAGAGCTCAGCGAGGCCGAGGCCGAGGCCTTCTGCCAGCTGGACACCACCACTCCCTGGTTGAGCTGGCAGACCTGCCGCCCTCCAACTGCCGCCCCGGGCCCTGTCGGGCGGTGCTGCCCAGGGGCATCTTTTATAGGTTGGGTGGGGGTGGGGCTTGCCCGCCGTGGCTCCTGGCCCCGCCCAGGTGCCGTCAGCCATTGTGGCCCAAGCTGCCGGCGGGTCCCTCCGCTCCAGGGAGGTTCCTACAGTTTGGGAACCCCCCGTGCGCCACGCTGGAGCGCTCTTCGGTGGGTCCTGCCAGCACCGGAACTGCTCGCCTCAGCACCTTGGTCTTTAATATTGTTTCTCTGTGTGTACATTCTTGCACCATGCATTGAGGTGACATAGGGAGGCCTAGATGAATCTTTTAAAGTAGACAGTAAACACCACCATAATGCAATTACCACTTCTGGGTATTTACGTAACCACACTTGCTTCCTTTCTTCCATACATATCCATAATTAAGTATCTACACGTGTTTCTAAGATGCATGCATGCGCACTTACAAGTCCCTACACAATACAAATTATAATTAACACCTTGAAGGTGAGGAGAGCCATTTGTCAGCTCTTCTGCACAGTGTACAAGTATAAAGTTAATCCCCTGTCTAGGCAAACTGGCTTCTTATTTCTGATGTTTTCCATATGAAGATTTGTTTTGTATGTGTTTCTTATGTGCATAAAACTCTGCTATTAATTTTAATATAACAGTACAGAATACAAACCCAAATACATGCACAGATTGGGGGTAGGATAGAGCATTTTCATAGGATTTATAGTAATGAACGTAGCCATTACAAATAGTTAGGTGGGTGTTTTGCAGTATTTTATATTCATGAATGCAAGAAAACAGAGAGAGAGAAGGTACCGTTGGACTGGACTCTCTGAGGTCAAAGCGAATTGAAATCTTATTTCAACAAAGCATCCCCGTCCATGACAAATTTCTTTCCTTCCACATACTGTCTTTCACTCCTATACTCTCAGAAAGTCTTGATGACCCAAAAGGTCTCTTTTGTAGCATTTGTTTCTACTCAGTTATGAACTTAGTGTCCCTTTTTTAATGTTCCTACTCCCTTTCCACATTTTGTCCTTCCCATCCACATTATAGATACCTGAAAAACATGAGAAGATGAATATGTGTCTAATCTCACTGTTAACAGCTTAGGTTTTGCTGCAGGTAGAAATGTTTCAGCCTCATTCATGAACAATGACCTGGGGCTGCTGAAGAAGCTGAGACTTTCATGGAGGCTTGAGATAAAATGTAGTGGCTTAGCTTCTGTGTGAATTCTACTTTTTGTTGTGTTTAAACAAGTTAAGATTCAATTTTATTAGGTGTCACAGACATCACCTTTGGCTTTTTGGAAGCTCTGTCTTGAATATGAATCCTTTGATCCTAATGGATCATGTAATCCTTGTTGATATGAGTTCATGATCTGTATAACAATCACAACTACATAAGGAGTGATGTTTCAGAATATCCTTGCTGAAGATGATATATGTATATTTTGCTAAGAAACTGAGACAAAGGTATGAAAACTACATAATACATTTTAAATATTTAAAACTCTGAACTATAGAAAAGTATATAAAGATGTGTGAGCTAAAGATTTGTTCTAAAAATAGAGTAAGACTGTTGACATGATTTTTGCTAGACCTTTCAAACCCCTATTTGCCATTCCTTATTCTACAGCTCTGTTATTAATCAATAAAAGTATGAAACATGGAAGTTCTTAAGTTTACCTGAAACACACATCATTAATAGCACTACAGCCACTTTTTGAGTTATGGACTGTTCCACTGCTGTTAGTATACGACTTGATAGTGAGATAAATACATATATCCCTTTTTTAAACATTGTGCCAATTGCTATCATACTGTGCCAAGCTATCCGAATCTCAACAGTTCCTGATGGGTACAGATATGCATTAATCTCCCAGGAAGCAGAACAAACAATTTCTCATTCAGTAGTATTTCTAAGTGTAATAAAAAGATACAGTATCTATGGCAGAGAAAAGATTTGTGAAGCTCCAGTCAGTGATCATTGAGATAAAATACTTAGTTTCTTGCTAGGTGTCTTGTAATTATCCTCTGAAGTTCATCACATGCAGAAATAGAATATTCAGAGTTTAAAATCAAGTATCTTCAAGGGGTCAGCTTGAGTATGTCCTTGGACACCAACTGAGGCTCCATCTTTTGAAAGTCATGGCCAAATGATGAATAAACAATAAGAAAAATATTTTGAAGGAAAAGGTAAGCCTGGGAAAAACAGCCATGTGTTCTGCTGGTCCCAGAGTGAGGGAGGCGAGTACAGTTGTAGTAGAGACATAAATACAAAATATTTCGTCCAAGAAAAACAAAATTGTCAGGCTCTTGGAGTTTGTGGTGTGCGGATATACCTTTCTGAAATGCATTCTGTTCTGAAAGAGAGAAGATATTACAGTGACAGGCTACACCATAATAGCAGCGTATGAACAGGAAATGCAGGAGATGGAAGGAAATTAACTGTCCAGAAACAACAGTGCTAATGCAGTGTACCAGGAAAAGCTGCCTGTTTCTATGCTCAAATAGTCAAATTTACTAGGCTTCCTCACCCATTTTTCTAACAAATGGAATTGCAAGATCAGAGGAATTGGGTTTTTGAACAGTAATGTTGCTGATATGATCAACTGGCAATCATGTACACTTAGGTTCTTACGCACAAGGAGTCAAAAGGTAACACAAATTCATGTTCCATCTCCTAACAGTGACCTCAAACCCCAATGTATGTATATAAATCTGGACAATTTGCTGTTATCAAAGATAAATAGTCTGATAAATAATGCACCTTTTACGAGCATCTTAGAAGTTTTGAGTTTATACAGATATGTCCATTCTCAACTGGATTAGACATGATTTGTTTTGAGTACCAGGAAGAATCATTAATCTTCATTGTTGAAAAACAAGCAAACTTGTCTTAAGAATTTGGTTGTCCTGGGTACAGCACTGAGACTTCTGTTTTCTGCACAGGATCGATGAACTGTGTGTTATGTGAAAATGGAGAAAGTACAGTCACTTTCACTATATGTTCTGCACATGCTCAGGGCTGTTATGAAAATATGCTCAGTAGTTGCTTTCCTGGAAGTCTGAAAATCCGCTCTGCTAGGTATTTGGAAAAATGCCCAGTTACAGTGAAAAATGCCCAGTTACAGCAAAAAATGCAGAAAAAACCCTGTGTCCCATAAGACTGTCTTAAGGGATATGGAGTTTAGTGATATGCAAGAAATCTCATTATATAGGAAAACTAGCAATGGTAACTGGCCAAGGAGTCTTGAAGAACACTTCAAGTGGTAGGGGATTGGGGCTGGTTGCTTAAAAGCCACATTATTGGGAGTACATAAAGAATTAAGGATTTCGTACTGGGTTTCAGACACTTTCTTAGTTTCCAAAGGATGTTTTTTGAAACAAATCTGGTTTATAGGGGAAAAAAAATCACATCTCATTATGTAGAGACAAAAAAAAAATCCAGTATTACCAGATTTCAGAGATATTTTGTGAATGTCAACATAAACTATGTCACCCTCTCTGTGATAAAATGGCATTAGCTTTCAGTACATCTGCTCTCAGCAAATCACATATCCTCAGAGAATCAGCTGGCCACACAGGTATTGATAATAGTTAGGAAATCAACTATAACCTTGATGTCTCTGAAGACACTTGGTTGGTCTAAACAATATGAAACCTGAAAAGGTACACAGCATTAAACATTCCCATCTGTTATAAATAAGTATGAACCAGGTCTCAGTTGAAATAAACTGACAGATGCTTTAATTTTTGGTGATTTTTTTTTTGATCATTTGAAAATGTTACTTTGAAAACTTATTCAGTGTCAAAATAGTGGGTGTGTATGATGTTTTTCTCATCATGAAATAACCGGATAAAACAGTCTTGATAAAATAAACAGGCACTGCTAAGAGTGTGCCTATTAGTAAAGAGACATTCTTTAAAATTTGTTAATAATGAAAATTTTTAAGGAGTAAATATGAAAGTAGCTATTCTGAGAAAATCTCATATTGCATTCTTAAGTGCTGGAAATGGTACCTCTCCAGCCGTGGTCCCAAGATGCAGAGCATTACTGCAAAGTGTTCCAGCTACAAGCCCCTGCTTCGTGTGGTGGTTGGGAAACAAAAAGGTATTAGAGTGCCTCGCAGTAGGGTGCCTCCTCCATTGGCATAATGTCTTGGGATTGCATTTGTTGTTCAAACCTTCCGGAGAAAATAATTAAATATTCCTTAACTTATTACCACTGCTAGCAATACTTTTTCTCCCTGCCTTCAAATGGGTAAGCTGAAGAAAAAACCCACAAAACTGCTGCAATCTGTAAAAAAAAAAAGCCTACTATTTTTTTTTCCAACCCCCCCCCCCAACACTTTGGTAATATATGCAGTCAGTAAAGGACAAAAAAAATCTAGAAATGACTGACATCAAACATAACTCAATGTTCAATCAGTGGCATACCATGCATATTGTGTTAACATAGTTTGTAATTACTTTCTCACCAAATGCTATGCCAGATCTTTTCACTGAATAAATGTATGCATGTGATGTGCCATCATTCTATCACTGCCAATTTAATAGGCATCTCTTTTCGAGAGAAGAAGAAAAGTGAAGGTATTTAACTCATCTCTTTGAATTTGCACATTCAGTATTGAACAGCTATGTTTGCTAGGGAACACAAAAGTTTTTATTAAAAAGTTTTACAGAATTAACATCTAAAATTATGATGAATCAGAAGGAAAAACAAGAGCCCTGAACCCTAAGAACCTCTGACAGTACTAAGACATTCAATTCTGTTCACTAGGAACAGTGAAGAAAAAAAGAACAACACAGATGGGATGAACTTTTTGGTCCTCTACCCATCCTTTTCCTCAAAAAGAAAAAAAAAAATTAACATTTTGTCTCAACTTAGTACTCGAGTTTTGGTGTAGACTGTTGCATACCCATTCCAGGGTCTGGAATCCCTCTTCAGCTGAGTATGCTATTTTCATGGTATGTTCTTCTTGTGAAATAACGGTCAGAAACCTGTGAAGATAACATAATATTCTAATGCTTGTTTGTGTGATCTTAGAGCTGACACAGCATTGGTGTGCACTACTGCACATTAAAATATATTGTGTCCACAGCCGTGTAGCTTGAACTGGAAGAGAAATGTGACACTGCAACATGAGAGGGCAGTAAGGGAGTAAAAACGACAGAAGAAACAGACAAAATGCCAAGTATAACATGTTAAGCCATGTTGTTTGACATGCTGTAAGCTAGCAAAGACCAAAATCAAGCGAGCTTGGAGACAAAGCAGCTACAAAATCACTCTCAGTTCTGGTGCCTCTAACTAAGATTATGGGATGGGTATCAGTTTTCTATGAGTTTGTGAGGTGAAGGGAAGAATCTGGTCAGGAAGGGAGTGCCCCTACTGAAATGGATACATAAATACATTAGCTTCATGCTGAAAATAGGTTTTATTTAACATGAACCAAGGGTTGTGCATTTTATTTCAGGCACTTTCAGTGAAAGGAAGGACAATGGAAATGAAGAGTCTAGACTTTGTGCTAGATCAGTTTCTGGCTTTTGTCTGTTAGTCTAGTAGTTTGGTAACTCACTCAAGTTGTGGAAGACATCTTTCAAATCCATTCTCTGTCTGAAGCCCGCAAAGGCTTAAATTAGAACGCTTCAGGGTATTTCGGAACAGGGATGCTCTCCCTTTATTTTGTTGAAATTGTGTATTTGATGGAACACTTAACCACCACTTTAAATCAGGACATGCAATTCAGATGTCCAGTTAGGTAAATGGCTTATTCATCAGATTGTAGAGTTTTGTCTCTGGTGAAAGTATTAAACTATTCCATGAAACGTGCAACTGCATCTAAGAAAAGGGAATGCTAGTGTCCCATACATCAAACCTCAACTGAGAAATATAACATTACTTCGGGGAGACAGAATTTGGATTCATATCTCAGAAATCTCCAATAATTGAGTGAACTAGCTGTACTATGTTCACAACTGCTTATTTTGGAAAATAGTTTATTTCCTAAAAAGAATTTGTACTTCTCTCGCCTAGACTGTAATCTATATCTCCAGCTAGTTCTGAAAGAGAGGTGCCACTTTGGGGTTTGATCTTCTTAAGGCTTGAACTACAGGAAATAGGTGAGATTGCTGGCTTTTAAAAGATACACCTTTGCATGAGTTTTTTTAAGAAATCTAAATGTTTTTTTTGAGCCACTCTTTTTTAATGCATAAGGAAAAACTTTGTGAAAAACATCTGCTCTTTTGTCTTACTTTTCAAAGACAAAAGCGGGATACATTATGGGAAACAAAATGTGTTTAAGAATGGAGTTGATGAAGTCAGGAGAGACTCTGGTTTCACTCCCTACAAGGGACCACAAGGTACTTCTAAGAAGTATTTCCAATTTTCACTGTTTCATGATGTTATTCCTTTTTTTAGAAAGTAAAAATTTTCAAGTAGGAAACCCTGGGAAATCTTAAAAAGGAAACTACATTTTCCAGTTAAGTATTGAAAAGGTAGCTTTAGCATACTCAGGGTTTTGAGCCTTCATAGTTTCAGGCAACGCAGTGCCTGAAGAGCTTCCATGATTTCTTCACTTACCTGGCATTAATTGCCCTGAAAAGTGAGGGTATTTGCAAAAAGCTCCTCTTCATGAGTTTCTTCTCTAAGCCCACAGTATTTCTGAGGATTTGACCAGTAAGTATTTATTCAGTATAAGGATTTCTAAATATATATTTTTAAGAGAGCATTCTACATTGAAAGGCAGTCACAAGAAATAAAAAAAGATAATCCCATCAGCAATAAGCCAGCATAAGAGCAACAGGTAAACAGACGTTAGCCACACTAGAAAAACACATTCCAACCATGAATGAAAGGACAAACATAAATTAACAAAAAATCATATGTAATTATAAACCAGTATCTTGAAGAGCTATATTTCAGAAAGCAGAAAGATGCTTTAAATGAAAAAAAATACCCAGCCTCATTAACCAGACATACATTTGTATGAAAAAGACTGAAACCAAAGCAGAAATGAACAGGAAGATCAAATTCAGGCAAAAGCTTTTGGGTATTATTAACAGTGACTTTGACTAGAAGATTTTTTTTTTAATTTGCCCACTCAGAATAGGTCTCCATTACTTGGGATAACTGGTACAATGCTTTTTATTTTCTCTGTTATTTTTAGCATAAGCCATTTTCAAGCTAACTTTATTTCTCCTTAATCTGTAATTTTTTTTTCGTATTCTGCTTCTTTTTTAAGTGAACTATATTGTTCTGTTTATATTCTTTAAGGAAAAACCAGACACAAATTGAAGTGGTGTAATTAGATACCTGTGAGCCATATGTCAGTAAAGAAAAATAAAATCTTTTACTCCGCAATTTTGTCTGTTAGTTATGTAAGTAAGTGCAATGAAAGGATCAAACGAGTAACTGGGTAGAATTAGTTCTTAGAGTGTATGGATATTTATCCAAGAAGGACTTAATACCCACTGAATAAAGCCAAAAAGAAAAACCCATGAAAATTCCCAGAGAAATATAAAAACTACAATGCGCACCTAACAGTAATAATTTAAAAATCATGAAATAAACCTGTGATTCAGCTTAGAGGTTAGTCTACAACACAAAATCTATGTCCTGAATGATTCAGTGTAAACACATCAAAATTAAATTGAGACTGAAAACACCTTTGTCCTTTTAGCTCTCTAATTTGTCTTGATGCTCAGCTATCAACTCAGATTTTCAGTCTTTATTCACCTTTTCTGTGGGTTTTTCTTTCTTTTTTTTTTTTTTGATATTAAGAAACCTTTAAGATTTCTAACTGCTGGTAACTGATAAAATAATATTTACATGCAAATGAATACTACATATAAAAACTTAGGAAGAATTGTGAAGCCTGAGTAATTTTTCTCTTTGTACCTCGTATCAGTAAATGCCAATGGAAATTTTTAAACTGCAGAACCAAGCAGTCTAACACCCAGGATTAAGGTTCAACTATATCTAGAGCAAAAATGTGGCTTTGAACGTCATTTCTTTTGATGCAGTCTGGTGTGTGAGGGACAACAATCTGCACAGCCTACCCAACTTTTAAGTCAGAAGGAGGAAGACTTGTCATTTCCTCTGCTGATCAAGAGGAAGGAGAAGGGTGAACTACCAGACTGCATTCTTGTTCCTTAATACTATTTTATCACTGCTTTACTTGATTGCTTTATTCAATACAACAGGTATTCAATATTCCTCACATACAGCTGTCAACCCACACAACTGGCTACAAAATTTGGTCTCAGAAGGGTTCCTTAGCTGTTTCTTTAATGTTCGGGGGGTCTTGGGGGTTTTTGTCTTCTATGGTATTGATTACATAAGCCTTCCTGAACCTTTATATTCCTCCATAGATTTTTATGCTTAATCTACCTTTTATTCCTCCACTCAAGTTTGTTATCTGTATTGGACTTTAACATTTGTTTTAAGTCTATTTAGAACCCTTACAGCAAATCAGTTAGTTGAGTAGTAAATAAGATAATGTTGTCATCTCTGGAAATCTTTTTGGATTTGAAGCATGTCCACCATTTGCTTGTCATAAAAGACAATCTCAGTTATTCAAAAACAAGACTACAGATACATTGATTTGCTTTGAGATAGTGTCAGGGCTGATGATAAATGTCTGTCCTACTTTCAGTAGTCCTAGTGAAAGAAAAGAGCCTAGATTCATATTTTCTTCAGGAACAAAGATGGCATTCTTGCTATATTTAGGGTTTTTTTCAACATTAATTTCATGTTGGTGAAAAGTTCTTAATTGACAGTTCCAAAGAACAAAGTCCTCCAATGCAGTTACTCCAAGAGCGGTAATAATACCATCAATATTATTGTCAGCTTAGCTGTGTATCATCCAGTTCATGTGTCAGTTGCTCTAGCTGTAGCATAACTTTAATAAGAAACAAACAGTCAACTGATAAGAGAAGGATATTATCCCTGCCATTTGCTGATGAAGAACTGTTGAACAGACAGAATGAAACTACTTTCTTGGTTTCACAAAAGAAACCTGTGGAAAACCCAGGGATTAAACCTGTATCTTGATTTGGAATCCCATTGGGATTGAACTAGGTGACAAAATCTTCCTGGTATCCTGAGGCATTATTTAGGCAGCTGTGTACATATTGTTCCTACCCTGCCAGTGGTGTGTTAAGTTACGGAGGGGTAGCTTGCTGCATTGATGCAGAGTACAGTTCCTGCAACCAAAGGTAAAGGATCATCTTCATCAAATCAGTGGTAAAAAATAACAAAGGATGTTGATCAAAGTCCATTAATGATTACTGAAGCAAACATTCACCAATGAAAAAACAAAAATCCGAAGACTGTGTTATCAGGACTTTATGATTTTATAAGAGGATGTTCAGAGCTCCTAGAGGGAGAAGACAAATCACAGCAATGCCCACTGGTCAGATTCATAACTGAGTGGCAGTGAAACTCTTGGTTTTGTGGTTGAGGTACAGGTGATGTTTTCGAAGACAAAGCAGAGAAGCTTGGCACGTATTCCACCTGACTTACCTTTGGAATGGACTAAGTCTTGTAGACCTTTTATAAAAAACATAATCACTGCTTTCTTTTTTCAGCATCATACATTTGAATCTGTCCTTTAATAGTAATCTTTTGCTCTAATTGTGTAATCTTAAAAACAGTAAATATATCATAAACATTAAACTTACCATGATCTTTTCTCTATTACAAAGAGAGCCAGCTTGCTCCCTCAGCACTATTTCATCTTCACCTGCTTTTGATCTCCCTGATCTAAACTTTTGCACCAGAGACTGTCATAATTGTCTGTTGTATGATACTAAACTGGTTGTCACACTTCAACAAATAAGAAATCCAGCAACCCTGAGATCATGCAAATGAGTATTATGGCATAATTCGTCAAATTGTTTGACAAACGTTTCTCAGCCATGCCTTATGATACGCAACACTTAATGCTTGAGTCCAAATTATTTCAAAGGTATAAGAAGCTGAGTTTCCCATAGCAACATGGGAACAATTATACAGGTGTCATATAATGAAGCATCTGGTTTGGAGTTTAGGACTTTTTTAGAATCAGGAGCAAAGAAAATGTTTCCCAATGATGGGTAAAAGGAGATGCATCTTGCTACTAATTTGGCACAAAGGGAAAGGTTAGACTTTTAATTGGTACAAAGAACAAATTGGACTAATACAGTAAGAATAAAAGAGTAGGTCCTCAGGGTGCTGTCGCAAGGAGCAATGCAGTCTCTAATTTTGTATTAAGGAAAAGTAATCAAAAGACGTTTAAACAGAAATAAACATAGCTGTGAGCAATCTGTTTCTACTCAGTGTGCTTACACCTTAAACCTCAATTCACTGAAACTGGTTTCATGTGATAAGTATTTTAGAGCAAACACACAGCAGGTGCTTACCATTGAAGTTTGAAGTTGACTTTTAAGCTTCCTCCCAGAGGAGCAGCAGATTGTGCTTCTGCTCTCTGTAGGTTCACAGGAGGTAAGAAAGAAAGCAAGTGCAAGAAATTTGCTTCATTTTTCGAGTGTCCTGCACAAAGGCTAACCTTGGATGTGCTAACCTTTTCAGGTACTGTTCATGCAAGTTCCATGTGAGGTGAGTGTTACCTAGGAGGAGGCAGAAGCTGTCGCCTTTGCTGCTTGTGTACTGGCCCAGCTGCGTGAAACAACAACCTGTAGAGAAGGGCTCTTCTCCAGGAGCTCAAGTGCCAGCAGAGATTCTCACTCCCCCCCCCCCGCTCACTTTCAAACTTCTCTTTTGCTCTACCCTTTATGTTGTCCCTTTCTAGAACAAAGTGCCCCAAAATCAGAGTGCAGATATCCTTACGTGCCTTGTTATGCTGTATGTTACCTAAAATCAGTTATGCCAGCCAGAAATATATCAGATTCTCAGCTATTTCCAGGGTAGGTATCACTGATACTGTTTTCAAAATCTAAAAGCATTAATCTTTAAGGTTTAAATCTTTAGCATATGAAAGCATTCATATAAAATAGATTGGAAAATACTGAAATTTTCAATCGACTTCTTTTGGAAGAAATCTGTATTTTCTACAAAATTGGTTTTGGTAGGAAGTGTTACTTTGTTGGAAAGCTCTTGAAGTGTTTGCAAAAATAATTTTCTAAGTGAGGAAGAGATTAATTTTATTTTACTCTTCAGATACATTAATTCTCTGTTGCACTGACTTACAGAAGAGCGAAACAAAGTAGTATCTGTTCTCTGAGTGTGTGTCTTAAGACAGAGGGATTATTGGTGAAAGTTTTAGCAGTTACAAGGCTGAAAATTATGGGTAAAAGTCTAAATTTTATTTGGCATTCAGTGAAGAGACAGGCTAGCATTCACAGTGTCATGGACAGGATGCTGAAATCACCCTAGATTATATAGGAAGATAAGTGAGGTGCTGTATTTTGTACCACTTGCAGCTTTTTCAGTCCTGTTCTCGTTCTTGAAAACAGTGTTGCAACAGCCATACCGTGCCTCCTGTGACCACATGCAGATGGAAGATCTGTTGCTGATTGCATGCAGTATTGCAATGCAGAATTACAGAAAAAAATTCTAGGATTATGAGCGCTGATTAACAAAGGCAGCCTCCCTTAAAAAGAATTAGAAAATGGCATCAGTTATTCCTCCATAGTACCAGAAAGAAATTTTTACCATCTTTTTTTCAGTGTTATTTAGCAGGGCGCTATGTATACAGAGCAGTTCATGTGGCATTTGTGGGTGTTGGTGATTGATCCCCAGGTACAAAATTGGCTGCCTTTGGTCTGCTCTTGGTATCTTTAAAAACTGCAGAATTCCCAGTCTTCCCATATGTTCCCTTTGTATATTGAAGACTAAGGAAAAGAAGGTAGGTGGGTAGGTGTGTGAGAGAAGCTGGATTTATGGTAAAGTAGAATTTTGTTCTTTGGCTTACGTAATATATTTACAGACTCTTACGAAAGAGTTGTGGAGCCGTGTGGATAAAACACCTCTTCGGAAAGCTTTTGTTGTAAAGCTAGTAATCGTACGTGTGAAGTTTCACTTCTCGTTTGTCATTCCATGGGCTTTGCTTTAAGATTCCACCTACTTGCTTGTCTTGCTATTTGGTAAGGCAGATAACTAGTCTGCTAGAGATCTAGGAGAGTGCCTACCAGTGGCTATGAAGACTTGAATCCTCTCTTAATCTGACCCAGTGGTATGGCAAAGTTGTGTAGAGTTTCTGTGCCCTAGTTTCCCAGCTGTAAAATAGAAATCATAACACCACTCTAAAGTAAAGCAGTGATATGAAGACAAACGTTAAAATCTATGAGATATTTAGTTACTATAGTGATGAGGGTTCAGAAACATATGGAAAACTAAAACACATAGATTTCTTCCATTTCAATGCCATTTCTTTTTTCTTTTGTAATTTTTTTTTTTTAATTTAAAAATAATTGAGATGCAAGTATAGGATTATTCTCTCTGAAAAGTTAGCAGTAGTCACAGACAGGTATTTGAACATATATACAGGCAGAGAAAAAAGGAGGATCACCAAAGATTAACATCAGGCTACATGAACCTAAAATAAAGCAATACCATATGACCTGTGGGACACATACAGAGATATTTTAATGGCATGACATTACTTGCCAATAAAGCCATTAATTCCATGACAGTACTACAAGTCCTTTTACATTAGGAGAAGCTATTTTAACCTCAGTGATTCCTTAAAGAACTGACTAAACAAATAACAGTTCAAACTTCATTAGAGTCCATCCTATTCAGCATAGTTTAGTTTATATCAAAGTTATTCTTGGTTGCAAAGACATATAATGTACTTCAGTTAATATCTTCCTAATATAGCAAGACAGGTATAGTATAACATGCTTTACAAGGTATTTCTCTTCAGGAGGTGCCTAGTCCATCTTACTTATGTGATAAAGAATTAACGATGTAACATAAAGCACATAAGTGCCTTGCATTAGATAAAGTATATGTCCATACATTGTTATGCAGTTATGGGAAATTATGCTTTGGCGACTGTTAAATAAAAAATAAAACATCTTGCCTTATATTTGGAAGAAAGAGGAGAAAGAAATGCAAGAGGATCTCAAAAGCAGTAGTGCAGGGAAGGGTGGAAGGTGAAGGGAGATGACTGGCAAGTATGATTTTGCTTTTGCTTTCTATTACCTTTACCAAAGCTAACCCAGCAATACAGTGAGATTGAAAATGTGCCTCTAGAGCAGAGAGAAATAATTTGGGGAAAGTTTGGCCTCAATCAATTTGTATTGTAAAAAGAATGGTTTTATCCCTCAAAAGCAAGAATGCGAAGATGGAACAGAACACCATCTCTCTTGATTTTTTTCTGTGTTGTACCAGTTTTGTGAAGGCCTTTGGACAAGTGTGATCTAGGTCATATCCCACAGTCTGCAGTATCTCTTTAACGAGG
This sequence comes from Sagittarius serpentarius, assembly GCA_034782735.1. NCBI lineage: Eukaryota > Metazoa > Chordata > Aves > Accipitriformes > Sagittariidae > Sagittarius > Sagittarius serpentarius. The sequence continues at coordinate 9,503,294 of JAVKLA010000028.1, forward strand.
AACGTTAGGATCATGCAGGAATATCGGTCAAGGAAAGTTTATTTTATTATGTGATACAGGAAGAGAATTTGTTGATAATTCAGCTGTGTGGAAGACTGGTTTAAAAAAAGACTTTTTCTGGCTGTGTTGAGGTTGGCATGTCAGTTTTCTGGGATTCATTTAGGTGACCTGAATCTAAGTGCATCATGCTCATCATGGCTTAACATATTTGACTTAGAAACATGAGATATAATTAATGCCCAGTTATTCCATGATGGTGAAGTGGCTGAAGACTTTGAATGAACAGAATTGTGTTCTCTACCATCTTTGGGAAGACTGCCTTTTCATGATGACAGATACTATTAATTTCAACTGTAACTGTGTATATATATATATTACATTTTACCATTAGGATGTATATTTTGAACAGTGAAGGGAGAACCTTTTTCACTGAATCTTTTGATCCAGTGCAATTATTAGAGACATCAGGAACAATTGAGAACTTCCCAGTAATTGCAAGGGAAATTGCAGTAGGATGAAGTAAAATAATTTTAAAAAATATTTTTCACTGGTAAATGTTCCCTCATACTGAATTCTTTCTGCATGCTGAGACAGAACAAGCCCCTGGTTCCCCTAAGGGGACACTTACTCACTGCTAGCTCACCCAGTTTCATCTGCCCTGTGGTTACCTCCCTCTGCTTGCACTGAGTCAATTCACCTCGCTTTGCAGAGAAAATGTGCTGTTATGTGTTCAGCAAGGTCACAGCCAGCTTCCAGCATCCGTGCTGTCTCCGTGGCTGGAATGGCCCACCACCTGCCTGGCCATCTACCCCAGAGCAAAGGGGATGAGAGCCAAGGCGAGTACAGGGCAACAGCAGATGCACAGCCTGGGTTGGTGTGGTTTGGTTTGGTCGGGGTGTAGGTGTGGTGTTTTGTGTGTGTAAAACTGCACTGTTAATTTTTTTGTTTTTATTCGCTCATTAATCTTGAGTGTGACCAGAAGAAAGTGCAAATTTCTTTGGGTCAGATATTGGGAACCCTCATTTTTCTTTTGCATCTGATTTTGGCACTATGTGCTTTGAGGCAAGGTAGTGCTCTGTATTTGTGTGTTGTTTCTTGATTTTTGTCAATGCTACTAACACGTAAACCTCTCCATCAGCTTTTTTGGTATACTGAGCTGTTTTAAGTAAAATGGTATTCCAAATGTTATACAAATACATATATTAAAGGAGATGTGTCATCAGATTTATACTATGCAATTTTCTAATCTAAAGCATATTTTGAATAATACAGTATGTGCAATTTAATACAGAATGTCTGTTTTCCTTTATGAGATGTTAGCAAGTTGATATGATGTATATTATCTATATAGGAGAACTGTGTTCAGGATCTCATTACGTGAGCAAGTATTTCATCCTTCTGTCTTTATCAAGACACCAATAGTCAGCAAAACACGATATACTGTGCTTCAAAATGTCAACTTAATTTGCGGAAGGGGCAATTTGACTGGGTTACAGGCTATCACTTTGGAAACTGAATCGCTCCCTTGCTGTTTTACTTGATAAAATTTACTTCAGGCTTTTTCCTAAAAGGTCTTTTAGATTTTCTGCTACATACCTTACAGGGTACTCATATGTGCCTCGCTTGAATTTGTTGGCTTATTTGCTAAGGGAGCCTTTTAAATAGATGGTGTATTTTTTGTTACTATTTGAACTTCAGAAAAGTGCTTAGAGATATTTGTGCAACTTTAGTGAATGTTTATGAGAATTGCTTTACCATGCTACAACACTGTTGAGATTCAAAAAATAGTTTTCATCAGGATGAAATCAATGATGCTTAGTCAAGAAAATCCAGATAAAGTTAATGAAATAGGTTTTATGCATTCCTCCATGACGCTTCTTTCTTCAATGGATCTTGATACTTTTGTACTGAAGTGTCCTTAACCAGCTCCTTTGAGGGTCATAGTGCCCTAAAAAAAGTAGTAACATATTTTACTGAGTAGCATGAACATGATAAACTCTGTCTAGTGAGCCAAGTACTTCTAGATTGTAACTCTAAAATAGCTGAGGGTTGCATGTTAATGGCAGGTGTCGCACGCATCCTGGGGACTACTTGTAAGGAGTTTTCATAAGCAGTTGGCTGCTCTTGGAGTTGAGTAAAAACCTTCTTAGTTGTCTTGTTGCTGACGGCTTTGCACATGTAAAAAAGCATTAAGAAGTCCCTCTTGAAGAAAATGTTTTGATTTTGTTTGTTTGTTTGTTTGTTTTACCATGGTAGAATAAGGGTAAGAAGGCCAAGGTGAAGCATGTCTGCCATGGAAAGGTTTAGTTCCTCTCCTCTTGTTCTGATATCCATCTCTAAGATGGGTATTACCTCCTCTCTTGCTGTTATCAAAAGCTGTAATGCTTGCACTATTTCGCCTGTACTGTACCAAAGAGCAGACAGAATTCTCAATTCTGCTCTTCAGTTACTTCTGTCAGGTAGATACTGCTTCTGTGGTTCTGCATTTTGTAAAGGCCTGTTAAATATTGGTTTTTTCAGCACTGTTGTCCCAAGGCCAGTTTTCTTCTTGGTTCTATAGATAATCTTAATGCATCGCACTTACTACTGGGGAGCAGCCAATTGTATATGACTGATGAAAAATCCAAAGTGATAGTCTATAACAAATTGCCTTGTGGTCTTTTTCATTTTACAAGTAAATAGATTTTATAAGAAACTATAATTTTTGCCTTATGTGCAAAACAACCTCATTGTACATGTTTAATTTTAATTCAGTCATGAAAGCTTGAATGCCAGCTCAATGACTATGTAAATTTCTTAGAGTCAGAAGTTGGAAGCACTAATTACTGGCCTTTGTGCTTACAACTGACTTCGGAATTGTTCAATTCATTATGCTGCTTTCACAATAAATCCCCATTAGCAAAGATATTACCAAGAGGCTTGTCATTCAAAATGGCATTGGGCATTTTGTCTTGATTAAGATGAGGAGTCAAGAAAGCTGACTTGGCACTAAATCTCTGACACCCTCTGCGTTTAGAGGTCCTGGCAGTCCTCTGCTGATTAAATCCTTCTGTAAAAGCATCTGTAATGTAAGAGTGTGATTCTGTAAGATTTCAAATATCTTAATTCTCCTTGGTTTCTGCAGTTCCAATTTTTACACTAGTGACTCCCCATAAAAAAGAGGTGATAGATCAAACTGCTCTACTGCTCACTATGTGTCCAGTCTCACAGAATGCATCTTGCACGCTGTTAAAAAATCAGTGCCTTTTGCTAACCTCTTCCTCCATCTTTTGTAATGTCAGAGTACCATTACCAGAGAGTGGCCAAGGTATTGGTGATTTTCTCCCATCACAAATAAGATGTGAATCTGTGAAACAGTAGGAATTTTTGTGATTTAATCGATTTCCACCACCACCCACTCCCCTAGATTCTAAATGGCTGATGAATGATAATACATTATATCTTTCAGACTCTTTCCTTCTCCTGGCCTCTGACTTCTCCAATGAAAATGCCACAAACATCTTTGACATTACTTCTGCATACTTGGGGGAAAACAAACCTGACAAACTGAAAAGTCCCTATAAAAATAAAAAATCAAAATGGGCAAGGCAAAATATCTAGATTAGTAATTTTTAATGACTACTTCTGTTGCACTAAATTTGAAGAGTAGTCTACGTATCTAGTGACTTGAAAGTAAGCAGGGTATAATAAAATCTCAAGGTAGATTTAAAGAAAACATTTTTAATACTGGCTTTTGAGAGCTTTTTTACTTATTTTTAAGTTTTATAATAGATTCTAATCATGTTTTGAAGCTTTTCTCTGCAAACATAAGGACTAGAAACTTATTTTTGTTTTAAATGGGACTCTCATGTAAACACCATTTTAGTGAGCTGAGCTTTTAGGAAGAACACCAAATATTTTGAGACTTACAGTATAATTATAAGCATTGTTGTTATTGTAATCAGGTCCAAATGTAGCCTTCAGCTGCTGTCAAGTATGCAACAAGTATACAACATACATTAAATCAGTGATGACAATTTCACAATGCACTTCAGTGTTGAAGAATGAGAGGTGTTTTCTGCAAGTGAAAGTAAAGTTATTTGGAAAGCTACTTGTTAACTGCATAGAAGAGTTTCCTTCCTAGTCCTCCAATCTCCCCACTTGAGACCTGTGACAGGTTTAAAGAAGCAGCATATATATCCTTCTTACTTGGAATTTGAAAGGCAGTACAAGAATTTAGAAGAAGAAAAAAAAGGTAGTGATGGTGGTGTGAGACAGAGCAGAAGGTAGAATAATAAATTGTGTTGTGGGAATCAAAGTCATTGTCTTATGATAGTAAGAGACACCACTTTCTTCTTTCTTTCTTTAATTAACTTTAGCACATTTCAAATGCCCTGGAACTTCTGTTTGAGTTAACTTTTTGACTCTGTGCCAAACATTTGCCTTTTAACTCTAACATTATCAGCTTTCTAGTTAAATATGATCATAAACAGAAATATCACCATCTGTGGTAATGTCATTCATGATAAAGGTATTGTCAGAAAGGATGTGGAAAGATTCGCTCATTCTCTTGTAATAATCCAATAGTACGGGGGCTAAGTCATGCATCAGGGTGGAAGAAAACAGTTCTGCCAGATTCAGAGTTTTAATCTTGGTTTGCCACTTCCATAATGTATTTCAGGATTTTTGGAGTGGAAAGCAAATGTTTTCTCTCTCTCTTTTTTTTCTTCTTTTCATCTTCTATTCCCTTTGATCCCCCCCCCCCCAATATAAAACCCACAATTCCCACCCCCCCCCAAAAAAAACCCAAACCAAAGAAAAAATGCCCAAAACCACAACTCAAAAATAGCCCTGAAAGTGTAAGTGTTTTTTGTGGTTTTTTTGGTGTGTTTCTCCGTAGTCTATTTTGCAAGGAGGAGAGGGGGGAAAAAAAAAAGAAAGACATTAAGTTTGGATAACTTTTTCAGAATCAATTTTCTGTTTTCCAGTTAGTCATAGTCCCTTGTCCTTCATATAACTTACAGGAATAAATAGTTCTCACAAGACACTTTTCATTTAACACAGAGAACTGAACCATTTTGTTTATTTATTTATTTATGGTCCTGTTCACCCACTTCGATCAGACATATATGCAGCCATTCTGTAACTGAAACCACAGTTTATGCACCATTGACAATTGCTCTGAGTTTGTGGCCACTGATCTGTATAATTTGAGGTCACACTTGATGGTCCTCCAGTTTCCCCTGTGAACTTGCTTCTGGATTTGGGTTGCCTGTTGCTCTCGGTCAGCCTGCAACACATCCGTTATTCCTCTTTCTGTGCACTGGATTCATATTCAGACCTTGCGAAACAAGCTGAAGGACGACAGTTCATCATCAAGGAGCAACCGTGAAAGTATTCAGTTCAAAGGATACTGTTAAACACAACTGCAATTCCTTTTCAGTCTTGTTAAAGCTGCTCTCTTTACTCTAGTTCAAGCTATGTCATATGAAGGGTTACCAGCTGTGCAGTATTGATTTGAAGTGTAATAATGTGCTTGAAGATTCATTTCTAAAACTAAGATGAAAGCTGAATATTTTTCCTCGCGTCAATGGCAGCAGTTCTGTGGTTGTCCATAGGCTAAGTGTGAAAGGTTCAATTCTCTTTTTCTCCTGAATCTCTATCAAAACTTTTATGTCAACTGTGCAGAATCATGGTGTCCTTTCTTCCTTCCCTTCAGAAATGCTGTGCAATTCCTGCATGCTCTTGCATGCGTGCAGTCTATGACGTACCTCAGGAGAGCAGCTAGCTTATAAATTAGGGCTGAATATAGCATTAATTTTACAGTAAAGTCATTAGCTGTAGGTGAGTTACACCATGAGTTCTGTTTACACAGTGAAACGTTGCTTGGAAAGGTCATTGCAATGCAGTGTATGTTTCTTTCTGCTCTACCCTTATACTCGTTGTTTCAAGTACCACCATTCCAGAAAGAGTGGCTAAGTATATTTTAGCTGGTAGTTTTAAAAAATGTACTGTTATTGTACGTAAGACAGTGTTTGCTTCCAAATTGGCTATTTCTAGAGTGTCTCTGGGCTGGAGAGTCCCACGGTACTTCCAAGACACAGCTCCAACTATCAGTATTACTCTTGCATGAAGACTGAAATCCCGCTTGCCCTCACAGCAAAAGATGTTTGGGCATTTACATGAAGGACATCAGACTGTTTGTTTGGCTAGATATTGATCACATGAAGGTATTCGAAAAGATGGATTGGAGTACATGATCATGCATTTGGGAAGCCTACCTAGATGGCAGGAAATACAATGCACTTTAAAATGCAAGATGTGCTCTGGGTTTTCCTTTTGTGCATAGAAATTGACTCGCACAGGGTCTTACCCTTGTGTTTCTGAGAGTAAATAGCATGGAACTTAACATAAACCTCGACCCCAAGGTCACCTTCACAATGCCATGTAGATTCAGTCAACAGGTAACTGCAACTCGCATTTTGAGATGATCGGAATTTTGATTGGTTGCATATGTGCTGGCTTCTCTGGAAATGCTTCCATCAATAGGGGAAATGGTAATGCTTTATTTTAAGTAATTAATTCTATTTAGGCTCTGTTATGATCCTGTTCCGACACTCCTGAATCAATATATTTTGATAGCTCCAAATTAAATGCTTTGGAATTTCTATTCCATGAGAAATTCTTCAGCAGCAATGCTTAGTTATAATTCAAGAAAAGTAAAAGCAAAACAAAAGTCCTTTAATTCTAGTCTTTCCCAGAGATGAAACACTCATTTTTCAGAGCAGCTGTAATAAGCAGTGGCGTTAGCTTAGTTTATGTGACAGATACATTCCTGATTGAAGAGCAGCACTGTTCCATGCTTTAAAAGGGAGTTTGAGGAAAGCTTGTGCCTTTGCTTGCTGAGTTTAGGTAATAAAGCCTCCCCTTCACAAGGGGACTTGCTGCCTCTGTCCTCCCACTGTGCTTGGCCTCAGTAAGACATTTTTTCTGTTTCACTGAGGCAACTGATAGAGGGTAGCGCACTTCTGGCAGGGCAAGACCCTCTTGAATATCTGTACCTGAAAGGACACCGAAGAGAAGCTCAAGCTTTCCCCAGAAAACTGTTTTGTAGATGGTGTGGGCTAGTAAATATGTCACAGATGATCTACTGGCTGCAAAAGGAAATGCACTAATGATACCAGGGAGCAAGATATTGAGTGGAATATGAAAGGCAATTTTATGTTTGCCTTTTCCTTTTGGTTTTGCCTGATGTCTTTTGGGATCAGGAGGGAGGGGGAGAGGAGTTTTCAAGTGGCGTTTGTTTTCCTGTGGAGAGACAGACTAATTATTCCAGTTATTACTGGAGGGGAGCTGAGGAGACTGAGAGCTGAATGTAAAACAACTCCCTTGCTTTGTAAGAGGATAATACCGTGCTGGAAGAAGCCAGCTGTTCCTGGCCTAGGAGAGTCTACGTATCTATTCTCCTTTGTTGATTCCTTCCCACTCACATTTTTGTTCCAACTGGTGTGGTGATGTAAAATGTCTTGTTACACTCTTATTTATTTTTAAAAAAGCTTTAGGGCATATAGGGTAGGTCTTTTGGACAAGGTAGTCTGTAACACAGCATAGCACAGAACTGGGACTGAAGTGTTTCGTTCTCTTTGTGGTCTGCAAGACAGCCTTATATAGATTCAAATCATGCTGCCTCAGTTTCCCTGTTTGTCAAATGGAAATAAGATGTATTGGGAAGAAATATCATAAAGACCTTATAATGATCTGAGGATGAGTATCCAGTGTAGACACATGATAAAGTTTTGAGGAAGATATGGGAACAGAAAGAGCAATTTGTAAAGACAGTTGCCATAAAGCCTTATGTACTCCCCATCTTCCGCAAAGTAATTTGATTTATATTCCACTACCTTCTTGTGGATTTTGTTCTTTTGTTTGGTTGGTTTTTCTTCCTTCTCCAGGTACCTTTTACAAAAGCTGTCTCTAGATTTCTAGAAGACATAGATGGCACAGGTTAAAAACTCCTATGCATTTCACTTGTTGATACTCTAAGTATGCCAGGTTGATCACTTCAGCTGCACTGTAGAATTTAAGGTCCCTGTGCATGATAAAGTTTTTTTTGTTTTCTTCTCCAAGGGGTTTTAAGTTTGGCTTCCTAAGGCACTAAGGTTATCTGTTCGCAGTGCCTCTGTCAGTGATTTTTGAACTCTTCTTTAATTGTAACCAAATTTTAGATACAGTTAGAAGACAGAGCTTCCCCTACACTCATCAGTTAGCTCTGCTTGTGAGGAAAAGGCAAGCAGCAGTAGAAACCAGCTATTAATTTTGGCAATTAGTGGTTGCCAAACACTCAGATTCTTTGACATGCTGAGTGACAACTCTGTGCTTCCCACAAGCCATGGTATGCTTATCTCTGGCAGCAATGTTCCTTGTGTCTGGGGATGAAGAATTAAAGCTAATGCGATGGGAAGGAAAACTGAGGGAGAAAGATACCTATGGGTAAACAAGCTTTATCAGATGAATGGCTTTTTTTTTTGTCACTTCTGTCAAACATTCTCTATATCTTTCTTTGCTATAGATTCTAGATCCTTTCCTTCTTTTAGATCTATTTTTTTAATAGTATTTACTTCAAAAAGCACTCCGTTCCCAGCTCCAATATTTGCCAACTTTGCATCAGTTTCCACAGCTTCGCTTCCATCCAGTATCTGCTAACTTTTTTCTGTCATTTTGTGAAAATCAAAATTGTATTGATTGTGCAGTCTGGCCAACAGTCCTGTGTAAATTGATCATGTCTCTAACTATTCTTGAAATGCACCTTGCATTTTTAGGCAAAAAACTCATGATAGCATACAGGCCTTATTGGACTTTTTTTTTTTTCTTTGCTAGAAACCTTGAATTCAATAAGTTTTGAACAAGCCTGAAATTTTTTCAACCAACAATTGAGTCAGTTGAAGCCTTACAAACAATTTCTGCCAGGCTTGCGAAGTATTTGCATGGATTTTGAAAGCAGATCAGAAGAGTATTCTGAATGATTCTCAAAGTATGCAAATGTTGCCTTTAAGGAATATACACACGAAGAAAATAATTTGCTTGCCATAAGAGAGCATTTCCTGTGTTTCAGTCTTTTCTACAAATCACTGACTGAAATTCTTCTTATTTTCTCCCACAGCAGGCTCAGAATTCATTTCCATTTGTTCCTCTTTATCCTTTTTTCTCATGTCTTTTTCCTCTACACAGAGCTCTTCTTTGCTCTCTTATTATATTGCACCTCTGCTGAGGCAGAGAGATATAAACAGTCTCAAATATATTCAATTCTCATCACAAATGGCCACAAGGAAATATAAATTAATGCAGGAATTGGGCTAGAGAAATAATAAACAAAATTAAAGCAGTATAAAGAAAAACTTCTAAATAATAAACATTAACTTATATTTCTGTCACCCCTGTTTTCCATCCTTAGACCTAAAAAGGAAATCTGGATTAATAATAGGGGAAATAACAGGTAAAATACAGAGTTCTAATATCAAGGAAGAAAAGACACTGCTTTTCATTTCTCATGCTGCATAGATCCTTGTGCTATATTGTCCAGTCTCATTTAATTTCATGAGGGTTCTTCAAGGAGGAGTGTTGTTCTTAATGTAAAAGAGGAGAAGGTAATTCTTCCAGGCTTCAAACAAATTTAGTTTTGCTTAATATCATGTATTTTCTTTTTCTAATTTTAAAACAAAAATTCTTTGCTTTTAAAGACATGCTGATAATTTTTAATACTGTTTAATACTGTTTAATAGAGGCAGCGTTGAAAGGAAAAGCAATAAGTAATGCTGTAAATGCTACTTCCGATGGTGTGTTTTTTTTTTTTTTAATATATTAGTTGACACAAATTAATTTGTAAATTCAGCATTTTGGATCAAGGTCAACCCAAATGCTTTATCAAGAATTGTTGTAAGAAATCAACACAAAGGAAACCACTTCTTCTGTCGGCCAGTTGGGAATGGTACTGGTCTTGGACTGAAATCCTGGGGCTCTGCTTAAGCCTCATTGATTTTTAGTGGGAGTTGCTGGACCTATTGAAAGGAAAATAGATACCTTTGAATGTTCAGCAACAAAGCAGCAGCTCCTATCCCTGTGTTACTCTAGTGACAAATGCTGGCTGGCTTCTCAGCACAAAAGAAAAGAGCTCTTTTAATAGACAGAGCTCATACTTGCAATTCTGATGCTGCCAAGCTTGACGAGGAAAATCCTACCACCTCCACTTTCCTTATTGCTGGTGTCAGTATGGCTTGTAGGTAATGAAGCAATGGATACTTTGTGAATCTCTGTATACAGAGGTGAAAAAATCAGGAGTCAGCTTACAAAGACAGACAGCAATTCGTAAGAGCAAAATAAAAGCAATCATTATGGTATAAAACATTTCAGGCAAATCCCATGGAAATAAGAAATGACTGTTACCTAGCATTCCCCTATGGTAACACCATCAAGACTCTTCTAAATTTGCTAGTTCAATACGGAGGAGTTCCTCAAACAAATGAGGAATATGGGGATACCTTATAAGTAGTAGAAAGTGAAACAAGTATCATAGAAAATGCTGGATTGAGGCAAAGTGGTGATTTACTTGGTCCGTTACACATTAAATCAGCATGGGCAGGGTACAGGTAACAGCACTGCCAAAGTCAGGCAGCAGGACAAAGCAAAGATGTCTGCTCTGGTTGCTGACCATCGGGACTGTAATCCTGCAGAACTGTATTTGCCTGCAGCCTCCCAAAGTTGCTGGCAGGGTAAGAGCAGGAGCTGCTGCTGGTACAGGGCCGGTGGGTGCCTTCTGCTCAGCATGGAGAGATGGAGCAAAGTCATAAGCAGTCTCAGAGCAGATGATTAGGAGAGCAAGGGGACGCCCCTGACTTTGATAGCAAATGTTAGGAGAGTTTAGAAAATAAATAGTAGCAGCGTCTTACAAATCACTCATGGCTTTTGTTTGGGGTGGGGATATTTATTCTTTTTAATAGCTAAAATAGGCTGTGTAGATCTAGTGTCATATGTATAATGGAAAAAAAAGGAATGTTGGCCTTTAGTTAATCTGATGTTATTCTTAACATATAATGGGATGCTATTGAACCTAATAATCTGTAAATGACCTAAAGTGCAGTTGAGGAAGTATTCCCTGATAATGGTGGCTTCAAAAAATGGAGTGTGTTATCTCACCCCTGGTCACTTCTCTACCAGTTAATCACATTCACTCTTGAAAGCTTATGTTCCATTTACAGCTGGAAAGGAATATCCAAGCACTTTGTCCTGTGCTGCTTTTAAATATAAAATTACACTTATATCAGCAGATTTTTAAATTTTTTTAAAATTCATTATTTTTTTGCCTGGGTGTAAGTACGTAAGACTCTCTATTCAAGTCCCTTTACCTCTGTGACACTTCAGTTTATGCATAGAAGAGATGCTATTCATGATGAGTCTGTGTATACTTGTTATGTGCTTCTGCTAAATGACCCTAATAGGATATTCTTAAGAGAAATAGGAAATCAATCTGCCATACTTCTGTCATAACTTTTAATTTCTTCATTACATAGTGTTTTTTCTAACTTTTTAACTCATTTTCTGTTAAGTATCATAGTAAAAGCTCCTTACTGAACATTGAAATATAAAAACATGGCACGATTCATGAAAGCCTCCATTAGTTCAGTCTTATACAGCTATACAAGTCCACTGAATTGCATTCCGTTGCATCCATGTGACTACTTATATCTAAATCAATTTACTGGAAGGATATTGCAGAAGACCTGTGAATGTCAGGCTGCAAACAATAGCTCTTATCAGATGCATGTCTGATATATATTTTTTTAAGTATTATGACAAGTTTTTAATTGGTGAATCTGCATGAATTCTGAAAGATATATAATTTAAATTCACTAGTTCCCTAATCCCAGTTCCTCTGCCTTGCATATTACATCAAAAAGCCACCACAGATATTTTACATTTTAAGATTGTCCTTTTTAGTGGGACATCAGTTGGATTTGATGATGTTAAAGGTCTTTTCCAACCTAAATGATTCTATAAATCTCTGTGAATATATTGTTTTGTGTAACTAAAAGCACTTAAATATATAATTCAAACTCAAATGGATAGCTAAACTATGAGCAGGACTAACAATTATTCTTTGTAACATTTTCTCTAAGCTTTGTGTACTTCCAGGAATTTTCTCCATTCCAGCTACACATTAACACCTTCATAAAAGTGATACTTTTTTTTTCAAGAACAGAGGAAAAAAAAATTCTTGTAAAACCATGTAATTGCTATTGTAAAAATAGAAACAACACACCCATTTCTTGATGCTTCCTAAAATCGGAGTGACAGTCCATTACAGAGGCATAGTTCCTAGCAGGAAATATTCAAGGTGTTCCTTAGTAACTAAATTTGCGCAACTGTTTATGCAGGGAGCCATGAAATTCCAGGAGGGTAACGCACAGAACAAGGGCACTCTGCATGGTTTTCACAGCTTTCTTGAAGATAGACATGAGAGGATGGGCCATGTGAATATTAAATTTTAAAAGCCTCTTATACTTCAGGAAGCCTTTAAAACTATAAAAATTTTAAAAGGATTTATAAAAACTACATATACACAGTCTTCAAAAGAGCTTGAAATATGTTTGGAAAGATCAAAGAGGAATATCTTATATTATCATTTGATGGGGAAGGAAGAGGGAGGGAGGAGAGAGAACAAGTGTCTGGAGTTTGGTGTTGCAGGTGAAGAACAGAAGAGGATAAAGGTCTGCTTTTCACAGTCATATCTGGCACACACTGCTTGCCATCTTCACTTTTTATATCTATCTTAGTGCTACTTAGAAAATTGTAGAAGGAGGTGGGGTGTGAAATGTCTGAATAACCCATGATATTCTGTGGAGAAGAAATGTGCCAGTTTTAGTGCTTGAATGGCTGTAATTATCATATTGTGGGCGAGAGTGCTGAAAGCTTAACATTTCAGTGAAGTATGGTGGGATTATACAATGCAAGATGTTGATATGTACCTACAACTTGCACATGATATAGTGTGACATTAAAAGCAACAACAGAACACCCGTTGCCTTTAGGCTAAAACCGTATGTGAAATTTAGGCGTTTTCTAAAGGGCCCTTTATAAATGTTGCATGCAGTACGTTGTAAGAGGCTTACACAGTGGCACTTGACAGTTCAAGGAGTTCCTTCAGTTTTACTATGGTGAGTGTACTTCCAGACTTGCGATTCCAGTACCCTCCCGGCTAAGCAATTACAGTGTCTTTCAGGATATTCAAGGAGCTATTCATTAAGCTTGCATCTTTCTCTCCCTTTTTTTCTCTTTCTCCCCCCCCCCCCCCTTTGTTTAAGAGGTGATGTCAGGTTAAATTTAGTTCAAGTTTTAAGTTTATGAAGCTTTTTCGTAAAAAAAACACCCAAACAAGCAAACAAAAAAAATAACACCAAACAACCCCCCCAACCCCCCCCAAAAAACCCCCAACCAACCAGAAAACCCACCACCAAAAACAAACCAAAAAAACCCCACACCCCCAATTAATGTGAAACAAAACAATAACCTTACAATTATAGTTGAAGTTCTTGTGTGTTTGCAACTGGAATATTACACTGTTGGTTTAGTGTTGGAAAGAAATTCACAATAGTTAAGAAAGAATCCACATTCATTGTCCAAGCAGGTGAATGTAAGTAACCCTCCCCCCAAATTGCAGTTTCTCACTGTAACTCACTTCTGGGTACTGTTTCACTTCTGGTTTGTTACTCTTCATGGATTTTTCCATAACCATTGGTGGTTTGTGCTCAGATAGGTCACAGTTATTTTCTCTCCAGATTGCCTTCTCCAGAGAGAGAATTAATTTTGTTGGTTCAGAACTGAAGTTATCTCAAACACTCACAGTCGGTGCCAAATGCTGCTACTCTATTCTGCTAAAATAATTGTCGCCTCAGCCACTATTACAATTCCTGCTTCATAGTGTCTTCCATGTTGCCACTCTAAACTCTTCTGTACCTGCTTACAGGTTTTTGCCTTCTCAGGTCTGGAGTCTTCCTGCAAAACATAGAGGGGCTGTCAGTGGGGTGCCTCTTCTCCCACTGCCATCTGCCCCTGAGGTCACGTAATAGCTGTTACTATGTACTGCGCTATGAGGATGACAGATCTTCTAATTTGGCTGTGGTAGCTGCTTTGGAGCCAGGCTCCTTTGGTGGCCTGCAATGAGGAGCCAGGAACAGTCTAAAAAGCTTTTTGAGCTTTTTTTAGAGACAATAACTGTGTGAGCTAAACGGCTGCTTGACTAATTTTTTTTATTTATATGAAACTGTAAGTAAACACGTAAAGAACAGAATCCAGTTACTTCTACTGTCTGTTTGAAACTCGTATATATCAAAATCAATTTACCTTTAAGATGCATATTTTGAGATTTTAACATTATCAGAGCTTGGAAATGAGTAACTATGCTTCCTAAAGGTGTTTAGGTGCCTTATGTACCTAACATGTCCATGAGGCCTTCCATGATCTGCTGAACTTTTCCAAGAGAGGTGCATTGCCTTATGATGATAAACCATTTATTTCCTCTCTTTTATGTTTCCTCTCTCTTTGCGTTTGATGTTATCTTACACAAAACTACAGTATTTTTCCCCAAGAATGATCCCAACATATTTTACAAACTGAATACTTAGAATTTATTTAAACTCGGTATAATCTTATTAAGTAGCCTCTGAAAATAGGTATGTGCATATAGAGTTCTATATTTCTGTCTGCCCTGTGAAGCACACAGAAGTGCTGCACATCATATTTATAAGCTCTATCTTGAATTCTTTCTGCAACTAAGACTCCCACTGAAGCCATCAAGCAAGTTACTTTTACAAGGAATGCAGACTCCTACTCAAAGTGAATATTTCTTGTTATAGACCAAGCCAGGGGATGCTGAGGGAATACTTAGTGTTGCCTTTGAAAGTTACAGTAAAGTTTTGAGTCTCTAAGCAGTATTGTTACAGGAGAAGAGTGAGGGTGTGCAATGAACAATAAAGTAGTGTTTCTCTGCATAAGCAAGCCAATTCACTTCGCATCAAATTCCTCAAAACCGGAATATAGGATGATGATTTCTGGCACAAAAAGGAGGTGATTTTTGTAAACAAATAAGCAGAACAATGGAAGCAAAATCACATGCTCCCTGTGTCAAGGTGTGGCTTCAGCTCCTTAGTTTGACCACTCTTACGAAGCTGACACGCTAGACATGCTCCCTTGTGTTTGGTTTAGGCAAATGCTTTTCCTTGCTGAATGTCCTTCATTCTCCTATCACAGTCTCTCAAGATCTTTCTGTCTCAGGTTACCATTTGCCTCTTTACTGTGTCCACATAGTGTTCTGGCCTAAATATTAACTTATTTTGAAACTTGTGAAGTCGAAGTGCATTACTGAAAGAAAAACTATTGAAATATTTTGAAATTTGAAAGCAATTCTGGCTTCACCAGATCAGAATGGTTAGTTGCCATAGTAACAACGTCATGCAAGGGGGAATTAAACATCATTACAGTAATGCCTAAGTGTTGAATAGCTGCTCAAAGATTTTCCTCTTGGCATATGGCAAATCAGAAGGTTCATAACTTTGTTGTAGCAAGAAGACAACCTGAATGGCTTTTTTCTCTCTCGGCTCGCTCTGAGGGACAGCAGATTAGCAGCCTTCCCACCAGTAACAGCCAGAATAACAAACTATAGTTCAGTGAAAGGTAGTCTAGTGGTTAGGAAAGGTAAGGAGACCTTGGCTTTTGCTCATGAAACATCTATCAAGCCAAATTCCTGTAAGTAATATACTTTAACTGCATATGGAGATTCAAAGATAATAGAGAATGTCTCAACTCTGTTAGCACAGTAAATTGCACAACATTTTGCAGAGTTATATAACACTAGCTAGTGTTAATATGACACCAATTGCTGCTAGTCAGTTTAAAAAAAAAAGTCCATCCCTGTCTGTCCCCCCCCCCCCCCCAAAAAAGGCCAAAACAGAAAAACTAAAACCAACAAAAACCCCACCCAAACCCAACACATTAATCTCAGAAAATTTACGATTTGTGAGGGAATGGTTTGCTACCGCATAGCTTTCTCTTTGTTTTTAAAGGAAAGGTAACAAAATCCTAAGTGTTCACTATTTTTAAATGTATTGAATAATGTTGGCAAAACCCATCACTGAAATATTATGGAGGATATATCTCGGCTGTCTTACTAAATGAGTTAGGAAATAGGGCAAATCCAACACTTCTATTCTTATAAGCTTTTCAGTTGTGTTCTAAACTTCTCCGGTCCAGCACGTATGCTAAGAAATCTTAAATACTTCTTTGATGTAGTGTTATCTCATAAAAATACAAGAAAACCACTGTAGTTTCACAGACAGAATCCTGTGTTGATCATTTCAATCATTCCAAATGAAAATTCTTTTTTAATTGTACAGTTTGGCTGTTAGTCTCCGCTTGTGTTTACACATTTTATGCTTTTGGCCTTCTGACTTCTTATCCACTGACCAGATCAAAAGAAGTACCAAGTGATTGGTCTTTGCTTGGTTTTGTTTTAGTGAATGATGGATTTCTTGCGTTATCTGAAACCGTCATCTAACCTTGGATTTCTTTCTCTTTCTCTCCTCCCCCCGCCCCCCCCATACCTAAGGAAAAGAAGCAATCAGTAGTGACAACTGCTACATTAGTATGTCCTCATGGAAAGAATAGAAAAGCAATATGGTGTGTTTTGAATAACGATAATCTCTACTTAATAGCCTTTACAAAAAGTAAGAAACCTTTCAATAGATGGGCCCATTGTCCTGTGTTTCCGGTGTCTGAAAACTTTGTATTAGAATTTAACCGTAAGTACTCTGGGACTACATCTGGCAAAGGACTTGGACACCTGCCAGTTAAATGTCATAACTTTTAGGGGTCTGACATTCATATTATTATCCCAGACCGCAACTGAGATGTTACCTTCTTTATTTTGCTTTGGGCGCATCCCATTTTCTGTTCAGAACTTTTTCCCAGAGGTAGGGGGGAGAAGAAAAATGAGTGATTCTTGCTAAATATCTCATTGTAGCAGCCACGTTGAGCATTCTGACAGATAACTGTGAAGCCCACATTGTTCTAGGAAATACATATTCAGGAGGTGTCAGCTTCCTCCACCTCTGCTGGGAAGGTAGGCATCTGTTAAATGCTTTTTTACAGAACTGAACAGAGATCACAGTTCTCCCCTAAAAGACAGCTAATGGTGATTTATTTATATCTATCTATCTATCTATCTATCTATCTATCTATCTGTATAAAAGCTAACAGAGAATATTCCAGTCTCCAAGGTCAGGTCATGTCTCCACTGCTGAGAATTGCCTGTAGTGAACCATATCTGTATCTCTTACCGCCTGCTCTAACCAAAAAACTATTGCAAGGGTGGCAAAGGGTGGTTGAGAGGAGTTGGAGACAGTAAGTTGAATGGGAACATTTCATTTGTATGTTTAAAACTCTATCAGTAGCAGTCAAAAAAAAACCAAAACAAAACTAAATTTCCTGAGATGGCGAGAGTGCTTTGAAGGGAATATAGTTGAACAACCTATTTTTTTTTAGAGCACCTATTCGAAAAAAGGCAAGCTCAGATTCCTATCCCTGCTTTCAGAACCATTTCTATAATTTTTTAAAATAGTGTTTCAAGTGAGTAAAAAAAATCCTTAGATTAGGGAATGCATTTTATCATGATAGGCTTTAATATTTTTGCAGTCAGGATGCCACACAAATTAGGTGGCAATGCCTAATATCTGCTTAAGCTTCTTTTTTTTCTTTCTATCTATTTTCCTTTGCAAGGCTTTTGATTTTATATCCCTGAATGACTAAAAGAGAATATCTAGTAACTACCTGCCACATCACAGCAATTCACAGCAGCATCCTACAGTAGTGTGTATTCTTTCCCGTATTTTTCAGTGGTTGTGCAAAGGTTTCTGGAAAGATCATTTCTACACCTGAGCAGACTGCAATTAGTATGCTATAGATAGAGAAGTGTGTAATATGCACAATATATCATTTGTCTACTGTAGGCTAAAGAATTGGTTTCTACTCTGGAAGAATTCTTGAACAAAGGTATCTGATGGATATGCCAGATCTACCTCATACAGTGAATAGACCTATAGGGAGAAAACTGATAACTGTGTTCAGTGCTTTATCTGCAGACCGTGCAGTAAATAATTTGTGACAAACGTTAAGTAATGGCAGTCTAGGAAAATGTGAAGTAACTCTTTCTTTATGAAGCCAGCTGTGCTGTGTATGAAATGGGAGGGTAGAGAGGGTCCTCTGGGGAGAGACTATGTAAATAGCAATTAAATACTGTATTGTAATGCATATACAGCAGGGGATAAAACATAGGTTCTGCAGGCATACTTCTTTGTGGCATCTCCTAGGTCTCCATGAGCCTGACTTTCTTCCAAACTAATTAGTAATTTCTGTAATCTTCCAGTGTGATTTGTATTTCAGTTGCATATCATTGTTATAAAGAAATGGTTCTTATGTATATCTCTGTTAATATTACACTTTTACTATTTTTAAACAAGAAGAAATAAATACAACTATGTGTGGTTTTGTGCATTCCATGATACTGTTATAACCTGCTAACTACAGCTAATAAAATACTGCAAGCTGAATATTCACAGTTCGGGCACATTCATAAACCTTTCTCCCTGCTTTAACCTACAGAAGCAGATTTTTAGTTAAATATTATTAAGAATACCCATTTGATCACCTGTAGTTCAAGAAAAGTCTTACATAAATGCCTAAAACATCATTTGCTGTTGTGTGTTCATTATATTTCTGTTTCAGAAGGTTGTATTTGGTCAAAGACTAGTAACAGTACTAAATTGTTCAATTTTGTTGTTATTGCATGAATGTAAGACTTTGACTGTGCCCTCGATGTCTTGTCTCTTCTTACAACACAATGTAGTAGTCATGATGAGAGTCTTGGATTTGTCACAAGGATCTGGAAATCAGCTTGCGACCCATGGTGTGGGGTGGAACGGGGCGGGGGGGGAGGGGGGTGTTGGGGAAATGTTCTGTGGGCCCTTTGAGTCAGATGTAAATTGGTTGTGATTGCAGGCTGGGCATAGTTAATAGCTCCCATGATCTCTTCCAGTGCTCCTTTCTTTTTCGTTCATCAAAAGAGCAAAAATGAAATGTAAATTTGGAAACAAAGCACATAATATAACTGATGAAAACCCAAAGCAAATGTATAATGATGACCTGCAGGCAGAAGGTGTTTATTTAAGCTGCTGGTTAAGAGATCCACTAATATTCAGAGTCCTTGTGCTGCAAAGGGATAAATTTCATCCTTCCTGAATGCTTACAAATACTGTAAATGTTTTCAGAAATTAGAATTTGTTGAAGAGCGTTCAGTAGAGTTAGATGTTGCAAAGCATTTGCTTAGCCATAGATTGTATAAGGATTGGTGAGCAGCTTTTAAAACTCACCTTTGAATTGAATAATTAATGGAAGTAGGGTGTTGAAACGTCCATATAACTAATCCTCAGTCTAGCTTAAGAGAACTGAATACTGAAATTGTGCTAAAACTGAGGTTGGAAGAAAGTCCTAGAGTATAGAACGTCAAATCTCTTCACAATTACAAAAAATTATTTAGGTCTTTGTATCAGCAGCAGTTGCCACTGAAGTGAAAATAGTTTTGTTTTGGGTTGGTTTTTTTGTTTTCATTTTTAGTATGCAAAGTATAAGGCTAGTACAGGTGTTTGTATTTTCTTTTTTTTTTTTCTAGAATAGCTTGAGAATTATCTTAAAATGTCTTTTGCTAAAAGCCGAAAAAACCCATCTGCATTTGCTAGTTTTATAGTATGTATGTAACAAAAAAGAGCGCACTACTCTCTCAGAAACATGTTATTGATGACTGCTGTTTAGCAAAATCATTAATTTGGTTAAATGTCAGCAACAAATTTCTGACAGATTAATGGTTTTATGCAAATCCTGAGAGGACTTAATATTTATAGAGACAGTCAAAACTGTATATTGACTATGATAAAATTGCTCCCAGATACTGATAAGTTTTTAAAAATCGTTATATAGACTTGTGTGAAATCTTAACACAAATATGAAAATTCAAACAAAACTGTGTTGTTTGCATTTTTTCCTTTATTGTTAAAGCAGAACAGCTTAATTCATTAAAAACACCTAAAAATAAAGTGTAACGTTTATGTCTTCATCTAGTTATACAGCTGTCAGCAATACTGGTCATAGTTTAATTAAAATATCAGTAAAGTTGCTGCCACTTAACTAAGTAGCCCAGAAAATTAGATCCTGATTTGCAGTGTATATTTATGTTAGTCCTTTTTAATATGTTACTTAACAGAGGAAGCAACAACAGGGTAAGTCTTTTATCTATGGTTTCAGAAGTGTAGCAGATTTTCTTTTATCTTTTTACTGCTTTTTTTTTTCTTCTAGCTGATAATATTAATAATAATGAAACAAAACTTTGTATTGTGATTGATCTCAGTAAATACAGACTGTGCCCTTCAACTGTAAAAAGTAATTTAAGTTTTCACAATATCTGAGAATATTCCCATGGTGCTTTACCAATAAACAAGAATTTCCTATATGCTACTCCCTTGCTTAGTGCACAAAAGAACTTACTTGAACATGAAACCAAAGGGATTTTTTGACACATCAGTTCTAAACTTTCCCAACCTTTTAAAAAGTAAATATTAAACTGTATATTAAAATTGTGTAACTTCACTGTAATTATTCACTCAGGTGGCAATTATTTTCCTTAAGTTCTGTATCATGCTTCATAAATGGGTAATAAACATTTAATGTATTTAATATGTGTGGCTTTCGTGACCTTTAGTTTTTGCTACTGCCATGAAATGACTGGCTTCAGAGAGTAATGTGAGACTTTTTTATCAGAATCTCCCACAGGTAAATCCTATGAACTACAAAATCTAGTTTACAAGTCTTTGAAAAAGAAATGAAATAGCCTGTCTCCCTGTGACTGATTTCTTCCCCACCTTTCCTCCACAGCTACATCTTCCAGAAAGATGCAAAGAGCTTGCATCCTTTTACTCCCTACCCTGCTTCTCCTTCTTCCTTCTTTTTCTCTGACTTTCTTTTTTTAAATTTACTTTTTAACTTAACAATATCTGGCATGTACTCTTGATTCTGGACAAGACATGAAAGGTCAAGAGGAAAACAACGTAACATGGAAGTAAGCTCTCTGTTATCCTCTCTCACTCTTGCATCATGGTGCTCTGGGTGCTTTGTGTGTTCTAGTACCACGAATCTCTCTAATGTTGAAGTCTCTATTTTACATTTTGTTTTGTTTTTATTTTTATTTTCAGGGGTAAGAAATCTATTGTTGCTTATCACATCTCTTGGAAGTATTTTTCTTACCGTGAAGCAATTTATTTTTCCAAATTCAGTAAGGGATCTGCTGTGGCTTCCATAGAAATCACTCTCCCTGAAGTAGTTAGTGTCCTCTTATTCTCTGCTAATAAAGAGTCCTCAACCTCATTTCAGTACTTGACATTGCTGACAATCCCATCTTTGTGAACTATCTCCATAGCAATCCTAGTTATCCTACCTATCTAACCCATTTTTGTCTTTAAAAGTTGGGCTACTACTTTGTGTTGAGAAACCTTCTGCTTATAACGTAACGAGGTTGGACTCAGGACCTTCCATTTTCTGTGTTCAGCTGTACAGTCTTCCTCTGTTTCCTTGCCTACATATAGTAGGTTCCCAATACTGTTTTACAATAATAAATTCTAAATAGTTTGTTACATGTTTTAAGGAGAGGAATACCAGGTTACAAATTTAATTGTGTCCTGGTTTCGGCTGGGATAGAGTTAATTGTCTTCCTAGTAGCTGGCACAGCGCTGTGTTTTCAGTGTAGTATGAGAAGAATGTTGATAACACCCTGATGGGTTCAGTTGTTGCTCAGTCGTGTTTAGACTCAGTCAAGGGCTTTTCAGCTTCTCCTGCCCAGCCAGCAAGAAGGCTGG
>JAVKLA010000028.1:9541123-9591891 GCA_034782735.1 Sagittarius serpentarius
CCCCCCCCCCAAAAAAAAAGGAGTTCAGTGTCAGAAAACTTGAGATGCATCCTTGAGGCTGGCAGAAGAATATGGTAGATCGGTAAAATAAATAATAGTAAAGAGATATTTTTTGTGAAATAATCTGAAAGTCAACATAGTAGGGAGGAAAATATTAGGCAGGAGTGTGTTACTATATCTGGGTGAAGTGACTTTGTGTGTAGCCTCTTTATTACCTTTTTGGTAGCCTCGGTAGTCCACATTACACTGCCAATGTGTATCTTAAGTTTCTTTCTGAAATGATCTGAAAAATAACTAAGTATTCTAGACAAAACCTTAAAACATGATTATTTTGGACATCTATATGCACTTGGTTTTCTCTAAAGCTGATATTAAAAATGGAAATGCTATGGATAGTGTACATCCTATATTATTGTCATCTTTGATTCTTTTTCATACATTTGAGGGTTTTTTAATTTTTCTTTTTTTAAACAAATGTGGATAAACCTTGCAACTCTCAGATTACATGTGATCCAGGTAAATCCTCCTATCCCATGCTGTGAAAAAAAATGTGCATTGCATAAAAGCTGATCCAGCAAATAGATTTTAAACACAAATATATACTTGAAGATTGTCATTAACGCTTTTTAAAAATATGCAAATGTATGCACTTCTTTGAAGGAAGAGAACACTAACATCTTTAATAAAATATTAGTTGGACTTTGTTTTTATTGCTTGGCTTGCTTTGATTTAAAAAGAAGCTATTAGTAACAAGTCTGATTTGCCTAATTGCCTCAAAACCTCAAAATAAGTTTAGAATACAAAAGCCTTCCTTTCATTATTGATGTCTGCTTAATCATTCCATTTTTTTAAAGAGCATATTATAAAATTGTTTTCATATCTACAAGAATAAACCTTCATGGTTCCTTAAATCCCCAGGCATATATCTGTTAAATCCTCACTAGTCGCCTGTTCATATAAGTAGGTATGTGGGGGTGGGTTTCACAATGAAACTGTAGTATTATGCCATATAGTAATACACATTGCAAGTCAGACTGCATTTATTTATAACCACTTTTTCAAACGAATTTTTCTTTTTTCTACACTACATTCCCATTACAGAGCACTCTCTCCATATGGTTCTTGCACAGTACATTTCAACCACTAATCCAATGTAAGAAGATGCATTCAAAAATTGTGTTGCACAACACGCAGTTTCCTTTGTTCAGAAAGACTGGACAGTTCCTTGTAATTAACAAAGTACGTGAGTTAAGTAGTGTTTTTATAAATACTAATTTATTTAATAAAAATACAAAAATATAAATATACATATATAAAAATATCATGATGAATCAACACACAGACATTCTTTAACTCAATAAATATGGCAGTAATATTAATCTTTTCTAAAGTATATTTTTGAGATTATGTTACAATGCAGGTGCACACTGTCCCAGCTAGTAGGAAAGGTAATGCAAAGCAATTAAAAAAAATTGAGTTTCCATCTCATTATTAAAGGCACAAAAAGCCTTTTATTGTGTTTTCACTGTTAATAAAAACTTTTCATCCGAGGTTTCTAGGCAGAGAGGGTGAATTATAGATTTTTAAAAATCTAAATAATTCATATTCATTCACGTTGACTTATTGATTAAGCAAACCCTTACTAAGACAACACCTATTTTTTGTAAATTTTTTATTCCCAAATAAGAGAGAGTAGGCCACTTTATCTAGTAACATAGACATGAATTCCACTAACACTGACCAAGTCACAGATTACTTTCTCAGTCTCGATCACTGTCCTCTCCACCATACATATCTGCTAGTTTTTTAAACCGAGGTCCCCAGTCACTGAGGTAATCATAGTCTTGGTTGCCCTCTGTGGTAAGCGATTCCAGGGAGCTGAGTGAATTTGCTATGGAATCATTTCCTTCGTAGGCATATGTTGCTAGTGAATCATAAGGAGGGGCAGCTGGGTCTAAATCATTTTCCTTTAACCGTCTATGAATAAAATCTTGGACATCAATGTTTTCCCAGAGAGGTGCAGTCCGTCTTATCTGAAATATAGTTTCTGGGATAACATCTCTTCTCATCTTACTTTCCTCCCTTGCTTCTGGATTTCTCAGTGTGCCAATGTCAAAAGCCTGGGTGTCTTCTTCCCCACCTCCTTCGTCGTTGTAGGTCACAATGTTGTCCCGAACGTCATCCTTTGAGATGATCAAGGGTTCTTTCTTCCTCTGTCTCTTGAGAGCCGTAAACAAGACAACTAATACTGAAAGGAAACAAAAGATGAATGAAGAAATGGGTAGTTAAAAATTAAATAAATGAGCAAATATTTTGCATGTTCTGTTGAACTGGAAAAGTTATAAGGCTGGGAAGGGATTTTTACTAGGAAAAAAGTCATAAAAGCTATCTCCAAGCTGAAGTTAATAAAGAAAAATGTTAATGATTTTATAGTAGTCAAAAACTTACGCTTTTTTAAACCTTATGGGAGCAATGATTAAAATATTACATATTGGAAATATATATACAATTAGGCTGAAGTTGAAAAGCAGACAAAGTCTTAAAATGTATCATCCTACTAGGGTTTGACTTTGATTTAGTTTTGTGAAGTATTGCCTTCCTGGCATTCAATAAAGGTGATTTCATCATATGTAGTTGAATCTCCTTAGCAAAAGCAATTCACACTCTTGAAAGCTAGTGATTTAGGTATTCCTAAGTGCCTAATTCACTTTTGAAAATGGAATCTACAGGTCCTTCTGAAAATAAGAACCTGAAGACCTTGAGCTATCAATATTATTGACAAAACTATTTTTGGCTTCAATGACTGTAAGAATTGATATCTAATGTTTGCTACTAAATGTTTCTTTTAAAAAACATGATCCCCCTAGTTTAAGAAATGTTAGTTGAATAACCCTTCCTTTTGGAGAGGTAAGGATTGACACAGAAATGAACCTCTACAGAGGGAGATAAAAAACTGACGTTAAGGTTTGTAAATACATTCTGGTGCCTAAATGCTATTGATTTCAGTAGGAATTCAAAGGTTAAATGCATTTAAAAATCCAATGCCAGCTCCAATAGCTGCAGTAAACAGGAGAGGCCAGAGAGATCATCTGTCAATGAGGCATAACGGTGGTTGCCAAACCACACATTCCAGCAGTGCCGAGCACTTTTGTGGCGTCTTAGGAGCAAAGTTTTTACTCTGAATGACTTGTGTACTGCTGAATAAAAGGGAAGATTGGACATGCTACGGGTAGGGAGAGGGGAACTGAGATTTTCCACATGCCATGGTACAATGATGTGAGTGTAAAGGCTGTGCTATTTTGTTTGCAGTTTTTGTATCTGTACAGGAGCAATTCTTTTCAAGTTTTCCTAATGCTAGACAAGTAATAACCCACTTAACTAATTTTAAAAACTTCATAACAAGAATAGGGAAGATCACTAAAACATTATTATGAAGAAGTGTCTTTCACAGCCAGGTACTTAATATGTCTCTCCTATTTCAGGCATGATGACACCAGTCTGCTGTCCTAACACACTACATCTTGTTGAACAATTAAATAAGGCGCCAAGAATCACAGCAGCTGTAGACTAACAATTCTGTTTAGATGCTCTTCAGCCTTATGCTACTCTGGCTTCAGCTATGTCTGTAGCACTAAGTACTGCAGGGCCTCTGACCCTGGGGCCAAGAGGCACAAAGTGTCGCGTTTGTTTTGCACAGCACTGGTCCCTGAGCCTGGTTCGAGTGTCATGAGCTATCGTCGCGGTCCTAAGGCACGCTTTGATTTTTTTGTTAGTTCAGTGTTTCTGTATGAAAGCACTGCAGCCGATTAGAGCGATGTTTTCATAGTGAGCGGGTAAGGCTATGTGTTTCATGGTACACGTTTCATGCTCCATGTTGGGGCATGAAGGGTGGCTTTGAAGACACAGAGCCTGTTGACATGGTGTTAAGAACTACGCAAGGTGGAGCGCCAGATCTGACAGAGTTCAAACCATAATTGTCTGCTGGAAGTGCTGCCCTGCAAGCTCTGCTGCTCAGACTATGCCTGGGCAATGTCCTGGGGAATCCAAGCTGGCTCGTTCTGAAACCAGGCCGGCGGCAATGCTTGAACCTAAGTAGTACGGCCAATCAGTTTGTCAGAGCTCAGGTACCCTCCCTTCCCCGTGCCCAACAGTCCAGATTCCTACATATTGCCCCTCTCCTAACAAGCTCTGTGGTCCTCTGAATGTTTACTGGAGGTAGCTTGAATCCAGTCTAAAAACTGAAAAATTGTGATCTCCTTAGAATGATATAAACTGACGTGTAAGCTTGTCACTGCCCCCTTGGCAAGCTGTGTTTGCTAGGACAGGTGGAAAGAGAAAGAGGCTTTCCATGGAGTTTGACTGGAAATTAGAGATGATGGCACTTTCAAGGAGGCACTTCTCTGCTAAGCAAAACATGCAAGTTGCAATTTTTATGTTCTTAACATCAGGTCATGAGCTAGCACTTATTCTAGTTTCTTCATATGTCACCTCATCTTTCTAATGCTTCTGCTCTCCAACCACCCATCTAACTTCTGTGCTCACGCTTTATTTAATCAGCTGTTCTCGCTACCACTAGCAAGCAATTGAACATCCCTCTTCTATGCTTTTGAGCTAAATATTTCCTGAGTATAAAAATTACAAATAACTCATGATTAAATAGCTAGTATAATTGATAATTTTTTAATCACTGAGAAACTTGTCACTCAGCTTCAGGAATATGATTTTAAAGTCCTGGCTCTAAATGAAGATCTGTTTATAACATAAAACACTGCTCAGATGAGCATGGTATCTAAAACTGACCCTAGATTTTCAAATTTATTTCATCTAAATAACACTGATAGTCTCATTCTTTTCGCACGTTCTTCTGAATAGTAACGATGACAAACAGCCCGTAGTAGCTCCCTCTCCCGCTCTCCCAGCTCCTTTTCCCTCTTAGAAAAGTTGGTAAAAAAAAAAAAAAAAGACCACATCAAGCATGAAATACTGTTCTGCAGGGCCATGTGAATAAGAGGTTGAATAATATCAGGGGTCTAGAAGTGACCAGACCTTTGCCTAGTCAATGAAACATCTCATTGCAGGTACTTACCCAGCAGGATAATGATGCAGAGGAGAATGGCAACCAGTGCCCCTGTGCTGAGGCCAGCGGGGAGGAGCAAGGCCTCGGCGCTGCAGGACTGCATGTTCCCCCGGCTGTCGCAGGCACACACGCGAATGGTCAGCGTGCCAGTGCTGCTCTGGATCGGGTAGTCGTTGTCAAATATTATGACCGGCAGGAGGTAGGTACTCATCTTACTACGGCTGTATCCATTTCTTCTAGTCATAATTCCTGCTGTGTTATCTAGAATGGAAAAGCAGAATAAATAAATGTCGGTGGATGAGGTTTTATGTGGGATTGGGGCTGGGGGGAGAGGGGGATGGTACTGGTCAGCAGTTACCTTTGTTGTCTACAATGGAGAAGTTTGGATGAACAGCAAATTCTGGCACCAACTCAAAGAAAAATTTGTGTCCTCGAGGAGGCTCGTCTTTGTCAACTGCACTCACAGTCTGTATCAGCTATAAAGAAAACAGTATTTCATGTTATTTTAGAAATCTTGTGTTTGACATAAGGTCTCTGCTTTTCATGTCCAGTAAAAATCCAATGAGTCTCTATCTGAGGACACAAACTGATGTCCTAAGCCAAATGTTCCCCACGTAGACGCGGGAGAGGTTACAGTAAGCAAATTGTTGTTTTGTTGTTTAAACACGTAACCGAGGATGAAAAAGGAGCCAGTCCTCGCTGCAAGATAGCCGTGTGCTTTGATTTGTACTCAGTATCTTGCAGTGATATAGAAACAATTGCCCTTCTGAATAAGCCGTAAACCTCCTGTGGCCTCATGTAGCAATGACACAGAGTAGTGTATAAACCAGTTTTTAAGTGGGTCTAATTCCCAGTCCACCCCATCTGCTCCTGGTGATAAATTGAAGTAGTGCACTGGCAGGGTGCTCCGTTTTCCTGAGGTAATAAAAAGAGATGCTTTACTCCCTCCTAAATTGAAACCTCTGGCTGTGGAGCTTTATAGCTGCCCTAACAAGGCCACTCAAGCCCAGCTGGGAAGGAGCGATAATAGTGCCAGCACAGGGTCAGAGTAGCACGGACTGAAGAAGAGAGGCTTCAGCAGTACCTCTGGATTGCACAGGCTTTCCTGTGGAATCAGAACATGCAAATATGCGTACTCATGTATATATAGAGACACATATGTGCTAGCAAACTGACTCTTATTTCTGTCTATCTGCTGCTAGACTGGTAGATAGAGGCTAAGGAAAACAGCTGCAGAACTGAGGAAGGAAAAGCTACCTGGGAATAGCTGTGGTTTGTGAAATGACTTGCAACAGTTAACATCATGCCAGGTGGCATGAGTCGTGGTAACTCCAGTGAGCCGTATGAACGACGGCGATGTCCTTTGCACTCGCTAGTGGGTATCGCACTGGAGAGTGACCCGTACTCCACCTTGGCTTGCAAGGACATGTTTGAGTTCAGTCGCAAAACGACAAGCTTGGTGGCATGAGAATGGCAGAAAGCTACAACTGAGGATGCTGCAACTCAGTATAGGCGAGTTCCTACGGCACCTAAACTTAGAGGCAGAAAGAGCTCAGCAGTCAGACTTGTTTCTTTCAGAGCCATGAGGGAGCCAATGCCTGTCTTGAGGTTTTCAAGTGTTTCCAGTGTGCAGGGTGTCTTGAAATCCCACAGACATCAAAGCCACTTGTTATCAAAGGCTTACTTCGCAGCTTGCTTTTCTGATATTTCCAGGGAAAGTACAGCATGACTTCTTCAAGAAATACAGTAATTGACAAGCAACATTGGTACGATTTTTAAGCTTTGCAGCAATCAGGAAAGGAATGCCTTTTTCCTACGTACTTTCTCTGAACATCAGCTTCAGTGGGACCTGAGGATACAGTTAAATTTTGAGGGGTATTTAGCATCCCTCAGGATGGAGCACTGTATTAGACAAACATAATTATAGGGCTACCAAGAATACTGAAGTGTTTTCCTTACTGTATCATTCAGAAACCTGCTGTTGCTAGTGCTGTACTGCACAATGAGTATTTGGCCCATCTTTTCTAATTAATATTGGAATACTTTTATTACAGCTAATCATATTAAGTTTTTGTTAAAAAAAAGTAAAGACGTCTGAGTTTGGCTCATTCACTTCTCAGCAGCTCCTTCTAAAACAACGACAAGATTTTTTTTATCATTTTCTTTTTGGTTTTGAGACATATTGGTGAACTTGAAAGGTAATTTGTGGTCAGCCTTATACAAGAGGATGTGACTATGCTGAAGGCAGCTTTAGGTGGTTTTTCTAAGTGTGATTAGAATAATAACTACTTATTAAGGTCTCTTCACTCTTAAAGAATTTGATGATCATTGCTCTTTAGATTTTTTTTTTTTTTCAGTTTTAGCTGTTTCCCAAGATTAGCCAAGTCCCTGTTTATGGCAAAGTAGCCTATTCAGTATGTTGCTGAGTCTCTGATTATACTAACATTCTTCTGGTGTCCCATTGCTTTTCTCTTTGCTGTAATCTGCCTGAGAGTGGCAATACAGACAGCAAGACCAGGATAGTGCTTCATTTTAGTTTTCCATTGTTTAATGCAAAAATGTGATATTGCTGAGAAACCCAAATTCCTTCTGATAGGACTAAAATACCAAAGTGAAATAAGAAAATTTTCCTCTTACATTTTTACAAGTTTGAAAAGACAGAAAAACTGTAAAAGTACCAGAGAGGAGAGAGATAATTAGAATAAGTGATAATATTTGTGCAATTACTTGCTGAAAAACTCAAGGAGAAAATATCCTGATATAATAGCTACCAGAAATTGCAGTTGAGTATCTTGGGGCTTTTTGAGATGTAATCAGTGGGATGTTTGTAGGGTCTGGATTTGATTCCCTTCATGTGCAAATCACATGGAGGACAATTGTGCCACGCATAGAGGAACCTAATTACATTGAAAACTTATTGTTGAGGGTAAGGCTAAAAAAAAACCCCAAACTTATTACCTGCTCTAACTATTGGTTGCATAAATTAAGAACCAGCTGTGCTTCCACCAGGAAAGATGGGAGAATAAAAGAACAATGAGAAAGGATGATTGCAGGTGAATTTTTCCAGATGATGAATAGGTGAAAGGAAATTAGAAATGTTATCTAGTTAAGGATTTTTTTCAGTTATACAGCTGTAAATAAAAGAGAATTATGTTAATGATAATCACTGCAGAAATGAGAGAGATGTGGCTATTTTTATTTTAACTATCGCAGTTATATGAAAAAAATATTACTGTTTCTTGTACATTTTGTAATTTCATGTTGGAAATGTATACTTCCATTTTGAAGAAGTTATGGACATTGAGTTATGATCAGTCTTCACCAGGAGTTCAGAGGAAGATCTCTGACTGTAAGATTTATGAGGGAAGAGTTATTTCAAGAAAATGACTTTTACTTAAATATATTTCAAGCATATCAGGCTTAGAGAAGATAAAAAGCATTCCCATTTTTTTCTTTCTTCCATAGTTTCCCATGTGAATGAGACAAATTTGGAAAATACAGCAATACTGTCATTATTTTGAGGGCTGCGTGTGCATGTACATGTGCACTTCTGTGTGTTTGGAGAAACAGTCTCATACTATTGAGTGGATCTTATTGGGTAAATTCGAGTTTTCAGGGGTCACTTGTCTTTGAGGGTACTGAAAATTTAAACTTAGGCATTGATATAAAGTTTTCTCTTTTACACTCAGTGGTTGTAGCAGCCTGACAATGTAAGATGAGTTGTGAATGAGGAATTATTCCCACTGGAAAAAATTCTTGAAGAATTTATTTCATGATGAATCCAAAGATTCTGTTAAAGGGTTTGGACCTATTTCCCATGGCATAATTTTTTCAAATGTGGATATTGTTCAATTATAATACCGTTTTGTAGTTTTGTTGGTTTTTTTTTTCCTCCTGGATACTGTGTTTTTAAGGCCATGACTTACACCACAGTTGAAATCGTGATGGTTGTTTATGTTCAGGCTATTTTATAGCTATTCATACTCATCTCTGAAAAAGTGATTGGGGATGAATAGACGAGCTAGTAACAGATTCCTTACGTATATCTGGTACATCCCTAGATGTAGCCTGCTCTCCAGTTTTCTTCAAGCAGTTTTGAAGACAGAAAGTGAGTAAAAGCTAGGTGAGGGCATTCTGAAATAACAAGGGTCCCTGTGCACTTCAGAACATGCCCTTACTGTTCTTGAGGCCGCATTTGTGGACACGGAGAGCTGCACAAGTAGGAGACTTGGGTCATGGGCTCAGCCTTGGGACTGCCTCTAAAAGGAATACAGGAATCATTAAAGCAAATGTTAAGCTGGTAGTGCATCTTTAACAGTACAGAGGTCAGCACCAGCTAGCCACTTTTTAGGTGGTCTTTTCAGCCTGTGCTGTCTTGGCATGTCATGCGAATAAACCACAGTTGCACCTTGGCTCCAGGGTACACACCTTAAAAATGCAGCAACATGCTTCAGACAGATTTTTGAAAGGTTCATTGATGAAAGCTGAACAAGATGAGGTCTATGGGTGGACAAATGCAATATATTTTCAGGTTAAAAATTTCCACTAAGAAAACAAAATTTGAGACAAATAAAATGTCCGCAATGTAATCTTCTGCTGTTTCTTTTCAAAACAGAAGCATATCGGTGGTAGCTATCACATTTTTAAACCTTTTTTTCAAAATTCCTTCTTTTAAAATTCATTATAAATGAGACAGTGAAAATAATGTCACCTTCACAGGAATTTAAAAATGGTCTGCTATTGTAGCCAGTGCCTTTGCGAAGTTTTAAAAGAGTGAAATTGTCATATAGCATGCATGAAAATTTTACTTCTAGTCTCAGAGAAGTAAGACCACTGGAGACAGACATTGTTAAGCTAGGGATACAGTAACAGCGGCTGAATTTTGTTGTTTCTTGTATGCGATTATAGATATACAGAGGAGTAGGTCTTCAATCCACTTGAATCATTTGGGCTTTTCTTCTTCTTATATTATGCCCTTAGTTAAAACCTGGATATTGTACAACAGAGAAATTTCTCAAATCTCATTTATCTGCTTTCAGCTGCTTCTGAGGTAGGACTTAAAAAATATCACTAGGCACTTGAGAAAGGAATGTTTGGGACATTTTGCTGTTTGTTTTTGTCTGACAGTTTTTTCAGAAGTGGTATAGGAGAGAACAGAACAAATCCTGGATCTTGGAGCACTGGCTTTGTCATTCTTGAAATTTATTAAACTTGTTCTGTGCTACAAATATTTCCCAAGGAATCTGGAAAGATCTTACCACTTCGTCTGCAGTAAACTATGAAAAAACATACTGTGAGAGAGACTGAGCTTTTGACAGTCATCAGAATGCAGTAGTGTACAAATGCTGTGGGGGAATGATGGAAAAGCAACTTTGTGTTTCTCCTGTCCTTCCTTTCTCTTGCCCCTTTTCCTGGCTGTATGATCTGGTAGGGCCAATCACTAATCTTGAGTGTATTAATAACACAGTACAGTGTAAGTGCATTGGATGAAGATTTTGCAGGAGATTTCTAAGTGGCTACATTTCTCTAGGAGTCAAGTAAATAGTATAGTTCAAATGTCCCCACACAGAATTGTTTCAAAATCGATCCAGCTGTCAGTGGATGCCCATCTTGTCATTTTGCAGCTTGAGTGATCACACATGTTCAGGCACAATTCTAGCCTGTACACCTGTATGGTGCTAGCTGCAGAAAGCAACCTCCATCATGTGTGTGTAAGCTTGAGTAGACCTTTGATCTTGCCGCTTTATGTCTTAAGAAATGTTCTAAAATGCCTGCCACTTAACAAAGCTTCATGTTTGCAATGCAAAACAGTTTGGTTTTCAAGTCTTGGCTCTGTTCCACAAATGTGTTTGTAGTTTTAAAGCAGGACCGAATGCTTATCAGAGGTTGGAATATTCCCCGTTGAACTCCAATTGTTACTTCAAAAGAGAGACAGACTGTTAGCATGGGTCTCTCACTAAATCAAGCCAATAGATGTCTACCTTGAGAACGCAGCTACAATGTAAAAACAAGTCATAACTGATAATTAGAAATGGCCGCACGAAAAATGTGATCTCTGTCCGCTCCATCTGAAAAAGGGAGGGGGGGGATGGAGACTAATGAAAAGAAAAATCTGCCAGCTTTGTGAAGGAGGGAATAAACGCTTTCTCTGTTCTGATGTCTGAGAGCCCCTGAATGGCAGGAAAGAATATAGCATCAGTGCAAAAAAAGCAACCCGGCTTATTTTCTTAAATATTATTATTGATGGGTGTTGAAATTAGCTAAATTGTTACTAGCAAATTGTTCAGTTAAATCAGTCTCCCTTTCAAGTAAATCTTCCTGGTTTCCATGGAGAGGACTCATCCTCTAATCCAGCTAAAAAGACCCAATTAATTCCTGTGACAAGGGCATAAGAGAACTTGTACCAGAGCCTTCCCCACAACAGTCCCTGGGGCACGCCGTCAAAGGATAGGGATTTCTAAATTGTGCGAGAGGAAGGCTGCGTCATACTTTTCTTTAGCCTGTGTATTAGCCAGTGGAACAGGACTTGCATGGTGACAAATCTGTTCCAGCCTAATGAACATAGTTGTTTATGCACCTCTCGTGATAACGTTTCTCCCCAGTCATACCATTGTTGTTTGGAGACAAAAGAGTGGCAGGGGGGAGGAGAGACTGTAGAATTTTCTTTCCTCTCACCCTCCTAAGGCTATCTGAAAAACATAATGAATGCAGCCTCTCATATCTGCTGATGTTGAGAATGAGTAATGTCACTTGGCGGCAGAGAGCAATATTTGATCATTCTGACTGCTTCCTGATGTACCTGAGATTTAGAGAGCAGTGTGATTAATAGCTGGGCCCGATTGAAAAAAAAAATTAAAAATTAACTAAATGTATTATCTTCTCAGTCTGTCTCTCCAGCTACGGGCACCAGATGTAGAAGCACTGCTGTGATGTGTCCAGAAGCAATAATGATTCTAGTAAGAGAGCAGCTTTCGGTGATCTCTAAAATAAGGTAGAGTAGTACTAAATGAACACAACGTGATTCTATATCTTTATCATATTATAGGGAGACTGCTAAACATGAGCAATACAGACTATCTGGAACTTAGCATCCTTGGCCAAAATATTCAAGTTTGTATCTCTATATTCACTGCTATTTTTAGGCACTAAAATAAAAGTAGTCTCATGTACTGAAGGTAATTTTTTTTCAGAAATACTAAGTCAGCTATATGTAAATGTCCAGATACGAACTCAGATGCCTGTCTTGAGGAACCCAGTTGTTAACAAATAGAAGAAGAGTCTGGATCTCTCATTATTCTGCCGCTACACTTGATGAACACTGGCTTTCTAATATTTTTGTGGATTTTTCCAATTCAGGAAAAAAATTCCTGGAATTACACTGGTACACTAGATGTAAGGGAGGTCTGAATGCCTATCCAATGAGCCTTTGTCATCTCTGTTGTTAGAAAAGCACAGAGTTTACCAGAAAGGTAAACGAAATGTTATACATTAATGGATATTTCATCAAGTATGCTAGACTAGATGGAAATCGGGTTAAGGAAACAGACAAGCGGTATGCCTGGATTGAACTTCGTTCAAATATATGACAAAACCTGTGTGTGCTGGTTGATAAAATTGCACATGATTAATTTCAATGAAATCTTCATTTGTAAGCTTTGGAACCTGTCTTTGTGTTATAAAATTAAAGTACATTCACTTTGCTGTCAGTCATTACATGGAGATTTTAAGTTTATTTGTCTCAATTTCATCTCATGCAAAGAGACTGTGTTGCACAGACGGGATTTAGGTCATATGCCAGCTGTCTGAAATTAATGGCTAGAATTATCTGAATGTATTACACCTGGAAAAACAGCTTATAAATTGTAAAACAAAATATGAGGGTACAATAACCAGAAGTTTAGGAGTTTTTGCTCATTCTATAAGGCTTGAACTGTATTCTTATGCGACAATTTATGTCACTAGTTAAGACACAATGTTCTGATCATAAACCTCAGCTGTTTTGAAAGGTGCTTCTTGTTCTATAATTCCTTCCATTGTTTGAATTTAATTCATCACTACCTTTGATATGCATATTCCTCTATTTATGTCATTTGCATCAAAAAGAGTAAGACTTTCTCGACAAAGAATTAAAATAATGGTCAAGTACATTTTCAAATCCAAGTGATTTCACTGAATGTATCCTCCGTCTTTCTAACCCACTTACTTAAATTCTAGTATTAGGTACAATGAATTAAAAATAAATACAAAGGAATGCAAACTCCAGCAATCCACTGTATCCTCTTTTTTCTCTTTTTTGTTCTCTTTTTTTTTCTTTTTTTTCCATCTGTTAAACCATTCATAAAACATCATTTGAATTGCAACTGGTAAATTTGGTAAGTTGCATGTTCTGGCTCTGTCTAGAGTTCTGCAGGACCTGAAATTCCAGACTCATCTCAGGTACCACCTATGCTACTGTCAGCGCCGCCCCTGTGGCTGTGTTAAATACAACGCTGGGCAGCGACCAAGGTAAAACATGAGCATACTTCCTGATGTGTATCCATATCCCCCAGCCCTGTAAGGCCTTTGAGTGTTGTGTGGTCACTGTGCTCTAAGGACAAACAAAACATTCTACATTCTGATCCTTTCCACATACTTTCCATGAAGTCAGCCAGCTTTGGTTAGATGACGTCAGCATAAAACCAGTGAGACACAAGGACAGACCTAAGCTGAGTTTAGGGCTCCCTCCTGGCCTCTCTCCCCTGAAGCAGGAACCCACTTAAGATTTGTACGAGCGAAAACAACGATCTCAGGCTTTTTCTTCCACTCAAAAATGCATGTGTCTAGAGAAGAGGTTCATGCATGGACTTAGGCCCATGCTTGAAAGACAATCTCGAGGTACCCGATCTGCTATTAAATCCAGTTCTTTGGTAAATACTTTCAGAATTAAAAATCAACAAAGCATACATCTTTCTTCACAGGATTTAAAACTGAAAGGCTGACTGGCATTAACATAAATAGATGTTGGTGGCAGAGGCAGTAATATAAAAAGATTTCTGTAATTTTCTGGCTCTGAGTTCTGTTGGTCTGCCTGCTTCCTCAGTTCCCAGTTATCCCTCTGTTTTCTCTACAAATCTTGTTATTGTCTTAGATTATTACAGAATTTCTGAGATAGTTTAGAAAAGGATATACATGAGTTTTGACCAAATTCAACTCAATTCCAAATTGAATTTTAACTTACAATGGAAACCATTGCATTATCTTTTATTTTTGTAAAAGTTTTTTTTTGCATCTCCTTTACTGAAGCATAATAAAAGTTTTTCCTGCTTTGTGTACTTGAAGGTGTGGCTACATTATCTAAGGCTTTGAAAAATATCCCGAAAGAAATGGAATTATCAAACAGTATAGAGGGTTTTGTAGCATTATACGTAACTAGTTCTGAAAAATATTTTCTGATATTAGTAATGAAAAAATATCTTAAAGTATGATTTTGTATTATATGCTATGTTATTATACTAGGGTAAAATCCTGCCTCTTTTATCTCCTCCTTTTTTGAATCGGCCGGTAGTTTCTGTAGAAGGTAGAGAATAAAGAGGCTGGGTTGGTTTGCAGTTGTTCAAATTAAGATACATTGAAGTCTTCATGATGGTATTCCAGGACAGTTTCATTACAAGTTCTTCAGTAACATAAATATTTGTTTACCTGTCCTGCTTTTGCATTTTCACAAACAAATGTTTCATAGTATTTGGCAAATTCTGGTGCATGATCGTTTATGTCTAAAATCCGGATGAAGACAGGGATCTGGCTACTTTGTTTAGGATTATCTGAAACAAGAAAATTATTTATATTACAATACAAAGATTTACAGTCTATGTCTATGAAAAGACCTGAAATTATCTAATATTTTTTTTTCCAATTGACATTAGGAATATAATTTTTTCTTGATTATACTAAACCAATTATATTTCATTTTCTACTGACATACATTCCATATGCATAAAAGCCCTATTTATAGTTGAAACAAATTGTTCTATTATAGTATGTAAATTTTGAAATAATATAAAGTATACTTAAATTGATTTGCATTAAAAACAGGTCACTG
Organism: Sagittarius serpentarius; assembly: GCA_034782735.1. Classification (NCBI taxonomy): domain Eukaryota; kingdom Metazoa; phylum Chordata; class Aves; order Accipitriformes; family Sagittariidae; genus Sagittarius; species Sagittarius serpentarius. Next base: position 9,556,279 of record JAVKLA010000028.1, read on the forward strand.
AGTTACTATTGACTTGTATTCCATACATCAGCACAGTAAATGATTCATTGCAAAAGCTGTTTCCTGAGTTTGAGCTGTCAAGAACGTTTACTTGTTCAAATCAGTAAAGCAGTTCAACAGTCAGTCAATAACAACATCACAACCCACCCCCCCCAAACCAACCCAAAGTTGTGCTTTCTCCCCAAAATCTAAAAACCAAATTAAAAAAAGGAGGTATGTAGATGTTATCATCAATAGGTCTTCACAAACTTGACCGCTAAGGTCAAGCTATCACTGGAGATGAATCTCGCAGTACACATATTGAAAGCGGAGACCATATTTGACCAAACAATGCAAAAGCATTCATGAGGAAAAAGTATCAGTCTTTCTGAAAATAGGGATATAATTCATCTCTCCATATTACCCGACTCCCAAACTGTTAAACACAGAGACTTCTAGGGAATCTATAGGGAGAACTAAGGGAGAAAAGTTTTCCCCTAAAATCAGTGTCTCTTTTTCCCCTCTGATGACTCTTATCAATTGGCTGGAAAGAAAAGGCAGGCAAGGAACATCCCGACCTAAAAGGGTCCAACAGAATAGTAAAGAATCCGGGTGAAAGATTTAGGGCTAGGGTTCGCTTCAGACATGGAGGGGAAAGAATTTCCTCTAATCGTGGCTTCAAATGAAGCCATTTCCTCAGATAAGTTAAAGCAGTTGAGTAAAGCATAATTGTTCCCCAGTTTACAGTGGTCGTTCTGACAATGTGTTATTAGTCTGTCATAGACATCTTTTTTACCAAGGATTTTCCCAAAGACCTAGCTTAGGATAAAGCCAGTACATCACACCTGCATCAAATTATTTGCTGGGAATTCTCAGGAAACCAGTTAACTTGTCTAATACATACTGTACGGAGTTTTGTTGAGCCTGAGAATTCCAAATTATCTTTTCATAAATGGGCAAAGATAATCCTAAAGTAGTAAATTGAACTTTTAGATGTACATTTAAAGATACTCTGTCTATTGATAATATCTGAATAAGGGCAAAACTAATGAAACGATAAATTCTAGATACTGTAGATTTTCAGTCGTTTCTCAGTTCTAATGTTCCTCTGAAATAAATGATCAACTTACTGATTTCAGTTGCTATGACAGTGATGTTGTGCCAAGGAGTTTCTTCCCGGTCAAGTGGCTTTGAGATGAATAAGGATCCATTTCCGGAATAGATGTTGAATATTCTGTCAAGGTCAGTGTGTCGATCTACAGAATATCTGTCAAGATACAGTACAAAGGAACATCACTGTCTCCTGTTACAGTCTCTAGTTTAGCTCACAGCCACCTCTAAAAGTTTTCTAATTTTAACTGTGGTTAATCAAGAATGTTTTCTTTACAATTAACCTAAGATTTCCTGTAGCTGCCTGAGGAATGCAGCATGTTACAAATACTGAGAAACTTTTTTTTATGGCTAGAGAGAGGGATGAAGGGCAAACTATTTATGTGGGCAGTTTGTTAGATTGATATTTGAAATTACACTTTAGCTTATAAAGTGTATGCTGGAATAACAACTAAAAGTGAACATTCTTGGATAATATTTTTGCAAATTAATTGTTTCTTGGAGAAGTCAGTCATCAAAGGACACACATTGCCAGTATAATTAAGTATCAATTTATAACAAGATATTTTTCAGATGTCGCAAGGACCATCAAAATCACCAGAAAAACCTTTGGATTAGTTGTTGTTTAAGATGAAAGTTCTTAAAATCTTATTTTATGTCACTTGAGTTTGCTTTTTCTTTCCCAGCAAGGAAAAAGTTGTTTTACAGGTGTTTTTTAATTAGTCTAGTAGTTACCAGTCACTATCAGGTTGAATTGAGATGTTATACATAGATTACTTCAAAATATTTTTTCTTCTTCCTCCTCTCACACCTCCTACCTCAAACCGTACTGCTGCAGGACGTTAACAGTCTTGTCCAGAAATGCAGAAATCAGGTTTCCTAATCAGTTGCACGGTTAATACACAAATTTCAGTGCTGTGTTTGTCACTGCAGATAATAATAGCAGATGGCTAACAATTACGCAATTTCACAGCACTGAACTCTTGCCTCTAACTGTTATGACATTCTATCGCAATCATTTCTTATTTAATAATGTGATCATTAAATAGATAAGCTATGGACATGGTAGAAAATGAGGATTGTGAAGGTACAAAAGGCTGGCTGCTGTCAACCAGCAGAGTAGAAATACACCATTTTGAGTATTTTACATAAGTTTACCACTGGAAACATGGTATAAAAGCATAATCTTAGGAAGAGTTCGATGAAAGTACTGAAACACGATGCCAGTTAAATGCTGACCTCTCCTCTCTTTTTACTTGGCGCCTATAGGCTGTCCTTCAGAAGCATACCCCGCTCTGTTAACTGTGTTTGCCTTCACAAGCTCCCATAGATATTTCTCTGCTTGACACTTTTCAGTAGCCCCTATGTGCTTAGTTACTCAAGTGGCCCCCTATTACATTGCACTCTCATCGCTGTGCGTGAGACTTGACCATATCTAAAGCATTTTATATTGTGTAATGGCTTACTTTATTGCATTCTTTGTTATATCCGGATCTTGGGCTACAACCTGCCCAATAATGCTTCCTTCCTTGGCATCTTCATCTACCTCTATTAAATACCAGGGTCTGCTGAACACTGGAGGTTCGTCTATGTCTTCCACAGAAATTTTGACAAAAGCCGTGTCTTTGAATGGCCCCAGCTGAAGAAAACGAGGATCAGGATGAGTGTTGGTAGCTTCCACTCTTAAGGTGTATACCATCTTGTTTTCAAAATCCAGATGCTGGGGAGCAAATAATAATAGTAAAGAAAATTGTGTCACTTTACAAGAAAGATGAGTCAGTTTTATAATGCTGAATTACAAGTGTAGGCATTTTTAGGAGCAAAAGCTCTAAAATTTAATGCATCTTGGAGAGGATGGAGTATATATGGGCTTGTTCTAGGTATAAGGAAAATAAGGAGCATTATAGGGCAGCAAGGCAATTATGATCCCTCTGCCTACTACTTGTTCAGATTCCTGGAAAACCAGGAGGGGTCAATCTATAGAAAAATAAAAAGAGAGCAAGGAAGCGGGAAGTTGGACTCGGTCCACAGGTGGTAAAGGTCTTATTTGTCTCATCTCATTGGTAGGAACAAGAACAATTATCCCAGCTCTTAAATGCTCTCTGCCCTATTTATTTTTTCCTTACTCCTCCCCCATTGCCATCTGCCCTTGCCTCTTTTGCATCAGGAGCAACCCAGACCTGTCCCTGGCCTCCGTGTTACAGAGTGAAAAGAAAAACTGTGAAGTCTGATTTCCAATCTATGTGACATTTATATTATGCATATCCATATATGCATATGTATATATACATTCATATGTGCACGCATATACATGCATGCACATATATCAATATATGTGTTTCCAAATATATGTGTATAGATCTATATTTTATATATGTAGATATCAATTAATTGTCACTGATAAGTTCAGTAAGAATAGAACAGAAAATACTGTTCAGAGTTTTAAGTCTGAACCCTAAAAAGCAACCAATAAATCTGTCAGAGTTGGTATTTTGAATTAAATTTCTGCCCGTGTCTTTGCTCTTTAGACTTCCATGGACATTATGTGTAACAACTTATATTTCACCAAGGTTGGACTTAAACCAAGGAAGATTTTAGGTACTGGAGATACCAGACTGTTGGACAGATTAGGGAGGGACAGTTTAGCCTTGGAGGTGTAAGTTCATCAAACTTCAGGTGAGCCTCCAACCCTTGTGAGCTTTACTGCAGCATTCAGCTGACAAACCCTACTGTGAACTGAACCCCTCCAGGTTTTCGCAACCTGAATTTAAAAGTACTGTGTGTGAGAGTATATATATTGAACAGACAGCATCCACTGAAATATTGCTTTATGTGAAGTGACATGCCAGTAAATTTCCCTTGAGACTTGAAAATAACAGATACCTGCTGAAGAAAGAGAAGAACAAAACTAATACAACAACTCCTTGGCAGCCTGACCCCTTGTGAGATCTACCCTCCCTTCCCCTGGAAAAAAGAAAAATAACCGTAACACCTGGAGAGCTAAGTACATATAAAAGACAGGGAGAAAAAAATAAACCTTTTTGACAGTTATAATCCCTTCCTGTGTGTCCTTGTCAGTGACGATATCAAACATGTCTGATCCATCCCCACTGGAGATGCTATACTCAATCTCTGCATTTTCGCCCACATCGGGGTCATTGGCTTTAATTCTGCCAAGAGGAGTCCCAGGTGGTGCAGACTCAGGAGAGCTGAACTGATAGGTGCCTGGAAAAGCAAAATCAAGCATTTATTGTTTTGAGAAGCTTTGGTCTTCTGAATAATAAACATTTTCAGTTTCACCTGGACTTTTTAAGTAACTTGAAGTTTGAAACACTTTAATTAAAAATGCTGTTAGTCATCATACTAAACTTTAAAGCAGGGTTTGGAGTTGATTGACAAACTGTCACAAAAATTTCAAGTGATTCTTCAAAGCCATTTAGTACTGTGCTTTTAAATTTTTATTTTTTTTTCTCTTTGTTCTTCAGCTACAAGGACCAGAGAAGCTCAACAATAAAGCGCCAGTTCTAACTTTGATTATTTAACAGTATATATATTTTTTTCTCTCAGTTTTTTAGACATGTTCCCAGATATATTTAGATGTAGTAGGGGATTTTGTTTTGTTTTCTCAAGACATAAGACTTGTAGAAACCAGTGTGGATTTTGGAAAGAGACTGAAATAGAATAGGACTTTTTTTTATTATTCTTTTGAAAAATATATTCAAGATTTGTAGGTGTTCTCTGTGAAAGTAATTCATTCATCTGTTATTGGTAATACATACTAAAGAGTCATGGTAAAGAGCATTTGGATACATGTTCATGTTAATTGCTATAGTTAATTGAAATGCAGATACATTCAGATTTTCTTTAATTTACTCTGCATATACTTTTTGTGCGCTTTCAATGGTTGGTTTCATTTAATGTTTTTATAATCAGGGTTTGCTAGAAAGAATTCTGATTACACAGACTTTTTAATCTTGCCTACGTGTATGAAAAGTGAATTTATATGTATTTTCTGACAAGATTTGTAATAAAAATCTAATTATAAAGACATACTGTTGCAGAAAAAGTATTAATCGGATGTTTTCTTGACCAGTTAGAACTAGACAATGGCGACTTTCATCACTAGCAAGACACAGATGTTTCTAAATCAGTATTTTCAGTTATTTTCTGCAAAGAAAATGTAAAAAAAAATCTGAAATATTCAGCATTTTACATGTGGCACTCCAGAATCTGATATCTCTTTTCATCTGTTTTCTCATGTAAATTAGTATTACTTTAATGAGCAAAGTAGTAGTATTGGAAAAATACCTTAAGAGTCTGACAAAATTAGCACCTGATAAAATGCACAATCCTTATTTGAAGGGTCCAATAAGAACCTGTATAAATTGGATTGACATGTAGTGAAGCACAGTCAAGTATCTGTCTTGCAACTAATCTGTTTCCTATATTTACATGTCCTTTGCTTTCTTTTAAGGCACTTAAAGCTAATCTTGAAAGAAGGGCCTCGTAAGGAACAAAGGCTAGGGAGACTGAAAACCCTAGAGTTATTGTGCAGTTCTATGCATTCTTCATCCTTTATTTTTTTAATTTAATTTAATTTAATTTAATTTAATTCAGCAACAATGCTTACAATGCAATGTTCTACACTGCATTCTAATTTAGCTTCAAGAATTCCTATTTGCCAAAATATTATGGGCTATATCATGCTATACATGTTTAAGTGGTATCCCCTTCTGAAGTCAAAGAGGAAGGGTGGTTAAAAATTGCTGTTTGAGTTTGCCATGTGAACGTTATTCTCAGCAAGTAAACTCCAAGTGTGAATTCAAACTATATTTTCTTTATAAGGACTGCAGTACTTCCCCTCCCCTCTCTTTTTAAAAAGCAACCTGTTATCATGAATAGAGAGAAAAAAAGTTATATGCAATTTCAAGAATCCTTTCTCCCACACTGCCAGAGTTTTCTAATATTTTTAAAAATCTGTTCTAGGTTGACCTGTTTATAGCATTCTGAGTGTACTTATTGCCATGGTACTGAAGTGCTTTTCAAATGTCTTCAAGTCTAGGAGAGCGTTTTCTAAATCAGCTCTGTTTGTTCAGTCCTTGGTGAATCTGTAAAGAGAGCCAGTCAGGTCCCTAATCAGTGCCAACAAGCAATTCAAATTATATAATGTGGACATTTTTCCAGCAGACACTGAACTGAGGCTGTAAATTTCTTCTATCTGCAGCCTATCAAACAGTTATCAGACAGTGATTATAATAATTTGGGACTGGACTTAAACCAGTGGCCTAGGATGAAAGGATCTGTAGTATGCTACTGTGCAGCATTCTGTACTGTGCAGCTTTCTGTTCTTTGCCATTTTTTATTCTACAGAGATATTTTTAAAAAACTTAATTGTGTCAGACTGGTCTAGATCATTCAATCATTCAGTCATTCATCAACTAGATCAAAAATCATTCAACATCAAGAGCTGAGCACAGATTACAAGTACCTAAACCAAATGTTTAGACTTCCAGCAGAGCATACCACCTGACCAACTCTGCCTGTGCAAGGTGGTACGTTACAAAATTTGCTGACCTATTTGCTTGCCTAAACATGTGGAACTAAGTGTCTCCAAAAACTGAACCCTAGATTTTGTAATTAAATTCCTGTAAAGGTTTTCAAGTCCCTGCAGTTAGCCTAGGTTATTGATACAGCTCACATTCCTGTAAACAGAGTAAGAATGGGAAGCAAGTTTATCATTCCAAGAAACATTTTGCTGTTAAAAAAAATGGAGGCAGAGATTCCCATTTTCCTTAATAATGGTGCAACATAAACAGACACAGCAGTGGGCCAGCATTTAGACTAAAAAAAACAGGGAGAAAAAAAAGAAGATCCCAGATGGTGATAGCAAAAGAGCGGATTTTAGAGACGTTCTTTGGAAAACAACAGAACTGCTAGATGCTCCATACTCTGGGGGAAGCGAGGTGGATTGTCATTGACATCAGTCAGCGTGATGTTCACGGTGGTGGTCCCTGATAGTCCTCCCATCTGGCCTCCCATGTCTTTGGCCTGGATGACCACTTGATACTGTTCCCTGTTCTCTCTGCTCATGTCCGGTAAAGCAGTCTTGATTATGCCTTGGAGAAGAGAGAAAAAGGAGGGACAGAGAGGTGAAGGAGAAGAAGCACCACCCACTTTAATCTCAGAGTTTTAAAACGGATTCATGTAAGATATACTGCGCAGATGTTAATCCATAGCAATCAAAAAAAGGTACACCGCAATAAGCCTTTCAAGCTGTGGCTGACTTAATGTGAATTTAAGAAAAAAGAGAAAGAAAGGTAACAGAGACGTACATATTCATTGTTTGTGATGTGCTAAATCAATTAATTATTCTTTCAATGACAAAAATATATTTGTAGAATTAATGAAATTTTTCAGCTACTATCCCCAGTTATTATTGTAATGCATTATGCGATCTCCAGCCCTGGTGAGGTTTTGATATTATAGCACAAGGCTGAACTCTAACATGCCCTGGAATCATTCTTCTGGACTGTAACAGATCACAGATTTTAATGCCCAGTGATGGCCCCTATAAGTCAGCTAGGACTATAGCTAATAAAAGAATTGGACAAGACTGTAAAATCAGTGTTGTAAAATCTTTTTTGGGTGTCCGATTGCAAGAATTTCATAAATGTAATTTAAATGTCTTGTACAGCACACAAAAAAAGTAGGGACCTCAGGTGGGAAAACCAAAAATCCCATAGCCTGAACAGAGAAGTGATCTCAAGCCTCCTGGGATCCAAAGCTGGTTTGGGTTCGAGTGGTGGGATTTTGGTAGCGGAGGAAGGGCCGCAGGGGTGACTCCTGTGAGAAGCTGCTAGAAGCCTCCCCGGCTCCATCTGGCCAAGGCCGAGCCCATCAGCGACAGTGGTAGCACCTCTGGGATAACATTGGAGGGAAAAGGTGGAAAAAACCCACTTTAATCCTAGGCAAAATTGTTATGCTCCCTCTTAAAACTGTAGCCATGTGACTCTCATCTTTTTGATATAATGCCCTTACTGTATTTAAAAAAGAAACTCTTTCAAAAGGAAATTAGCCATCATCTGGGCATGCTCAGTGGGTTAGGAACTTCAGGGATTCTAGGCACAATTGCACTTAAATTCTGGATTCTCAAACCAGAACAATTTTGGTAACATGCAGGAACAAGCTAATGCAATGCCTGCTAAGTTTTATGTGCATTAGGATTAGGTATCTGGAGGGGGGGAGGGTGGTGGTGTTTGTTTCTTTTTTGAACCTGAATTTTGGATTATAGGTATCCAAAATTCACACAAGTTTTTCTTCTTTGTGTCTGTCTCTTACCTGTTTTCCTACATAACGGTACGTTAAGCCATAAAAGAGCTTCTGTTCCTGCTTTACAACTTAAAACCATTAATGCTTCTTGCTTCAATTCTAATAGCTGTTGGAATCATAGTACGGTTTCAAAAAGCATCTTGAGTTAAAATTTGTCAGTGGTCCAGAATCTATCACAAGCTTTTAGAAAGAATTAATTTACCTTTGGGGATCTTTTTTTTTTTTTACCTTACAGTCTGAAATTGTCCAGCTCCTTTTTCCTTTTCTTAAAGACACACGAAATTCCCAGAAACTGATGTAAAATAAGCTTTAATACTTTCATGATTCTTTGGACCCTCTACAATATTCTACACCCTTTCTGAACTGCTGACCTTTACAGCTAACAGTTGTCTTTCAGAAGTTTTTATTCATGCCAAGTAAAGCAGTTCTTCTTCTGCAATAATACTATTTTAACAAAAAAAGGAATACTTTCATTGTGGTTCCAGTTTCCATTTATAAAAAGTGTATCAGCTTCCCGTCAAGTCATGTGATACCATACACCTGCTCCAAGCGAATAGTGTCTTGATCCCTGCGTCCTATCGCTGTCATTGCAAAAAGTAAGGCTGAATGAATTGCTAACCTGTTTCTGGATCCACCGAGAAATATGGCTGTCCCTGGAGGATGCTGTACACCACTTTGGCACTGTTTCCATAGTTGGCATCATCAGCATCGGTAGCTGTCACTTGAATAACAGAGGTACCTAAATAGATATCAAACAAGGCATCAGCAGATTTTAAGAAGGCACTTACTTCCTGTAAACCACATAAAGTTGTTTCAGTATTGAATTCAGTAAAAAATCAAACAGCATCTGGTGGACAAATCCAGTGTTATCCTACCCAAGCAAACAGTAAAATAAAGTCTTATCTTCCTTGTGACTAAAAATAAAATCATTATCACTTAAGAGTCATGCTTCAGTTAAACATGAGTAAATGCATAGGGACTGACACATCTTTGAAACCCAACACAGCATTAGGGTTTTTTGGTGATCAAACAGGTTTGAAGACTTCTCTGGTAATAACGTGACCTCAGTTGAACCTGTTCACTTAAAAGGTAGGTAGCTGCTGTGTGAAAAGTACCATTATGATTCTTAAGTTTGGCTTAATCAGTAAATTAACATAAAGCAAATTTCCCCATACTCATTTTCTGCTTAGATGACAACCTCCAAGCATCTGAAGTCAGACTGAATAAAAAATTTTGCGTTATCCTAACTAATTTTTAAGATGCTTTTAAAAAATTAGCTTGCTTTTGCAATAAGAAATTCCAACTTTCTTTTCTCTCTTGATCAAAGGTATCCACCTATTTGGCAAACAATTGCCATCAAACAATAACTACATTTTTTCAGCGTTCACTTATTTTGCATGATAATGTCTTACCCATGTCCTGTGATGACAATGAGGAGAATATAGGCTATATGGGATTAAGCACACTGTGAGCCAATACATTTGGTGTAGTTTATGGATTAGAAGCAAATGAAAGCTTCTGTCAAGCCTTTCTTGTAAGATGTATAAAAGGACAAAGTTCTTCTTCACAAGCTTTTATTTCTGAGCAATTTTCAAGATGTCAGGATACATTTTGCTAACACTATCTAGAGCTGTCTGGATAAATGCAGGCAGTCCAATAACTAGATGTGTAAAGGTCCTTAAGTCCTTGCCAAGGGCAGAAGGGTGACTGAGAAGAAGCTCTTTACTCTATTTTTGGCTGGGTATTTTTAATGTATCTCACTTTCCTTGTAAGAAAAAGGTCTAGTGAGCACTGTCCACTTAAGTGATATCATTTCCTATTCCTTTTTTTCTTCACCTTCAGCCTCTCTGTATTGAAGTTCACCCAGATAACTTGCAGTCAAGTATCTGCCTTGACTATAAATTTAGAAGGTGCTCATTTACCTGTGACTAATGGAATTGAAGTGAATCATCTCTACTGTCACTCTTCAGTGTATACGAGGCATTGGGGAAAGTAGAAATCCAGAGTAATCAAAACAGATTTTTGAGACCACATGTTATTATTAGGTCCTGTTAGATGCATCTGTTTTCTCATAGTACATAATACCGCTTTACGTATAATAGTTTTACCTACGTAATAGTAACAGTTCCCACTATTTCAGGTTATCTAAACAGCGTGACAAGAGGGGAGGTATACTTCTTTGCAACAAACCAGCAGAACAAAGTTGTAAAAATGCTTTGTCACAATTCATCAAACTCTGAAGAGGATTTTTGCCATCAGCAATCTAGATGACTTTTTGCCTGGTTAAACAGTTAGAGGTCATCTGTCTGCCAAGCTGAGCTGTAAAGATAATCCTGAAGAACTGAATATTTAAGGACAATTTTAGCACTAACAGCGTCCAGCAGAACAGCTCGTCTGGACAAAAAAGGGAGGACAGTTTTTTTGAGAAATGTAAAGTTCCAGGTGTCCTATCTGCTTTCAAAAAATTAAGTTAAATCCCATGCCTCCTCAAGACTAACAGGGAAAGGAGAGTCAGTATCATTTGCTGGCCTATAAAAAATGTGAAAGTCATCAGTAGAATCATATGCTTACACCGTGTAACATCTAGAAGTTAAGAATCAAGGGAAATGTATATGTCCATCCCACCCTTCCTCCAAGAAAACCTAAAATATCTTCATCAGGAAAACTTATTGCTGTGGCCTCCTGACCTAGGCACTGTCTTGGGACTGACACAGAAGTTTGAGTGTAGTCATAACAACCGAATGCACATGAACTTTCTTTTCCTAGTGTACTCTTTTGATGAAAAAAAGAATGCTGAAGCCTGTTTTGAGAATGATTTTTTATTTTTTTTTTTTTTTAAGAAAGACACTACAGAGCTCAGGGCAGTCTTTGGGCAATTTCTGTCTTTGTCTCATTGGAATGTATATCTTTGTTTCCTGAGGCTCAAGTGCCGCGTAATTATGGTTGCTGAGGAGAGAACAGAAGCTGTAACCCTACAGAAACTTTGGAGGTCGCTACCAGATAATTCAAGTAGATCTTTATAGAATGAGATCTCATCATAGCTTGCAAAATATCAACGTTTTCTTTTCTTTGTCGAATTTGGTAGAGTGGTGAAAAAAGCGTTAAAGCAGCTGTTGCTTCCTAGTAAACTAATAGTACAATGGTAAAAAATGATTAACAAAAGTATATCCTCAAAAAATTTATTGTCAGCATGCAGTACACTCTTCTCTGCCAACAGACTGCTGTGTCATAAGGGGGGATCCTTACCGACGATAGGCAATGCTTGTGCAGCTTTTTTTTAGGAGGAAAGAAACTTCTCTTAGCTTTTGCGTTCTGAAATTAAACCAGGAAACGCAACGAAATAAAGGAATTCAGCACTAATGAAGTTATTGGTAATGAGGCAAAAGCAGTTTGGATCTTTTTAATTAAAGAAATCTATGCCCTATCCTCACTCCCACGTGAATGGTACCCACAGAATGTGGATGTTTTTATTCATTTGTTTATTTATGGTCTAGATTACCTCACAAGCAGCCTTTTGCCCACATTTGTCAGCAGAAGTCAGCATGATTTACAATACAAATCAGACTGCTAGTTTAGAAATGAGAAGCTTTCTGAGATAGTTCCACAGCTGTCAACATGACCAGGAATGAAGCAGTGAAGTAGAGCCTGGGAAGAATTGGAGGAGGGGGGGAAGGTGTTTTAGGTTTTGTCTGTCTTTGTCACCATCCAGCTCTATTTTTAATGGGCATGTTCCCAAGTTGAGTCTGTTTTGACCCTGATGTAATTGGAAAGTGATCTCCCTGTCTTTACTTCAGCCCACAGGCTTTTCTGTCTTATTTTCTCCCCCTGTCCTGTTGAGGAGGAGGAGTGAGAGAGCAGCTGGGTGGGCCTCTGGCAGCCAGCCAAGACCAAACACAGGGCAGGAGCAAACTGGTGTGAAAGATGACAGAGAAAGTGTGAGAATGACTACAACAGCAGTCTAAGGAGTGATGACATCACTTTTCTGCAAAACAAAGTGAACGTCAACCCAGTCCTACCCAGCAAGCCTATCCCATCTCAGGATGGGAACTAAATCTCAGAGTTCTCAAGAGGTATGTCTTATTTTCTTTTCCTTTCCTTTCTCTTTTCTTTTTCTTTATTTTTTCTTATTCGTTTTGTTTTGATGAATTCTCAATGCTTCTTTCACACAGTTTGTAGATTTCTTTGTTGGCTTTGTCTCTCAAAGATTCTCTCTCTGTCTGCATACAATGAGCAAGGAATAGCAGTTTGCTGAATGTGTTGAATTTGCCAAGCTTTATGAGTGCTATAGCATCAGCATTACCCTTTTTTTCCCCTCTTCTCCTTTGCTTAGATGTACATTTGAGTTTGGAAGTTTAAGCACTTTGAAAACACATCTGTGATAGATAGGGTCCTAATGTAAGGGTAGAAAACCATAGAAGGATAATTGCGAAGATCACCTGAGAGGAGACAAATCTAGACTAAATCAGGGTAAGTAGTGTCTTTTTCTGCATGTGTTTGTGTGTGCGTATGTATGCGTGTATGTGCATGTAAGAATGTAGAGTCCAAAAAGGAAAACTGAATTAGAGAGAGCATCACTTCATATCTAGGACAGTATAACTCAGCGTCAGAACTGAGTCCCACTAACACACATTTCCAGAACTCATGAGGAGTGAAACATAAACTTGAAAAAGCATTTGAAATGAGAATGCCTTTCTGAATTATGATTAAAATGCTTTCTATTTTATTGTGTTATTCAGTCTTTGAAAGAGTCCCTCTGGTATAATTAGGTCTCCCAGCATGACACCAGAGTGCTTTGCAAAGCTGAAGTAAATAGCCTGCAGAGGATTGCTGTAGTGCAAAAGAGGTCTTCCACTAGATGAGGTGATAGACACACATTTTGCTACCTTTTCATGTAAAGTCATACTCTTCAGCATGCAACTCTTATTCCTACTTGGCTCCTTTGGTTGACATGAATTAAAACAGCTTCTGCCAGTCAGAAAAATATATCTGCATCTATTTGAAAATGCTATTTTTGCTGATAACTTTTTCTGTAACCTTCGTTTTTAACGGTAATCTCCAGCTTGGATGAAGAAAATGAGCAGATTATGTTGTTAGCGTAGTATGTTTCAAGATTCCACCATGAACGTTGGATCAAAAAATGACAGCTAGTGATTTAAATATCATTCAGAACCATGACATTTCTTTTCCAAAGGGAATTCTGTAACTTCAAAATGCATTTTGAGTTTGATTCTAACATTTTTTGTAAAAGTAGGATTTCAGATCAATTCAAACTTTTGATTTTAAGAAAAAATAAGATGTTTGGTTTAGACTTTGATCTTCTAATATAAAGTTTTCCAAAAATAATTTGGAAATTAAAAAATCTGAAAATGCTGAAACAGGATGTTTTTTACATTATCAGACAGCTTCCTTTCTATTTTTTCTCAAGTCAACTTCTGTCAAAATTGGCAATTATTGAAAAGTTCTGACTTTTACAGAGAACTTTTGCATGCGCGTGTGTGTATCTAGCTCTGTTTAAGAGAGCTCCACTCAAAGCAGAAGGGCTGTTTCATTTTCAGAAATAGAAGACCAGCTGGGGTAAGTGGAGAGGCAGGAGGGACTTTATCTCCCTAAAGGAGAGGCTCTTGTGCTTGCTTCCTGTTTTCAAGCACAATGACAATCTGCTGTTCATCAAGTTTATTCATGGAGGGAAGATTTTAGAAGTGGATTACTCTTACAAGCTGAAAAGTTTTGGGAGAGCTCTGGAAAACCTCTGGAGGCAAAATTAGGAATTTTGTTTGGATAAAAGCCTAAAGAAGATAAATGGTAAGATAGGTTGCTCAGACAGCATGGCTCCAAGGATTATTTTCATGTGAACGTACTACGGAGATGCCCCTGCTGAAGACATGAGTGACATTTTAAGTGAGATAGAGAAATATTGAGAGGTATTAAACCACTTTTGGTTTTGAGAGCAGGTTGTTCTGTCTGGATAGGAGTCTGTGCTTAGGCAATGAACTGGAGAAACTATGAACTAGGAGCACTCATATGGCACTACCCAAGCTTAAAAAGTTTAGGAACACATAGAATTCACCACCAAGGATCTCATTACTGCATCAGTTGGACTACATGACTTCAAACTGCTTTCTACACAAAGAGCAGGGCTAAATAAGGTTGAGTTATTACTCTTATGTTTTGACTGGAAGACAACTCTACCTAGAAAGCTGAAGGAATAGGGAAGTGCAAAGTGAACTTTGCTCTTTTGTACATGACCACAGTTTAGCAGAGATTTCACTAGACTGCATTTTCTTTGATGAAGAAAAGGCCAGAAGGTTGGTAGCATGAAAGATTTGTGAGAGCAAAGGAAAAGGAAGAGTAAAAGCAGAAAAGGAGCAAGTGTCAACAGGTAAATAGATAGATGATCCAAGGTGGAGGAGAAATAAATGGGGATGACTGAGAAAAACAAAGCCAACTTAGAACAAATAAGGAACCTGAGGAGCTAGACTCAAAGGAGAAATAACACGACACTGGAAAATTAAGAAGGAACTTAAAATGCAGTTCAGCCATACATATTGAGCAGAAATGTATAAAAAAGAAAAAAAAAGAGGAGGCAAAAAGGTGGCATAAAACAAGAGATGCAATATTTTATAAATTAAATTTTACCAAGTTGATGATTTTTCATAGTCTGCCGTATAGGTATGAGGTGGAACTTATTTTCAGTTGAAAACACGCTGTCTCTTATTTTTGACTATTTAGTTTCACATAATGGCTGACTGAGAAGTCAGCTGATGTGCTAGCTCCTGCAGGTGGGTACTGTACCGTTGTTTTACCTGCCTACTGATCTCCCATCCAGGAATCACAACTTTGCACGACTGCGGTGGACATAAACAGTCACTGTAATCCCTGCTAATGTGATTAAAAGCCATTTATGAGAGTTGCAAGAAAACTAAGCTATGCTGCATGGTATAGCCTTACTTCTCTCCTCAGATCTACCTTTTCCTGCCCATTTCACTCCATACCATAAAAAACAGGTGGACCTTACCACCCATTCCAGAAATACAAGATGCTATTTTTATGCAGCTTTACTCTGGAAATAGTCCCTTGTATTTTATAAACATAATGGGGAAATAATTCTCATCATTTCTTGTGTGTGCTGGGTTTTGGGGTTTGGGGGTTTTGTTCAATGCTTCCTTTACTATACCAAAATGAAGTTACATTTTAGAATGTGTTATCAGAACTTGCATTAAAGAAGTCAGTACATCCTAATGATTGTCTCACCACACAGAAAGATGCAATGTGACTAAACTACTCGGTCTTTAATCTGCCTGAAATGCTGCATGGGGTAGAGGCTTTTGCCAGTGAATACAATACATGCACCATTGTAACCTAGTGTCTGAAATTGAACTGGAAGAGAATGGCTAAAGCTGAACAAAGCCTCTAGCCATCGCCCTCCCGCTGTTCATTACCTTGAAACAGTAACTTTAGTTTTCCTTTGGCAGTAATTGTAACTGTGAAGTGCATCAGATGCCCGGCATGAGAATTTGAAAAGCATTACGGATGTAATAACAAGTGGGAAACAGTAAAAAGAATGAGAAGTAGTTTGAACTATTGCTGGGTGAACAACTGTGTTTATTCTTTTGGGAAGCTTCTTTTTCCCCTTCTCACCATAAAGAAAGTCACTTCTGAAACAGCAATACTGGTGCCATCAAATGGCAGGGATAAGGTAGAGAAAAGAGTAGTCAGGCTCTTTCAAGTGTTAATGTTGACGAGCTTTTACATTGCATTTCCTAGTGACTAAGAGGTACAGTATAAAGCGATCTGCCATCCATAATAAATGAACTGCAGCTTAGAAAACTTTTTCATTTTGTTCAACATGCTGTACATGCTTACAATTAGAAAACACACTTCTTTTAGGCAGAGCAAGTGTCTGTCATCTATGTTCAACAAGAAATTAAAACAAAAAATGAAAAGAATGAATCACAAAATTATCCTCAAAATTTCTATTCAAAATAATGATGCATCTCGCCAGTAGCATGTTTCTGGGCCTGGAACTGCTATGCCTATGGTAAGGTTGTTCCAACTAGAATTAGTTGCTAATGAAACCAATATGCTGAAGGAGCAACAAGTTATGCCATAACACGGCAGTTAATTATCTTGGTTACTCTTTCTCTGACCACAATGCTTTTACAGAGTCTGTGGAAACAGGCCAGCGTTATGGACTGACAGCTGCCGTCCATGGCAGGTCAGTCACAGGAACTCCACCACTTCTTTCCTTTTTAAAGATGAGAGCTGGCCATCTTGGCCCTTTGCCCCATCTTAATTTCTGGAATACTCCAAAACAGAGAAACAGCTTTCAACTGTTTTTATGATAAACTTAGGAAGAGCTTGTCCCCGTTGAACCTACTTGGAGAAGTAGTATTTTGTAAAGGCTGCAACATGGTTATCTATTGATTAAAAATCCCAATTCCTAGCCAACAGTTTCAACCAAGGTTTTCTTTCTATTTATAATTTTTATTTTATAAAATAATGAAGTAATCATAGGGTTGTTATTTCTTCACTACTCTCAGGGCCCTTTGTTCATGTAGCACAGCTTTAAGAAGCTGTCTGCTTTGCCCTTTTGTTTTCTCAAAAGAAGTTGCCTGGGGTCCTCCATACAATCTCTAAATGTTTCACTGAAGAGCAAAAAAAGCAAGCTTAAAATTAACAGTTTTCAATAACTGCCATTTTTTAGGACTAAACTTTGAGTTTCTAATGTACATGCCCATACAGTTCTGTATTTTATAATACAACACAGATGGGTGTATGAATTTTTTGGGAAGGAACAAGTCAGCTTGCTGTACCTACTTTTCATTTGCTCCCTTTTTTTTGACCTCAGCTTTTGTATCTCTTTCCTAGATCTTGGAGAGTCTCTTTACTATGCATTTCTACCTATAACTGGAAACTGGAACCTCACTCTCATTTGCATCTTCAAAATTCATCTGTAATACAAGTAAATAGAAATCTTCACAGAGCTTCTACCTTTTGCCAGCTCTGCAAACAGGTACAATTTGAAACTGTATGTGAATCTCTATAATGACCGTGAGAATGTAGTATATTATTACTAAGACAACAGGTTCGCCCCATATTTATTTTATTTGGGGGCATTTGCATCATCTGTAGGAACTCCTGTTTGGATGGTGATAATGTCTCTTTAAACATTAATACAGCTGCGAATGCAGTAAATGAAGATATTGTTGGTAAACTCAAATTTACATTCGTTTATAATATGTGATTCGTGAAAGTTTCTTGCTTCTGTCATGTTTAGATACTGTGGATGTTGTCTGTGGAAATGACAATAAAGACCTGTAATTTGGAAGAGAAATGGAGTCTCAAGCAGAGAAAATGAAACATATTCCAGGGTTATTTTAGTCATAGGCTTTTTAAAAATTACATTAGTTAGTGTACTATTTTCAGACAAAAGCAAAACACTTCTAGAGCTTGCATGGGTATATATAAGTAAATACAGACGTAAGTATATACGTGCGCACATGTTTGTGTATGTACATGTAGATAAAACTCCTAGAATATTAAGCAGGATTACTCTAGGGACTTTTTTGTTATTAATTCTAGACATTTCATTTATTTTCAAAAGTGTTCAAATGTCTTGAGTGTAATCTGTCAAATGATTCACATGTAGACGTGTTCTGCTAAAGACTGTTGAGTTTTTACTGTGGTTGCAAATTGATCACAAGTGCATTGGCTATTGATTGCAAGATCATGGTTACAGTAGATGATGCACATCATGAGGACAGTCTCATTTGGACAAATCTCACAGATCTGAAAAATTCTGGTTAAAAAAGATTAAAGGTATTGATTCCAAACTGCTTGTTTGGGAAATACTCTTAGAAATGCCTGAGCTACTTTCCAAAGCTTTAGGCACTGGGGAGTCGAGGTGTCAGTGAAAATTAGTTGGACATATGCCTTTAAATAGTTTGTTTATATTCCTTAGGTAGACACACATTCCTGATAACCGAGGTATCCTCTAAAATATTATTCATGAAGTCAGTAAGTGTTAGTCTTCTGGACCATGAAATATAAGACTTCTTTTTCCTGTCCTCTCCTAACCACATCAGTGTGCTAAAGAGGTGGCTATTTCAGTGTTTTTTTCACAACTGTCACATATTTTGACTTTATGAGGAAATAAACCTTTTGATTTTTTTGTTTATGTCTCCAGTATGCTGTGTACATAGCCTTATTTATCACAGGCTATTTATCATTTGCCTTGGAGCAGAGTGAAGTAACTGCCATTGAGCTGGCTTTCTGACAGGAAGCTTTGATGAGAATTTGCTGTTTATTGGCCGCAGCTCTGTTAAATTCAGGATATTTGCACGTGTGTACATACTTCAGTGGACAGCAAGTTAGGTTGAAATTACCAATTAGGTGTGAGCAATATGTGTTTTAAATATGAAGATATGAACAACTTTCGTAAGGAATAAAATTGATACTTGCACAGATCTTAATCATGCTTGATCTTAATTTCACAGTGTCACATATTTATGAGGCTGTAGGAAAAAGCTGTTCTCGAAAGTCTTTTGAGGCATCTGGTTAGATAGCAGATAATTAGATGTGAGCATCAGGATTGCTGTCATTGTGAAAACTTGCAGATGTGCATTTTGCTAGACATTAAGAAAAATACAGTAATTGTCACGAGGAATGCTGTAACCTGTCTTGTTCCATGTACTTAGTAAAAGATGAGTATCAGTGGGAATAATATAGAATAGTTTTCGAATAAGCAGGACTTAGACAAGATAGTCCAGGATGAGACTTTCCTTACCTTTATTTTCTTGACTCTCTGAAGGCTGTGTATGACACAGAAAATTTCTGAAAAGACTGTATGGTTGGCAAGAAGGAAAATGGTGAGGTATAATAGAATTCAAGTTGCATTGTTAATTGAACAAAGAAAAACACGCACGCAGTAACTGCCATTTCTATAATTCATCTTCTGTGTTGCTAGAAACTTTTTATCAATTCTCATACCTATTTTCATGATTTAATTGAAAGAAATGTCACCTTTTTTTCTGTAATATATAAACCATAAATATCTCTTATATACATATATACTTTTTAAGTGAGAATTTTACATATTTAAAAATACTGTATCCATTATGGACATTCATAGTCCTTCCGTGTCAGTAGAGAGCCATTTGATGGTGTCTTTCAGGGAAAACTGTGGACTTCTTTTGAGTGAGTAATGTTCCTTTCCTGAGGTTGCTGCTCTTTGGCTGGTGGTATGCTGCAGCTAAATCATTTAAAATGGAAGTAGTCCTAATCATTCAGATTCACATAAGATAAAGCTTTAATTTCTCAGTAGCTCTACTAAAACTGAAAATTAGGAGTGGAGGGGGATAGCTCATGAAATGAAGTACACGGCATAAATAAAGATGTAGGAGCCTGGACCTTTGTTTTGTGACAGATTGATCTGTTTGATGAGACTGTTACCTCTTTGGAATACTGGAAGTTATGTCACAGCATCTTTATGTACATTCTACTTGTGCGATGCTTAGTTACTTTAATTTATATTATTTTAGAAAAAAAAGTTGTGTTTTATCTTACACCCAGACATGATCCATTGTATCTTATTTACACATTTTGGAAATACTTAGAAGTTATAGAGAAATCGGGGGGGGGGGGGAACAACAAACCACCCTGCCTTTGTGTTTTACTTTCAAAATAGATGCATGCATGTGTTAATATGATTTTAAAAAATAAACCTGACATTTTACATTCAGCTGCATAACGTTAGCAACTAAAATGTATATTCAGGCATTCAGAAAGCTGCCTTTGCTTTTAAAAACTGAAAAGCTTCTGTGTTCAGAAGATTAGACTAAGTAAGCATCCCAGATCTGCTTTAATTTAACAGAATAAAAAAATGAAATAATACTTCTCAATATAATTTGTAAATTTCTTTTATGGCTACATATAACCAATTCTCAAACAGATTTAACTTATATCTAGTTAATTACAATCCCTGACTTAGATCTGTGTGTCCAGTCTTCCCAGCCTACTACAGATCCAGCATTTGAAAAATCTCATTCTCAAAAATCACTTAAATGAAGAAAAGAATTTTTTTCAGACACCTAAAACTACACAAGTAACTTAACTACATGGTGTCAGGAAAGAACCCTGTGCATTAGCGTGATATAAATAAAAGACATTAAAGTTAGCACTTTAAGAGCAAGATCTGCCCTTAGATAACAGATTACCTCCTCCCCACTACTGACTTGTTTAACGTTTGCCATGTTTTAGTTTTAATAAAGGATATAACACAGGTATGCCTCTATTTGACATATTCCTTCTGATAAAGATGCATGTGTTCCTGATATTAGTAATGTTAATTAGTCCCAGCTATTCCAGTCCTTAGTACCAGCAGTTCAATTGCCACAGGCTCCAGTACGGTCACATAAATGTGAGAAGGGGCTCGCCGTACCTGTTATGCTGTAGCCTGTCTTAAAAGAAGCAAAATTATTTGGTGGCTGGTAGCTGAAAGAGCTCATAAGGGAATAAATTAGTTGCCTGTAAACTGGCATCATGCATAAGAACTCAATATTTACTGTGGCTCTGAAAACAGGTTGCACATGGCTGTGAATTGTAACGTGTTTATATCAAAGGATGTATAAAGGGTGTATGCTCATATCAAGAGGTATATATGCTGGCTGAAGAAACCTGGCTGTTCCTTAATATTTTCAGAATGTCACTGAGATTTTTACTTTTTAGATGTGAAGCCATGAAAGATGAAAGGACCTTGGTTTAGCACCCTATTGGAAGAACAGCTTCTCTAACAATGCAGAACGTATCCCATTGTACTGCACTGCAGTGTGAGCAAAAGTGCTGATGTAAAGAATTCAGGCCCATTATGCTTTTGTTCAGAGATTATAGTGTTATAGCTGAAAATCTACTTAAAATAGAAGGAAGGAAAGTGGATACATTAAACAATTTTTAGTGTAAGTATGATACGGGAACTTTTAATGCTAATTTCATGCTCTAATCTAGAGAGGTCCAGGCATCTGGGGGTTTTTTTGATTTGGTTTGGTTTCAACGTACAGATAATGGGAAATAACAAATTTGTTGCAATAAAGTAGCCATGCAACCAGTATTGCACTGAATCATTTCAGAGAGATATAAAGGGGAGCCACATTTAACACAGCCCAGGCCTGAAAATTCCTCTTGGCAAGAAGACTGTCCCTCCAAGGGGGCTGTGATGTCTGTTGCTGCAGTAGCTGAACACATTTTGACATATCTATGGGATACAGCTGTTCTAGTTTTCCACTAATTGGTGGGAAATTGAGACATACAGAGATTAAATGAGCTTGTGGTCACCTTAATACTGCATCTCCAAAGTTTAGGCCAACCAGTTTACAAAGCCTGAAGTCCCATATAGTGCTTTAAAAGTCACCCATCCTGCTTACTAATTGCTGCATTTGAACTGCCGTCATCTTATTTCTTCCTACAAGAAATAGCTTAGACCAGCATGTCATGCAGGGTCAGCAGGCGGAGGTTTATGGGAGCTCAGAGCGGTCACAGACTTCTAACAATGAGCTGACAGTGGCTCCGTTCCCACGGGACGGAAATACGGAAATTATTTATATCTTCCTGTGTTTACAGCAAGCGCTAGCTACCTTTACTTGCTGATGCCACTTCTACAAAACCCCAATTTCTTCTAGCACCAAGCGTGAGCGGTTACTCATGGGGTGAATAGATGGGACTGGTTTTCCTATTGTGCTGCCACAGACTTGTGGTGTCTTAATAAGAAACCAAACTCCCCCCCTCCAAAAAAGACAAGACAGAAAGTGAGGAGTCCTGTTTAGAAGATATGAGGATTTTGTAGCTGAAGAAAAATGAATATGTCAAGTGATTTTTTAGCTGAGGTTAGATACTGCTGGATGAAAGAGTCTCTCTTGCTTTTACCTGCTACACTTTGCTTGCTCCTGTCACTTCCCTAGTACCAGCTCTGGCATCTAACCTCATGTGATCTGACCCAGGGAACAAAAGCAGCGGAAAAAGAACATTGACCTTAAACAATCCATTTTTCTGATGATTTAGCTCCTTAAACTTTCTTCTTTTGGGTTTCGAGGGAAAGTGGGTAAGGCATAAGACAGCACAACTAGGAGCAGAGAGACCAAAAGAAGAAAAAGATACCACTCCTTTTGGTTGTAGCTTGAGATCTCCTTATCTGTAATGTTAAAATATTCTGTAAATCTTAAATTTGTGAATGATTTGAATTCTTCAGAAGCACTGCTTTCATCTTGTTAAGGCTGATTCTTGTCCCTCTTTTTTCTGAATGTGCAGTGTCTCAGTTTTTTTCAGGTGTGACATTAATAATTCTGCATAAAAAAGGATCTATGGTGTTTCTGGTGACTTACGAGGAATTTCCAAAATGTTATAAACACGATTCATTTCTTTGTTTCCTCTTCCCTTCATATATATATATATATAAAATATATACATATTTTTTATGTGATTGCTTGTATTATTTTTTTAAGTGTTTATGTTTTCTTCAGTCCATGACAAAGAATAATGCAATATCACTAATGGGTAAAATGATTTATGTAAAGATAAAATTAACAAAGCTCTGAAGGAGAAAAAAATATATAAATTCAATGTCTACTTTTAATTTCATGTGTTATGTTTGCGTGTTGAATAGACCTGTACAGTGATACTCATCCTAGAATGTTATTGTTAAAAATTAGTTACATTGCTTGTTTGGATCCTAAAAGGAAGCTATTGCTTTTCATTTGGATCAGAGTGCATGCTTATTTGCTTCTTGAGATCTCATAATTGTTTGGGAGTGTTGTGTACTCATAGATTTTCCTCTGAGGATGGTTTCATTCTGTTTCTTGAAAAGCCAAAGCGTCTACATTACATATGTTTTTGTTTATCTAACTAAACATAGGAGATACCTCAGGAAAAAAAGAGTAGTTCTAAATAGACATTTAAATTTTACAGAAATTATATACATGAATAGTGAAATAAAGTCCATGCAGGGAGATCCTAACACATACATAACATCCAGCTTGAAGTCAGTGATGCTGTGCAAATTCAAAATAACCTGTTTATAGTATCAGTGCTCTAGTAAGTAAGTTCCTTGCAGAGTAGACCACCTTCTTGATGCTGTCCAGATTATATACATAACTATACAAATAACAGAATAATTTAAGGAAAAAAAATAATCATGATCTAAAAAGATTCCTTTGGCATTCCAGTGGTTTTCTTTTTTTTAACTGTAAACTCAAAGTTTTAAAGCACCCACTCATACTCTTCTGAAAAAGTTGTGCCTCATGACAAATACAAAATATTTATAAAGCATTCTACATACTTTCCTAATAAAAATGTAGTGCAAGCCTATTGTAAATAAAAATGTTATGCATGTATCTAACAGAACGCATGTTCAAAAGTGACAAAACCCCCAAATGCCCCAAATTTCTTGGAATAATATATTTATATTTTTCACTGTTTAACAAAAAGGGTTTTTTGCCTTTTTCACCTTGATGGTTTATTTTAAGAAAGTATTATGAGGCATTAAACTCATTTTATATTTTCATCTTTATTTTGTTGAAAGGGATTTTTTTCATTATAAAGACTTGTATAAAAATTATAAAGAAGATAAATTAAAAAAGGATAAAAATACTGCATTTAAAAAAGAGAACCCTATGCAGTTTCTGACAGTTATAGAGGTTTTGAAATTCTTTCGTTATAGTGGCAAATGCAAACAAATATAGGAAGTATTCTAGCTACAGGATTTCTATCATCGTGCTTAGTTTGACTAAAAGGAATTCTAATACAGTATTTTAACTGCAGAATGTAAAATATGAACTTGCAGATGAAATATTTATTTGAAATATCTTTCTCTTAAAGCTAACTCAATAATTAATTTTAAAATAGGGTATATGCAGTATATGCAATTAGCATTCTGAAATTTTGCAAGGTAGCAAAGTAGTTTTCATAAGCTTGTGGCAAAGTCAAGACAGTCATTCATAGCTTTTTTTTATAAGCGTCTGAAACCAGGAAAATATGCAGAGGAGAAAATATAATTATTTCCTGCTGAAATATGAAAGATGAGAGCTGCCTCCATTTAGTCGTTTACACACATCTGTAGATTAATGCTTATTGACATAAGCAAATTCAAAAATAGAAAATGTGATGATTACTGTATTTGATTCGGTTTCTTTTTTTTTTTTACCATAAGGCCTATTTGTTCTCGTAAGAGCTTCCTATACAAAATAACAAACTGTTCTTGAGAAATATGTGTTTATAATTATGTGACGCTGAAAACGTGATGTAGCTAAAACTAAACATTGAAATGCAGTCTTATTCAAATCCAGTAGTAGTTTTGATGCTTATAGATTCCCAAAAGATACTATAGGAATAGTGAACAATGACAATGTAATGTCTAACACAAACATTGTGTAATTATGTTGCAGCATATACTGCTGCACTCACAGACAACAGCATGGTAATAAAAAAGGTAGTATTAATGCATATTACCCTGTGTGTTTTACTGCAATTTCATCTCTTTTTCTCTCTTTCTCTGTGTGTGTGTGTACTTTATATATACCTTTTATTTAGAGTAGCTGTTAAATACAAGGCATGTTTAGACGTTGTAATCCTGTATGTCTGAGTTGAAAATGGCCATATCTACAGACCCTATATAATGTCCTTCTATCAAAATTCACTATTCAGCTAAAGAAACCTCCTTTATTTTGACTGTATTTGCAATAAAAATAAAGTAATGGAAAAATTATTGATTTTAAATGTAGCCATTTAAAATGTGGCCCTCTATACTTATACATTACACAAATCTTGTCCCGTAGAAATTCTGAACCAGGAGGTGCCTTTGGTAAGATCCATAAAATCTAGAAAGTAGCAGTTAAGCATGAAGCTGTGAGTGCTAAGTTAAATTGGGCATTATTCTTTCTCTTAATAGGATCAATTCAAAGACTAAAAATATGTTGTGAAATACTCATCAGCTGCATGCTAAAGATGTTTAATGAGAAAAAATGGTAAGGCTTACTCATTAAAATTAGCAAGGCAGGTACAGGAGGATGTAATAATATTGACCCAGGTGTCAGAAGGGATTGAACTCCACAGGACATCTCATTGCTAACTTCCCTTTTTAAAAATGTCTTAACTTTATTTATATCCTGAGCAAAGTGGTTTTCACAATGAGGTGTAGGGTTAGTTTTGGTTTTCTTTTATTTTGGTTTTTTTTTAGCAATCATCTTTCACTTGGAAAAATACTTGGATCATAGCTTCTACTCATGTAAGCCTTGAAGATAAAATGAGTAGATTTTGAGTATGATTAGGGCTGTACGTTTCCTTCTACATGAAGAGGAAATGAAAAGATTATTCTCGAGATGCATAATATGTATTTAGCTTCTCTGAATTTTCCTCTTCCAGTATTTCTAAAATATAGCCAAATCAGAATAGGTCATGCTTGAAATCCACCTGCTCTTCGTTGTGACCAAGATCGTATCTTACATCTTTGGCATTCCATCAATTTAAAATGTTGAATGTCTTTTGTTCCTTTACTTTCTATATTATGTTTTGATTAACCTTTATGGGTTTGTCTAGCATCTTTTTCTCATTTTTTGGAACTATTTTTTATTGAATCAATTTACCTAGTCTGACATAAAGCTCAGGATTCTTCCAGTCAACACTAGCACTCTTTAAAAATATAGCTACCACAGTTATCCTCCAGTTCTTCAGTATAGTAGCTGATTTTAAGGAGAAATTCCATGTTATTGAGTTTTAGAATCTCTTAAACTAACTTTCTCATTTAATTTTTTAAGTTAATATCACTGTGAGCATTTAGTGTGATCATTTCCATAAAAGCTATCTGAAATGACACAGCAGTCAGCTCACTTCAGTGGTTTTGATTGCTTCCAGTACCAACTTTGCTACACAGCATTTTAGGTCTACCCATAATGCTGTTTGAGATATGACTGGATCCCATTTAGGCACAGCAAGGCTAATTTATGTATAGCTTGATGGCTGCAGTGTAGCTATTACAACATAGGATTAGCACAAACTAGTGCACAAATAAGCATTCATACTTCCCCCCGGGCTTGGATAGGTTGTGCTGAAAATCCATGTTACGCTTTCACTGTTCTTACTATCAAACTAGTCAGACATGAGTGAGGTTTGCCTATTGGTACTGAAAATCACACATTCTGTCAGAGGTGTTGACTTATCATTTTTCCTTGTGTGCTCTAGATCTAGTTATTCCAAGAAACAGTAACACAGTGCGAAATATGTAGTATGTCATTTGAATAACAGATATACACAGAGCTGGAAATACTGCTAGTGATGATTCCTCTTCAATTTCTCAATCTTAGTGACATGTTCCTGAGCTTTCATAAATATCTGCTGTCATATTTGTTGAACTTGGCAAATATAATAAATATAATAGTTAAGAAAAAAACTTTAAAGACACAAAATTGGGAGGAAGTGAAGGATGGGAAGAAACTGAGATTTTCCCACAAATTTTTGACCTGCTTATTATATCTGTTTCTTAAAATGTGTATTGTGTAATTGTATAGTTGTTTCCAGTTAGAAAAGTTATTTGGTTAAGTATGCAAGAATCTGTCTATATACAGTTATAACAAATAACCTTCATCATCTCAAGTATTTATGCAGGTAATGCAGGACTACACTGACTTTTTCATTTGACGTAGTCTTAGTAAGGATGATCATCCTATTCCGGGGATTCTTGTTTTTATTTTATTATTCTTATTTTCTTCCATTTGTTATAGAGAAACATGTAGAATTAAGGGGCACTTAATTCTTTATTCTGAAGTCTTCCGGTTTTCTGGAATGCACTTTTGTGATTTCAGTCTTTTTTCTCTTTTTCTTTTCATTTTCAGTATATTTTCTGTCCTTTTCTTTCAGATGAACTTACTTTCACGGCAGCAATAACCCTAATATTTGTTGCTCACTCAATAATTTCTCAGTTTGTTCTTCCTTTATGACCTATTTTACAGAAAGCTCCAACCTTAAATTCCATTTTAAATTCTGCAGTCCAGAGCCAACTAAAAGGTTTGACTTTACTTCCTTACCAAATTTAGCTTTTGGACTTCTATTTGACACCTATCTAATCTGCAAACAGCAATATATACCAAAACCACTGAAGAGATTAAGTGTTGAGGTGTAATGAACCTACTTGCATAATTGACAATTCTGTAAATTTGTGATATTCTGCACTAAACACTATGTTCAGGAAAAAAAATTAGACTGCATAGCCAGACAAAAGAAAAGCTAGTAGTTGTTCATTAAATCATACCTACTGAATGAAGAATAATTACAACTATTTAAATGCCATTCTCATAATGCATTGGAGATTTTTTAATGGATATCCTAGCCACTGTAGAAATTATGAACCAGGAGCTACTTCCACAGCCCATTGCCACACTGTATCAGTTTTGAGTTTAATTTTTGTCACTCTCTCTTTTTAGTTCTTTTGCCTGAATTTTGTTGTATGTGCATATTTGCATGTGCATATTTGCCGGCTTACATTCATATAGCTTTCTTTTGTCTGAGTATTTCAAGAACTACACTACCTTCATTCTATATTTTATGTGTGCTCTTGTGTGTTTTATGGGAAAGTTTACAAGAGCACCACTTGCTCACCTGTAAGTTGTATTCCACTTATGGCAAGAATCTCACCTTTTCACTCCCGAGTTTGATTTTTTCCAGTTATGGCATCTGCTTCCTTATCTGGAGGAATGGGACAAAGGGACTCCAAGAAGGAATATATTTGTGTATTCCTTATTTACCTACATGTACACACTGACTGTTGAATTAACATTGTTACGACTGACTTCTTGAATGGACTGATCTGGATTTGGGTTCTTATTCTCTGCTACTTTAAGAAATTACAAAACTACTTTTACTCATTCAAATTCAAATACTAAAATTTGCCATTCCAGTGTAGTTTTTATATCCCCAAATGCAAATGTCAACTAAACAGAGCAAAGAGTAACTCAGATCCCTTTTTTGCCTTCATATTGGAAGCTAAGGGGCTTTTTCTACTGTTTAAATCCTTTTCCTTTATTTCCTTCTTCACAGTAAGAATCACCTTTACTTGGGTCTTTTATGGACACTTTCTTGGCTTAAAGTACATAATGGTACTGATACTATCATCATCCTCATCAAATATAGACATTCCATAGACTTAAAATTTCACAGGCAGTGCTAAAGCACTGGATCTTATTCTGTTCTCTTTTATTCATGCTTCTCCATTGACTCTAATGAAGTTGGACTAAGTGATAAGGTTAAACATGGACATCATGGCTTTTATCCTATCTATTCCTATGGAGTTCCTTCCTTACAAATATATTTCAAATTAAATATGACAGGTGCACTGCCAACATTTTTCCTTCACAGGTTAACGGCAAATTCTGAATGGAAAGGATTTCTCTATTTCCCATGTATCTTTAAAAGAAGATGGACTCTTCTTGGACTCTTCACATTATATGTAGTAGTGAAGGTATTCCCTTCTCATGCTTATAAAAGAGAGTTGTAAAATAGAGTTCTGTTCCATTTTACTTCTGCTACTGGTCTCAGAGATAATTATTAGTTTCTGTAAATTATTTTGCAAAGATACATATTAATCACAAATGTTGATTGGTATTTTATTGTCTCTCTTAGCAATGCCATCGTCCAGGGCTGATTTTGCAAACCATTACAGTAATTCATGATAAGTAAATAACTCTCGAGAATTTATCTGTCAGCTGTTTCCCATAGCTCATGTATTTTATGCTTATTTGTCAGAGAGACTGTCTCTGCTGTAAAAGAGTGGAGCACTTAGGTAATCATGATAACTTCTGATGCATGTGTGCTGGTAAATATTATCTATCACTTTATATTATTTGAACAAAACTCAAAGAATTATTTTCCTCTGATGCTATATTTCTCACCTATCTTCTACTGCCACTCCACATTTTTACTTTTCAGTGCAGCAGCTGTGAATAGCTGTAAGTTTTTATTCATAAAAAAAATTTTTTTAAATAAGATTTATTTCTCTGGGGAGGGTCTTCAGATGTTTGGTATCTTAAAAACCCCCAAACAGACAAGTCCATATTAAAAAAAACACCACCAACAACTACTAATATTAATACCAAAGAGAAAAAAAAAAATCAAAAACCAAAACAAATTTTTAGGTATTTGTAGGAACACATTTTGCATCATTTTGATACATTCATTGATTTACGTACTTACGTGCTTAAAGTTGTTTGTGTCTAAAGGTACAGAAAGGTTGGTAAATTAGACTTCACAAATACAAAGAGGACACATTTTATGCAAGGGATATTCTCAGCTGTGGCAAAACTATGTAGTAACTGATAAGACAACCATATATGCTACATTCCTTGATGGTTTTGGTGGGCTTAAAAGAATAAAAAGTAGCTTACAGTGTGGAAAAAGGATTAAAAAGTGGATGAAGATGAAACAAAAAAATAAAAGCAGAAATCAATAACTTATGATACATTACTGGCAACAAAAATTGTTCCACAGATAGTCATAGAAGCTAGTATTAAGTGCCTCAAACAATAAATTGCTTATAAATTCCAAATCAACTCAAACCTGTTTATATTTTACATAAGGATAAGTTTTTACCTACCAACTCCAGACATCTCCGGAATACTGGCGGTGTACATGTCCTTGGTGAATTTTGGTTCGTTGTCATTGATATCGTGGATTTTAATGATAAATTCAGACTCTGGCTCCACTTGTCTTCCAGTTTTTCTGTCTATAGCCTTGGCACGTAGCACATACAGGGATTTTTCTTCTCTGTCCAATTTCTTTGCAGCATGAATATCTCCTGTATTTTCATCTATAATGAACAGACTGCCAGCCCCATCTCCTGTTAATATGTATTTTAAATTTCCATCTCCTTTATCTTGGTCAGTGTGTAGCTTCAGGGAGGTAGAAAAGAAGAATTCTATAAATATATGTATTGTTAATACAGACCAAATCATTCAGCATATATGAATAAGTCTGTACAATCTTGACTATAATTGGGGTCAGTAGTGGTTATCTTCTGTTTCACTGTTGGAAAAATTGCAAATCTTAGACTCACTCACACACAAAAAATAGCTCTAAACAAACTCATAAGGACATACGGGGATGTAGAAGGTATTGGATTAGTATTTTAAATGACCATCTTAAAAAATTGTATTTCTTTGAATAGTCTGTCCAGAAACTACCAGAAGTCTTCTTTTTGAAGATGAGAGGTGTGTAAAACTCCCGAGTTTCCATTTGCAAAATAACACGTGTCTTCCCGTTTATTAATTGCTGATAAGGCAAACAGTTACCTTGTACCAAAATAGAAGAAATGGGATTTAAGGATTATAGCTTCTGAACTTCCCAAAATCACCTATAAATGTTCTGATTTAAGCAACTTGTGTTTCTAGTTGTATTCCTTTTTTTTTTTTTTCTTTAGGAACATCTTATCTCAGTTAATTACTTCCTTCCTTCTAGTCCTCTCCATAAAGGGGAAATAATTTTCAAGAACACTAGGAGGTAAATTTTCAAAGCGTCAAGTCAGGTTTAACAGTCCTTTTCCTCCTACACTTCATAAGAGTTCAAAACTCAATCCCTGCGAACTTACAGGCACTGATTAGTTTGCCATATAGCACCATTATGAAAAAGTGCCTAAAGCCAAAGCCAAAGCAAGTCATTGAAGCTGAGCCAGGCACTAGAAATTCTCACATAATACTCTTTTTGGGAAGTCTGTTCCACTAATTTCATTTACAGGGACCCACAGTTCCTTTTTATGAGCATCTGCAGTATATTTTCCTCAGATATACACTTGCAGTCACATCTGGCCACAGATCAGTGACCTGAGTGTTTTTCAAATGTGGACAGAAAGAATCTTATCCCAGCATTTTTTTTTATTTCTCTGAGTAGAAAAATATAGTATATCATCCACCTGAGAAAATATTGTTCAGTATCAGTAAAAGTATTACTCTAGATAGTCACTAGAGCCAGATAAGTTATTTCACGTCACTTCTTTCCTTGCTTCTGTACTCCTGCCAGTGTTTATCTCCATGTTTCGTAGCTGAGCCATTGCATCTTTTTATTACTCTACCTGTATGAAGGGTGATTGTGGCAGATTTTGTTAAATTTCTTCACTTTGATTTTTTCCTCTAGTTTAACACTGTAGCCTAACAATGGTCACCAAATGAGATCTGGTTATTGTTATGGTCTTCCAGAGGTAAGACTCGATGTGATGACTATCCAAACAGTTTTAGCACTTAATATATTCAGTGTGTATCTGTAACAAATATCTGTGAAAAATCTTAAGGCTTGCATACAATGGATTGAAAGAATTATATACATTCATAGAACACTCAAAAGAACTCCCTGCAACTTGCCAACTCTATGGATAATACAGAGAAATATTGTATGGGTATCTCGATACAGAATGTGGAGCATTATGTAATCAATATACAAAGTTAATTGAAAATACTTGATTCTTATTTTCATATTTGATTCTTATTTTCAGGAAAAAAAGAGTAGACTTATTTGTATGAGAAGTACAAAATATAGTGTATTTCTTTCAGTCGGATGATTCTGTCTTGTGCCACATGGGACAGTTTCCTGTCCCTAAGAAACAGTGCACATTCATTCTTGTGGAGATATTCCTCGCCTTGTGGCATAAATATAGCTTTCTCCTTCTTTCTTGAGGTAGAAGCTTTTTAAAATATGCCAAATAAGAATCAGGTCTCAGGACTGATGACTAGCACCTGAACCTAGTTTTCTCATGAAGACAGGCCAGCTTCTTTTTGAGTCTTTAAAATGTCCAAGCAGCTGTGACGATGCCCTGTGTTGTTACGTGCCTCCTTAACATCCTCCGCCAGCCAGCCAGCCGTGGGAGCAGCCAGAGCCAGAGCCCTGTCTGGGAACTCGGTGAGGGAACACTCCCATGGGTCAGGAGAAGGGAAATCACTTAACATAAGGCATTAGGGAGGTTGGAGCCTCTGTGAAGCTAACATCCTTTCTCAACACTGAATATAAGGAAGTACTTCTCCATTGTCACACGGTAAGTCATGGCTGACTAATCAGTAATTTGTTAAACTGTTTACAGTACTAACACTAGTCATGTAAGTGCTTACATTAGCCATGTTAAGTTCTCAGAGGCTGAGTAGCTGCACATTCTGTCCTGTATTTACAAAGTTACTTTTTGTATTTTTGAAATAATTTCCATCAGGCTCCCTGGAGCTTTTCGGTTTTTTTTCTCCTGTACATATATATACTCCAACACAGATTGTTATTGATAGAAATTTATTTAACTTCCTTATTGTTATATGAACTAAACTAGACTCTGGTCCACAGGTATTATCTCCTTAGTAGCCTGCCTGGCAGAGTGCAAAGAGACTTAACTTCCTGGAGCCCTGGTCTTTAATAGTCAGGACTGCTATGCATGGGAACAATGGAATATGTCCTGAGACAGTAGAAGTTTCCCACTTTAAAAACAAGCAGCCATTTCTGAAACAAAATAACACACAGTTCTGAACTGGAAAATAAAAGAAAGAAGGAGGCAGGGGGTAGAATGAGATTTTTATATTGTTTGTCTTGATTTAGAACAGAAAAGAGTATTCTTAGTTTAAATACAAACATATTGTATATGTGAAATTTTATTAGAAATAATAAGTACATAATAAGCATTTTATTGAAAGTTTTATCTGGAATTTTATTTTAATAAAATTTTATTTGAAATTGTGGTAATAATGTAGTTCATACAGTTGCAAACTATTACTTATTCTACGTGTAGTAATTTCTAATTCCTATGTATATTTTGTTTTGCACTTTGCATTTGAGGAATCTTCATTAATCTGTGAAGTAATTTTTGATCATCATAGTCTGGGAAAAAAAATGGGACCATTTTCATATTTAAGAATAAATAAAGCAAAACGTTATCCAGCATCTTATAGAAATAAAATACTGGTTGTGTAAAACAGAATGATCAAAGCATTTCTTCACTATATTAGAGTTATACAATTACAAAACCTTCTTTTAATTTGTGAGACAGAGTAGCTCCACATAAGATTGTAGATGTTTATGGAAAATAAGTATAGGGACATATAAATTTGTAAAAAGATACTGCAATTTAATTTTGACCAATCTATATTGTGTTTCTTTATGACTAGTAATCTTCTATGAACTTAAATATTTTGAATTTATAATATAAAATATGATTTCAGCTTTTCAAATTGTAATTGTTCTACAGAAAGCCTACAGAAAATCGTCTACAGAAAATCACATGAAAAAATGTGGTGTGTTATAATAAGTTAACAAAATATCATGCCCTTTATTCACTAAAGCCAAGGAACAAGAACAGAAAAATTTTCTAAATCCTATTTCCAGTTATAGTAAATAGTTTTACATACAAAATACTTTGTGGATTTTTTTTTTTTAATTAGTAAACTATTGATGTGTGAAGGAGGCTTAGATGTTCAAACTGGAAAAATTGTATTCATACATTTGATCTGAAGTAATCTTTGACTGCTGTGGTTTCCCTCTACATTTTACAGACTCAGCAGGTCTGGGGAGGTCCACCATTTACTGCCAACAGAAAGTAATTCCTGTTGAAATATTTTGTTTTGTTTTACTGCACATGATCCTTTTTCTCTGGTGTGGAGTAGGTTAGCACACAAAAACTCTGTATGGGTGCAAAATGAACTTGTCAAATGTGCCCTTTCTCATATCATAAATTGTTCATTCTGCAATTTCTGTGAACAGCTAGCAGGTCAGAGGAGAATCATGAAATACTTTGATAAAGGAAAACAAACAAACCAACCCATCAACCAGATAATATATTAGATTACTCAGTATATAGTGACCACACCAATAACAAATGCCATCCCCATTCTATTCAATATCAAGCATCAATTCACCAGAAACACGTTGGAATGAAGACATAACTTAGAAGATGAACTGCTGAGTATCTTGATTTCATAATATTCTTTTGCACACACTTCTTTTTCTGTAGTCTTCTGTGTGGCTGGCTAAACACGTTATCAACACAACTTTTCCTGAGCACCGTCAGAGACAAAGACATTGGTAATGGTTATGGGAGTGACAATTAGCTATTTCTGTAACAATATATGTCTTATAAATATGGGCATATTTATAAATGCTATCTCAATCTTTTTTCTTTATTTATGTAAGAAAAGTGGGCATCTCAAATTAGCCTGTCTATCCAGTTCTGTCAAACTGAATTTTTATGTGATGTGATAATTGAGGTCTTGATGTTCTCAAAAGAAATCTTGATGTTAATTTACATGGGTCCCTGTTACTGTAATTTCCAGTAAGTAAATGAGTAGGCAAACAAGAGATTATCTGAGGGTTCTGTAGCATAATTCTATTTCCCTTAAATTAAGTACTTTGCTCCTTTGTCTTACACTTCACCCTCATGTAGCACTCAATATTTATCAGAAAACGGTGGTTATAACACCTTGTTATAACTGCCTTGTGTCAGTAAGTACTTTGTTTGACTATGCATTCTTAGTATGTCCAAGGCTAATCTATAACTTCTCTCAAAACTGCTATTATTATACACAGTAGAGAAGATATTAGCATTCTTTGGAGGGAAATGGTATCTCATAATTTATCAAGTTCAGGAATTGGTGTGGAATGGCAAAACAAAAATTAGAGGGAAAAAAAATGTTGCCTTAGAAGAGAATTCCTTAAAGGCCCATGTTTAAAAGTACTTGATTGTTTCTTATTAATTCAATTTTAATTTACTAAATTTCCTGTAAACTGTGCAGCTGATCTCGTTCTCAGCTCTTTGTAATACTGAGTAACTCTTTCCAAGTTAGGCAGACATATAATCAGTGGAAGAGGGGAGAATCAGTGGACACAGTTAACAAGTTATATAGTGATATGAATGAATTTTCTCTATTCAGAAGCAAGAAATTGTCAGGCTTCCTTTAGATTTCATTTTATTTGTAATTTACTTCTGTATGTTGTGGTTTAACCCCATCCAGCAACCAAGTACCACGCAGCCACTCACTCACTTCCCCCCCACCCAGTGGGATGGGGGAGAGAATCGGAAAATAAAGGTAAAGCTTGTGGGTTGAGATAAGAACAGTTTAATAGAACAGAAAGGAAAATAATAATAATAATAATAATAATAATAATAATAATAATAATAATAATAATAATAATAATAATAATAATAATAAT
>JAVKLA010000028.1:9602981-9632634 GCA_034782735.1 Sagittarius serpentarius
GAATTACTATTGTTTTGCCTTTATTGAATTGTCTTATATTGGCTTTGACTTTAAAAGTAGCTGGGTAATTTTTCAGATGCCTGTATTTATGCTATGGATTAAGTTGTCATTTAGCTTTGTTAAATTCTTAAAAATTATCTTGCAAATTCTCCTTTTTCCATTAAGCACAAAAGCTCTATAAAGGCACATAGTTGGCAGCTTTCTGCTTTTATTTTTTTTTTTAACTTGAAAATCATTGCGTACTGGATGTTCTGTCTCAGGAGAGGGGAAGGGAAAAGGGAAAGCGAATAGTTTTGAATAGAGGATTTTCTCATTTCTTATGTCTTTGGGTTTATTCTTGGTTTAGTTTTGTTTTTCACAAGAAGTTTAGCTGATTTAGCATTTGAACTTGAAAAACACACACAGAATCCTTGAAAACAGAACAGACAGAAACCAAAAGAGATAATATGTGCCATCCTTCTGCCTCCAGGTAGGGTCAGTGTGGACCTTCTGACACGTGTTTTTAGTTTGTCATGAAAACTTCCAGTATCAAGGTAATCCTGTCTCTCTGAGTGATCTTTACCTAGTACTTCACTGTATTGACTGTATTTACCATCAAAAACTTTTTCCTGTTGTTGAATGTAAATCAATCTTACGACAATATGAACCCAGCTTCTCACCCTGAACATGACAAGAACTTGAGATTATTTTTTTAGCACTCTTTTATGTAGTTGAAGAAAGAGAAGCTGTCAGATCTCGTGACAGCAGCTCTATCTGTACCAAACAATGCCAGCTCACTCTTGTTTTTCATGTATTTGAAGTCTCTGATCATTGTAGTTGTTTTCAGAAATTATTCTTTATTTTGGGACATATGATATCCAACTTTGATTGTAAAATTCTAGCTCAGGCCTGTCATTGCAATGTAATATTCAAGGTATTTCGTATTTAAACTGTTTATACCTGGGTCATGCAAGATGTGATTAGATCTCTTCACTATTTTTGAAACTTCAAATAAAAATGTATTTAGGTGGTCAGAAATGAGCTGCTGTCCCTCTCCAAAAGAAAATAGTTCTATTTTTTTTGGAAGATGTAGCATTTATCTTTCGCCATTTTCTTCCCTGGCCCTCCAGCATTCTCTTTAAAAGCAGCAATCAAATTTTATGGAGAACTTTGGTTTATACTATTTTTTGACAAAAAAAATTTACTTCCAGCAGTTTTTCAATAAGGTTTACAATGGAAGCCTTCAGAAAATAAGTTTTTTAAACAAGTAAAGCTATTGTTCTTCATTAGTATTTGTAGTTAAGTTATCCATGTATCTGGAGTCAGGACTGGTTGTGGCTTTTTTTTTTGTAACCTTTTTTTTCTTGGTTTGCCTGTTTCCGCTTTAGTTTTATTTTTGGGATTCATCTGCCTAGAGATATGGCTGCTTGAAACTAGATCAAATGTTTGTTGAAAAAATGGGCTAACTGAAGAATGCAAAGTAAGTGGAAATAATTTATTAATTTATTACTTTTAGGATCAAATAAGTTTTCCATTTCTTGTTTTTTAAAATGTTGGTCAGACTCTTCTTATTATTTATTTGATCGTTTCTGTCTTTATGGCTTTTTTCCTTTCTGTTTTGATACATCATTATTTCTGCAGTATTCATTCAAAGACAAGGAGAAACTTGGAGTCTGAGAGAGGAAAGTAAACACAAAAGGAGGAGACCTAGGAGACTCCACTAATTTTGCTTCTTTTATTTAACCTTAAAATACTGATTTACTTTGAGCTGAGATTCTAATGAAAAGATGTTATTAAATCTTCTTCAAAAGCTGTGTTTTAAAAGATAGCTTTGGGATATAGCGTGTGCTAGATGGAACATGTTAAGAACGTGATGAAATCTTCCCCCAGTTGAATTACACTTCTACATGATTATGTCAGCAACATATGATTGTTTACAATTCTGCTGTTTTTTTGAAACTTATCACAGCGCTAAGTCAAAAGACGTCAAAGAAACATGCTGGTTTTAGCAGCATTTAAGTGCTGTACTGAATGGAACAGTTTTTCAAATGAGAGAAGTGGGGTGCATCTGTAACAAAGTGGAGGGCACACTTGAAACACTGAAAGGATAGTGCATCCGTATGTTCTCTCATCCTAAGAATAGGTGGTTCTTAAACTGACTCTGTGGAGGGAAAATAACAACTGCTGTAAAAAAAATCCTTATGGATTAGTTGTATAAGCTGATTAAAGGCACAAGTGAAAAAGTAAGCTCCCTCACATACTCTAAAGCCAAGATTAAGATAAAATTCAGTACATAAAGAAAACAATATTAGGTAATAAATAAAAAAATATTTTTGCAGCAGATGAGAACATTATGCTTCAGGATGGAGAAACTAAGGTTACTGTAGAGTTTGGCACTGCAGTGCTGTCAAGAGCCAGCTCAGTGGGTCATCCATATGGGCCATAAGCTTCTTCCTCCTAAACTGCTCAGAGAAGGGGCTGAGAATGGCCAAGGCCTCGGCAACATGTTGAGAGGACATGGATGAACTGGGATAAGACTAATGGAGTAAGGGCTTCACTGATCCTATTTGCTGACTTCTCTGCTGCTTCCTATATTAAGAGGGAGCGTACTCCGAACTTTTGTGGTGTGCCAAAGGCAGGCAGCAAATTGATGTGGAATAATATTTCCAGGCCTTCGTACATTTTCAGTCTGTATTTACAAGGAAATACTAACCAATTCCACTGCATAAGGAAAAAACCCATACAGTATAATGGGACAGCTGAGTGAAGTTTTGTGTTAAATAACAGCAAGTGTGGTGAGATTGGTAATTTAGTGACACCTCTTGAATTGTTGCTTGAAGTTCTTTTGGTCTTGTCTGTCTTTTCTTACAAGGCAGACTGCTATAGTAGGCAACCTCACTTGTAGATGTCTGAATATTCTTAAGTGCAGACTGCAAGAAATAAACGGTTGCATTTAAATATATGTTGTACCCTGCCCCCCTGAAAAACAAAACAAAAAAACCCCAACCCTCTCCCCATGAAAACCCACCCTCTGAACATTTTTTTCTTTTCACTTTATACTTCTTAATAAGACAGAGGCAAATGTCATGAATCAAACTCACTGGCTAACTGGAGGTAGGACAGGTTTTTTTGTTTAGTTTGCATCCAATTTAAATGACACGTATGACATGCAAAGCTTAGTTCATTTATTTTTATGGAAGTTATGAAACAGGAGGTTATTCATGGAGCAGCTAATTTTGAGCAGTGTCAGTTCTTTTTTATTTGATTTTGTATTTCCCAGCTTAATATGAAAAAGGTTGCAGGTGGTGTACAAAAATGGTTTTGTTGTTGTTTGTTTATTGTTTTTAAATTCTAGAATATGACAGGTATATGATCATACAGTTTATGATTTGGTCTAACATACATTGCGTGGAACTTCACACATTATCTGCCCATCGAGATTAGCAGCCTTTGATTAGGAAAGTGCCTGTTTGATATAGGGAGAGACTAGCTTTCATGTAAAAAAATGTAATTGAGTGACTTAAAGGAGGGAAAATCTCTTGTCTCTTCAAATCACTTAAGTATATTGTTGCAAAGCATAAAGAACTGCGTTTTTCAAAATGGCTGATGACTTTAATTAGGTCTGTTTCTTCCCACTTAGAGGTATTTTATAAGACTGGAGTTAAAGAGGTGGGATATTTGGCATTTTGCACAACTGATGCCCATTCAGTGGGTATCAGGTAAGTTATTTAGAAATGGAGATATATAAAATCAGTATTAGCTTTGGAAAATAGAACTAATTATCCCGAAAGGGCTACTTGGCTTGAGCCTTCTGCGCATTTTATTAGCTTTTTCTTTAATTAATGAACATCATCCTCATTAACATTTTAATACCTCCTAAACTGCATTTTCTTTTTTTCTTTTTTTTTTTTTTTTTTTTTTTTTGGATTATTATCTCTTTGGATTGTTTGTTTAGGAAGTGAGTAAATTTGGTAGACTTTTCTTATAGCAGGTCAGTGGTTTGGATTTAATTTCTTAGGTTCTGCATGGGGCTTAAAGTTAGTAGCAGCTGAGAAGTTGGATCTATGGCCCCTCCCTGGTGAAAGAAAAGCAGAGCCTAGAAACCAAGGAATGCAACAGTATGATATGCGGTCAAGTGTTTTGTTTTCTCAGCCCATTCATATTTCACAAAAAAATTGCCAGTTGTTTCTTTTCCTTTAAAAAGAAACTTCTCTCATATATTTAACTCTGAATGTAGTATTGTAATCCACTTTTTCTTTTTTTGTGAATTCTTAGTAGGCAGAATGAGTTTTACAATTCCCCTTACTACATCCTCTGAAAATTCCTCACATTGATGATCTCATTGAGATGTTCAACATTCACACTAGGCGACAGGTATCTTGAAAGAATTTAGTCATTTTTATGTTTTAGAAATTTTTAGGGTTTTTCTCTTGGCCAAATTTTTAAACAGGACTCTCTGATACTGCTTACCTTACCTTTATCTGACTGACTATTTCAGCTGCAAACTCTCCAGAGCAAAGTTTATCTCCCTATGCATTTTTTATACAACACCTAGCATGATGGAGCCACTGGTTTCTGTAAGCATTTCCTGAATATAATTTAAAAGGATAAGAAATTGAAGGATGTCATAAGTAGTTCTTGCATTGTTGCAGGTAGGACCTAACAAATTTATGGACTTCCTATGCACTTATTTTTTATGCAGGCACCAGTATATGAGACAGATGGGTCCTCTGAGGTGGAAGAAGGAAAGAAAAATGTGTGATGGATATACTGTAGGTTGTCTGGATTTACTTTGACTCCCATCACATTCACCAGGCAGTCGTTCTGCATATATGCCCTGTCCCTGAAGGGTTAGTTGGTCATTTAGGTCTGTTCTTTGAGTAATTTCCTTACTACAGTTTTTCTAGCCATCAAGTCTTTTGGCAGCTGTTGAATGCTAACTTCCTTTGCTCATCAAACAATATTTTCTATTTCTGCTAAGTGCATTAGATGCACTTACTGACCTCCATTTTATGTCACCTATCGTCACTACCACTGCCTTTGTCTAAAAGCTATCTAACTATAATTGGTAATATAAGCTCTGTTCTAGCTGTTCAGAGTCCATTAACGCTGCGTTACCCCGTTAGCTGTCTGGGAGCCATGCACCAGGTTTGCGTGGAGCTGCGTTTTTCATCTCCCTTACAAGTACACCAGACCTCTTTTTTAGTTATATCTTGTCACAGGGTGAAGCTTACCCACAAGCTCTGCTGAGATAAATGAGACTGTGACTGCATCTTCCAGCTCTACCTGCTTAGATTAGTCTGTTACGTGCAAGAAAGAAACAGAAAATCAGGGGTGATGGAGCTGTTAACCACTTTCCATTCTTGGAAGATATTTGGGAAGGAGACCAGAGGGTGGGAGTAACCACAATAACAACTGCTATTTGCCCTTAGATATGGGGAAAGAGATCGTCCTGGGGCTCCTTGGCGAGTGAGGCTGTTGGCTGCCGACAATCTAATTTTAAAAAGTGCTACTTAAGACGGTAACACCTTGGATATGGGGGAGAAACTCCTCCCTCCAGGGACCGCTGACACCGAGTGGGGCCTGAGCACAAGGCAGAAGTGCCCTCTTAGGGGCCAGACTGCCAGCCAGGACTTGGACAGTCTAGCGGCCAAAGCAAGTGTCCAGTTCCCCTGGGTCCCTGCTACTGGTCTAAGCTGGGCTGGGGGGCTGAGCAGTGGGAGTGAGAGGTGTGTAGATGTTACAGAATAGCTCTCCATCCCATGTACCCATCCTTCTTCATAAATAAATTTTATCCCTTTATGTCCTACCAAGTGATTCTACCCCACTGCCAATAACGGCATGCACTCTTAATAAAAGCATCAACAAAGTAGCATCACTAACAAAACACAAACAATGACCTGACAGATTAAAATTGTTTGAAAATTGAACCAGGGTGGGAAAACTAATTTTTTAGTATTACTGCTATGATCCCTTAAAAGTTTATTTCCTGGTAAAGTTTCTTAATTCAGTTTATTTAATTTTTAGTACAACATTTATTATTCTACCCCAGTAATCCATCTGCCTGTGCATATCCATATTAAAGAGGGACTGGATAAGAATACTGGCTATGAACTAGTTCCCATGGGTTGGAATAAAAGTGCTCTCTCTTCACGCATACCAGTTTGCTAATTACCATCACTTTGAGCAGGAGAATACTAAACCGGAGATTTAAGCTTTTCTCAGAATAATATTGTTCAAAAAAGCTGTTGCTTTTTTTCAAAAAAAAAAAAAAAAAGAAGAAGAAAGAAATTCCTTAGTTGGCATCTTATTGTAGTGGCTCCCTCTTGGTCCTGTATGTCACGTGTACCTAGGATAGTCTGAACTAACTCAAGTGGATTTACTGTGGTTTTATACCACTGAGGACAGAACTGTGATCATTTCGTCGTGTCATAAACTGTTCTAAAGTTAATGCAACCGCATGGAGTTTATCACTTCAATCCAACTCCCTCTCTTTGGAAGACAGGGTAATATTTGGGGTGATTTCCATCTGTTCAGAGAATCAATAATGCTGACCTCTCCCTCAGGGCCTCTGTACAACATTTTGCAGGGAAATGTGAAAAATCTCAGTGTGTTATCTGAGTTGTAGGAAAGGAATCATCTCAGATCCAACTGCTGTTCAGCCATGTGTTTTCCTTCCTGGGCTTAGCTCTATGGTAATGAGGTCCAATGGCTTTTAGTTAGTTTGGAGTAAGTGCAGAGTAAGTTTGCATCTGTTGAAATACACCATGTAGGCATTCCTTATGTGAAACAGAGATGGTGATGACAGTCTTGATGTAAGCTTAATTTATTTGAGGTTCAGAATTGTATAGATGGTTTGGAGTCCATTCATCTATAGCAGTGGGACTGAAACTGGAATTAACTCTTACGTTTAATACTTACTTCTCCTCTATGACAGCTTTCTGTTTTTACAAAAAAAATATTTCTGTGAGTCTAGGTAGAACTTACAGCTATGGAGATCTATATTATTGTGTACCTTACTGTATGTTTTCTTTGCACTTTTACTCAATACTAAAAGATATTTCCAACCATTTTTTTTTTTAAGAAATCTCTCTATGCAGTTAGTTCACTCTTTATTGAAAATTCCTTTGCCTACAGCAAACCTTCCTATTTTACACACTGATAAACACAACTAGCAATAGGATTATTGGCTCTCATCTGATTTTCGCTACTGCAAGTCAAAATTAATTTCACTGGAAACAGAATTGCATGGGTGTAGCGTTGATATAAACGAGGTCAGAATCAAGTTCATAGTTACCGTGGTTGGCTTCTTTGACATTTGTTTCTTAATAAAGGGGGATGATTTCCATATTTTCCAGATGATCATGCCTTCCATAATGAGAGATATTAGCAAACATTCAAAAACATTTTGGGGTCTTTTAATTAAAAATGTCTCAATCCATTTAGTAGTTAGGCAACAGAAAGGGAGAGAGCTACGTGATAATCAGAGCTAGTGACAGCATTGTGGATGAATGACAGAAGGCAGAATGGACATTTATGAACTTAATATCTTAAGATAAACATTTTCTTAATTTTTAAGTCATTTTAGGTGGTGGTTGTCTGTATTCAAGGTCTCTACCAAGATTGCTTAGTTATACAAGACCACAAGGCAGATCTGTGGATGGTGAGACACCACAAAGGGCTAAAAATCTGGAAATCTTCGAGTTGTGTGGTATCAGAAACGATAGGA
The DNA here is from genome assembly GCA_034782735.1 of Sagittarius serpentarius. Classification (NCBI taxonomy): domain Eukaryota; kingdom Metazoa; phylum Chordata; class Aves; order Accipitriformes; family Sagittariidae; genus Sagittarius; species Sagittarius serpentarius. The sequence continues at coordinate 9,610,690 of JAVKLA010000028.1, forward strand.
CTGCAGACAGCTGGAATCCAGAGGTACTGTTGTTGGCAATAGCTGATGTAGATAGGTCTTAAAGAACAGAAAGTCTTTCAAGCCATCAACTAAAGATCTCAGTTTACTGCAGAAATGATGAAAAACAGATACTTTTTTCTTCTCAGACACTTTAGCTGTACTTGGAATTGTGCATAGACAGCAATTTTATTAATTAATAAATAGAATTCTGTATTTCTTTTGAGGAAGTACACATCCCGGTATACTGGCAAATGACATGAGGTAGATGAATGAAGGCATAACTTCTCTGTTCCCTTATCTAACACTTATGTTTAACAGTGGAAAACTGGAAATGATTCAGTGATAAACTTGCATGGGCATATGTAATAAGAAATTGGAACATTTTAGTCTGAATAGTTTCCTATTTTTTTTCACCAGACTACTTAATTTCTCCCACAGCTTTGAACAATCATGGAAGCCTCAGGTGGTCCATGACGTGCTTTATTTGACTTAAATGAGAAATTGGGACTATTGCTGCATAAAAAGCAAAACAACTGTAAAGAAGGAGGGAAAATACCAAGGGTGTCAGGTGCATCACGTCTAAAGAATCCTTTAAACACAAGGCTTACCTTGCCCACGTATTGAGTATCTGGACCTGTGTACTCCTCCAGCAAGAAAAATTGATTCCACATCCAACCACGCTTGGTGCGGTGCAGCGTTTTTCCATCATCCTCTGACAGTCCTGTTATCCTTTCACTGTGTAAGTGCTTGTTAGTCCTTTTTTGGGATGGCATCATATGAATCTCATGAAACATACAGCTCCAAAGCAAAACTGTCAAGAAGGAGTAAGTCCTCATCATTTACAAAGATGCTGTTAGCTTGTAATCCTCTAATAATTCACCAGAACAAATTTTTCAAATGTTATATTCCTCTTGTAAGTAGGACCTACGGGATGGAGAAAAGTATTTGAGTAAGTTGCAGAAAGTTGGGGTTTTTTTTTTTCTTCCCCTAAGTCATCCCTAGTGATCATGAGAATAACCCATGGAAATTACATATAACCATAAAAATTACTCAGAGTTTTAAGTCAAGTTCTTTAATGTCTCCTTCATCTTATTCTAGTTCACTTTCTCACACTGTATATAGACATTGATTTAAAACACAGTCTGAGTAAAACACTTTTTCATCTGAAAACTTTAGCTACCAGCAGCATCCTGACACAACAAAAACAGCTCAAATAGTAAGAAACCTTCCAACCTAATGTCTCCCAGTTCAGCTCTCTTACTATCTGTTCAGAATTGTCTGCAAATCTGACTTTTCTGTTACTTCATGATTAATACAACCCCCTTCCCCTTTGTTCCCAGTTGTCCAGAGGATCCGCTTCTGTTTCTGCACAAAGGAACTCATAATACAAAATTAATTTTAAAGTATTATTGATGCCTTCAACAGATTCCTTATTCAAGAGAGAAAAATTACTTGTTAGATAAGTTTTGGTTCATAGGAATCCTGCTGGGGTTAACGAAATTCTGCATTTGGGACAGAATTCTGCATTTGGAATGTATTTTATTTTTTCCCCTTCTGAATGAATGAGAATTTTCATTATATAGAATCTTATTTTTATTATCATTTTTCTGAAAATGGCACTGAAGTTTTGTGTAGAAGTTTGTAAACAACATTTAATCAAAATCAAAGATATTTTTTTTTTAACTCATGCTCTTTATCTGGCAGTACAACTGAGGTGTCTGATATCCCGGTCTTTTCCATAACCTGGGTTTTCTGTCAAGTCTGCTTTTGCTTTAGGATATCTTTAATTGAGCTTTCATTGTATATTACAGAAAGCATAGGAAAACAATTCAGCAGCAAAAGTATCATTTGCTTTGGGAGTCCTAGTCCATGAACAGTGATAGTAGAATGAAGCCACAACACCCAAAAATTTTAGAATACTGAAGTTTTGAAATTTAAAAAAAAAAAGTATGCAACTATCCTCCTTTCTCCCACAACCCAACATTACCAGTAGCTACTTTCACTTTGGTTTTCTCAGGGGAGGGGAAGAGAGTCTTTTTCTGCATAAAAAGATGATTTTTTTTTTTTTAAATAGGATGCTTCTCAACTGACTAGTAATTTTCACAAGAGCCAAAACTGTTTAAGGGAAAACATTCAGTGAATTGTACTCTAAAGGCCTTAATGATTAAATTGATAGAATTGTGCCCTTGTGTGAAGTTTTCCTTAAAATGATGATATTCTGTATGGTCTCAGGATCTTAACTAGCAATCCTGAAGGAGGATCAAAGTCTTAGCATTTTAGTAACTTCAAACAGAGTTTTAGCTGAGCAAGAAGTGAAGGCTTGGAATATTTATCACTTTCTAACATCATGTTCAAAACCAACAAAACCCCCCAATTTAGTAGGTGTCAAATTTATGCAGAAGATCATGGATATAATGCAGAAAACTCTTATTTTCTTTTACTTCTTTATTTTAATTGAAGAATCAATGCACAGAGTAAATTAACTCTATTTGCATAAAATCATGAATGTGCATAGATTTTGGCATACATTAGCGGGTATATTTTCTTTGAATTCTGTAGGTATACTCAAAATCTTGTTTTCTCCCTTGTTATGCTCAGTGTATTCCTGTTGCATGCAGAGGGGCAAAGGGGAACTCTCCTGTGGCTAATTTAATAGTAGTAAATTTTGACATTAACTGGAAAACATGTTGCGTACATGGTGATCTTGCCTTGTGATTGAGTTACTGGATACAGATCAAAAGAAAAAAAAAACCTTCGACTAATCTTTTATCCATGTCTAAATCTGATGATTCTAATTCCCTGTATAATACAGACTGAAGTAGTTTTTATCACTGAATAAAACTATTTATCAATGTAGAGCATAAGACGTGATCACCTAGATCCTCAAATCTAGCCCACTGCACTGTCTGAGGCAGATTGCAGGGCCTCTTCAGACTTTGTAAATTAGATCCTGGTTAAGGTACTGTAAAATGAAAGTAAACAGCAACAGGAACTACTTTTGAAAATACTGTACTCAAAAGGCAGTTTATCAAGTGTGTCCAATGGCTCTGAAGTCTTATCTCTTCTTGAGATACTCTTGCTTGATGTGTCCTCAAATAGTACTCTTTCACAGCTGCATTACAGCACTTTTTGTTTGACTGTAGTTCCAGAATTCATCTTATATACATTCTGAATGATAGCACGTTCAAATATTCATATTGATCAAATTTTGAATTTGATTGCTTTTGCTTTGTAGATGAGTGATATGTTGCTACTTAACTATTCTGATAAATTTTATGTTTTTAGATATTTAAGATCATGACAGATTTATTTCTCTAACTTCTTGGAACGTATCAGCTCTTCTGCGTTAAAACAAAACAAACCACAAAACAAATAAACAAAAAGCCCGGAAAACTACACACATATCTGGCAAAATTTTAATACATAGTGAATCTATGAAACTACTAAAAACCCTAAAAATATATTTTACAAAACCTCAAGGCCTTGGAAGACTGCTGTGAAAAGTAAGCTATCCAAAAATATCAAACAGTTTAAATTTTCTCTTCAAAATGTAATTATTTCAAAACTAAACAAGTCTTAACACTCAGATGATTTAGCCTGGTTTATTTTTATTCTTTTTTGAAACAGGGGTAAGGATAGGGGACATCAATATATTTTCATTTGGCCATTTGGAGATGTGTGATTGCATGTTCAGGTTTGCGATAATTTCAAATGGAAATAAAATTTCAAATTTCAAATGCTTCACTTTTGCTTTATCAAAACTACACATTTTTAATTTCCTGAAATTGCCCTCATTCATTTCTGTCCAAACACTATTTGCCATACTTATTCAAATGTATGAGATGTTTGTACTACTCTTTTGTTGTACTCAAAGAAATACTTCAACGTGGTCGTGGGCTTATGCATCTGGTCTCATAGTCAGCTGTTCAAGTGCGTCAGGAATTGTGTTTGGTGGACTCGGGTGTATTTTAACACTGAAACAAAGGATTCCGGTGTAGTCTGGAAAAGTAAGAGCAGATGTTCAGGAGACCACAATGCACTGTGCACAGATGCTCTGAGCCTGCTATAAGAAATTATTTCTGTGCAAACACTGATTTTTTAACAGATCTTTTTCTCGGAGGAATCTAGGTTCCCGTATTTTGTCCCAGCCAGGGCAGAACATAATCTGACAGTTTAAAACGTGTGGTTTTCTGTGTAGTGCTGCCCTCTACTGATTTCCTTGCTAATTAACAGAAGGACTTTACTACTACTGAGAGGAAAGGTAGTATGCTTTATGACAAGAAGGGTAAGACAGTTTTTGGAATGACCAAAAAAATATATATATATGTAGCCTATTATTTCCTGCTTTTGATTTTCACAACAGTTGGGAGTATTAGGTGTAAAGAGAGAGAGATAGTTATTAGTCTAGATCAGTCTGGATCTACTGAACTTTATGGTAAACATCTAATTTGATTTCTTCTAAGAGCAAAGATCTTAAGTCTGAAACCAGAGAGAATAATTTTAATGGGTTTTGTTCTAAGCAACTGATAAAAATTATATACACAATCCCTTTCGCTTCACTTCTGCTTCCACCATTTTACTCAGTACAATGGTCAACTTACTGTTCTTGTCAAACAATGGAAAATGGTTTTCTTCCTAGTTGCATTGGAAGCTTCTTTTACGATGAGGTATTAATGCATTAAACATTTTAATGCCTCATATTGTGGAGAATCTGCATTCTTTCCCCGCTTCACAAATCAGAGGATCTGAGTAGAGGCAATAAATATTTATTTATTTTTACAGTTTGAGGGATCTGTGGTTGTAGCCTAGAACCATTACAGTCTCTCCTTGCAGTAAGGACTCTGATATCATAATCCTAGAACCGTTCCAGGTAAATGAATTATCTCTGTATGAAAGACGTTATCCTCCTGAACACATTAGGAACTGGAAAAAATGTATCTTTTAAAGTCCTTTTGAGAGTAAAATATTCTATTTAGATTCTTCAGGTGTAGTGTGAAATAAGCCCTGCTGGGATCAATAGCAGGGATTTGTTCGCTGTGATGCCAATTTAAATGTTTCTATAGCAATTGCCATGGCAATGTTTTTAATTAGTTCAGCACAGTCACTCACAAGCATGACACGAAGAAAGGCTAACCTTCGGCAACTTGATAATATATCCCACAATAGTTTTTCATTTGTTAATAGTGCAGTAAAATTCTGTTCTAAAAGAAAGCTGTAGTGCTCGTGTATAGCTAAAAATAGCAGAGTTAACTGCAACAGCAGTGCTTCATATTGCACTCGCCAATCTTTAAATAGGAAGGACGCAACTGATATTCAGGATGCTCCAAACAATCTGTAAAAATAAAATATGTATTTTAATGGGATATAGCAAGTATAAATCTTGTGCAGCCTGCACACGTGGAAGCATTCTCATTGACTTTGGCTGTGTTTCTTTTGAAAAGAAAATATCTGAATGTAGCTTTAATCTACCTAGCCTGAATACTAAGAACACTGAAGTTGTAGCAGCAAAAGGGTGTACTATAAACAGCACACTGCCACCGATAATACCAAGACTTAGGTAGAGGCTAGGTCTGTGCCACTGTAGGTTCACTTTTATTACTCCCCTAACTAATTAAAGATAGCCCAGGTATGCATACACATGCTTCCCTCTGACCGCGGTGCTCAAATATTCTCCGAGTGCAGTCATCCTACAAACATGAATATGGACTGTGGATGTATCATTGATGGCTGACTTTCAAAAACAAGCTTGCTTTGTTTTCATCTTCCTAATTTTTTTCCTTCCCTCTCCCCTCTTCATAGGTGAAGATGGGGTTGGGGGTAACATTGAAGGGAAGAAAAGAAAACAGCCAATGTGCATCTTGACTGACCTCCCATGCTGAACCTGGGAGAATCGAGGAAGGTGTTTTAATTTATTTCTGTGAGAGCTGAAGTAGCTTTTGAGGGATCCCCAAAACTTAAGGAACAGAGTTTTGATGCATGAACACCCATTCTTTGAGTACAAGTACTCAGATCCCATTCAGGCACAGGAACATGGGCCACACTAAAAAGGAAACACTTCCCCACTCACAGCTCCTGCTGCAAAGTATTTGGAACAGATTTTCAGAACTGCTTTTTGCCCATTGGGTTGCTGATCTGTTCAGCAGTATATACAGTGGAGATAAGCTCAGCCAAAAATTTTTCCAGGACACAACTGAAGGCAGTTCTTTATGTCTGGGACACTGGTGAAGGTTCCCTTAGCTACACGAGTCAAGGAGTCACACGAATGTAAATGAAGTTTTAGGGAATGTGAACTAATAGCAATTTGTATTGGAACATCTGTTGAATTAATGTCTTTAGGCAAATGAATCTATGGTTTGTAGGTGCATTATAAGAAACATTTATCTTGCTGTGACAAGAGAGAGTTAGCATTTATTCTAGAGTTTTGCCAGCCGCTTGGGCACGTACAGTGGAGAATGATCCCAATTCAGCTCGACATGGCTTGAGACACCCTCTCTGTAGCACTCACAGTGAGTAACACCGGTCCCCCAGGTGGGTGGATCTGGCAGGAGAGTGTGTTGATTCATGTTTGGATAATCCCCACTGGCAAACACTTGTACAGAGGCACAGCTGTGATTTAAAGCAACTGTCCCTGGGCAGTGAAAATGCCATCTGCCCTTCTCTGGAGCAAGACTCTTCTGAGGTGCAGATGAAAGTGTTTCTGGACTCTTTCTCCTGCAAACATCTTTCTGTCAGCTAGTGAATGAAGCCTGCAGCACTTCCAACCCATCCTGTGTAAGGGTCTCTCACTTGTTAGCAAGGGTGTTCAATAAAGCTAAAAAGAGACTTTCAAAATATCTACTCCTGAGGCAGCAGGTCACTGGATTACAAAAGTGAAATGTGTATTTTCACATTAAAAAAAAATAGAAGAACCTTTTTCTCCAATAATGAACCTTTTTACAGGATCTGCTTTTCATCAGCATGAGGGGAACTAGGAAATATAGTGCTTGTAAACTCTTAACGCAAGGCCTTTTGAAGATATTCCTTTGATCTTTAGTATTGATTTTTCTCCACAGGGAACATATTTCACTCTTATCATATAATGAAGCTGCATTATAAGTTTTTATACCACACCTTATTTACAAGCGCAACACAGTCATCACATTCATGGTTTTTAAAGAATAGCCTTCAGAAGGAGAAGGAAAAATAAATACTTTCTTCAAAGCAAAATTCTTCTCTTCGCTGCCCCTTTAAGATTGTCTCAAGTTCTGTCACTCATAAACTGGTTGGCTGTACTTTGATATTGATACTCTGCAATATTTAAGGGGGGGGGTGTTTTTTTGGTTTTGTTTGTTTGTTTGTTTTTGATAAGCAGCATAGCCTTCTATCAGCCTGATACAAAACCAAGCAGTATCTGGAGGTGGAGGCCCCTGTTTTCCAGACACATCGATTCTCATCAGTCTCTCTGCATGAAGGAGATGAGATTCGCCTTTGGCAGCACTGTTAATGACAGGATGTACTTCCCAGTTCTCCTGGTAACTGCAACTACGTACTTGCACCAAATGCCCCTTTCTTGCTGCTTCATTATGCAGCAGTCCAGTCTGGCTGCACAGCTTGGTCCTAACGAAGCAGCCTGGGATTCCACGTCAGGCGCCTCCTACCTCTGCGTATCTCCTAAGCGTAGCATGTACCAGGATGAGCGCTTCCTAAACTTTCTGGGTCTACAGCTTGTATAATGGCCTAAGAGGTTGGTACAAGCCAGAATTTCTCAGAATAAAGACATCTTCAAGCTAGTGTTTCCCAGATTTTTAGAAACCATTAATCTCTCCCATCCTCTTTTTTCTGCTCATGTCCATCTGAGTTGTTAGAAATCTTCTTCCTATAGAAAAGGATCATGAAAATCAGACTTAATTACTGCCTGTAAGGGAATATACATTCACTTCTCTGGACTGGAAAAACTCAGTTGCTGACCAATTAAAGGTAGTTAGCAGATTCGGACCGGTAATTGCAGGCCACTCTTGCTGCCTCCTTCCTGCCGGCACTGAGCAGCTGCTGAATGCTGTCATTTATCAGAGCTCGGCTCCCTTTATGACCTTCTGCTGTCTCCAATGGGATCACAAAATCAAGAAAGTCTTATCCTCAGAGCTGAGCAGACCTCTTGCAAGCACAGGAATTTGTGCACAGAAATAGTGCATAGGTTTAACATAATTTTTTGCTATTTGTTATCTCAGTTAATCTGAAAGGAGTCTGATGCAGCTGAGGCTTCAGCCTTTATTTCCATAATAAGCATCCTAAAATACCTACAAGTAGCAATTCTACCACTTACAGGAATAATATAGATCTCAGAAATATAAAGTACAATGACCTTCCGTTTTCTTATTTCTAGGTCTGAATCTCTTCCTTAAAAGCACCCCCCCCCAACCAAAAAAATCTTTCACTTGCATCTCATTTGAGTTCATTAATGAAAGACAAATGCAAAACATGAACAAGTTTGATGTAAGTGTAATAAAGCATTGTTTATTCTGTTAGTATCCTGACAGACCAAGATGAGGATATCTTCAACAAGCAGACTTCCACGATAGTGTATAAGCATGGAGAAGCATATAATGATTTTTCTCCTGTATGTTTTCTCAGTCTCCAAATATTAGGTATTTAGTAATCCCCAACAGATTCTCTTTGTCATAACTTTCTCCACTTTTGCTTTGAAACCATGTAAGCTTCCAGGAGCCACAACATTCTGCAAGGAGAATTACAGTTTAACAATCTTGTAAAAAGAACCAACTCGTTTATTTTTGAACGTTGTAACTGACAGCTTCATTAGACAGCTAGTACTGTCATTGGAAGCCACAGTAAATAGTCATTGCCTCTTCACTCTCTTTGCCACTGATGAATGTACAGACTTAAATCAACTTCTCCTTCAGTTGTCTCTTTTCCAAGATGAAAATTTCTGGGACTGTCTGCTTAATGATTCCTTGTCTGGAAGCTGTGCCATACTTTCAATTGCACCTGTAACCCTCCTCTGAATCTCCTCCATTTTTTTGGTGTATCTTTTGAGATTGACGATCATAATTTGTTGCAGCATTCAAGTTGCATGCATATATAGACAGTAGCTTAATCACATTCTCTGCTTAATTTCATCATGATACATGGCATTGTTTGCTTTTTTTGACCGCTGCAGAGCTCGGGGCTAATGTTTTCCTGTTATTATCTATTGTTACATTATGGTGTTATTCCCCTGCGGTAATAGTCAGACTTTATTATTTTAAACATAAAATCTGGGGTTTACCATGTGCATGGCTTTTCATAACAATTTCACCAGCCATCATTTTGGTGTCCACTCACTGGGTTGCATAGACTATATGTATACGTAGCAAATGATTATAGTTATTACACCATTGTAAGGTAGAGAGACTGGTTGGCATGGCAAGGCTTATATCCTTATGGCTAAACTCTTCTTCTCTCCCCTGCCTTCCTCCAAAGCAGGGTTACCATGTCCGTATCATCTACAAGAAATCGCCCTGGTCTTGGTCCTCAAACACTGACAGGAATTTTCTGGGAGAGTGCCAGTTGGCACAGGCTAAACTGATGTTAGGGACAGTGAAATGGTATAGGTAATTACACTGCAAAAGCCAGTTTCCTTGCCAGGTGAAGTATATTAGTATAATCATAGTCATAAGTTCCTTTTGCAAGCCTTTGCAGTGGGCCCTTCGCTTTGTGATGCTGAATGTCACTTGCAAAGTTTTTCACCTTGATATTCAAACCTGTTTTCAGTTTATTTATAAGTTGAACAGTACTAGCCCTAGTACAGATCCCTGTGAAACACTACAACAGACCTTATTTCCCTGTGAAAACTCGTTATTTACTTCTTCCTGCTGGTTCCTGTCATTTAATCAATTACTGATATACGCAGGGACCCTCACTTCTAGCTCGCTAGCTCATGGCTGCTTAAAGGCCTTTGGTGAGTGACCCTGTCAAGAGCCTGCTAGAAGTACAACTAGATCATATCAAAGATGTCAAAGCTGTCCAATACTTGATAACTCTTTCAGAGGACTCCAATAGGTCTGTGAGGCAAGACTTCCCTTTCCAAAAACTATACTGACTTTTCCCCAGTATGTCTTTATAAGAGTTGCTAACAGTCTCACTGGTTTGGGCCTCAGACTTTGACCCTGCGACTTGTCCCTGGTAGAAGCGAAAGCATTTTTTAAAAGTTGGTGTTGATACCTTGGTGTTGATACCTTGAAACCCTCGAATATTAAGGATGTTGAAGTGAAACGTTAAAGAAAATAATGAATATTTCAGTAGTTTCATCACTGAGATTTTTAAGATTCCTGATAGTATCTGTGAAGTCACTGCCATTTAATACAACTTGAAAACTCACTGTACTGAAATCAGATCTCCTCATGAGTCCCTGGTTAAATAAATTAAAAAAACCCCAAAACAATCTCACATTTAATCCTTAAGGGTTTATAAGCCCTTTTGTTTTCACCTGAAAACTGTGACAAATGAACCGCAGAACACTGGGTAGCCAGAAGCATAGCACTGATGCTAAAGTTTTTCATGGAACTTCCCAAACAAGTTTTCATTTTTTAATTATAGCAGTTTGTTAAAATCAAAATGTTTCCCCAGCCTCTGATGAAAGGATGGAAATGGTATCACACAGATACATGGCACTGGATGTTGGGTGTATATGCTGTTCTAGTGGAGCCCCTTTCTGCTATTTGTTTCCTAAGGGTTTATGCTCTCCCCCAAGAGATAGTAGCCTAGATGTGGTCAGGCAAACTCCCTCTGGTGCTTGACAGTCTTGCAGAGAAGCCCACCAAGGACTCCGATCAGTAGCTCAGAGTTTGGCTTCCATGCTCAATTTCATATTGGAATTTTGATTACTTAAAGTTTTAAAGCCCTCTGGAGAAAGAAATCCTCTAAAAAGTAATCTTTTTTTTTTTTTCCTTGTTGAGGTTTCAAGATTTCCTATAGTATTTCCTGAGTTTGCCCTCCTCAAATTTCTGCCATTAGTGCAGACTTTATATGTGGTTTATTTCTGTTACCATGATAGGGAACTTCAGAAGACTTCTGATCCATCTGGAACTGGGTCTAAAGATGGGGAATATGTCATCTGCATATGTATTTAGTTGTGTAATCATGCTATGATGAGACTGCAGTTGTTATTACTGATACCAACTGTTTTATTATTTGGTTCCTTTGTTTTTAGCAACCAGAGACAGAAATAACTAGTTTATTTCTCTTAAGATACCAGTTAGTTTTCAAATGATGGGATATGTTTCCTTTAGTAAAATTTGAACCAGACTTGAGAGTTTAATAGTCTGTATCTCAGTATGAATTCCCAGAGCATTCAGATTTTCATGTGATTTATTTGGATTAATTCAAAACACATGTAGTACCTTCCGGATAGCATTCCAGAATTACCCCCTATATTTTCCTGCCCTTTTCATTAAAACTTGGTAAGAAGCAAAAGATGTAACTACATGAAACCCTGTACATGGTTCCAGTTACAGAGTGAAAAAAGAGTCAAAATACGCCTGAAAAAAAAGTTGAGATAACAAAGCATTTGCTTTATATTGTCTGCTCTAGTATTTTTTGTCTACCTTTGCCTGAAATGGCAGGGCATAGTCAGCTTTAAAAATTTCTTGCATAAACTCAATTGCCTGTGACTGTCTCCCTTCCTTCTCTCATTCCTAAAAGATGAGGCAAAAGGGTACATGAGGGACCATAGTTTTGGGCTCCGTACTGCTACAAGAAGTCGTAAAATATCTGGCTTCATAGAAAACAAACCAACTCAATCATGTAACAGGAAAAAAGGAAGTCCATAGTTAATCTGTGCATAGGGATGTGCATGTCAGTCACCTTTTCTTGATCTTTTCTTGGTTTATGTAGGAATACATATTTTACATGAAACAAATTTATACTTCCTACAAGTTAATTTCCTCCCTCTTTTTAGCTTTGTGATTCCACAATCAATATTACAGCCAAATTTTGATGTCACTTTTTAGTAGTATGGGTGGGGGTACACAGCATCAGTGAAACAGTATCATTACTACTGTCAATAAAGCATGCTAAACTGCCCTTTTTTCCCTGACTCTGAAGAACTGTCATTATATGCACTATCCACAGGCAGTTCTTCATGGAAACGAATGTACCTTCATCTAAATCTCGTTACTACAGTGTTGATTTTAAAATAAACTTTTTATAGTAACAGTTACTAATAAATAGAGTAAATAATAATGATCTGCATAGTCAAATGCAATTGTCCTATTGCGATTCTGGATGCTGCGAAGGGAAAACATGCTGCAATGGTATAATTGAGATGGGCATCATGATATAACAATTTTAAGTTAGTTGATATAAGTCCAACTAATTTTTTAATTGTATAACCTAGCATCTTAATGAATGTTGAGGAAGAGCTGTTTTTAGTAATAAAGTGCTAAACAAAGCCTGTAGAAAAATTCATTTATATATACCTACCTAACATCAATATTTTATATAAAGGTAATAAGAAAGCAATAGGAAGGATTTTTGAGTGAAATAAAGTCTGTCTTCTAGCTGACACAGCTGAAGTCATTGAATAGTGCTGCTGAATTTTTCATGAACTTTTTTTGCCAAGAATTTTATTTCTAGTTGTCTCACAGCAGCATGCATAGAGACATGGAGAAAATTGAACCTGTTGTGTAATGTGGAATTATGCCTATATGTTAATGTAGAAGAATGGTGGTATGCCTCCCATACTTGGGAAAGCAAAATCCAAACTCAGAATTAAATTTAACTGTATCTATAAAGCCAACATTGTTTGATTACTACTCTTACTTTAGGAAAAAATCTTAAACCTTAAGAGTTTAGGCTCTGTCAGGATTCACTATTTTGTGTTGATTGATACCTTTTAACTGTTTCACTCTTTTCTCACTTTTACCGTGTAATAGAACATCTTTTATTTTACAGGAATGATTTTTTTCTTCTAAAAATATTATATGTCTTTTAATTCTTCCAGGATATGTTCAAAAATTTCCTGAAGCCAATGCATGTAAGTCCATGGACTTTCAACTAGGTCACAGTTATGCTAAAGGTTTTAGAAGAACAACTGAAATGACTGTTTATTTTTCACTCACGGTTCCTAATAAAGTAATAACAGTGTAGGATCTTTCTGGTTCCTTTCTGGTCACTTGTCCAGAGAGTAAGTTAGACCAAGTGCTTTCCATCAATCCTCTGTTTATTGTTCTCCTTCATTTTGTATTAACAGCACGGCTAAAATAAGGAGCAATCCATGAGAGTATTTTATGTTCCAGTTTTTATAGGTACATGATAGACTAATGTTTAAGATATTTCAAAAATATTCTAGCTACAGTCCTAGCTGGGAAATGCATGTCTTTTTATAGAATGTAGAGATCTGCAATATACTTGCATTTTGCAAGAAACTTATAAAAAGCTTGGTTTTATTGGCTGCATTTATCACTGTTAAGCAGGATCTGGGGGAAAAACAGAGAGGCTTGTGTTATTTTTTTTGGTGTTAAGGACATGATGAGTTTTCTTATTATTGAATACTAGATATGTGTGATCCAAAAGAGGGAGCCATAACATTATACTATATCTTTCCGCTTCACGAGACAGTGAAACTGCACAGAGTCTTTTATTCCTTTTTCTTAATTGTACTTAAAGATGATGTTTGCTCTGAGGTTTTTTGGGTTTATATGAAAAGCATATAGTTCAGAACTAGATAATACATGCTAATAATCTCATTGGAGCTGATTGAAATGGTTGTACTAAAGTCAAATATGCTTAAACAAGAGAAAAACGTCCTGTCATTAAAAAAAAAAATCAGATTAATTTCTCTTGCTCTTGATTCCACCACATGCTTTTTTACCAATTTCGAGAAAAGAGTTTAATCTCGCCTTACTCATTTCCCACCTTATGAAATGGAAATACATAACTATTAAAGAAGAGTGTTTGAGGTATTTGCTAAAAATACTTCAATGTTTTTCTCTGTAAAAAGTGAGATTGACATAAAATATCACTTTTAAGAACTGATGAGATGTCCAGTTCTATGAAACCTTTGCTTGGAGGAACACAGTACTCATAAAGGCATTATTTTATTTTGGAAGGCATGGACTAGATTGCCTTCGTATCTGGAAGGTCAGTGAACTAGGGTGTATCTGAAAGAGCAGAACAGAAAAGCGCAGAGTGATCAGTAACGCTTGCTTTACTTTTGCAATTTGTTTAGAGCATTCTCTTTGCCTCTTCCTGATAGTTCTGTGTACCACATGGGGAGTCCAGCACACCCCAGTAAGCCTATGTGAGGAGGGACTTCTGGTATTTTTCATGTTGGAGAAGCATTGATAGTTGTTTAATCCCTTTCTAATATTTTTGAACTGAAGTATAGGTTTGATTTGCCTGTTGCTTTACAAAAACTCTCTTGCTGATTTGGCTATGACCATATCTCATTATTCGGTAGTGATGTAATTGGCAGAAAGTAATGTTAATGTTGATATTTGGTAATCAAGAAAAGACAGGCCGAGTTAAAACCCTAGAGAGGTAAGTCCAAATACAAATTCTGTGCTTGAAAGCTCATATGCTCAGTTCTATATGAAATTATATATGAAACTTGTGTGAAAATATATGTCACTGCTTGTATGGAATGTGATTTTTTTTCATCGCTTCTAGTATTTTTCTTTCTTATTCGTAAGTAAAATTAAACATCATAGCCTGCATGTTATCTAAACCATTACATCTTTTCCTGTGTTTTTGGTTTGTTTTTTTATTTTAGTGAAGCGAATGCTGAGTAAATCAGAGAAGAGGAAGACAAGTGCAGGGAGGGGAAAGTGCAAGTGTATCGAAGAGAAGAGGAAAGAGGAGAAGAGAGAGGGTACAAACACTTGAGAACAAAAAAGCTGCAGGAAAGGAAGATAAGTGTTCTTCAGAGAACTGTACAAAGTTAAATGTGAGCATTCCATTCATAGCATATATTTGCTAGATAAAGTTTGGCTGACCATTAGAATCGCTGTTTTCAGTTATTCAGTTCAAGAAACCTGGATCTGACTTTTCCAGAGCTGCTGAGTATCAGCAGGTCCAGAAATTAAACAAGTTTTATGAATGCTCAGCAACTCTGAAAACAGTCTATGTACCACTGGGTCTATTGTTTCCTTTATTTTGAGATCCACTGAACTTTTCCGTCCCTAGCTTTTTCCTCATTGGAAATATATGTAATTGTAGTACTTTATCCATGTATTTTAAAAGCCTGTGCTACTTTTTGTGGAACTTCGAAGATACACATCTGGGAATAAGCATCGTTCACAGAAATCAGTATTTACCACAGTGGTATCTGAAGTTACCTAACAGTTTCTACTGCAATATAATATATAGATAAGTTTTAGGAAAACTTCTGTGTTATTGGGGTTATGATAAATTTTAAGAGTGACTCCATTGCAAAGTAGACAAGTAAGACTGCAGATTTTTTTGAGAAAAGCAACCAACTGAATAAAGCATGACAAAATAAACATTCCACCTTAAAATAATTCAGCTGAACAAAGCATCTAGGCAGTTTCTTCTTCACTCCAAAATTCTTTAGATAGTTTCTGCTTATCACATTTTATCACTTAAGGTCAATCCAGCCTATGATGCACCTTGTTGGAACATCTTGTGACTTAGCATCCCAATAATTTGCTCCAACAATACATTTGAACTTAAAACTTGAAAAAAAGAGAAGACTGTTTACAGCTATTTATGTTCAACAAGTTATTATTATTATTTCTTAAGAGTTGTTCACCTTTTATAATTTACTCTCATTACCAGTATTTTCCCAAATTTCCTATAAAAGAGAACTTCTTTAGTTGGTATGTTTTAAAAATCGATGCTTTTCAGTTTTAGTATCAGTATTTAATGAGATTTTATTATATTGCCTCACAATATGTAAACAGCTTTCCACTTCACCACTTCTGTTGTGACATGGTATGTTTTAGTAGTTAATATGAAATAATAAAACCACTTTCATTCTTGAAAGCCTTGTTATCTAACACAAAATGAAATACTTTGTCTTAATTTCCAGATTGAACCCCCCTCCCACTCTTGTTATAATGAGAGTAAGTAATTTTGGACAGAAGTTAATTTCATAAAATAAAAAAAAATCTGTTATCTGCCATTAAGTCATCATAAAAGAAATTATGAGCTTGAGGTTGAACCTATTTCTTGATTTTTAGCTTTCCTTTCTGGTCTTGATGAATACATAAGAAAATACATTTGCTAACACCAGCTTGTGGGTGCTGAAATTATAACAGACAATGCATTGAAAAATATACTACATGTGAAACTTCCTTCATTTGGATGTGAGCCCTGTGAATGTAATTTAAAAAAAAAGTGCTTACTCCAGCCATATTTTTACTTTCTGTTTTCCTTGTTAACATTTGAAAATATGTTCATGTTTTCTCCAATTATGGTCACTGAAATTCTTTTATGTGCCATCAGGCTTACTTTGAATACTCCATTACCAAGTCAAAAACATTCATACTTTCAATTTATTGTTTTGTTTTAATCATGTGAGTCTTCTGTCATACAGTGAATTATGATTAATACTTAATTACTGCTTGTTTTCAGCAGAGGTTGTATCTTCACCTACACTAAACAGCTGGTCTAATAAGAATTTAGGTAGTTACTGCATAGTTGGAATTCCCGGTCTCTGGTGGTTTGTCTTACACATGCACAATTATAATTTTGCTTTTTCTTTCTGAAAGCCAATGTATTCTGGATTTTTCTGATGTGTTTATTTCAATATCATCTTTATTTTGGCATGCATTCAAAGCTTGAGTGTGGTAAGGCACTCTTTATTGCCATGCTTCTTTCCTTCATCACTTACACAGGACAGTATTTCAATCAGCATTTAATCTTTGTAGAGGTGTTTGGTTTTTTTCTCTGTTGCACATACACTATATTCGCTCTGCTCAGGTGTGCTGTTCTAGTCTTTGCAGGAAATTTCAGAACTTTCTTCCAAGTCATGTAGGTCAGTAAAAAGATTCTGCTAATTTCAGTGGCTTACAGTTAGGTTTTTGTTGTATTTCTGTAGTTTTTCTGCTTTTTGTCTGGCATTAGTCACTTAGTGTCTCTGCTTTTTAATGAAATTTTCTTTAATGGTATATGCATTTTAATGCCTTCTAGAGTAATGGCTTCTTCAACACGTGTTACTAATGTATACATTTGATTTTGATTTTGTAAACCAAAGATTTCTTAGCCCTGTGTATAATTTCAAAATCAGTACTGTATGCTTATCTATTTTTTAATTATGCAGTACTCAAGTATAACTTTATTTTATCTAATAAAAGAATTTATCACTTTTATAAGCAATATGTTCACAGTATTCTATTTACGCCATTTTAAGCTATACTGAAATGATATTTCAATCTCATTTTGATAGCTGAAAAAGCTGTAATTTCCCTTTCTTGCCTAGCTTGTGCAGAAAGAAGCCTCTTTACACTATTTGGATTTTCCTCTAACTTTGTCCTCTAATGTATCAGAAAACGGTATTTGTTGCCAATTTGCAATACCGTTTCCTCTAACATTTACCTTGCAAGGAACATGGAGTCACTCCACTTACTTGTTTGAATGCTGATGACTTATGTGCAGAAGATAATACATTTTAAAAAAATAATTATCTAAATAATTTTTTTCACATATTGTATGTAAATTGGCTTTGTCATGTAATATTATCTATTTACTTACATTGTATTCACACGTATATTATACAAATTAATGTGGATTCTGCACACGTAACCACCCCTGTGCAGGAGAAGATTGTGAAGAGGCTGGAAAGAAAAAATTCGTATCATTTATCGTTAGTCCCGATTACACAATAGCTGACCATTCCCCAGCTAGTTTGGTTGCTGTTGCCCAGCCTGTGGGCTCTGGTGTGGGTCAGGTACTTGAAGCATTCCTGAAGAAGCTGGTGCTCAGCTGCATAGCGAATTCTGCCCTTTCTGTCCCTTTGCAGCTCTCAGGTCCTCTGCTCTGCTTATTAATGACCGTGACAGTATTTCCTCCCTTTATAAAGATTGAATCTAAATGTTACCGATGTCCATGGGAATATTCAGCTAGGCCATGTTGAGCTTTCCATCAGGACTATGTGCACTTCTGTTGTTTACCTGGAGCTTATGCTTAACTGCTTTCACAGAACACTTTGAAATACTTTGTTAGTTACTGACTGGTAATTGGTAATTTCTGAGGGGCACCACGTGAATACCAATTTACTTGGTCTCTAATACAACGCTGTCCTTCTTTCAGTTCAGTGATAGTAAGATAGAACCGTACCATTACAAAGACATTACATATAATGTGCTAATACTATTTATATAATTTTCTCAGGTTCTAGTATTTCTTCTTCAGTATTTAATTTCAGTATTTTATTCTGTGGTCAATGAGAAAAACTGTTATTTAAGTTAGTGTATTTTTTTTTTACTGAACAGTAGGCTATAACTCTGTTTATACTCTCCTTTTGTATCAGTAATTTAACAGTACTTCAAATTCAGTAGTAAATTATTTGGTTATTCTTAGCTCAGCTGAAGTCAAAGACAAAACTTGAACTTAAGCAATGCAGGCTTATATCCACACAAGTTTCTGAACTTGTTAATAGCTTCGTATTAAAATATAATGGTTAAAACTTCTAATTTTTAAAACTGCACTGTCTGTGCCTTCCTGTCTATTCTCCTGCCCTTCAGATTTATTAGTGATAGCAAAATCACAGCAAAGTATGAATAAAAAATTCTCCACTCTCAAGTCCTTTCACAACCTCTCCCTTTTTGTGCTTCCAGTATTTGCAGTATATGAACATGAAGCTACTTAGGCCACATATCTTTTTTTAAAAACCTTAAATCTGTTGAAAATGCAGTAGACAAATAATTGTTCTAAGTTGTTTCCTTTTTGATTACTATGGTTTACAGACACTGTAAATATTTTCCATCAGGAAAGTGGGATTCTGTACGACAAATTTAAACCTACTTGTAATTGGCATATATATTTTTGTATGCATTTCTTAGAAATAAGCTCCTTCGAAGTCTGCAGACTCACAGGGTAAAAAATACGCACTTCAAACAGTGTACCCCTAGCAAGCTAGGTAGTGTTGTGTTATGTGAGAACCGGGATCAGTGTCTTTAATTTACAAAAAATAAATTGACTTTCACTTAAGTAATATGCAATATTTTCTGTGTTGGGGGAATGCAGAAATATTATTAGTATTTCTATTAGTTAATTATTACAATTTTTGCCAGGCAGTCACTATCAGTGGACATAAATATAATAGAAGAGTATATAACTCACAGGTGGCCTGATCAATGACTGCCCTAATAGGATGTCCAGTGATGTGGGAGCATGTACTTAGGCCAAGTTGGATCCGATGCTTTAGCCCAGTACCTGGCCTTTCCTGAAGGTCTATTAATGATGGAGTACAGACAATGGTGATTGTTAAGACCTTCTGAATCTTTCATTGTTTGAATATCAATGAAGTGTTAAGACAAACGTGATGGTGACATTAATTCTTTTGGACAAGAGGTCAGTGAGACTTGAAGTGGGAGGAAGGGCCTTCCCCTCCACTTGCTAAACCAGTTTGGTCTCCAGAGCAAAGGGAAAGGATTTTTCACTGACACGTCACCCTGTGGTGGAGGGTGCCACTCTTTTTCCTCGCTTCCCTCAGAATGAGAACCACTCAGAAACCTTGTCCTCTTCGCTGTCCTCTCTTCAAACCGGCAAGTCTCTCTGACCCCACAAAACTCAATAGTTCTCCGGCTCAAACCACAGTAAAGACACAGCAAGGCCAGTTGCTCCAGAAGGCAGTGAAGTCAGGCCCTAGGGAGGGGTACAGAGTATGAGAAGAGATAAATGTTGGAAAAGTTATGATACTTCTGTCATTCTGGCGGATAATAATGTTGGTAATTGGCATCATGTAAATTAAGATTTTACTGGGATCTTGAGGTATTCCTGCTCAACAGCAGGTGCACTCTACTAAATTATAATGCACCCGACTCTCTGTCCTGGTTTTGGCTGGGATAAATTTCCCCCCAAGTTTATATACTGACTATGATGTTCTGTGGTATGGAATGTCCCTTTGGCTAGGTCGGGTCAGCTGTCCTGGCCGTGCTCCCTCCCAGCTTCTTGTGCACCCCCTCGCTGGCAGAGCATGGGAAACTGAAAAATCCTTAATTTACGATAAGCGCTACTTAGCAACAACTAAAACATCAGTGTGGCACCAACATTATTCTCACAGTAAATCCAAAACACGCCGTACCAGCTACCAACAAGAAAATTAACTCTATCCCAGCTGAAACCAGGACAGTCTTACTAGTAAGTCAACTCCAACTTTTTAATTACATTTATTTATGCCCATAAATACATGTATATAGATAAGTAAAGCATATGTATATTATTGCATTTAAATATTGAGGGTTTTTACACTGATTATGTTTAAATTTCTTTTGTATGTAATTTCATAGAACTGTGGACAATAAACCAAATGAACACTGAACTGACAGATATTTCTTATTAAATTCTCTGTGAGATAAACCTCAAATTTTAACATCTATTCCTAGCATTAATGAACATGGCTGGCAAAGTATTAAGATACATCAATTCTCAGACACAACAGTTGAACATACCATATGGTAACATTCCATTTCTTGAGGAAAAAAAATATTATAATACGTGCTGCCTCCAAAGATGAACACCATTGTATTTCAGGGCAAATAACAGTTCTTCACCTTTTGAATGGGATAGGTGCTGCTGTTTGTCACCAGCACCTGAGAAAACAATTGCTTGTAAATGGAAGTGGTAGTTTTGTCCTATGACTAGCTTTTTATTTAAATCTTAACATCTACAATTCTCTTTTTTATAAATAGGACAAGAAATTTTGGATGCTCTGTGGCAATTCTGAAAACCTTGTACTTCATTCACTATGCCTTAGAATTAGCCACTACAGACCAGCTGGAAAGGAGAGAGAAAATGTCTGTATCTTCCTTGTCCTTCCTGTCCTTCAGATACCTGATAGTGACCACTGGGATGGAAATTTCTTTTTAAAAGGAGCATGCCCACATCACTTGACCTGTCAATTATCAGGATAAAGCTGAATTTCAGGAGCAATTAAGTAAAGGAGGAATAAGAAGTCAACTTTGTATTTGCATTGTAAAGGGACATTAAAATGAAAGTTATCAGAGGGAATGCTTTGTCTGCCTTGAGGCTGATTATTTAGATGACTGTACAGTAAGGCTGAAGATATTCTGAAAACTGTATTGTAGCAACAAGATTCCCGGTTTCCTGAATCTTTGCTCCTTGAGTTGAGAAGCAGTGAGACAAGCTGAAAACCTCATTTTGAAATAGTTGCTTAAATTTTCTGAAGGTAGGAATTTTGTCAATACATGTAATCAGGTAGAAAGTGTATGGGTATTAGAGTAAATACAGGTGCTTCACTGAAAGTAATCAGTCATGTCATATAATTCTATTAAGGTGATTTAGTCATCAGTTCCTCTTTCAGGGAATTCTTGCCTCGATACAAGGTTATTGAATGAAGCGGAAATTGTTTCCTGAAAATCTTGAAAGAATAAGCTGGCGCTGATTTGTTGGTGGACCCTGGGAACTACCAGCCAGTCAGCTTCACCTCTGTGCCTGCTATGATCATGGAGCAGATCCTCCAGGAAGACATGTCAAAACATATGGAAGGTAGGGAGTTGATTAGGGACAGCCAACATGGCTTCACCAAGGACAGATCCTGCCTGACTAATCTAGTGGCCTTCTACAATGGGCTGACTGCATCAGTGGACAAGGACCTACAGATGTTATCTACCTGGACTTCTGTAAGTCCTCTGATATGATACCCCACGACATTTTTGCTACTAAATTGGAGACATATGGGTTTGATGGTTGGACTGTTAGATGGATAAGGAAGTGGCTGGATGGCTGCATCCAAAGAGTTGCAATCAGTGGCTCAATGTCCAAGCA
>JAVKLA010000028.1:9632854-9671994 GCA_034782735.1 Sagittarius serpentarius
CAAGGTCCTGCACCTGGCTCAGGGCAATTCCCAGTATCACTACAAACTGGGGGATGAAGGGATTGAGAGCAGCCCTGTGGAGAAGGATTTGGGGATACTGATGGCTGAAAAATTGGCTATAAGCCAATGACTTTAAACTGAATGAGTGCAGTTTAGATTGGACAGAAGAAAAAAATATTTTACAGTGAAGGTGGTAAGACACTGGAACAGGTTGCCCAAATAAGTTGTGGATGTGCTGCCATTGGAAATGTTCAAGGCCAGGTTGGGCAGGGCTTTGAGCAACCTGATCTAGTGAAAGATGTCCATGTCCATGACACAGGGGTTGTACTAGATGATCTTTAAAGGTCCCTTCTGAGCAAACCATTCTGTGTTTCTGGATTGATGACGTAGGCGCTGTCTTGCTATGTTTTCCTCTGATATTTACTGGCCTGGGTCTGCTGTTAAAGAACTGAAACTTGAAGCAGCCTGTGGAGTCCTTCTCAACTCAGAGCACATAAGCATCTTGCCTTACCCGATATTGGCTAGAACATATACCACTGGAGACCTTAGAATGCAAGTGCTTGCATCACTTTAATTACACTAATGCTGTGCGTATAAATATACATCTCCCTCTATATATTGCTATCATTATAGAGATATATTCACATAGAGATTTCTAGATCTCTATCTCACCTCTACCTCTAAAATTATATCAATAGCTATACAGATATAAATATACATACATGTATGCACATATACACGTGTGTATGTTTTCACCACAAGCAATGACATTTCAGGAATTTTTTTCTTGCCTACTAAACTCACAGGCTGACTAGCATGAAATTTAATTAGTGCTAATCAACTTGAGGTGAAGGAAGCAGAAAATTAATGTGACTCATTTATTTTCCATTCTACAGCAATGTCCCCCTATTTATGTTCCTTAAAAGCATGTTTTTTTCAGATTTCAGCTTTCAGTCTGTACAAATTAATGACTCTGATGCTATTTCACAGAAAGGATATAGACAAACTACAACACTCATTTTGGTCCTGTTTGTACTGTAGCTGCCCACAGCACTGCATTTAAAAAGAGCTCAAATCAAGTAATCCAGAATCTTATGCTGGTTTACACAAATCTTTATGCTGCTTCAACTTTGTGAATCCACTCTTGAAGCTTTGGAGAGGAAGACAACCTGCCTGCCTGCCTCCCTGCCTTCCTCCTCCAGAGAACTGGTGATTCTTCCTGCCAGGTTGGCAGTGTTTCTTCTAGCAGCTCTAGGCATGTCCTTTAACAGTTACATCAGGCTGCTTAATGTATGTTTCTGCCCTGGCTTTGTATCGTTTGGGACCCTTGTGTGTAGGTCTTAGGAAAGTTCCCAGGGTAATGCATAGCATGTAGCTACTGTTTCAAACTTTCTGCACTTTCTGAAAAATATCACTTAGTTATCCTGAGTTTATGCAATTTTCTGCCTGTTAAAAAGTAGTGAAACTCTTTTTGAATAGAAGTTGGTACCCTCTCTATGTCATGAGACCAGGAACTTTAATCCTGTGCTGGTTAATCCTGAAGACCCATTTTAGTTCTGTTCAACACTCAAGCTGTGAATATATGCTACTCCTAGTGTTACACGCACAGATCTGTACACAAATGACACAAGAACTCTCTGGTCTCATATGCAATTGTTAGGAAGTTTTCAGATGTATATTTCCTTTGAAATCATCATTTATATATTACTTGCCATTACTGAGTATCTCTCTTGAGTAATCAAAGGTAACTGTGGTCCTGTGTCTGTGTGTAGCAGTGCAGTTCACTATTTAATCAGACAAATGCTTAGTAAACATAATCCTTGAAGTAGCTTAAAAAAAAAAATCTATTCTACCTGTAGGCTTTTAGTTTTGAGGAAGTATTATGAACTAGAATCTGAACATGTTGGGGACAGTAAAAGACAGAGGACTTTTATATACTTGAGAAATTTATTCTTTGTGAATCTATACTGTAGGGGTCTGTTAGACAAATTTGCTTTAAAATGTAAATGTGAATTGGATGAGTAAATATATAATTAGAGTGAGTAGCATTGGCAGGAGTGCTAAATCTTTCCTTCTAGCAGTGCTAACAGTTATGTTTCTGAATGGGCAAGACTGGGTATGTTTGTAAATCATTATCTGTTAGATTCAACCTTTTCAGATCTACATCAGACAGTATAAATGAGCATCTTTTATTTTACTTTTTGTTTCTTTTTTTGCCAAAACCATCAATCTATGGTGCAGTCTAGCCACTTCCTAATTTACTCCCCTTTTTGACTTCCCTGCTGCTGTTTTCTCTTTTCCTGAATGAAAGCTTCAGGGAAAGATTCTCAGTCAGTAGTTTTTTTGGCCACTTGTAGCTGAGAGCAGCTGTACCAACTTTTTAGAGAGCTTCATCTCTTTAATTGCCTTAAAAAGTAGTTAGAAGTACATTAAATACATGACATACTTTTGTATTTTGAAAGTCCTGTTGTTTGCTGCAGGGACTCTTTGCCATCGTGAGTAGTGAGGATTTTTCAGCAGCACTATGACTGGAAGAGCAGGCAGCACCAGAAGCTTGGATTTTATTAAAATGTGATAAATGCTATTAAAACATTACAAAACCCTTAGATGAAGTGATATGTGAGTTCTCAGCCTTGATACTACTACTACTTCTACAACTACTACTACTAAGAACAGAACAGTATCTTCAGTATCATAGATAAAGTTCTATCTCCATGAAGGAAAATGAAGAGACTAATTAATTTTCTTTAGAACACAAGGGGGTTTACTTAGTATCTTACCCCTAGAAAATATAAAAATACAATCCAGAAATGTGTCTTGATTAGGAACGAAGGCATGTATCACACAAATTTAAAACCCTTAGGAGCAAGATCTGGCTCAACTGCTGGTAATCCGTGGGGTGCAGATAACAGCAAGGAATAAAGAGTCTACATTAATTTTTAAACATATTTGCATTTTTCAAAAAGTCAGAATTCTCATTAGACGTGAAATTTCCTTTTACATTTTGGAAGCAAATGTAAGGATTATTGCAAATCTTGCAGGAAAGGGGAAAATGTTTTCTGTAACACAATATTTTTATTTTTACTCTGAGGAAAATATATATTTTTATCAGATAGAATCATTATAAAAACACAGATTCAACACTCATTTTTACTCTGGGTAAGGGAAAGGCACAAAAGCAATTTCACTGGCTTCAGTGGGACTAGTCTTATTGTAAAATGTTAGTCATTCTGAATAAGGGTTCCAGAATGTGGCACAAGCACAAACAGCTCTCCTGACAAATAATTTAAACAACTGCAAGAATTTCCTTTTAAAATAACTATGTTTTCCTGATTTTTTTTCTGTTATTGCACAGGCAGTCTCATTTCCATGAGATTTCCCACAACCAGCACTTATGCCTTAAAAATCAGAACTTGTTTGTAACAGTTTCCCACTACAGAACTTGATATTTGAATCCATTAGTATAAAGTATTATGATACAGAATAATGCAAATCACGTAAAAGTATTGTGATAAACAACAAAGGAAGTAGGCAAATTCGGCCAGAAAGTAGCACTGCAAACTTAAGCAAACCCATCTGAATCTTTTCTTTTTAAAAATATTTTATCATCCTTCTTATATTTCATATGAATTATGCTTGGGTTTATGTCTGTATGCATATATACATGTATAAATGTATGTATATGTATATATACGAAGAATTCTGTAAGTGAGCTGGGACAATTTTGATTTGTTAAATTCAGGTGTGAGTAGTTTACTGATGCCTTCTAATCACAGATAACCTATAACTGCTGGATTTTAAAATACTAATTTTCATTTTCACTATGCCTACTTTTTCTTTCAAATCAGAAGTAATGGGATTAACTTCACCCTTTCCCCAGCTCACACCTTTTTCTCTTTGCCTCTTCGTCATCTCCTCAGGAGCAAATACTGAATTATGGAATACAGAGGAAATAAAGAACAATTATTTTGGTAAGATCTTGAGCTGAGGATGTTAGATCATTATACTTTTAAAATTTCCTTTATTGAACACACTTATACAACCTGAAGTTTTATTGAATTCTTTTTTTAAGAGATGTCAAAATATAAATGTCAAATCCTGCACCACTGATTATCAAAGTAATTGATCATCATTTTCTGAAAGTAATGGCTAAATCTAATAATGTCTGTTTATATTGCTAGATAGGCTTCTATACATTATTAATTGTCTTCAACTGAACTATTAAAAATATGTAAACTGAGATAATCTCCTCATGACATTTGTTGTGTAGTTTGTCTGAAATGATGGAAAGGCCTGCTGTTTCCACCCCCAAACATAAAAGCATTACCCACAATTTTCTCTATTTCACAGGAATTTTTTCTTGGGTATCGTTTATAAAGAGCATGTTTTGAATTTGGATAAGTAATTTAGGAGCTCTTTCTCAATATACTTACATACAATGGGAAAATGCTTTCAGTATTTTTTGGAAATTGGAGTCTCTAAGCAATGACATGCATGGCCCAACACTGTAACATCCTTCCAGGCAGAATTTCCATGAAGCCGGTGGTTATTTCCCTTGAATAGGGTCTGTGAGGACAAAGCAACCTGAACACCATTTAGCACCTAGAAAATTTGTACTTACATAAACCTCTCTGACATTTGCATTTTCATATCTGGAGATTCTAATATGAATGCTGTGTTTGTGTGAGACAGGGAAGACTGAATCTAATATGATGTTGTCTTGATGTTGCTATTACTCTCACTACTAAAAGGTGTGAAATTTAAATATAGAAATTTGCATTTAACTGTCAAAGAAATACACTGGCCATCACTTGAGGCATTCCATTGTGCAGTTACAGAATTGTATTTCCAGAGGAACATACATGGCTGTTTATGGTGTTCTTTAAGTATTCAAGGCACATTTATTTTTAGAAACATTGGTGCATTCATACGGAGAAACTGGAGGACTGGGAAAGCGGAGGCCCTGTTCTACCCCTGGCTCTGACACTGAGCTACTCTGTAGCTGAGACCAAGTCAATTCACATCTCTGTGTAATAATCTCTGTGTACAGGATGAAGACAATGCCACCCGTCTCCTTTGTAATCTTTCTGAGATTGTGGAACGATTATAAATAATCTAGTTCACTTCCTATCTTCTCTGTAATTACCCTGCATATTATGCATTAAAAAAATTGTTTCTAAAACATAGTCATTTTAGAGCTTTCTTGTAAGCTGCAGTATACATCCAATATTTCTTCTTTTATGCTGAAGTTAGTAGCAACATTATCCTTGAAGTAACCAGCCCAGTTTCACTAGGATTTTGCACTGCAAACACATAGAATGATCTGATCAAGATATGTCTCTCCAGTTCAGTCATGCTTGGCAAGTAGGCCTCAATGCCGCTGGGGTTTTTTTATCATGATCAGTCGCTGAAAGTCAGGACGGTAACTTGCCTTTCGCCATTCAGCAATTTCCTATTTGCTTAAAAGGCAAAAGGAGAAAGTTATTAAAATGATGCTTGACTGCTTTTACAAAGATTCTTTTTGTTCATTTCCCTTTGCTTTATTTTCTTCTCCTCCCAACACCTTTTTGCAAAATTTTGGGTTTATTCCTACAAATGGCTTTTCATAAACTCTCTCGCTCACGTGCAGACCGCAGTCAGCTTTCGCTCAGACATCCCTATTCATCTTCAAATATTTGTGCTTCTGCAGATAGCATTTGCATGTAACACCTGCTGCAAGCCTTAGAAATTCAGGAGGCATTCTGATATGAGTGGGAGATGCATTTTTGTCTAGGCTTTGCTCTAGTTGCCTTCTGCAGTTAAATAGCACTGACTGCATGAAAGAAACGTATAAAATTATGTATCTCTATTGTCTTGTATGCAGGTCTAGATAGCCCAGTGCAGGAATTGAGACAATTTTTAAACAGTGGTCATTACTGAGTCTGGATTTTCAGTAAGGTCTTGCTGTATCTCCAGAACAGTTTGCAAAACTGGGAAAAGAAGGGGGAGGAGGAAGAAAAGGAGAACAGTTCTGTGTTTCTGTTCGTCTCTGAAAATAGGTGCAAGATTCTGCGTGTGTGTGTTACCCTATAACAAATGAAAATCCTGAAGTAATAATTGTTCCTTCATGTGTCCTGTTATCATCGGGCTTTGGACAGCCAACTGGAGACATCAGTCTTGTTTTATCTCCTGAACAAACTCATCCTCAGAGGAAATTGTCAGTCCTGTTACTTTCTAGCTCTGCCTCTCAGCGCTTCTGCCGGTAGATTCCCTGCAACCCGTGTTGCGCAGCTTCAGAAACCGTGTCCTGATGCCGGGCCACAAGTGAATGTCAGAATGAAGTTGTACGGTTCTTTCTGCAGCACTGTGGGTGATAACATTTAAACTAGTGGATTTAGGTTATGACATGTTGTTTGGCAGGTAAGTCGGGGAATGAAATCATCCTCATTGGCTGATCCAGTGATGAGAGGGCGTCCCGCCAACGCCACGCGACTGCCGCTGCCATCAGCCTGCTTGGGGAGCAGCGGCCAGGTGAGGGGAGAGCGTAGATCCCTGCGGACGGGCCGATGTCCGGAGGGGAGGACAGCCTCTTTGGAATCGTCACTGCTGCACAAGCGTGAAAATGCTGAAAGCCTGAAGTGCTTTTACCATGGAGCTGTATAAAGTGTATGGCAGAGCTGTTCTCCACATTTTCTCTTCAAACTGCAACTCTAAACTGATTTTTGTGTTTAGGTGAGACGTACTGGTTACTTATGCAACCTAATTTTTCACAATAACAGCTTCAAGACAGCCTCTGAAATGAAATACTCTACTTTATTCGTACAAATAAACATGAAAAACTTCGGTTGTTGAAATCACCCCATGAAGTTTAAAAAGACTTGACAACTATTTTAGGTAAAAGTTTAGTATGTAGTACTGATACAGTTACATTTCCCCATTTAAAATTAATCTTGTTCATCTAACTTTAAAAAAAAACAACAAAGAATTATTTCTTTCATAGGCATTTGATTGTATAACATGACCTTGTAAAAGTTCTATGTTTTTGCTAATAGCAAATCACATTAGCTGTAAAGATATTTAATTCTCTCTTGAATTTATGTTATTACACAGTGAAGGACAAATGACAGGACAATGTATTTTACCTGTCAAATTGACGCAGAGATAACAGTATGCCTTTTTTAAAACTAACGTAGTTCTTCCACAGAGTTCTTAATAATTGTAGAAAAAATACAACAAAGATTTCTAAACATTTAATTAGTCCATTCTCACTTTTTGGAATAGAAATTAACATTTCAGATGTGGAAAGTGACTTGGAAACTGTTATTTTTAAAGATCTGTCATTAGCAATTCCTATCATTACCACCAATATTATTTATCAAACAAAGCTTTTGATCCCGTTAGTGAAACTATTACAAGTATTACACTTGCCTTTGTATCCATATTTGTCCCTAACATGACAAACTAGTGTAGTACTCAGCAATGAAGCGTAATCCTGCTGTGATGTGAGTAAAATACGAGTTTTGTCTGACTTCAATCAGAGCAAGTCTGATATGTTGGTTGTAAATTTGTCTACTGAAAATGGAAACTATCCTAAGAAAATACCATTCTATTTTCTGACCTACTCCTGAAACCTGTAAGAAGGTGAGTGGCTGCTGTATGCACATTGCCACACAACTGCAAGGCATATCGATTTCTTTATAGTTTGTATGCATCATTCTTTGTTCGAAGCTCATACAGTGAAATTGAAAGGATGTGACTGCACGTTTCTTGCATGTGAAAAGAAAAAGCAAAATGTCATTCACTGGGCAACTGGTTTCTGCTGGTTACTTCAAATCAAGTGGTCAGTTTGACCTTTTATGCTTTCTGCCTTGCTTTCTATGCTAGTCTCTGATCATACATATTAGGCTGATAGGGCTGGTTGGTAGCACTTCTGGAAAACAGCCTTACACTTTAAGCCTGTTGACTTTGACTTATTGCTATGAATACCCGAAGGGACAGCTCCCTCAGATCTCAGTCCTTCTGAGCCCTGAGCTGCCACTTCCCCCTCTAACACAGATATTGAAAAAATACTAATTTGCTACTCCCACTAAAGAAAAACAAAACAAGGCATTGGTACTTCATTCTCAGTAGTAGTAAAGACCTCTTCCTTTTTCATCCTTCTTAATTGCATTTGTTTTGATTAGACATTTTCAATAAAAACAAATGTAAAAGAAAGAAGAGGAAGATAGCTTCTATCTGGACAGGTGAAAAAGCATCCTGCACAAAAGTTAGGCTATATTGTTATGGCTATATTGCAGTAAAAACTGAATAATGTCTAATAGTATTGCCAAACAGCATACACATTGCTAGCTTTCTAATATGCACAAGCCGTTGTCATACATACAGCAACAGAAGTTTAGATTTGATCAATTTAGTATAATTATTTTCTTTCTGAACTGTATAAAAGAAATCTCCCCAAAGTGCTCTGCTGACCCTGCCCCCCACCCCCCTTCCTAAAAAGTATCTGTAAGGCATCTGTAATGGTTTAGACACTTTTAGAGAAAGCATCTGCTCTTTTGCTGCCAGCAATTTCAATGCTAAAGAAAGTTAATCTACTCACCGTGTCTGTCAGCGTGAGCCTAGCTCTGTCCGTCCAGCGCTGCTTCTCTACCTGCTTCCTCCCTTCTGCCTGTTACTGTATCTCCAGCGCTGTATGTACTTGCATCTGACTAGGGCTCCCTCTCTCCCAGCATCACTTTTAAGTCAGGCAGGCAGGGAGCTGAAGCCAAAGGGACTCTCTATCTGATTGGTTTCTATTCAGTGCCTCTGATTAATAAGAAACGTCCCTCACGGAGAGAGATGTTGCTGCTGACAGAGCCGCAGTGCTCAACATGAGCAGGTTTGGGGCTGGGGGGGGGACAGGAGGACGGCTTTGCCAGCCACACAGCGATTTGCAAGTGAATGCAGTGGGAGGGTTCAGAGAGGAGGGCTTTGTTAAGGACCCTCTTATTAACTGAAGCTTAAACACAGAGTCTCATGCTACCAGCTCAATTTGTGTTTTCAGTTTTAATAATAAGAGTAAAGGCATGTCCATAACCTGTGAATTATGTGGAGAAAAAATTTACTCTAATTACCTACACTAGCAATACAGTGCCATTTGTGTGCACATACTCATGGAATAATGCAAAGTTATCCTGTAACACTACAGTGACAAATGATTTTAAGTTGAAAGAAGACCAGTGTGGGAGATTTCCCCCTGTACTCAATAGGTTTGCAGCGCTAGTGTCACTTACGGCTATTGATAATGATGGGCTTGTCACTGTACCTGAAAGTGGATACAATACAAAGTTGCAAAGGATGTTTTGGGAATTGTGGCTAATGTTCAAGTCATTCACAGAATTACATAGCTTTGCCAGCAAGAGTAATGAATTTCCTCTTTCCTGGTGCAGCCTGTTTGGGTACAAGTAATCACTGCTCCCTACTATGTCACCAGATGTTCAATATTACAGAATATTGTGATTTGCTTGAACTAGCATCTTCAACTAAAGTATAAGATGTTACCTATTAAAATGGGAGAACTGGAGTATACCAAGTTCTGCTTTTGGATCTGCTATTTGTGCATTTTTGTGGGTTTCTGGGTACTAATGACTATTTCAGCCACTGACATATGATAAACATTTTCAATGGGACTTCTAGGAACTGGTACGTTGCAGTCACTTTCTGTACGAACGAACCCTGAAGATAGCTTTCATCAGATGTCTGTTGTGGGCACCAATAGAATAACATGAAATGACGGAAAGTATAGTTCTCTGGGCTTGTAGTGTAATTAATTTAGTACCAAAATTTCCTCTTAGAAAGATGGATCATGAAGCCAGCTTCTAATTATGAAATATCATTTGGGCTGTGGGTTCAGTAATTGGGGTGAAAGGAGGAATCTCTATTGTGGTAGAGAAAGTTTACAGTAACAAAAGGAATGTTTACATCAAATAGCCAATTGAGAAACCTAAGTAAATTAGTCCTTTTTCCTTATGCTTTTATTATTGCTTTAATACTACCATTGATGAGCTCAGCAGGCTCATATTCACAGTACGCTGTTTCTAATGAGAACCATTTCACCATTAGATCCCATTTGAAATGATTAAGGGATTGACGCAATTTGTATAGACATCAGTCAGAGCCTTTCCATTGATTTCACTGGCAGTTAAATTGGGCCCTGAACAAAATAAGTGTTCTCTGAGAATGCTACACGTCCATTAAAACAACATTTGCATATGTGTAACAGAGTGCAGAATTTGGTCTAATATTCTGAAAATCAAAAAGCAAAATCCAGACCCAAAACAAAATCAGTTACTCTACCTCAGCTAAAATGTATAAAGCAAAGTTTTAATCAGTATTTTCATCCCACAGTTGAACCACTTTAGCAGTGGAACTGCTGGAAAAAAATACTTAGTATAATTTTTGTCTCAGTAATTACATGGGAGAGTCAAAAGAAAAGCTATGGACAAGTGTGTATCTCTGATGCCCTGTGGTTCCAGTGCAGCCTTAAATCTTGGGGATCCTAAAAGATCTTTTCTTAATAGGAAGATGTCTGGATGATAAAAAGGCATGAGTAATGGCTCTACTTTTTCACTGTATTGGCTTTTTTTTCACTCTTTTGGCTGCTTTCTGGGAACATCGTGGCTACCCTAATCAGTATTAAGAGACTGTCCAGGTACAGAGGAGTCCCTGAACCTGGAGAGATGTACAAAGCATCTTAGCACAATACTTACTTGAGCTTTAGAAAGCATTATTCAGTGGCAGCTGGGGGACTGGCCTCTGCTTTAAAGGCAGGCATAGATCTGTTCAATACCAGGCAGAGGACACTCAGATAAATGGGAATGGCTCCATTTCTGTTGGTGCCATCTACAAGGTTGTAGTAAAACAAGCAACGTTATTTATATTAGACAGCATAATGCCTGCTCTCTCACATATATTTTTCATGGTGTTGTAAATATGGCACAGTAACTACTAAAAGGGAAAAAAATTGAAATTATGTGCTATACATTCACAAAAAGGAGGCACTTCCAGTGCAAACAGCCTTGCATGATGGGGGTAAAAAGTTTTGTAATATACACTGTAAATGGAATACACATCAAAAGTAGGCCAAAAAGGAAAAAGTGTAGGCGTGACAGCAAACAGGGAGAGATGGGTGGAAATCTGAGGCTGTGCTCTAACACACAGAAGGCTAGTCCATACAGGGGAGGAAAACAAAATGCTCCTTCTGAAAAAGAGTGGGCAATGGAAAGAGATATGGAAAAGCAGAAAGTGCACCAAAAGGGTAAGGCAAGATTCTTTTTATTGCAAGACAGGCTGTACTTCAGCTTTATATTTTATGAAGTCTTTTCTGGAATTGGGTCTCTTTTCTTTTGACCCCTATTCATCTTCCTTCCTTTACCTTCCTAAAGATTTGTCTGTTGGCGTCCATGGGAAGCAGTGATGACATACCCAATCTTCGTTGAAATTCTGAACATTTCCTTATTTCACAGAGGCTAAGATCACTCAGCAGTGCACGGAGTCGGGCTGGTTGCCACGTTAAATCATTCTGAGTTCAATCACTGTTTCCTGTCATTATTTTTCTTTTCCTGACATGTTTACACTTAACTTGTTTAGGCAAAACTAAATGCAAATAAAACTTCAGAACAGGAAAGGAATAATCTATTTTTATCCCTAGGTTTTTCCACCTATATCCAGTTGGCAGATGATGTCTAGAAATCTGCCAGTGGAACTTTGATATCTCATGCGATCTCTTCCCATGCTTCTGATAAGCCAAGGCAGGCCTGAATTCTCACAAATCTGTGTTCCCACAGATGTCCTAGGGTCTATAAGGAAAAATTGTTCTGGAGTTTGGTAGTAACAACTTCCCTTCAATGTGCCACTTATAGGAGTTTTTTCCGTTATCAGAAATGTTAAATACGTATTTAATCTTTCTCAAATAAGAGACTCTATGTGATGCCAAAAAAGAACAGAGCTGAACAGAATGGAACAATCAAGA
The DNA here is from genome assembly GCA_034782735.1 of Sagittarius serpentarius. NCBI lineage: Eukaryota > Metazoa > Chordata > Aves > Accipitriformes > Sagittariidae > Sagittarius > Sagittarius serpentarius. Next base: position 9,644,844 of record JAVKLA010000028.1, read on the forward strand.
AGCACATAAATAAGAAAAGCTCCCTGAGATTCACAAGAACAAAGCTAACAGTTGTGCAACTTCAGCTCTGTTCATTTTGACTGGAGCCTTTAAGATTCTGAAACATAAAGAAACTGGATCAAATAATTACCACTAGTTGAAAAACTAGTTCTAAACATATCTGTATTTTCACTTAGTCAATCATTTCAAAAGAATGCTATTAGCTTTTTTCCAGGTTTTCTCTAAGCTTTCTTCTCTCTTTCTGTGAAAAACTTTAAATGATTCATTTGTTAAAGAATATGATGAAGTGTACGACTTTGAAAGATTGTCAGAACATTACTATATCAGACCTGACAAGCACTAGATTTTGGCTGCCCCCCCGTGATATACATAGGATAGGGCATAAGAGAGAGAATAAGAAATCTTCTGCTCCTTTCCCGCTTTTGAACCTCTTCCTTTGGTACAATTATGCAAGGAACAGCCACTTTGTCTTGCCTGAAGGAGACTTCATTTCTGTATATGTCTCCAAGTTCCCCAAAAAGAGATGAGAGGAGGGAAGATGTGTATGTGGGAGGGGGGAAGAACATGTCACAGGACCAAAACATGGTAAGAACAATTAGACATGACTAAACTTTGAGCTGTTTAAAGCAAAGCAAAGTTAAACCACATATATAAAGCAACCCTGTGCCACACAGACCATTGGATTAGGCTAACATGTCTCCAGACTTATTTATGTTTCTGTATTGAGAAATCTAGAAGTATAAGTTTTAGTTAAGAATATATACAATGATCAGTTTCGTAGCTTAATCTGTATACTCTGTTTACAGCATTTTTAAGTAAATTAAATCCCTAAATTTGAATTTTTCCCAGCTTGGTAAAAATCCAGTGATTTTTTTTTTAGATAGTTGGCACAAAATGATTGGAGTTATTTGCATACACACATACATGCATATGCATATTTACATACATACACACCTTCTCCATTTATTATTATGAGAGAGTTTGTTTATCTCAATAAGTCAAGAATCAAAAGTAATATTAAATTAACTTGATTTCATTGGTTACATAGGCAGGAAAACACTTTTAGAAATCCCTAGCAGTTTCACAGTTATTAATTTGTTTTGAATTAAATTTTTTTTTGTCATCCATGAATCAGTGTTATTGATCACTTCCATCTTCCTTTCTTTCCTCAGTCTGCACACACACTGTTTCAAAATATTAAAATAATATAAATCTGGGTTAGGTTTTGCTGAACTGAAGGTTTGAAACATCAGGCCAGATTTCACAGCAAGGCTTTAAGTTCTTCTTAGCATTTAATCAGTTCAAAGCTGGTGAAGATTTTGAAAGTACATATTAACCAATGTAAATATGTATAAAAATTAAAATGTTTTAATTTTCAATCGGTTTACCAAAATGATCATAGAAGCATGATTTATTGCATACACAAAAAGTAAAGTGCAGTATACTTAACTAGAAACAACAAATACTGGATGGAAGATACTAATACATGAATAGAAAATAAAGATAAAGTCATGGACATGAAAGCGTGAGTGCCAGGCTGAGTTTCAAGTCATAACTCTTTTATAAACTGACTTATTTAGCACTATATTTTTCAGATTTATATGAACAATTTTTATGTGGATAACTAGATGTAGTCACAGTCTTTAACTTTTTTTAACTCTTTAATTTTTTTCTTAGAAATATTGATTTACTGAAACTATTGACAAATTATCGGTTGCTTCTTACTTCCTTTATCAATTATTTGGGGAGAAAATTGTGAGCATATGACTCCTGCATGAAATGAAGCCTTTCTGAATTATTTAAATGGTTTTGATTGACTTAATCCAAATATTTTTTTCTGGAGGTTTTTTTTTTTTGCATCTTAGTCTGCAAAATATTTTGAAACTGTTTTACTTGGGGATAGGATTTCTTATTTCTCAGAAATTTGAAAGATCACACTGAATGGAAAATTTCTTGATCTCCCTACAGTAATTATCCAATTAATTGCAATAGCAATACACTTTCATAAGATGCACTTGTGAAAAAATTAGCTTCAGCTGCAGGGGTGAAATAATCTAGTTAAATATTCTTTTGGTACAGGAAATAAAATTAAAGCAATAATTTGATTTGGATATCCTGAATCCAATTTCTACTCAAAAAAGCATCATCCTTACCTCCAAACATTAAGAAATTAGAGTTTCCTAAATATTGATAAAAATATGCAAGAGTCTTGACCAGCCCAACAGAGCATACGTTCCAGCACAGGGTGGACCTCCACATACACTACTTACAGAACAGAAGACCAGATCCACAATGGCATTTAAGTACCTTCTAGAGAAAATAAGTATATAAACAAAGCATGTAATTCCTTTTAGAAACTGTGCCACTCCCATGGGCAGACATAACCCACCCTCATTTTTGTGTTGTAGAGACATCACTCTGATGGGCCACAGCAAAGCCTCATCTTAGATCAGACACATTGATCTGAAACTGCTCCCACCCTTATGCATGTGTACCCCCCCCCAACCTAATTAACAAACTACCTACCTGTTTCGGGCCAACAATGGCCATCCTTGTGGTTCAGAAGAGGCACAAGCAAAGTGCTCCGCAGCGTGAATGTCACCTGCTCGCTACACAATGAACCCTAGGCAGTGCAGGTGCCCCATCTATGGTATTTGGACTTGGTACTTATTGGTAGAGGTATATCTTAAATTATTAAAATTAATTTGCAAATAAGACCCATAAAAATTATAATATTGAAAAAAATTCAGAAAGAATGAACCTGAGTGGAATTTTAGAATATCAGTAAAATTAGCAATTTAAAAAAAAACCACTTTATTTTCTGAAAATTAAAATAAATACTGCGATATTTCTGACTTGCTAAGGAACTGCTAGATGGTACTTCAGCTTCACATGAAATTTCCATCTTTAATTCCATAGCTGGAGTCCGTATGAGCTTTGTATGTGCATTCAAAAATTTATCAAGATGAACTGCTAACCCTTCAGCTGTCATTGCTTCATAAGCCTGACGCCTAAATTCTTTGCTTACAGTGTGTGACATATGACAGTTGTGAAGAGTTACTGAAAAAAATCGTGGGAGGAGAGCTGTTTTCCTCTAACATTGAAGCAGGAGCTGATTTGGAATAAAGAAAATAGCAGAAGCAGCAGCTTTTTTAAAAAAAGAAACAAAACTCTGTCAGATGATGATTTGCTCCTTGATAGACAAAGGTAAAGAATGATCCCAAAATTGAATAAATTAACTGTCATTGTTCTTACATCGGGATAAGTATACATGCATAAATAAGTCTACTAACAGGGATCTTTGTCTGTGTAGAATATTCCCAGACCTCTCCCATGTTGCTCTCTGCTTATGGATGTAAAACAATGCATAAATGCATAATCTTCACAGCACATGCAGTTGCTGTCCTCCATCAGTTTGGCAAATCTCTATTCTGTTTACATCAGGTTATTTAGATGAACTTCGTCACCTTCTATGTGGTAATACTCAAGTTCCCTTCCACTACAGTCCTTGGAGCACAACCAAAATCTGTAATTGTGCTGTAATTGGATCTTGAGACAGAATTAATTTCACCTATTTTACTGGTCCAGAAGTTAGGCAGCCACTTTCAGCTATTTCATCCATAATCATTGGAAGGAGAGAGAGGTCTCCAGAGGAAGACTCATCCCATTTTAAGATAGCTGTCTAAGATATTTGAAGAAAATTGGAGTTGCTAAGCAACCTCATCTGGATGTTGTGGGTTTTTTTTTTCTTTCTCTCAGCTGACTATGGAGGGAACCCTGCTGAGAAGATCAACTGTTTGCCTAACTTTCAACTGCTGATGAGAGGTGAGATGAATCCTGTCCTCAAGTTCTAGCTACTGGAGTTCTGAAATGTCTATGATTCATGATGCTAATTATTCAAGATTCATCTTTTCCCCTAACTTGTTGTTAAAGTATGTTTCTAGTCATCATGACTGGGAGGAAAGAATGAGAGTGCAACTGAAAAAAAGGGCAAGAAAGAAGATTTTAGCCTGTTGTTATTTGTTCAAAAATATGATGGCCTCTCACTGTTTTCTCAGAGCTTGGCTTTGACTTGCTGCTCAATTACAAAAGGATATCTATATAGATCATACAAATGTAGCCATACTGAGAGAATAAGCAGTGCTATTGACCAGTTTGACTTGGTCAGGCCAATTAGATTTAATGGATCCATAGATAGATTCTGCTAGTCATGTGTGCATGGGAAGTACACAGATGATTAAGATTTTTCTAATTAAAATATTTTAGAGTAGAAAAACAAGCAAGCAACAACAAAAGAAGTAGATTTCAAGGAAATATTTTGAATTGTTCAAGATTTCACCAAAGCACAATCAGGAAGTTAATGAAACCTGGTTTGGCATCTGGGTAGTTCTTAGGTCAATCAGAGAGTTCTTGGGCGTTGGTAGTTGATTCAGATTTGAGGACTCAGCACTAGTCTTGGGGACAGCAAGGCCTAAGAGCCCCAGGCTGGAGCTGTGGTACTGAGGAAAGCCAGTGTCCATGCCTTGAGCTGGGATATGTGGCTTGAGTGACAGGCAGTATTCTCCGCAGGGAACTCTTTCTGGTGCCTTGTGTAGGCTCCCCCTATGGGAAGATAGTTTACAGTACATGGGGAAACCACTTGGCTCATGTCTTTGGAAAAAATCAGGCCATTTTGATATTCTGAGGAGTCTGGGGTTTTTTTTTCAGAATATTTCATCCTCTTGATTTTTTTTAATTATTAGCATTTCTGCCTTTGATTTATTTTGAAAATAAAAAAAAAAACAAAAAACCCTAAAATACTTAACAAATTCTGTTTCAGTCAACTCTAACAATACTGCTCTCTCTAATAGCAGGAGAGGAAGAGAGAAAACTAATATTGTTCTCTCATGTTTATATACCTGTTCTTCTATTATGCAAAACCCTATGCCCTGTTTTATCGGACTATGATCTACACACTGCTTAGTTTCCTGGCCTTTATTTTCACAAAGCTATGATTGATTTAATGTGCATTTATCTTCACTAGAAAAATTATGTGGCTTCTAGTCCCGTGTAATCAGTTTTCTCTAAACAACGTGCATTTTTGGTAAACGTTACTCTAACCACAGCAGGATAATTTAAAAGGAGAGCCCTTATGGGGGGCTCTGTGTAAAATCAACCATTCTTTATGAATATCAAAAGCAGTACTGTCTATATTATATTGAATTCCTGGATATTACCAGGAGGTTAATGGAAAACCCATAACCATATTCTGTAAGCATGTACACAGCAACACTTGAACTGAGAGAGGTTAGCATAAAAAAAAGCTATACTTTTTATTTGCTTACTGTTTTTACATGACCTGAAATCAGTGACTGTTTTCTGCTGTTTTCTAAGCACCTTAAGTTAGGTATGGAGATGGGAAAAAAATAGCAGGAGGGAGCACAGCTCACAATAAGGATGAAAAGAAAGGAGGCAGATGAGAGGAAAATATATTAGATAAATGCATCCAAATGTGAAGCCTGATCATCTGGTTATTTTGTTGTCTAGTACAGCAACCAAAATGTATTCAGAATCAGAATTTATTCAAAATCCAAAAGATATTTGCATGTTAGTGAAAAACAATACACAGTGCTCCAAAAATGCATTATCCTAAGAGGTACAGAACAGCTCAAGCTTCAAAATATTATCCTGGAGTGAATAGGTATCCTCTTAGGATGAAGGACAGATGCAGTAGTGGAGTGCTTTATTACTGAGTCCCCAAAACAGGAAAATAGTCAGGTTACTTCAGCAGATGGACAACACAGTGGTTTAGATGTAGCCAACCTTATACCGTTGTGTTTGAATGAGTCTCCAACACTATACTGTGACAGTCAGTCTCCTGTTGTTATTATTATTCATGTCTACTTTTGTGGTGAATAGAGGGCTTTTGTAGTAGGTGCTTTGAAAGCATGCTGTAAGACAGTGGTTTTACATTATTGAATGTAAGTTTAGATTGGATGTTAGGAAAAATGTCTTCACCAAAAGGCTTGTCAAGCACTGGAACAGGCTGCCCAGGGAAGTGGGTGAGTCACCATCCCTGGAGGTATTTAAAAGACGTGTAGATGTGGCGCTTAGGGTCATGGTTTAGTGGTGGACTTGGCAGCGTTAGGTTAACGCTTGGACTTGATGCTCTTAAAGGTCTTTTCCAACCTAAACAATGCTATGATTCTATTGTTCGATGATTCTAATGTACAGTTTAAATAGCCAAAGACCTCTTAATGTGAGTGAAAGGGATGCAAAGGAACAGCACATACAAAACTATGCTGAAATTACTCCTCTCAGTCATATAGCCGCTTAGGAAAGGGATGGGAGGACTCAGCTCTCTACATTCCCTCTTGAGTGCTGTGTCTCCCCTAGACCATAATGCTGATTTCAGACCGCTCTACATGAACTTGTTCAAAGCTTAATTGTAGCCACATTTCCCTGGTCAGTGTGAATGGAATATGCACCTTCCGCTCTCTGACACATCAGTCAGCACCTCAGCAGTGCACTGCCTGCCAGTTGAGCAGCAGCAGTTTTTGCATGGAGAGCTTTTGGATTTTCCCTGGTTTTTGTTGTTGTTGTTGTCATTGTTGTCATTGATTGGGGGGTGAGGGGTGGGGGGTTGTGTGTGGTCTTTTTTCAGTACAATCCAATGGACCACCTGCACCTAGATGAGGGGAATTTCCTCAAACGGTCATAGATCAGCAGCCCACCATCTACAAAAATGTAGCGTACCTTTGACAATGTTGAGGTATCTTCCATCTTGTCAGGAGACATTCAGTATTTCTCAGCTCTAACCATTGCATTCAGTGGCCAAATCACTATGATACACGTTGTCCGGGAAGCTAAAGTAGTGATCACACAGCTCCATCTGCTCGCACATTTTGGCCAGTTGCAAATCACAGCACCCACATGAATATATTCAGATCCTACCAGCTTCCCATTTGTTTCCCTTATGAGCCCTTCCCTCTTAGAGACAATTATTTATTACTGAATTAAAAGAGTGCTCAGAAACACTCCCACTCCCCAAGATCAAAACTATGAAGCCAGATACTGGAATTAAAACAAAACACTTCCAGAGAAATAACTCTGAAAAGATGAGCCAGACAAATTAAGTGGTAGTATTTCTGAGCTTAGCTGTTGTGCACATCACTTCTAAGACTTTGCTTTGGAGCAAATAAAGAGGAAAACTTAAAATTATAGCTACCCAAATGAAATCAAGCTATCTTTCTCGAAAGCCTGGGTTAAAGTATGGGAATAAACAATACAAACCCAAAATGATGGGTTGCAGTAATTAAGCTACCAGTAACATTTTTTCCTGCAATTTTTCCACATTTTGTTAGCAAATAACTTATATATCCTGTAAGTAAGAGGTCATCATTTTCCAATAGCCTTAGTCATTTCTGAGTACTGAGTCAGTAATTTTGATTGTAGAAATATATTGTGGTCAATGCAAATATTAAGACTTTTGAGTAAGAGTTATTATTGCTCAAATTTCAATAAGGATTTTTGTTATAAAGCTTCAATGACAATGTTGTCCAGTTGCTACCATTTTCATTATATGCATAAAAATTACTGTATTGCCTTGAGGATAAGCTTAGCTACTTACTGTGTATGTTGTTAATACTGTGAATTCTTTTCTATTCTCTCAAGCCAAGTCCAGCAGAAAGCTGAGGCCACTGGAGTAAGGAAATCTGCAGGTTAGAGGCCCTCTTACCTGATCAGATAGATAACAAAGAATAGATGTGTTTAATATAGTGGTGTCATGTTACTGTTTTAACACAGGGTTTTCTGACTTTTCTATTGCAAATGTAACATTGCAAGTTTATCCAGTTGTTTAGAAAAATTACTTTGCTAATACTTAGTTAGAGTGTAAGAACTCCGCAGAATAAATGAAATGCGTATCTTTTAATCTCCGTGCATTCAACTTCAGCCACAGCATACCATTCATTCTCTTGGTATAAAATATGTAGATTCAGTCACTGACCTAATCTTACCATATTTCCAGTCACAATTCTTCTCTTCAGGCACTGATATGGGCCCTGCTGGGAAGACTAAAAAGGAGCAGCCACCCTTTTGTCGGCCCCTTCAAACCAGAGCCCTGGTGCGATCCTGCCTCAACGCTTGCTTTCCTGTTCCTGCTCTGCTCTTTTCCTCCTTCATCTGAGGAGGAAGAACAGGGCTTTTGTGCTCCTCCCCAGTGTCTGAGCCCTAAGCACCACTTTGCTGCCCTTTAGCTTGAAACTGGATGTTTTGCAGCACACAAAAACAAACAGTTGGAGGGCTGTTAAAAAGGGGGCTCTGAATTAAAAGAATTTCCTCTGCAGTATGACTCTGAAGAGCTTGTATTGTAAAATTAATTCTCTCCTGCTAAGCTACAAGTCTAGTGCAGCCAAAGAGTCCTTCATATCAGGGAAGACGCAATGATCTTCTATCCCTCAGACCTGTGGTCAGAATCGATGCAGGGACTAGCTTACCAGTGGCTGCTAGATTTCCTCAAGTGTAAGTTGCATTCTTTCAAAACTACCCTCTGGGATTTTTTTCAAGACTCCCTTCTCTTTTATAAGTTCTAAATTATTTGTCTTGTCTTTCAGTTTATATACCTTCCGCCAAGCTTCTTAGAAGATTAAACTGAATTTGCTCCCCTTTCAAGTTAGGGATGCAGTGAGAGAGAAGAGAATATGATAATATTCTACATGTCACTGATTAGCTTTAAACTACGTATTATGACTGTTTTTAACCACAGTGCCATTCATAATCCTAACAAAAAAAGGAAAAAAAGAAATCCATCTATGTGCAACTTTCCCCAAGGACAAACACTGTTGTTTGCATTAAGGGGAATGTAAATCCTGGGGAAATTAGACCACTGCTGAAACTCAGTCTGTGTCAAGCTGCCTGAAACTGTTTGTGGTACCGCAGACCAAAGCGAGGTCTCCTGGCAAATCGCTCGATGTGTCAGAAGAAGCATGCGGTCTGTGTGCACTGCTGTTCCAGAGACATTAAAGACCTCCGTGATAGATTAATTCAGCCCAGACGCTATGCCAGCCTCGCTGTGATAATTCTGACACATTTCCCTTTACCCCAAAGGAGAGCCACACTCATTTACTCAAATGTAATTTCTTCTCTGACTGACAGTTGTTGCATTTAGAGATTAAAAATATCCCAAACCTACAACACTTCAGTTGTTGACATCTTAGCAGAAGCAGCAGGCAATCATAAAGCCTCAGATTAATAGGGCTTCGGGGCAAATTTGCTTTATTCTGACAGTTTCTGTTTCATTCTGGTGTGTTCCTCTGTTGCCATAAGGTTTGCTTTCATTAATTCATTTTTAAAAAACAATTAGATTTTTAATGTACAAAATGTAAACAGTAAACATAGCGTAAACATGCAAATAACTATCAACAGATGTCCACATTTTTAAAAAAATAACATGGTTTTGTTTGTCTAAAACATATTTAAGGAACTGTTTCTTTAGGATTCATTATTATTACTATGATAAGTGTTTGCTAGTCGTGTACTGAATATATAGTATAGCTTCTCCCATCTTTTCAGCATGAATGTATTTTTTAGAATTAGAAACCCAAGGGTATAAATATGAGTTAGGCTTCAAAAAAGTGTACAGTCAAAGCAGACTTTTAATAATCAGACAAGAATTTACTAATCTTCTGATTTTCTTTTTTTCTTAGTTTTCTGGGGAAGCCTTGTATCTTTAGTTTGTGCGTGATGTTTCTTAAGTTCAAAAATCGCCTTTAAGTACATTCACAGATGCACGCTTCTCATCTTCTTACTGAGGAGAAATCAGTTTTCCGTGGCTGTTCTCTGTGTAGATCTGGGGATCTAGTAAACAAAGCTGACACTAATAGAGCTTACTCTAATATTTTTAACTATTTTTTGTATCAACGATATCTTAATTAAAAGCCAATGAGTAGTTTAAAAGAAAATTATCGAAGTAAAACAATGTATTTTAAAGCAACCAGTGGGTTTTTTTGTTGTTGTTGCCTATGCAAAATACAGTATGTGAAACGAAACTGGGTATGGATTGAAAGATTAATCAGCTCTCACTATTTTATTTTGGGGATTTTGTCTTTTCTGGCCTCATTTTAGATGGGAAACTTTTTGATATGTCAAAAATTCTCAAAGGACAGGAAAATTGTTTCCTGACAGCTGTACTGATATGATCAAGTTTGTATAGCTTCAGGCTATAAATTAAGATATACTTCCAACTCTTTGAAACTGATGTATGGCAGAATATTATGGAATATTTTTCAAAGTAGCATGGAAAAAAAGTAATTCATACTAAATGAATATGACATTTTAAGTAAAGTATATGTTTAAAATTGAACATAAACTTCACATCATAACAATGTTATTATTTAAGCCTACTGGATAAGGCAATACAATAACAGATTTTTCTTTGCCACTAAAAGATTAGCTCATTCTCCTTTTTGTACATACTAGCGTTGTCAGTGTGTCATTGTCGTTGCTTTCCATCTAATTACTTGTTCCAGATAATAATAAAACTATGTTCTCACATACAAATATATTATGAGTTATTGCCTTTTTACACACAAAGCAGCCTTTTAACACAGCATGAGCTTCAAAAGGGGAAATAATGCATACTAGTGAAGATTGAGCAGTGTTCTGTGTGGTGAGCAAGCACATCATACTTTCAGATCTCTCGGTGAGAAAATTCAGAAGTTTTGGAATGCATGTATGGGGGGGGTTGCGTGCTTGTTTTTCTGTGGGTTTTTTTCAGTCTCCTATTACTTCAGCAGATCAGGTGACATGTTCCAAACAGCATCTAGGGAGGTGTCTGAAGATATCATGTTGAACTGTATACTACATGATTTGGCTTTCAGGGTGCTCATGGTGAGAACACCCTTCAAGGATGGCAAACCTGTATTAAAAAAAGAAGGAAACCAACCAACTCAGCGAGATCACAATGCAAATGCAGGAGACACAATGAGCAGAGAGGTCCCAGAAGAGGCTGTCTCTCACACTGGGCAGAGAAAGCAATCTGTGCACTTCAAGGACCACTGATTTATTTATGAATTAGTAAAAACTTTATACTTAGTCACTAAACTTTAAAGAGGTAACTTGACACCCAATTCTTTCTTGAATACTCAGTGGTTAATGTTTTATTGCCTAAGCGCATTAGCACTTGGTAGCATTGTTGTGGATTATAGGGTGATACAAGAAGTGCTTTCCCCAACAGAAAAGCTGAAACTTTCTCAAGCGCTTTGATGTGTACCATGACTCAATGTGCACAGCAGTTCCAGATTCCTTGAAACACCCGTGTTGCAGCCTGCTCCTTTCTATCTGTAATCACATTCCTGTACTGAATCCTTGTTCAAACCACCCCTTCTTTTTACCAAACACTGGAGCAACTCATCTATAAAATTTGTAATGTTAGGAGTATAAAGCCTGATAAACCATAATGTTAGCAGTTGAAGTGTCAATGACTGGTCTACAGTGCAATATATCTGTGATAATGGGAAAATTGGTGCCTCTTTGTGGGACAGAGCCAGATACCTATGTTTCTTTTAAACTTTGTTTCCTTGCTTTTGCTTTCTGAAATAAACTACGCATATAACAACCTTAACTGCTTCAGGACAAAATAGATGCATACGATCCATTGTAAGGGATTGGATTTCACATCTTACGATTCTTTTTCTGAATAAACCGATGCATGTTTTCTCTTATTTTGTAGATACATCAGGACAATCACATGCAGGACAATAGTGTATCAAGGTTTGTCTGTGTTTTAGGCTATTTAAAAACATGCAAAATTTGAGGCGTTTAGTCACTTGTTCATGGTTTCTTAACCTCCTGAAACCAGTTGGGGTAGGCACACCTGCTATAGCTTGGTTGGATGCTTCAGTCTTTTCACAAGTAGATCAACAGTAGTATGTGTACACTTGTTCCAAGGCTTTCCATATGCATCTGAACTGCTGATGTATGGTGAATTGCATGTCTGAATATGGACGGTATGTGTCATGTGCATCAGTTATGCTATGTGCACAAGAGCTGGCTGAACAGCACATGTGTTAGACAGCAGGGCTTTCTAATCATGAACAAAAATATGGGAGTCATTCATTTAGGTAGGAGAACTTGTACTACTCCTTTCTACCAAAAAGGTACCTAAATAAGTCCTTTGAGTGAAAAATAGCACCATCCACAAGTAGTCTAGAAAATTACTTACATTTTGATGGAAGATTTAAGTGACAAGCCAAACAAGAACTTTGTTCCTTTAATTTAAAATTTGAAAACTATTTAACAAAGCAATCCTGTTATTTTTCTGAAGCACCTTTTTATTTTCTAGGTTTTTAATTTCTTTAAATTAAAACTAAAATAAGAATCCAGAAGGCATAAACTCTCCATGGAAACTACTTTTTATTCAAAGCAAAGTTTATATGTCAGGCAAAACTGATAGAAAAACTTCAGTTGTTCATAGCAAGAAGACATCCCAGAGTCTAAACTAAGAATGTTTTCAAGATACTGATTATATGAACCATTTACTTTCACAATGTTCAGAAGTTTTGGTTAGGTTAGCTAAACAATTCAATAGTTAACCTCTTCACAGATGTATAAATATCTTGTTTACAGAGATGTAAAATTCCCTAACATGCTATCAAATGCCATGATGCCTTTGTGCTGATGCTGCCCTTCCCTCTGGTGTGACATGCCCATGGGCCACTGTTTACCAGTGTCTTTGACAGATGAATCAAGAGATAGGAATGGGGGGCTCTGCTGGCAATAGAGCTCTGCCTAATGCAATTATCTGTGATCCAAGAGGCATATACGTTCTCATCTCACTAGCAAACACTTTTTGCTCTTCTGCTTCTCTCACAACATCTGTGACTCTGCCTTCAGCAACCATTTCATTAGCCCAGATTCCCTATAATCAATCTGGAAATCAGCTGATGCTTCTCCATGGAAAACTCCATCTACTTCATGATACAATTGCTGGGATGGCATTGCTGAACTCACAGAACCAAATGTCTCTGTAGAAGAGACCATCTCATTGTCTAAATTACATGTAATATCCCACATTTTAGATAAACAGAGGGAGGTGTTCAAATCACCTTATAAAAGCTTTATAATGCAATCATCTCCATTGTTTGAAGAAATACACATTTGGGAGTTTTTCTAGTGCAGTATATTAGATTTTTCAACCTTGAACTGACAGATACACTTGGAAATCTAAATCAGCTATAAATGCATTTTAATTTGATCAGCATGTTTTCATTGTTTTCCATTATTCTGAGTTAAACAAAAGATCCAGATAATACAGGTAAACCAAAACCCAAAAGCAGCAAGGTCTTTTTTGATGTTCACTTTAGCTTATAGTTTTATAATACAAATCCTTAAATTGTCATAAACATTTTATAACAACATTTTCTTCCAGAATGTCTTTGATCTGTATTTGTCTACAATTAAAATATTTTCTTGGGAGGTTCTCAAAGAAATGTGGAAAAGTTAGAGGAACATATTTATACTTCCAGAGCAGAAACAATTCTAGTGATATAATTATCACAAAGTCAAGCACTGCACATTCAGAAAATGTAGTGCTAAGCCTTACTTAAAAAGAAATACAAACCGATGTTAAAATATGCAAGTTGAGACTCTAAACCAGTCAAAACTCTCTTTTGCAATGATGCTAGAGAAGAAAAATCATAATGAATGTGTCATGAAAAGACCCTAACAAATTTATTTATTACTCCTAATTGTATTTCCTGTTATATAATTAAAAAAAAGTTAACATTGTTTAGTGGCCTTGATTATACATTTTTATGTAATAATGTGTTTCATTTTTTTAGGATCACATTTAATTCTGAAAGTCTTCTGAAGGACATTCAAACTTCCTGACCAAAATCTTGCATCCATTGGAGCTCATGCCAAATCATATAATGACTGCTACAGAGACAAGCTTTTACCTCTTTCTGCTGTATTAACCTCCAGTTTTTAAGGATGCTTTGGGTTTTGTTTCACTTAAATCCCAGATTACTGATCAGTGCTTTCAACTTGTTTTAACACTCTTTAGATATGTGGATCATATGTCACCACAGGACATGTTCTCTGGGTTTGGGAATACATTTAAACTTATTCTCATCTGTAGAGAACTTTTTTTTCCCAAAGAATTTTTTCTTTCCTTCTGTTTTTTTTTCTGGAGTCAGTTTTGTGTAGCTAATGGGTTTCACTGGAAGAAGTTGGAGTTTCTACAAAAGCTCCTCCAGAAAAGATTTTGAAACAAATTTTTGGATCAGGAACTATGGGAGGGAAGTTGGCTGAATTACATATGACTAACTTTTTAAATCTCAAATGTTAGGCTGCTAAGATAAGTTGTTCCTTTGACTTTGTGAGATGACTCAGCTGTTTAAAGTTAGTCATATGTATCCTTGCCAAACTGACATTCTTGAAGTCTTTTTCTCTACTTTGTATTCCAAATTCTTCAATAAGATCCATTCATGCCTCAGTAAGAATTTGGTGGGAAAATTCATTATTTTTACATATATGAGTAACCAGACCAAATTCTAAATTTCAAGGGCATTTTAAATTACTGCAGTTGAGTTGCACTCTCGAGAAATATGTGAAAAGTTTTCTGTATTTCTCACCTACATCATATCCCAGCTGTAAACAACTGTTGCATATGTCACCAAGGCTGGTCCTTCTATTTTCTACTGACTTTAACTTTTACCACTCCAGTAACATCAGGATTTGCATCTAAGCACGTTCATTCAACAGAGCCAATCCCTGCAGTAATGTGTGATTTTTTCATACAAAATGTGGCTCTAAAGAAATAAAATGACTTTGGGACAAGGTTTGCATACCAGGTAGATTAATCTGATGCAAGTCAAAATAGCTCCTGTGTTATTCTGTTTCTTAAGGAATGCACAAGTTGACATGTTTCCTTGCCTTTCCTTCCCCATTGAAAGTTAAATGCCGGCTTTTGTTGTGTTTTCTTTGGAGCCTGGGATATCTATTTAAACACCTGCCTTGGTATTTTGAATGAAATTCACAATATGCTTCTGCCAGACACTGGGACATTAGAAATGCAGCACTGAACAGAACACATCCTGTTATATTGTAAAAAGGAATTTAAAATGTCAGTTTACCCAGTCAGGTGAAAGTAATCCTATTCTAGGAAGTAATTAGAAGGGTTTACAGCTATTAGTTTTCTCAGGTCAGGATGATTAGAGAAAGAATTCTATTTATTTAAAGAAGTATGGGGCATTACTATTATCTGTGCTGCCAGGGTTTAAGATTTCACTGTCATTTGACAAAAGGGTTTTAAAAAACTACTCTCCTATGCTGAATTATTTTATATATATTAGAAAAAAAAAATTTGCTCGCATAGAAATGACTTGGTCCTATATAATCCTTGATTGCATTGTATTTGTTCCTATCTTAACCTACTTTTCCCTTGTCCTTCTTATTTATTCTTCTGCTTGAGTTCTCTTCAAATTCAAATGTGGCTAAGGAACAGAGCTGACAACCTGCCTTTTGTGAAGCAGCATCTCAAAACTGAGTATGTTTTATAGTAGTATTTTCTGCTCAGTTCAACTGTTCTTTGAGCAAAGGTATAGTGCTTAACTTAGGTTTATGATTGTTTGGGTGGCAGTGAATGACACAAATTTTTTTGAGAGAAGATAAATACAGGCTGAAAGCATAATGGAAGTCAAGAAACAGGTGACCCAGGAATACTTCTCTTTAGGACAGCTCTCCCCTCAGAGCAAGTGTAACTTTCACATAAATAATATAAAGTTTCATGTTTCTTTTTTAGTTTGAAGGAATCAAATTGCAACAAAGATTCGGTGAAAACAAAGTGGTTTGTTGTTTTAATCTGAGTTACTAGTGCAAGTTAAAGTCTTGAAGGAGACAAGAGTTTACCTTGACATGTTTACTCATGTGAAAATTACAAGTTAGTTTGTCTTGTCCTCATGTTAGTTGAACCCCGTAGTGAAGCCACATACTGTTTTCTGGAAGGCAAGCAGGGGTACAGTAAGATCCAATAATTCTTCACATTATACTTTATTCTTATTTGAAAATAATCTCATGAAATAAGTTTTTTTGCTGAAAATGTTGCTTGTGAGCTATAGGAAGAATGCTGCAGCCAATAGCAAACCTGCCGAAGCGAAATGAAGGATGTTTTAGGTTTGGCATTTGAGATGCCTATGCTTCTGTAATTATGCGCAATTCATCCTACAGAACCTGGGTCTTCCTATATTTAATAGCTTTGTGAGGTTTTTCTGTTTTTGAGGTAGAAGAAGTGACTCTAGCAAATTGACTACCTGGTTTTCCAATTGTTTTTTCTTCTCGTGTCTTTGTCTTTCAAGGAGAATGAAGCATTAGGTCCTTAGGCAGTTAAGGAATAAGCAAGAAACTTCAGTTTAAATAGCCTATCTTGACAATTTCCAACAATCCACATGTTAATTGCTTTTGACCACAGGCATCTTCAATATTCATATTTATTTATTCAGTCAGTCAGTCAGTCAGTCAGTCATTTATAAGTAAACTTCCATTAATCCAATCAGGAGCCCAGAGGGCCTTCTTACATGAAGAAAAAAACATGAGGAAAAACTCATTGCAAGGTAATATTTTACATAATTCTTGATCACCATGGCTTGAGGAAAAGGAACAATCTAAGAACATACCTGATGTTCTTTTTTCCTTTTAAATTTTTTAAGTTGGTCATGCAGAACCTGAAACAAGAAAAAAAATAACATTTTCAGTAACCAATACAACCAGTCAGTCTTCAGATTCTTGAAAAAACCTTTGGCTCATTTAAAAATAAAAAACACACAAAAAAGTTTGGATATATAATTTCAGTGGAATTGAAACATCTTGAATTTGATTCTCAGGCTACTATTTCACCAGTTGTTGCTTTTGATGTCTTAAGGACAAGCCTCTATTTCCATCTAAGAAGCTTTTTTCAGTAGCAGGTGAAATCTAAGGACTTCCCAAGAGCTCTAGGGTAAATAGTATGAGGCTGACAGATCACTTTGTCAATAGCATTGTAGGACTCTACGGTGAACTTCTGATATTGCTCATCACTGTTTTAACTGCATCTCTGTTTCCTTAGCTCCAGAGTTTGAAGTTAATAACAACAGACTGCAGGTAAGGAAGTCTTCTGGAAGGTCTTGTTTTGGTAGGTCTTACTTACAGGTTTTATTTTGAACTTTCTTGAATGCTTCACACCTAGGTATTTTTAAATCCTTATATCATGGCTGTACAAGAAGTGAACAACTTAGTGTGGTGAGACTGGGTGAGAGGGAGAAATAGGGACATATTTTTCCATATTATGGTTTTTTGTTTTCGTGACTGTAAAATCTGGACAAAACCAAATGTATTTGAATAATTGAAAATATTAACCAGTTTGAGAAAATTCTCCACTTCCTTACTTAGATTCCTTCTTCAGTGATGGATGCTTTCACAATGATTGATGTCTTATTGGAATATTCATTTTCTACATATATGCCAAAGGTGGAAATGTGGTGCTATTGTTCATTCTGTGTTACTTTATTTTTAATTTGTTTTTATAAGGTAATGCTAAAAGGCACTGCAAGTACCTTTTTATTCTGTTAGGATTGTTTATCAAACCCTTACAAAATGTTGTCATCTAATTCACTCCTGGATTTCTGTAAAGAAGGTCACTTCCCTGTGTGTTAAAGTTTGCCTGTGCCTCATATTACTAATGATTACACACGGTAATTCCTAGAAAGTATTTATGTTTCAGGTGACTGATTCTTACTTTATCCTCTGCTGGCAGTGGAGATGTTTTCAGAAGATTCTTGTCAACTTGGTAAGTACAGGATCAGTTTTATGGGAATAAATTCAAGGAATATGTTAAATAAATTCCGGAATGTTAGAACAAAGTGAAAGCTGGAATGCTATACAGATATGGTTGATCAACTGACAAACTTGTGGCTCATAAACTTAGTCAGCTCTAGAGTGCAATTTTTTTTTTTGACAAAATGATGATCATGGAAACTGAAATTTATATAGGTAAAAGGATAGTGTAAAAGAATTTCCAGTTTTGAAGAAACAAAGACATTTTTACAAATTACCTAAGGATGCTATTGTAATGATTTTAAAATATTTTTTAGGATTTAATATTATTTTTCCTTTTGAATGTGATTTGACATTTAGTCAAAACAAAAATCATGACTAAATTATTGATTTAAAATGGAACATTTTGAAAATTGAAAGAGAATATTTCTTTTTTTTTGCAGTGAGTTGAAGAAAAATTTAAATGGAGAGATTAATTAATAAAAAAAGTAAGTTTTTAAAATATTTTCCAAAATTGAAGTTAATCTTTTTTTGAAATTTAAAACACCATTCATTTATTATGACATGGAAAAATATTTTCTGTCTGACTCCATTTAAATGTTGAAAAATATAAAATGTGTATTACAGAAAGATAAGTTTTATTTGACAAATACTGGATATTTTTCGTGATAATTATTTCCTTAGAGATATGTGTAGGCCTTGTAGCACAGCTGTGGTTTCTTCACACATACCAATTATTGTATCAGCCTTAAATTTCATCTCTTTATAACTGTATTTGAATCAACTGTTCCTTGGTATATATGACTGGCTTGTGAGCTTGTGAGATCAATACAGCTGAACAGGGAGTATATCTACCCAAATGGCAAATTTTCTGGCCACCATTTCTGACATTGCCAAGTAACTGTTAATTTTCTGATTGACACTAGTTTATTGAAAAGGTTGCTCTCATTTATATCCAATTACCTAGAGAAGCAGGCTGTTTCAGGGAATAGTAATAGGCAGAGAACAGAGGACTTTTCCTTTTCCTTAACTCAACAAGGAGGGCAGGGAGGTCACAACATCCCTGGTTCTTCACATGCAGGGAAAGTACTGCAACAATTTAAGCCGACTTCCTAGCAGGCAATAGACCAGAAAAATATTCGCTGGAGAGAGAGAATAATATAAAGGGGAGAGTGGAACATTTTTTTAAAAGGGGATTTTGCTGAAGACTCTTCTAAGTTGCTTTCCTTCTGCCTTTTCTAGTCTAGTGGAAAAACAAGAAGAAAAAAACTTGACAAAGCAGAGGAAAGAAAACCAAACCATTTTGAATTTACTTTTATTTTTTGCTTTATAAAATATATGAAAATAAGACCAAACTGTAGTATAACCTTCAAAGAAAAATAATGATTTTTGACCTCTCTATTGAAAAGAGTGGAGGACAAAGAACTCTCACAGAGTCTTCAGTTTGTCATGCACCTTTGATCCAATTCCTCTATAATCAGTAGCAGGCTTTCTCTTGACTTCAGTGAAAGCTGAAGTAAGCCTTGGGTAGGAACCTGACTAATTAAAGTCTCATTGCACCTGGACTTTGCCCTCCAGCATTTTCACTTTACTTCTCTTCAGCAGCAATGCCACTCTATTAAAATGATCTTAAAAGTAAGGGTTTGGTCAGCTATGCAGAGTGGTCAAAGGAATGTTTTTGGTACTGTGGGAAGTGATTTAATGGGCAACATTGCCCGTCACACAATTTCAAACATCATGAGTCAGAAAATTTCATAAGAGTTCAAAACTGAATAGGGGTTTTTATGTTGCGTGTTTGTATAGAATGAATTGGAAGGTGTTTTGGGAAAGATTTTCACTTGAAAAATGCTAATTCATCTATTGAGTCACCCTCTTACACATTTGATTTTTTTTCCTTGGGGTTTTTTTTAGCCTTTATCTCTTGCTGCAATGCTAACACAGCCTGATTCATCCAGCCATCTTCTACTCATCTGTTCTTCCCTCTAATTCCCTTTTTTTTTTTTTTCTCCTTTTGCCTCATCCTCTTCCTTCCCTGATCTCTCTCATGACAATTCTGTTTTGCTCTCTGAATCTTCTTAATTGTCCATTCTTTTCTGGCTCTTTTTCTTCATGATAAAAGCATGCATTCTTCCCTCTCAAAAACTCCTCCAGTGACCATTTTCCTTTTCCAATAACCATCTCATCTCCATTTGCTCTTCCACCATTGAAGTCAGTGGTTACATAGTATTTTACAGAGCTTGTCTTTTCACATTCCTTTTTATCCAGAAGCTTTCCCTAAACTGTTCTCATCTACCAAGAGTATTCTTATTTTTTGTTGACATCATCATCCTAAATGGCACTCAGTTCCATCTGGATATCATTAATTCAGAAATTTACTGGGTATTAAATCTTTCAGTTTGTTCTGTAGAATGCCTCTAAGACAACTCCTTTGCTGGCTGCCCACAAAGCTAAACACCTGTCTGTCTCGGCTACTACAACATCATACTACCTACCCTTGATAAATAAACAACAATTTCTTTTTCTGGGATTCATATAAAATTCTACTGCAGAATTTATTTGTATTGCTTATTATCAAGGCCATAAATGCTTCCTTGTTTTTGTCTCCTTCCTCTGGCTTACCCTTCTACATCTTGTCTAAAAAGGCATTGCTTTTAAGGCCATGAATCAAAATTTCTCACTCTGCTTATCATTCTTCATTCTCTACCAAAAAGTTACCTGGAAACCCTGATAAGATCAAACATTAACCCCCATTGTTATTTTGCTAAAGATTGAAATAAACAGCTTCAGCATTCTTTATAACGCTTATCCTCTTACTTAAGAGAAGTACGAGTCCAGGTATTGCATTGGTACTTATCAAAAACCCCTCATTTTCTTTCATTTATCAAAAATTTCTACAGGAAATTTGACAGTATTTAGGCTGTTAATGTTTCAAAATCACTGCCTGCCAGGTCAACACGTATCTATAATTCTTGCCTTATTAATTTCATACTTCTTGTTTTATAACTGGAGTACAAGTTGTGTGGTACACAAGTTTTTAATTATTTTATACCAGTGCAGCACCACCTCCTTTGATGCTGGTTCAGAACTGTGACATTAAAGTAACATAAACAATTGTAAATAGCCAACAGATATCAAACATATTTTTTCTGCAGAAAAAACCAACATTATTCTCACAATAGCCTTGGTGGACATTTATGGTAGCCAACCTGTTAAAAAGTCAAAACCCCAGGGATTTTAGTTCTTAGAATAAAAACCTAAGAACAGCCCTAACAGGTGAGACCGAAAGGTCATCTAATGCAGTATCTATTCTCCAGCTGGGGCAAGGGCTAACAAGATCTCCTTCTGCATGGAAAAGGTGAAAGGTCCCAACACATTAGGCTTTATTTGATTCATGTATGTGGTGAAATCTTTACATCTGTCCATTGTCTTGACACAAACCCAAAAATGTTCTGTTCCCTTCATACATAGCGTTTGCATCCAGGGGTTTTTATTTATTTATTTTTCTAGACTGTTTTCAGAAAGATCAGTACAATGTTTTTCTGTAA
Source organism: Sagittarius serpentarius (assembly GCA_034782735.1). Lineage (NCBI taxonomy): Eukaryota > Metazoa > Chordata > Aves > Accipitriformes > Sagittariidae > Sagittarius > Sagittarius serpentarius. The sequence goes on from JAVKLA010000028.1 coordinate 9,666,179, forward strand.
AATGTGAAAGCTGTGATTTTCTTTGGTGGGGTACTCTTTCTGTCTTTATTAATAAGGCCTCCTGTGAACTACCTTCAGGACTTTGCTGTCTTACAACTTCTGGACTACCTTGCACAAATTGCATCACTCTGCTGCAGTATGCATTTCTTTTCATCGACAGGAACATTCCCCACACACCAGCTTGTTACTCCTTCACAGTTTTATCTTTCGAATTCTAGATATCAGTGAGGATTATTTCAGGCACTTCCCTGGCTATCTTCAGACGGAACAGTCCTCTCTGAAACCCACAATAACACCTGCTAGCAGGCGAGGTGAAGCCTTCTGATACAGTTCTTTCAGCCCAGGATGTCTCCTTCCTTTTCACTGTTTTTGTTATTATGAAGATGTCCTTTTTCAGAAGAGAAGACTTCCAAATATCATCCTGAAAGTCTGGTGCTGATATATATCGTCTTTTAAACTGTAATACTTCTCACCTGGACAAACATTATTCCTCTGTCAGGTGGTATCAGCAAGACCTCTGAAGAGAGAAACACAAATTGTGGGAGGAATTTCAGCCAGTTTCCCAGAAACTAGCTTTGTTTCTGTGACCCTAACTATGGTTAACAATAATGAATTCCAGGCCACACTTGTCATCTGTAGATGCGCCAACAGATTTTGATTCTAGCTAAAATACTGTCTCTTTCCTCTCCATTGCATTTCTGGCTCCAGAGCATCCAGCGTGGATGATTTCACTGCACTTGTACAGATGTGCATGCAAACATCACACATACATGTACAAATCACATAAGCCTGCAGCTACATTGTTATGATAAAATGCAATAGCAAGTGGGGCTTTTTTTTCTTTCTTTGCTTGTTTTTCCTGTAAATGTATATTTCTGCACCATATTTGAGTCAGTTGAAGGATAGATTGATCCTGGCTTTCAAAAAGGTTGGGATTTTGGCCATATGCATCAAAGTATGGATGATGAATTTTGCTTTTATTTTAGCCTGTGTTAAATTCTTCCATTAGTTTGCCTTTTTGGTAGTTTTTGTTTAGTTCATAAAGCTACATATTTTCATGAGAAATGATCCAACTTACTGTTTCGTATCTGAAGTTGTTCAATCTTAAAATATGAGTTTGAAGAAAACTCCTCTTCCTATGGAACATCTCTGGACTATGGTGCTAAGTAGACAGGATGATGCAGTGAATTGCCAAAATTTGTGCAAACTATGTCAATGAGCATTCAAGTAGATCAAAATTTAATCCGGGAAGTAACTAGTCTGATATATATATACGAAATAGATATAATTTATTTGGATATTGAGTTTACAGAGGAACAAATTAGCCTGCATTTAGAGCAAATGAGTATTCCACTGGTAAGAAAGGTGGACAAGATTACCATGTAACTTCTGTTCTTCTTATCGCTGAAGCAAAGGTCAAGCTGTCTTGCAAAATTCGGTTGATCTGAAAATGTATTAGAGGGATCTGTCACCTTTTATGTAATCAATAGCCTTGGAAAACATTCAAAAAGTGTTTTGACTGTTCCATGAGGTTTTTTAAATCTCATTTTGAAAGCTCTATAATTTGTCCTATCATTAAATTTCAGTCATGTCACTGTGGTCAGGAATGTGAAACCTCACAGAAATTTGAACCCTAATGAAAAGCAAGATTAAGACTTATATGTGGAGAATTGTTCTTATCTGACTTCAACTCTGCATAACAGCTAGATCCCATGTCAATAGATATCATAAGGCTTATTTTCTCCACCAGTGGAAAGCTTATAAGAGCCATTACTTTCATGACATTTCAAACCTCTAAAGTTAAGAACACTTATAAATACACATGTCCTCATGAGACACGCTTTCCAAGCTAGAAAATAAATATTTCTCATTTCCAATTCAAATGACCATAAAACTATAAAACATCTCTGGCTTCAAGTCTAGCCTTATCTTTAAATGTCAAATCCTTCCTCCAGAAGTTTTAAAGAAGTTCATAATCAAGACTTGGACATATTGACTCATTTTCTGTATAGTTGGAGTACTTTTCAAAATGCCTACAGGATATTGAATTGTAACTCTTATTTGCAGAAATTACTATGGTACTTGGGAGATGAAGAGTATAATTTTTCTGTCTACATAGGTGACTGAAACTAACACATAGATACCTTAGGAAACACAAAATATATTCTCTATGACTATGGAAAAAAATGAGACTATATCTGAAAAATGAAGCAACATTCAAAATTATCCAAAACAAGTCAAGCTAGCCGCATCATACAAATATTTCTGTGTGGAATTATAACATCTTCTGTTTTGCATATGTATCTCATGTTACAGAAAGAGAACTTGTTCAGTCCCAGTGTGTGGTGGATTGACCCCTGCTAGCAACTGAGGACCCACCCACCACTTGGTCACTCCCTGTTCCCAGCAGGAAAGGGGAGAGAAACAGAAGGGCAAATGCAAGAAAAACACATGGGTTGAGATAAAGATACATTAATACATGACTGAAAAAAAAAACCAACAGCCCAAGAAGTGATGCAAAGGTAATCACACACCACCTCTCACCTGCAGACTGATGCCCAGCCAGTTTCTGAACAATGGCTGCCTTGGAAAAACTCCCCTGCAAGTTTTATTAGTGAGCATGATGCTGCATGGTATGGTATATCCCTTTGGTCAGCGTGGGTCTGCTGTCCCAGCCGTGTCACCTCCTAAACGCTTGCCAACTTCCAGCCTACTCGCTGCGGCGCCAGAGTGGGAAACAGAGAAGGCATTGATGCTGTGCAAGCACTGCTCAGCAATAACTAAACCACAGGTGTGTTTTCAACACTGTTTTACTCAGAGATTTAAAACAGAACCATACAGTCTGCTATGAAGAAAATTACTTCCATCCCGACCAGATTCAGTACACAGAGCCCACATAACAAACAAACAGACAAACAGACAAAAAATTAAAATGAATTGTTAAGAGGTAAGGTTCTTTTGTTTCTTTTCTTTTGCTTCTAAAATAGTGATGTTCTTATGATGAATTCAAGTCAGGAGGAAAGAAATTATAAGCATAAATGTTAGGAAACCTTAAAATATTTCATAAATCAGTGTCACAGTGTTACTCTCAAAACAAGTGCAGCACCCTGTCAGATCTCTGAAGGAAAGAAATTTCGGATGTCTGAATCTTTGAGGAAATTAACTAGAGAGACGATGCAGCTGACATAGACAAATATTCAAAAACAGAATTTTAGAACATGATTTTCCAATTTTCCAAGTTTTATAAATGTTTTTAATATCTCTTAGAGCAAATATTTCTGCTCACCTCAGTGGCATGAAAAGCTTCAACCAGGGCTTACAACTGAGACACTAAGGTCAATTAACTTCAGAACATAAATTTTATTAATTAGTTCCAATGTTCATAAAACTACTTGTTGTAAGGTTGGAGAGGATATTATCACAGTCTTTCAAGCTCATAGGCAATCATGATGCTATAACCTGAACAAGCTGCAAGCAACTAATACTTCAGTGAAAAAGAAATCTTAATAAACAAGTTTTGAGGTCACATTGTCATATGTTGCTATCAGTATGTCATCATGTGAAATATTTAAGTTGACTCACATCTTCTAAATAAATCTCCTCAAAGCATAAGACACAAAGGAAGGTCTGATTATGGCATGTCTTCCCAGGGTTAAGAGCAACATAACCTCACATTAGTATAGTCATGCAGACTTTTCTCCAGAACTACGAGTGACCTTATAAGGGAGATTCAACTTTCAGGTAAATGTTGTCAGTGTAATCATTTAGATTCTCTTGTAAAACTAGTACAGATAAGAAAGCATTTCTAAAACATAATTGACCTGTCATGCCTTAATCATTTGACAAATAGTGTGGTCTTCTGGTGTCCAGCTGTCTCTGGCTTCTTGGATCATCTTCTTCCTAATCAGGGGTGTAATACTCTCTTTAGGAGGTGGAGGAGATATATCTTAAGTAGAGCCACAACTACCCCTTTCAACAGACATGTCTGTTCTTCTTAAGCACCCGTGTCTCAGTTTTGCTTGTCTGCTGGGATGTAGGCTCCCAAGGATGTCAGGAAAATGGTATTTCCTGGGGCTGAATGCACCACTGCTAAAACAAATGAAGGAAAAAGACCAGTCTTAGAAGAGTGCAGAGAAAATTTAACTACATTGCAGTAAAAAGCCTAAGAAGATAAAAATAAATGGTTTTGACTGGAGGTTTGTGAGAAAGGGAAGGAAGCACTGTAACTGTCCGTGAAGGTTTTAAAGCAGACCAAGACTGTGACTGAAAAAGGGAATGGGGAAATAAAAAATGTGGGGGCCAAGTAAAAAGAGGAAGACAAGTTTGTGAGACAAATGTGATGAGGCCCTGTAGCAGGAGAGGAGAAATGATATTGCTGAGCAGAGTAGTCTACAACCAGAGAGAGTCCCGACAGTTCCTATCTGATACCACTACACAAATTGACCTTTTTCTTGTGTTCACTGATTTGCATGTTTTTAATATGTAAGATGTATTTTGAATGAGGTTAAAGATGAGAGGGAAAAAAAACTATCTTAGAGAACAGGTAAATGGAAATCACCATAAAAACCCCTCTGTTTTTGTCTGTGCAGTGCAGATTATACATTAGGCTGCACCAGTGATTTAAATCAGAATGTTTTGAGGAATCACAGGACACTCTTTTTCTCTAGGTGCAGTGCTTAAGACATTCCAGTCTAGCATGCAAAAAAATCAGAACTCTTTGAACAGGAGCTAAAGCCAGTAAGAACATAAAACATACTGTGCTACCTGCCCCGGGAATCTAGGTGTAAACATCTCAGATTGGGTGCTTTGAATGAAAGACTGCATTTGGCCTTAATCTTTCAGTTTTCTGCTTGTAAAATGAGTAATCTGACCGGAGTCACAAGAAAATAAATTTATTTGTGTTCAGAAAGCACTTATTTAACTGTTGTGAAGAACATCAGAGAGAAAGACATGTGGAGACTTCCTCCAGCATGGTTTGATTAACAAACAGAGCTAAGACCACATACTGATCTATGTGAAGCAGTATCAAATAGCTTGTGGCCAACACAAGCCTTCTAAATGAAGTAGGGAAGCTACCTATGGAAAAAAATAATCTGTGGTCCAGTCTTAAAAATTGTGTCATAATGCATAAACAAAAAGAGAGGGAATAAGGTTTTGCCATTTAAAGTCACTAAACTTTGAGTGTTTGAAAGAAGTTAAGTTCTGGAAAAGTTAGTAACTGCTACAAACAATGTCCTTACTCACTGTTACATATTAAATAAGGATCCTGAAATCTCTGATGAGATCTTTGCTCCTAAGCTGAGGTGCCACTGAAATAGGCACAGTAAAAGCTTGCTTTGAAGTTTTGTTTTCAAAGAGATTAAGGAGTATTGTTTAAATAAAGTTGAATATCTTATTAGTTAACTCCAAAATTCCCTGAGCCCGGAGCATGAAATAGCATTGGAAGCCTTGCTGAAGTCAAGGTAAATAGCATGAAATGGTCTTTCCCTGCAAATAGCTGAAAGGCAACACATTTCCCAAATATTCTTGTATCCAAGTTGCGACTTTGTGTTCTGCGTGAGTAGAGAAGTAGATGGCTAAGTAACAGGTTCGATGGTCAGGCTGAGAGAGTAGTTAATTGTTCTGTGGCCAGCATCTATTGCAAGGGTCTTTCCAGGCCCTCTTTGGTTTAGCATCTCTATCAATGGCCTGGAGAAGAAGGTGAGGGAGAGCACTCAAAGTTTGGAGATGACACCAAAATGGGGGGGGCGGGGGGACCACTGGGGACACTCAAGGGTAGTGCTGCCCTCCAGAGTGACCTACACAGGCTGGAGGAA
>JAVKLA010000028.1:9672094-9695483 GCA_034782735.1 Sagittarius serpentarius
GAGCATCTCTATCAATGGCCTGGAGAAGAAGGTAAGGGAGAGCACTCAAAGTTTGGAGATGACACCAAAATGGGGGGGGGACGGGGGGACCACTGGGCACACTCAAGGGTAGTGCTGCCCTCCAGAGTGACCTACACAGGCTGGAGGAAGAGGCCAACAGGAACCTCACGTATTTCAATCAGGATAAAGCCAAGCGCTGCCCCTGGCCAGGAAGCACTGATGCAAGGACACAGGCTGGGGACTGCCTGACTGGGAGCAGCTCTGCAGGAAGGGACCTGGAGGCCTTGGCAGACATAAGCTCAGCAGGAGCCAGCAGTGTGGCCTGGCTGCAGAGACCCTGGGAGATATTCACAGGGGCACAGACATCAAAGGGAGGAATTAGTGCACTCTGCTTGGCACTTGTGAGATCCCATCCGAATACTGTATCTAGGCTAAACTCTCAAGAAAAATACCACACAAAAATGACATAAAATTTCTACATTCAGTATTTGTTCAATAAGTTTTCTTCTTTTTTTCTTTTTTTAATTAAATCTCTGATGGCTGAGATGTTCAGTCTTCAATGAATGTACAGTCTTGTGACTGTAAATTAACCACTGGAACAACATTTGGTTCAAACAATGTGGGTCTATTAAGCTTGTAATCTTCTATTTGAAATGTTTTGCATCTGATAACTTTTTCCCAGCTGTTGAGGAGGCCTCTGAAAGATATCTGGCATACTAGCAATTGAAGATCTACAGCCCTTCACCTAGAGTTTAATGAAATAGACATATTTTTCCTTACTACAGAAAAAATGCTCATGTCATCAATGAAGAGAGCTCTAGGAGCCTTTCATTCACCACAAATTAGAAAAATACCAATAAAAAATGACATTTGTAGTGAACCAGAAACCCAAGGTTTTGACCAGCTTTTGCTACACAAGTAGAGCTAAGTGTCCTTTTGTCACCTCAATGAAAAACAGAGCTGTGTTCAGATGTAAGCAAGGTCTTTGTTATGGGCAGCCAAAGCAGTTTCACTGAAGAAGCACACACCATTCATTTCCACATGGCAAATTTTAGAGGCATTTGGAACGTGGGTATCTTCATAACATCTTTCCATGTTCTGCAGCTCAATGTCTGTGAATATTTTAGGAAAATATACAATAAAACTGTTATTTCTTCTTGGCTAACTTTTAAATAGCACCCACTGCTGCTGTGGAATACTTTCTGTTACTACAAAACAGGGAGTCTTGCATGAACACATGAGAGGGAAGGCACTCTCAAAAATTTTGGTTCCTCCAGGGTCTGTCCTGGATGCACTAGGATAGCTTCATGCAGAAGGGTAACTGGCTATTTTTATCTCCTGCTAATTTCTTCTTTTTGTTTTTCCATGGTAAGGTCAGTCTAGGTACCCTTATGAGGAGTAGTTAGTTGCCTGTTGCTCTTTGGTAGTAATGTGCATCCTTTCTCTCTCCTGTCCCCACCGCAAGCATTTATTCCTTCAAAGAATAACCAGACCAAGATTCCTTTTCTTTGTTGTCTGTATTTACAGAAGAAAGAATGGGAACATATTCCACTGTTTCTCTCATTATTATTTCACTTTAAGTAATGGACTGGGCAACCTTCATTCCTCCTTACCTTATTTGGTCAAAGATGTCTTTTAAGGTGGCTTTGCATGAAGATATTAACTGAATTGGTTGATAATTTTTCATATAAAGAGTGTTTCATTAAAAAAAAAAAAGTCATTTGTGGAACTTTTTTCTCTCTGCAGAACAGAAACATTTGGAATTAAAAGGACAGACCAGAATATTCTCCTTTTTACTTTAAGACTCCAGGGAGTTGCCTGGGGTATTTCATAACTCACAGAACTCTTTTTTTATTATGTTTGCAGACTCACAATTTGTTTCCATAGCTCATTCCATCACCTTGCAGAGCTGTTACACCTGCCTTTGTTATATAGGTAGCACTATAGTGAAACTTATGTTTTAAAAATCTCCACATTAATTGAGTTCTGTATTTTGATTATTTTTTTATAATTTTCAGTATGGCAGTAAATTTGATGTGCTTGGCTTTATTATGCCAGATGTTCTGAAAATGGTACTGAGGTAGATTTTTAAGGATTAGATATTTAAATTAAGAGCTTTTTGCAGTTTATTTTTGTAATTATACACACTTTTAAAGCTATTGCTTCACTTCAGCACTGCAGAAGATAGTTTCATTCATTGATCTCCCAAAGAAAGTCTCTGAATTCATTAATGCCATGCTCTTCTTATTTTTTAACTTTTTATTAGAAAACAAATTGCTATATATATGTGTAAATCCATAGAATATCATTTCTGTCTTGTTACCCACTTAATATCTCAAGTTAAGCAAGTGGCATCTCATAATTATTTCATTTCATATCAATAATTGTTTTATTCATGTATTTTGGGTATTTTTTTGGTTGCAACAAATGTTGGAATTCCAAGGGAATTCCTTTATCGTATGCTATTAATGTCGTCTTCTTATTTTTTTTTTATTTACCTAAAATATAATTTCTGGGAGATGGTTCTTAATCCTAACAGTTGTGATGAACCTTTTTTGGCTCCCTGAAAAAATCTGAAATAACCCCAAACAATCACTGTCCACCAATTAATGTGGTAACTCTAATATGGAGTACACTATAACTATCTTTAGCATATTTTAGTGATGAGAAAACCGAGCCACTGGTGACTTGTAATCATTTAAAGCCTCAGGACACTTCTTAGGAAAATAAGGGTGTTCAGGTAGGCTAAAACTGGCAAATTCCAATTTCACTCATAGATTCCAAGCTATGTTTTATTTCCCCTGGTATTTCAGTGTGGAAAAAAGAAGTTATTACTTTTCTTTTTATACCTGCTGATTCAATAGTTTGTTTAACACATTAGAGTGGTGAGTGACACCTACAAATAGAGAGACAAGTTGTAACCAGCCTGTGAGTGGGTTACACTCAGCAGATAGTGAACTTGGAATTCTGGCACCCTTGCATTTTTAGGCAGGAAGAGGGACTGGAAGAAATGCAAAACTGCATCAGGGACAGGAGTACTGTCACTAATACTAAGCTGTTCAGAAATCTTTAGCTGAGATTATGACATAAATTACCATCATCGTTTTCTGTGGTTCAGTAATGTACATTTGTGATTCTACTTAGGTAATACGACCTCATCATTTCCTTATGACACAGCTGTGGTTTAATGTAATATTTAGTCCATACACTTCAAGTGAATTAAACTTTGTTGTTGTATTTTGAGTTAGGTTTTTTTGTTGTTTTAATTTTTTCTGTCTTTCTGTTCTGCCTAGAGAGAATTTAAGGTGCTAATTTTTTTCCATCTCTTTTTTTTGCCTTAAGCTTCTTCTATATCTCACAGCAGAGCTGAACTGGGTGAAGACAACATGCACGATTTTGGCATCTCAAAGAAAAAACGGAGTTGTTTTGAATTGTAGTCTTTTTTTTTTTCTTAGACCATCTGACCCTGCATAAATTATCTCCATCAGTTAAGGTTTCTGTAGGAATAGATTGGTCTTTTTTGGTATAAACTGAGCAAACTGAGTACAGAGAATAACAGATATCCATACAGTAACATAAAGAATACATTTACTTTTTATTAGGCCATGTATATCTTCCCATATTATTTATCAACACCATTTTACAAAGTTTCTTGCTGCTTACTGCTTGGATTGCTTTTGACTCACCCAAAGCCCTCATACATGAATGTCTGTAATAACATAGGTATTTACAAGAATTTCTGTAATAACATTAGGTATATTGAGTGCCTCTTATTGTAACCAAATGATACCTTTCTCCTCCTCTTTGAACCATTAAAAACCCATCCGACAAAGTGGTGAACATCCTCTCTTCCCATTGCAATGAACAGAGTCTAAAATGATGACTTCTTGATTTTGCAATCTGACATGTAAGCTTGGGGAGGTACAACTCTTGTCACACACCCCCCAGATGCCTGGTCCCACCTCAGTGATTTCCTCTGCCAATTATTCTACTTCAGTTTCAGTACAGTAAGTCAGCAGCATTTTGAAAATTAAGGTTTGGGACGTTAAAATGGCAATGAATGCCAAATTAAGTAAGAATTCATATGTAGTTCAACAAAACTCTTAGGTTCATCCTTCATCTTAAGTGACCAGGATATGCAGAGGGCAATAGTGAAATGCTTCACAAAGAGGCTTGGAAGCTGGACTAGATTTAGAATCTTGATCATTATTTTACCCCTGTTGTACAAAGGCATCAATGAGATTTTTTTTATAATGGGATCGGTTTAGGAAGAAATTATAGGTAAGTAATATGTACAATGGCATGCCTAAATACTCCATCACGTATGCCCATGCATTCATGTTCATGTACATAAGAGACTGTTCTTTTAAAATATTTCTATGTGTTTTTAATGCTGTTACTGACTTGATATATAAAATCTAATTTGTCTCCAGTGCTGTCTTCTTATGAGAGAAAAACTCCTGGTTTGCTTTTGTTAAAAAAGTCTAAAACCTCACTGAATAATAGCTGTTACAAAACTCCTTTGATTTTACATTTTTCCTTTCACAGTGTGTGGTTCTGTACTCTATTTCACAGGGCAATGCTCTGTTGAAAGCTGTCACTCTAAGAAGCAGTATGATAGTTGTCAGTGATATCCAAAGAAGACTGAATAATATATACATATCTTACTTTTAATGTGTCCTTAACACATTGACTTTCCTGGCTGTAGGAGCTAGTAAAAAGAGAATCAGCATAAGGTGAAGCATATCTCCTGCTGGGTGGCCAAACTGCATGAAATCTCATGCTTCATTAATGATGCTTCTCATACCAGCTGGTCAATGGATCATGAAAATGAATCAGAAGTACAACAGGGATTTTTTTTCTGGTTGTAACAGTCATAAACAATTATGAACTGCTGGCTCCTACTTTTTCAATATGTAATGATTTCATTGCTTTGCTTTAGCCATAAAAGAAACAAGATACGTTTAAAGCTGAGGGAGTGGGGAAGGTAGTAGCAATCTATTTAATCAACAGTTTTCTTACTTTGCTAAGATACTTACCCTGCTTGAGCTTCATTTTCTAATGGAGACACGACATTCTATACTATTATGTGGCAAAGAAATTCTTCCAGTCATACCCCACCGCAAAGCTTTCGCCTTTCCCCAAACTTAAGACAATGATTTACGGTATCTATCTGGTTTTCTAGTTTAAAGGAAAGGAAATAAAGGCCTGAAAGCACCCAGGGTTTTAAAGGAGAGTGCTTGTCACCTGTTGAAAATCTGATTTTTCAAGTATTTCAAAGTCATTACCTTGACGGTCTGGTCACTCACTGGTTACCTTTGAAACCTTTAAGAATCTATTGACAGGATACTTCATGCAATGAACGGATCTATTGTAGGTCTTTATTGAGGACTCAGTTTGTCTGTACTGAGGACTCAGTTCCTGTGATGTATGTTCTAAGGCATAACTGCAGTCCAGAGGAAGGTTTTCTTGATAGCCCTTATTTGCCAAAATTCCTCTAACATTGCCGGAAGATGAAGAGAATTTCATTTTCTCCTTTGTACTCTATGTGCTTGTGTGGAAGTATGTTTGACCATATGTCAGAACATTATTTAATTACAAAAAATATTTCTCCACCTCCATTCCATTTGTCATTGAAAGGAATGAGCTGCCAAACCACAGCAGACCTGTACTGGCTATGTTTGTTTTGAATATGAACAAAAGCTCTGGAAACTGGGAGGGAAAATCTTAAGAAAAAAGCAGGTATTAATACAGACACAGAAGACTGTAGGACTTCCTTACATATCTCAAACTTTTCCTTTTATCTTTCCTTAGGGCTTTGCTTGATCTTCTTCTGAAACAAGAGAACTGTGCCCTTGTCAGTTATCTGTCCAGATTTGAGTAAGTTGTCTTCCAATATTGACCTTCTCCCAGTGGCCCAAATATTCTCGTCAGTTTGGCTTCTCCAGACAAGAAACATCTGAGAAACTTTGCAGCTTTCCTTTGGGGCATCAGCTTCTTTTTTTCTATAACTAGTCAAGATAGCTATATATATGACCCTCCACTTACTGTTGCCTCAAGTGTTCAACTGCAGGAATGACACCGTGTTAACGTTCTGATGGCATAGCCCAGGCTTTCAGAAAGTAGGAAATTATACCAGATTAAGGCTTTCACAGTAAGGTAAGCATATGTTCAATCCAACGGTGTGAAGCACTGCCCGGGAAGGGCTGAGAGCTGGACAGTACATCGTCGTGTGTACTGGCCTACTAGTAGTTGGTTCTGTGATTACCTGTCATTTAAATCTGGTGTTCCATGCAGATCAGTGGGAAAGAAAGAAAATCAGTTCAAACATTCAAAGGGGTTGCGTCATTAAAAAAAGGGATTTTATAATGTTTGGTCAAAGGTTGATTTTACTTTCTGAGAAAAGGAGAAAGGAATCAACTTAACTATGTTTTAAACATCAACCAATTGATTTTGTCTTTTTTTTTTTTTTAATCTTTCTTCAGAGCTTGCTTTTGGTGATCACACTTCAGCCCTACTTAATCCTCTAGGCTCTGGTGAATTGAATTTGTGGAGTAGGATGTGCAGTTTCAGATAGTACAAGATTCCCTTGTCTGAAATCAACAAAGGAAATAATGCCTGCCACAAAAGAAAGAACAGCTCTTACCCACATTTGCTTTGCTTAACTCCAGCTATGTATATCTAAAGATGATAAACACCACATAATCTATGCTATTGTTCTTTTCTTCCCTCCTCTGCATCCTTAACCCTAAAATAAAGGTTATATCTTGTCTACTGGGGGTATATGTTTATCAGTCTACATTGTATTTGGTTTAACATAGATGTCGCTTTTTTTTCTTTTTGGTTTGGTTTGGAGAGATGTGCAGACTGCTGTTTGCTTCAATTCATCCTTTTCCTCTGTTCACTGTGAAGGTCTGAAACTTATCATTTACCTTCGATATCAAAGTAACAGCTTTTCAGCCTAGCAATCAAATACTTGAATTAACATTCAGCATTCTTGTCTGTGTCTTACATGAAATATAAAAGGCTACGTAACTGTAGGCCAAGTGTATCTTTCACACTGTTAATTTTTATCAGCAACTACAGATCTTTATATGGCTGAGTTCTGCGTTTAGAATCACATACTGAAAATGAAAGCACCGGTTAATGTACTTTTCTGTTTTTACTGTGAATGAAGAAAATAACAGCCAATATACTTTGGAGAAACACACTGTCAAAGAGCAGCAGCAATTTTTGTGTCCAGCTGATAAGGAACAGAAAATCCACCTTTTAACTTTGAAATGATCTTGGGGACCTACATCTTCCCTCTGCTCTTTTGTTACTACCTAAGAACACCATAAAAAAGAACCAGTTAAAGAAGAAATCTTTGTAATGAAACAGCTCCAGTAATTTCTTTAGCCAGAGGTAACATTTTCAAACACATCTAAATGATTTAGAAATTAAACCAACTTTCACTTTCACTAACAGACTCATTAACAGGTAAGGGAAGTTTACAAATGTGGTTTAGACACTTAAGAGGCTATGAAATTCTCAAAGGCTCAAGGGATTAAAGCTTCTGAGTTTCTCAATATTCAAACCACTCATTGGAGTGATTATAAAGAATTTAAGTTTTTTTCTTCTAGCAAAATGTATATATGTTTAAAATATGGTTCTATATTGTTCATTATTTCTGAGTATTGTGTTATTTTTATTTTTTCATGCATTTCATATCAAATGAAAAGAAAAACATTATTTTAGTTTGTTTTGAGTGTTTCCTCCCATCAAAAAAAAAAGTGTTGATGGAAAAATGTCATTGGTATTTTATAATTTAAACAGCTGCAATGTTATTTTTAGAACACTGGGAGCATGAGCAAGTCAATTCTGACTGTTTTGACACTTTACTGTCAGTGTCTGTATGACCAATGCTTAATTTGACAATCAAGTCTGTATTTAACCTATGCGAATGATCTCAGAATGGTGTTATTGAGCAGTTGCACCACTCTGAGGGGGCTTTGAATGTTTCACACCTTTGCAAATCAGCCTACGTGAACAGTCGCTTAAATGTGGCTATTGAAATCCTGTCAGATGATTCCATGTCATAGTTGAGAGAGATTAAATTGAAGATATTTTTTCTAGAAAGATAATCAGAAATAAGCCAAAGACTATTAACTAAATATTTGCAATTAAACTTTATTGTGCTAGCAGTATTAAATTATTGCTCTCCTATTTTTAAAATAGCATTGTTTCCCTCAGAAATTACATTTAAACTGATTTTGGATACTGAATCAACTATGTTTTGATAATAGTCTAAGAAATGGTTATTTCCAAATATAGCACTCCCAGAGTACAATGTTCTAATAACATCTCTGCCAGCATTACTTCTAGTTAGATAAGAACTTGAGTATTTTGATAATATTAGTATTTTGTGCTGTGACTCTTCTATCACTACTGCCTTTCAGTGTGAACGGTGCTCCGCATGACTCATTACTGCCATCTTCATTAAACAATGACATTAACGAACAATAGACTTTAAATATTGACTCTTTTGTTCATCTCAGGAAATGAATTTATATGATAAGAGCTGCTCTTGGTGCTTTCTTGCAGCAGGTGGTCTTTGCTGAGTTGTTTTAAAGTGAAATGCTGATTCCAAACTTTCAAAATCTTCTTTTCTCCTGTTCTTGTCAATGTTTCTTAACATGTAATTTTAATCACTCCGCAAACTCAACATGTTATGATGATAATTTAGTGAACGAGGCCATAAGTATTATGGACATATTCTGAGCTGGTGTAAATTAGCTTAGCTCCACTCACTTCCATAGAGCTAGACCAGTTAAAAAATAACTTCAATTTCACACTAGCCTCAATTTGAAAAAGTCTAAAAGAATGCATTCAAATACTTCGTTGACTCAGAACAAACTATTGAATCATTACTTCTGTGTAAGGAAAAAAAACCTCAGGAACTACCATTTTTCAAACAGGACATGTAGAAGATGTTGAAATAGTTACATACATAAATAACAAGGTGACCACCTTATGTAGCCCATCTGTGGATGGAGCACTTAGTGAAGCTTTGTGATCTGTGCTTGGTTATGAGCTATAGTTACATCCCCCTTAAAAGAACATTACATTGCCAGACTGGAGTAATGAGTCTATAGCTGAAATTATAGTCCAGACTTTGAGATTTACCCAACAGCTGGAGAAGTACTATGATCAAAGGCAAGTACACCGTAATGTTATAGTTCCTCCAGAGGAGCAAGCAGTAAACCAGAAATAATGCTCCGCCAATAAAATACCATTGGGAAAAAATGTTAACAATACTAAAAATAATGGTAACCAATAGTAAATAATAATAATTGTAACAATGTGATACACAGCCTAAGAGTACCCATAGTGTGTCTGGGACTGGTTCAGACACGTTTGTTTGAAAACAATTCTTCTGTAAACACCATAGGAAAAAAAAATCCCACATATATTTGGAATGTTTTGGTCAAAGTTGGTCCATACAGTGTAATATGTTTTAAAGTGCTACACTGTAGAGGAAAATGAATATAATGTTTAACAGAGTGCATGATACAATGTAGTGGTTAACTTGTCTGATTATCTTTTTTACAAACATCTCCCACTTTTTTTTATTCTGATCTACACTTAAGTAAGCCAGAATAATTAACATCACGTTTGTTCTTACTTCATTAGTGACATTTACACACACACTGTTAAGAAGTGCTTCTTTTTTTTTAATGTTATATTTTTACTGTCTTCTTTATTGCTTTTTTGTCATTCATATTTTAGGCAAGACAGACACTAATAAAACAGTTCTATTATTTATCTCTGTCATTGGCATAATACCAACTTTAATGAAAAAAGGGATAAAAACTTGGACACTGGTAATTACTCCAATCACATTTACCACACAATGCAATGTAATTCAGTGCATCTTTATACTGTGTCCTTCATGTATTCACATCACAGTGAGAAATACACAGAGCTGTCACTAAGCAGAAGTCAAGCTGAACGAATGGGGTTTTAATTTTGACTGGAAAATACAGTCAACCCACTGTTCATGATCTCATGCGGAAGGACATGGCAAAGGCATGTAGTAGTTGAAAGTCTTTGAACTAGTGGAATCAAGCTGGTTAGGAGGAAGAGATTTGAAGATGAAGCAACTTTATCGCTACATAATAAGAACAGGCTGTATGAATCTGCAGCACAGTGAATATAAATTGATATGACCAAAACCAGGACAAAAATCAAATAGTTAATCAGATAGCTTAAATGCCCAAGATTAAATTTTGGGATGTTTAGGAAAACTTGGGTAGCAGCTGGTTACATTTATTAATATGTGGAAGCTGCACAAAGACAAGTGGATCAAAATACCAAAGGCTTGAATAATGGGGCTTGTATCTTTATGACAAATGATAAAAAATTGCTGATGTGGGAAGAATAAAGAAAAAATTTTGTTTATAATTTATTACTTGGCAGGCCCAAATCTTGGTTTTATTTATACCTGCTATTGACATTATTTGACTAGGACAGAATTTCTCTGCAGTGATCAAATCTACATGTTATATACCATCTCCCCCATGTGTAAGGTAATAGAGAATCCCATATTCTTTACTGCTGTGTTCCTTTTTTGTAGTTTATCTTCTTGCAGGATTGCAGAATTCCAGTACAGGCAACAGACTTTAATGTCATTTTGAACCACCTGCTTTACACAGTGCTTTTGTACAACGGATTAAATTCTGACCCCATTGAAATTAATGATAAATTGGACTCTGACTTCTGAGAGGTACAGATTTTATCCACAATATTCTCAATAGTATACATACACAAGCTTAAATTTAATTCTCTCATTAGCAATGGATGAACCACCACAGGCTCAGTGATTTGCTTCAGATAAACATCACAAAAATTTGGCTGCTTCTCTAACTATCCATATTAATTGGCAAATGTGTAGGAAATCTCAGGAGAACTGAATCTCTCAGGAAATTTCTAGCAATTACTACATCTGTTTAAGTGAGAGGAGCTATCAGAATTTTGGCAGTTGCATGACAGTATTTGTCAGAATCCAGAAGAATGGATGCCATACAAATATTTATTTTAGAAGGAAAATATTGAGAATACATTATAAAGGACAAAATTAATCTTTGTATCATCTAGATAGTCAGATATTCACAATGACTTTTCATGCCTCTGAACTGATTTCTATCCTCAAAAATCCTGGGAAAAGGATTTCCTTGAAGCTCATAAAAATTACAGAAAGCTATTTTTCCACAAATTCAATCTTTTCTTTTTTTTTCCTAGATGGTTCAAAAACTATATGTTCAAGTCCACAGGCTGAAAATCAATTCATTAAGAATTAAATCATCCTTTTTGTCAAATACTAAATAACATTTTCATGCTGTTTTACTACAGGAAATGGCCCAGGAGATGGTGAATATCGACAGCCTAAAAGTCATGATGAAACCTTTTGCAGACAGGAGGATGCTTATCTAGGCCTACACACCGCAAGGAAATACTCCTAACTGCCAATGTTAGAACCACCTACAGACTATAAGTACATCTAAGCTCCCCCAAAACAATGAGTTTAAATTGAAAATCTCTTCATATAGGTAAAGGTGGTTATCTACTAACTTAAACGTGCAGCCAAAAATTTAACTACTGTCAATAAAAAGATCTGAAAAAATACAACTTCTGCATGCTAAGGCCATCATATAAAATCTTGCAGGCAAGTCACACAAATATAACAAACAGTATTGCTACAACAAAGACAAGTAATACTGAGCATTATCTGACCTCTGACTCCCTGGCATGAAAGTGATACTGAAATATATAAACTAACAAAGGAAAAATAAATATTATTCTACTAGCCACAAACCCAATCATACAATAGAGGAAACAAGGATGGATATCCATCAGATTTTTTCCTGGTTTTGCATTATCCTGTAGGAGTGGTGATTCGACTATACAGAAATGATTAACTATTTAATGATTAAACAGAGTAGGACAATAAGAAATAAGAACAAAGCTAAAACCACCTTCCCCCCAGCCCTCCCTTCTTCCCAGAATCAACTTCACTCCCAACTTCTCTCTGTCTTTCTGCCTTCAAGCAGTGCAGGGGGATTGGGAATGGGGGTTGCAGTCAGTTCATAACATTGTCTCTGTCGCTCCTTCTTCCTCATCTGTTTTCCTCCTCCAGCGTGGGTCCCTCCCACGGGCTGCAGTCCTTCAGGCACAGACTGCTCCAGCGTGGGTCCCCATAGAGTCACAGGGCCTGCCAGCAAACCTGCTCCAACCTGGGCTCCTCTCTGTGGGGTTACAAGTCCTGCCAGGTCCCTGCTTCAACACAGGCTCTCCGCAGGCTGCAGCTTCCTTCAGGGCACATCTACCTCCGGCGTGGGGTCCTCCACGAGCTGCAGGGGGAGATCTGCTCCAGCGTGGGCCTCCCTGGGCTGCAGGGGCACAGCCGGCCTCACCAGGGTCTTCCCCACGGGCCGCAGGGGAATCTCTGCTCCGGCGCCTGGAGCACCTCCTGCCCCTCCTGCTGCACTGACCTGGGGGGCTGCCGTTACTTCTCTAACATTTTCTCACTCGTTTCTCCCGGCTGCTGTTGCACAGCGTTTTCTACCCTTTCTTAAATATGTTATCACAAGGGTGCTACCACCGTCGGTGACTGGCTCAGCTTTGGCCAGTGACAGGTCCGTCCTGGAGCCAGATGGAACTGCCTCTGTCTAACACGGGGGCAGCTTCTGGTGTCTTCTCACAGAAGCTGCCTCTGCACACCCCCCCACCAAAACCTTGCCACGCAAATCCAATGCAGCACCAAAACAGAATCTTTCCCCGAGAGAATTTTATACCTATTGGACAATGTAATGATTGATTAATCAAAACAGAAACACTTTCATTTTCTCAGAAGAGTAGCCTAGATATACATATTCTATACTCATTATCAACTCTAGTGATTAATTTGTACATAATTGTCTTAGTAAGAATAGGTATGCTTTTCACAAAGTTTTTTGTAAGTTGTTTAATAGGCACTTCAAAATAAATCACTCTGCTCATAATCAAGAGGCAAAGAAATTTTGTAACCTCTGAAATAAACCTTTCCCTATCTTAACTTCAACAGCGACCAGCTGTACTACAGTCAACTCTATCTCCACAAAAAATACTGTCTTGAGGATGGAAAAGACACAAAAGCATTTGTAGAAGTATATGTCAGAGTAAGGAGCAAAGTGATGTATGTCATCAATAATCTTCAAAATTTCAAAGCAGTTGCAGTCATAGGAAAAAAAAAAACAAAATTAAATGAAAGCTGTTAACGACTGGAAACTGCCTTGAAATCTGATCAGAAAACATCAGATTAAGAAGAAGAAAGTCAACTGAATATATAACCCATAAGGCAGAAACTGCTACGAGCCCACAACTAACAATTCAAGTTACAAGAAGTGAATTTCTTAGCAAGGGGCTGTAGTAAATCTTACAAAGTAAGTTTGGTATCGTATACTATGCATATAGGATAAACTGGCTCCACAGGACCCTAAACAAAATGGAAGGAATCGTGACCACAAAAAATAGACAAGTGAACAGGGGTGCAATCTCAATTCTGTGACTGATATCAAAAGCAGTATGAAAAAAATGAGGGAAAGACTATTTTGTATCTTGGACAATCATATATGAGCATAACTGCTTGATTAGGCAACTTTGTTGGTTTGTGACATTCCTGAAATAAAATCCATGATTGCTGACAAGCTCGTTACTGATATGCTAACAGTGGACAAGTAGCTTTACTATTTTAGAACTACCAGATGTGTTGATCCTTTGATCAGATAATTATTGCTCCTTACAACAGAGAAAAATGATTTTTCTACCAAAAAGCCTCTGCATACCTGGGGAGCTGTCAGAGATTCAAGACTGTCTGCAGCTGGAAATAACCCACAGGTATAAAGAAAAGCCTCAAAGCTCATTTGGGTGAATCTACCTTCCCATAGAAACCATGTTGTTCCAGCTTTGGCAAATATAAGAAATATCTTCACTACTGCATCTTGTCAAAACAAGCTTTTAAGGATGCTTGTAGCAATTTGAACTACTTGTTAAACCAAACATATTGGCACACTTTCCATTCACATTGTCCTACAGCAGCAATAAATAATACCTTTTTCAATATTAAGATTGTTGTGGCAAGGCAGCAAAAAGGTGGCAACTATGATAATAGCACATCTGAGACAGAGGCAGTGTTCCCCTGTTTAGAACAATGCATAATATATCCTCTTACTTGAAAAAATGAAGTGTTTTGTTTAGAGTCAAATGAAAATTGTTAGTGAACCTGAAACATCTGTTTTGTTTTGTTTTCCTGAGAAAACTAAACACTATTTTTTGTCAGTGTTTTGGTTCAGCCAGCAAAATAAAAGGAACCCAATTATTCAAACATATGTAAGTGTATTTTTCCTTAAAAATAATAAAAAAAAAAAATTGGAATATGTTCCAAGTTAGTGTTGCTGATAAATATATGCTTTGTTATCATCTCTCCAGAAGCCATCTTAAGATATATTTGAAGTAATAAAAAGTAACAGTTTGTGAAACAGTTTTCAGATTCCCTCTAAAATCTGTGAAATATTGAAGGGTTTTCTGAGTGATATTTTTTTAAGTACTTACGGCAGTAAGTATCCCATCATGTTTCTAAATTTCTTCCTGACAGTAAATTTCTGATTAGGATGTCTGTTGTCTAAAAATGCGGACAAGATGAAGTTTGGGTACCGAGAGATTTAGTTGGGGGACAATTGTAGCAACAAATTGTGTTCAGAGTCCAGAGATGATTAATCTGCCATTGGCCTAAATAAAAAGCTTATCTCTTTTCTTCTATTTGATGAGATATAGGTTCGGTCAAATAGTTCATTAAGCACTCGATGTTGTACAAGTATTTGCTCACCTTGCCTGAGATCAAGTTGTGCAATTTTACAGCCAGTGCACAATTTTGCATTAGTATTCTAGTTGTCTTATACTTTCTTTGTCCTGTGATGGTAAGATGGTAAGATTTTAAGAAAAAGCTGTCTCTAGTGCCATTTTTCAATGTGTAGATCAATAGCATCACAAGAACTGGCATGCTAACACTGATTTTAATGTTGCTCTCTTTTCAATGTGCTGCTGATATTTTAAATCTGTTTATCTTGATATTTCAGTAATTGCTCAGTCATTGTATTTAGTGAAAATGGAATTAGGAACAAGAGCTTTGGCAACAGATGACCTTAAACTGGCTAACAACATGTCTGTGAAAGTGCCAGAAGTTATGCTGGGTGAGATCTCCTGCCTTCCTGCTTCATGTCCCTGGGTGTATTCACATTCTTATGTCCAGCTCATGTTTCAGGTTAAATCCCTACATCCTAAGATTATCCTTGTAAAAATTCTGATCATGTCTCAGCTAGCCTCTTTGGGTCTCCCTGAATGCACCTGGAAGCCCTCCAGCAACTGGGTACCAGCAGAACTAGTCTTTCCACTTGAACAAGACACCCCCCCCTCTACTTTTTGTGGTGGTGCTGAGAAGACACAGAGCAATTCTGGCAGCTAACACTTCTAGTGAAAGTCTCACAAGTGAACTGCTCTTTTTTATTTGAGATGAATACATTACTACTAAAAGATAAAGCTTTCTAAAGCATGAAAACCACGTAATACGCACCGCTTCGTTTAACACCACAAGTGCCTCCTTACCACCGTTCAACTCCTGGTTGCTACATCCCAGCTGACTGAACTTCCCTGACTGTTCCCGTCTTGAACAGAAGAACGGAAGGTCAGGACCCTGTGGATTCAGGGCTCTGAGACCTGGCTAGGGCCACATGCACAGCTGAATCATAATCCATGAAACGAGCACAGCCAATTTTTTCCTCCACCACCTGGGGGAAACCGGCCTTAGCAGGTATGTCCTAGCTGAACATCACTTCCAGTGGTTATTGGCCATTCAAAAAGCCCTGCAAGGCTCACTGCAGTTAATTAAAATTAAAAGCAGCCAGTTTCTCATGGATTTAAAGGCAAAAGCTGCTCTTGAATTCTTTCCTTCCTAATCTAAGTCTAGCTAGTTCTAAATCAAACAAAATCTAGGTGGACCTGAACAGATGTCTCTCCTTTCAATGGAGAATTTTAAAAAAGATATATGTTCTATGAAATTTTGGAAAACTTAAAATCAAATGTTTTGTTCCAATGTCTGTCATTCCTTGTTTCTCAGAGTATATTTTCATTTGCCCCACAGATCCCTGTTTTAGATAATATACATATTTGTTTGAATTATACGCAAAAAATCCTGCAAGTTTAATAAAAGCATTTAGAACCAAATCCTCCACTGGTCTGAATTAATAATTTGCAGAAATTAGAATTACATTTATTGACATGGATTGTGAATCCAGAGAGCTATTTGGAAGAAAACTTTCCCCTGACCTTTATTATCTCAACAAGTTGAGCATATTTTTGCTTTGATACCACATGAGCAATATTTGGAAGAGAAAAATCCCATGGAAATTCTGTATGCTGAGTTGTGGTCTAAGGGTGAAGGCTATGATATTCGACTTTTAGCCTTTGCCTGTGTGTAGCTCAGCAGGAAGGATGATACAGACACCAAGCCTGTTCCCACTGGTCGTCTGCCTCTCCAGCCCCAGAGGAATAAGCTGAAAAATGGATGAATTGATGTGGCAGTAACAGCATGTGGCAGCTGCCATAGGACCACAGCTTTCAGCCTCTTACATGATGGACACAAATAAGGAGCTGGTTGCTACCACCACAGCTCTTCATCCAGCTGTGTCTGCGCTGGAGGAGTCCTCAAGAAATTTCGGCTGGGATGGCCAATGAGAAAAGTTGGATATCAGTAAATCAAACATTTTGTTGACAAGCTGTATGGCCACACACAAATAATTTAGTATTTTTACTTATTCTTCCTTATCTACTGTGTCTATTTAGACTGGAAATGGTTTTGGTGCACGACCTGGTGCTCTTTCTTTCTACATTGTAACAGCTTGTAAACAATAATAAGTATTTTTTAAAGGTGCTTATATTCTAAATAATGATAATAATAAAAAAGACAGCTCAAAGTATTTTGATGGAGATAATTGGACATACATATCTCCGAGCATGAAAAAGGGAGCTTAAAAGAATTTGTCTTCTAATTAAAGTATCACCAGCTTACTGGAGGTTGTCTTTCTGGCAGCGTGATCTACCTTTCTTTGAATTGCAATACTGTAATATGTACTGTTTTACTGCTTGTTTCTCTGAAACATCTAGACCCAGGCAGAAGGAGCTGCTTCATTAACTCTGAATGGTTTTGTTTCATAAGTTAGTAGAATCTTCCCATATTAGTGTGGGGTTCTGGTGTGTGTACTTCAGAGGGAAGCCAGATTTAACAAGGAAATATCTTGTAAAATATTGGAGATTTTCACAATATCAGCCAGCCTTCTAAAGCGGATGTATTAGCAAGATAGCCACTGTGTTTTAATTTCTGTCATAACATTTTTATCACAGCTGTTCAAAATGTTGACGAAACACAGTCATAAGTAGCTGTAGCAGCTGCCTGCTATTGCATTTACATTGAATCTTTCTGCAGTTAGATAATAATAAAAGCAAAACAGGCAAGAGGAAGACATCAAATAATGAATAATTCTGAAAGCCAGTATTGGCTATTCCAATATATACTATGCGTATATAATAACTAGGTATTTTATAAGTATTAATAATAATTCTGCACTTGGAAGGACCATTTGAAAAATGTGTCTTAAAAAACCTTAGCTTGTGACTTTTAAATTCTGCTAGCAGGTTTATTTTGCTCAAAATATATGGAAAGGAAACAATATATTACACCAAGATTTTAATTTTTTTTGGTGTTGATAAACAAATACATAGATTAATAGTAGCTACAAGGAATAGTGTATTGGGGATCTCGCTGAAGACATTGTATTGAGGAGTTAGTGACCTTGAATAGGCCACATCAGCTCTATTGGGCCTCATACTCAGGGCCTGAGCAGCCCGTACGGTAGCACCGAGCAGCTGCTATAGGGGAACCTGCTGGAGCCCCCAGTGCCTGCCAGTGCTGTGCTGGTGGGGGTTATGACAGAGGTAACATGCCATCCTGTCAGGAAAAGATATATGGTTTTCTTTGTTACACAGGATGAAAGCCACCACAGTGCAGGAAGGGAATTGCATCTCTCCACGGGCAGGATCCGAGCAGCGTGCCACAGGAAGATCCATCCAGGCTCTGTCTGGTGCTGCATGAACGCAGGGTGCACAGCATCTGAAGGGAAGTAAAATTTACTCACTGTCTATATTCCTGGTTTTATTCTGTCTTTCTAAAACAGCTATTTTATTACACTGTTTTTTTCTGTGCCTTTCTTATTGAGATCCAGTAAGGACCCTGCAACACAGGGCTGCAACGCTGCCCCCAGCACTGAACACATGGCAAGTCCCAAGTCAGCATCAGTGAGCACTCTTGATTTTTTGACTGCAGCCCTTGCCATCAGAGGCTAGCTAATTCTTCACATTAAAAATATTAAATAGAAAGAAGTCAAATGTACTTTTGGCAACAGAAGGATAAAAATAATCTGTACAGCTTTATTTTAATTTATTGTTCTTAAAAAATGAAAATCTGTTATTGAATACAACAAAAGACCACTTCATTCATGGCTATCCAAAATATTTGTTTATGTTTATTGTTTTGTTTTGTTTGCAGAGTTTTACGCAAGTTGATTTTTTTTGATTAAGGATTCTTTTTAAATAAAAGAAAGAAACATTTCTTTCTGTTGTCCTATTCAGCTTTAACTGCTCAAAAGTTACCAGACTTGCAATTGCTTAAATTGGCTTCTTTTTATACCACTACCATATCTAACTATAATTTTCTGCTGCTGTTATAATCTTACTCTTCATCAGTACTGCTACAAGGTCTTAATTTATATGAGTCCAAGTATTCTGTTGGTATGCTGATGTTGCTGGATAAAAGACAGCCCTGACCGTAAGGCCAAGTGGCACAGACAGGTTAATGTCCACCTGTCTCCTAGAATAGATTAGCTACCTCCTCAACAGATAACTTTAGCTGTGGATCCCCAGTGGATCTTATATGGCATCCTTCTAGCATTGACACATAATTATCACAGTTTTGTGGCTTTCCATTCTTTTTTTTTTTATTTTTTCATTTCAAGTTGTCTGAAATAATTTAAGGACTATGTTTAGCCCATCAGAATGGTGCTTTATAGCATGAACCTGAAAGTACGTATTGTGAGGTTTAGGGTATGGCAGGAAGGAATGCAGAGGGATGGTGCTGGGAAAGTGCCAGAAGACTCTATAACACTAAGGGATCCAAAACTAATGCAGTCCTTTCATACTGACCTTTTGGAGCAAAACTATCCAAAGTATAGTATGATACGAACCCTGCCCAGATTTTTTCTTACAGGAAACTAATTCACAGCTGACACAGAAAGAAAACTAAAAAGATAGATGATTGGGGGCCAGTGTTCAAATTTAATTCCTGACTCTATACAGTTTCATAGTTTAGATGTGCCTTTTAGGGCTTCAGATTTATGGGATTGTGGTTTCAGGTTGGGCAGGGGTGCTTAGTATAACGATCATCAGAAGTCATAACTGGATATCCGGTTCTTAAATCAGACATAACAAGTCCGTTTTTAAAAATATAATACATTTCTGGATCTTCTGAAACAGCTACTCCAGAAAATTTGAGGTCCTGTGTATGCTTACTCTTCCTTAGTTTTATAGAGGACTAGTCAAGGGCACCATTATGGAAAGAGGACATAAAACCTTACCAGAAAGGTTTTCCAAAAGGTGTGCTGCATTATTTTAATAAAAACATTCTTTGTGTTTATTGAAAAATATTTCAGTTGTTCCAGTCACAGATAATAGATAATTTACATATTTTTACACTGTTGACACTTATTATAATAACGCTATTTATATAAATCATCTTGTATAGTTCTAAACTACAGGATTTTTAGTGGCTTTCTTGTCATCTTTAATTTTATATATATATATATAAACATGTAAGCCCTTTGATTTTTCCCCAGTGCCCCAAAATATTTTTAAAACCAGCACCAGGCAAGATTAGCCAAAGAGCACACGGAAAGAATGTGCCTTCATTCTGCAGTTTGAAAGTACAAGAGAGCTTCGATACCTGAATCAGAAAAAAAAGATTAAAATGTGCTTGGTGGAAACAAAGCAGCAAGGTGTGTGTAATTATCTGGGATAGCATTTGAGGACAAATTTTGTAAAACATCATCTTATTTCCTATTAAAGATGTATTTCTATGCTCCTGTCCAGCTTTCACACAGTGGGTGATTCAGTAGCTCTTTAGGATAAATGATTCATAGGTGTGTAACACATAAAAACTTCTCCAAGAAATTCAGTTTGTCTCTAAAAGTCTAGATATAAATCTTTTAATTGTCACTGATAAATCTACTAAAGGTCTGTGTGATTTAACAATTATATATTAGTAATATATTAAAATATCTTATGGTCAGTGTTCGCATTGACTGGGACCATGAATAGAATTGATTATATAGAAAGTAATAGGCATAAGCACTTTCAGTTACATAGGGATCTGGACTGTCTAAAAAACTCTTTGGGTTGGGTTTTAAACAAATTGTAGCTTTTAATAATTGTTATCAACAACAATATTTTAACAAAAATATTTTTTTGTTTGTTTGAAAACCAAAAAATTTCATCATGCATTTAGAATGTTAGTTTTTTATCCCTACCCTGTGAGTTAGAGATAGATGTCTGGGGCAGAACTTGCCTTTATGTATTGGGGTCACTATGTTTACTAATACTTCACACTAAATGAGACTTCGATCAAAATTTTTTACAGAACTCTTGTCCATTAGTTAAAAGAAAAAGAGATTTCTGGGAATAGTTGATACATTTCTTGATTCCACATTCTGAAAGGTAAAAACAAATTAAAATGAGATGTCTCTGCTTATTATTTTTAAATGAAAAAATATTTTCATCCAGAATATGCTTCAGAGAATGAACTCAATATAATGATCAAAAAGACTGAGATACATATGGAACCATTTTAATGACTGAAACTTTGATGGACATGAACAAAAAAATCAGATGCAGATTTGCACTGTGAAAGACATTTTTTCTTGTAAAGAGAACATTGATGATACTTAGCCCAACCTAGAACCCCTTACTAATATTATTCAAATCATCAAAGGAAATTGCAGAGAACATTGTCTTTTGCATAAGCCTTCCTTTCAGAAGATGTTTGATACTATGGATTGGTAAAGCCTTTGTCTAGATAGCGTATATTTCTGTCGAAGACTGGATTGTAGGAAGGATTCTACACTTCATGTCAGGAAAGTGATCATTTTGTTGGAGAGAAATAGGTATCTTTGCCTAATTTTTATATTAATTAATTTGCTATTCCTTGAAATTAAGCACAACTTTCAAAATGGGCAACCATCTCATTTTTAGTGACAAAGAGAAAAGTGCAGGGACACTTCCATAGCTACAATGTGGATTATTGTATGTCAACCTCATGTATCTCAGCAAACCTCAGTATTAGTCCAGGAAAGACCTTTTTCAAAAACAGCTTTGCCATCAAATAAGGATTCAGTTTTCCATAATTGTACTGGTAAAATAGTTTGGAGAAACCAGGCTTACTGCAGAATTATGCTATGAATGTGTTCTATTTCAATGTCAAGTCCAGCTCTTCAGTTACCATAAACATCTTCCACTGAAGTCAGAGGAGTTCAGTTTTCCATATTAACTGAAAACTTAGCACACCTCCCACCACCACCATTCAGATAAAAAGACTTTTAAGTTATTACTCTCTTATAATAATGCTAGGCAGCGCAGATACTGATCAATCAAGGAAAACCAAATTATGTTACGCACCAGCTGAGGACTGCTGCAATTCACCAATCAGGCCATCTGATAGAAGGAATAATTTGCTCCACTCACAAGGTAGTTGTTAAAGGAAGAGGACACAAGAATCCCTAGAGTGAAGGCAAATAACCCTTTTGACTCACCATAACATTTCAAAGGACAAACAAGAGTCACAGACTATGTCACCAGTCACCTAAGGTGCAACTTCATTATCAAGAGCTGCAGGGTATAGTAACTCTATGTCTACTGTGAATACTCAAAGCCAAGGCAAAGGGAGCTTTCGTAAGATGTTAAGCAATGCTGTGGGGGACTCTGGGTTCATTTGGAGCTTTTGAGGATCTGGTGCTTTTGCTTCTTGTTATGCTGTTCATTGATGGCATTAGGGCAAGACCTTTTAACTCTGCAGTTTTCTTTCCTATGATTCCCTACCCCAGCAGTCTTTATAAACTCTTAAATGTTATTCAGAAATAATTTCTTCCATTTAGCCAAGGTCTTTTGTTATGTCTACCACATCACATTCCTTCCTGCTTATCATGGTCTTCAAATTGTCTGGATTTATTCCTATGTTAGATCAAATGCAAGTAGCACATTTTTCATCTTTTCATATCTTCATTTGAAAACTTAACTGGCCAGTTGGCTTTGGGGCCCCCAGTACTAACGAAAAGTGCCTCTCACTGATTTACTGAAGCAACTTTGTAGCATACCATGGACAGCAAACACTTCAAGGAATCTCTGCGTAGAGGGTGAAGTACACAGGATCCAGTCTAGACTTACAGGACAGCATAGTTCAGAAGGTCTCCTCTAAGATGGAGTAGATCAAAACACATTGAGGATATGTATGCCAAATGGTCCATCAGGACAGGTTTGTCTGTTTGTGTCTGCATCAAATACTTAAATACAGTTTTTAGCATTTAGTGGATATGCAGTATCGTATTCCAGAATGGAGACATTCTTTAAGGGAAGTTACAGTTTGTAAATAATATGTGGATGGGGTTTTTTACTGTATAATTAGTATTTTACAGATTTTTTTTTTAATTAAAAAACCCCCACAAACCTGTCTTGCTCCTTGTGTGCTGCTTCAATAGAGGACAACTGTATTGGGTTTGCGTGGCAAAATTCTGGCAGAGCGACTGCTGCAGGGGTGGCTTCTGTGAGAAGAAGCCAGAAGCTTCCCCCTTGTCTGATAGAGCCAATGCCGGCCGGCTCCAAAGATGGACCCGCCACTGACCAAGGCTGAGCCTGTCCTTGATGGTGTTGGCACCTCTGTGGTGATATGTTTAAGAAGAGGAAAAAAAGCCTGCGCAAGAAACTGCAGCCAGAGAGAGGAGTGAGAACATGTGAGACAAACAGCCCTGCAGACGTGCAGGTCAGTGCAGAAGGAGGGGCAGGAGGTGCTCCAGGTGCCGGAGCAGAGGTTCCCCTGCAGCCTGTGATGAAGACCCTGGTGAGGCAGGCTGTGCCCCTGCAGCCCAGGGAGGACCCCACGCCGGAGCGGGTGGGTGCCCGAAGGAGGCTGTGACCCCGTGGGAAGCCCGCGCTGGAGCAGGCT
>JAVKLA010000028.1:9695642-9709571 GCA_034782735.1 Sagittarius serpentarius
GCTGGCAGGAGTTGTGACCCCGCGGGGGACCCGCGCTGGAGCAGTCTGTGCCTGAAGGACTGCAGCCCGTGGGAGGGCCCCCACACTGGAGCAGTTCGTGAAGAACCGCAGCCCGTGGGAAGGACTTGCATTGGAGAACTGTCTCCTGTGGGAGGGACCCCACGCTGGAGCTGGAGAAGTGTGTGAGGAGTCCTGTCCCTGAGGAGGAAGGAGCAGCCAAGACAATGTGTAATGAACTAACCACAATCCCCATTCTCTGTCCCCTTGAACCGCTCAGGGAAAGGAGGTAGAGAAATCTGGAATGAAATTTTGCATGGGAAGAAGGGAGAGGTGGGGGGAAAGGTATTTTAAGATTTGTCTTTGTTTCTCATTATCCTACTCTGATTTGACTGGTAATAAATTAAACTAATTTCCCCAAGTCGAGTCTGTTTTTCCTGTGATGGTAATCTCTGAGTGATCTCCCTGTCCCTATCTCAACCCATGAGCCTTTTGTTGTATTTTTTGTCCCCTCTCTCACTGAGGAGGGGGAGTGATAGAGTGGCTTTTTGGGCACCTAGTGTCCAGACAAGTTCAACCCACCACAACAACCCTAGTGCTAGGTCAAGTTTGTGGCTAGAGAGCTGCAGGTCTGTGGCCAGCGGAAAAGGCAGATGTTTGGAGGAAAAAACAATGAAGTAAAATAGCCTAAGATTGAAGATGTGAATATCCCAATTGGTATGCAAATAAATTCTGTGTTAAAAAGCAAGGAACAAAAAAATGCACACAGTTGGAGACTGAATGCTTAATTCAACATACTAGTTTTAGACTGATGTAATGTCTTTTGTGTGAGCAGTATCATGCTGACATGAAAGTATAATAATGAAGGTTAAACCTCAAGCATGAAATCTGGCTGTGACAAAAATGTCCTAGAAAATGTAGCATAATGCTTGCAAAGGGTTCCATTTTCAAAAGTGCCCAAGTCATTAAGGAGCCCGATCCTATTTGTTTTCAAAGAAGTTCAGATTGTTTGGAAAATGACATATAGTCTCAAGCTATTTGGACGTTTTGAAAACTGTATGATCTATAATGCATTACAATTAATACACAGCAGATTATTTTCTTCAATGGTATAGTAAGTTTTTCTTTGGGCTGAGCTCAGCTGTGGAGTTGAATATTACTTAATTTGAGGAAAATGTTAAAACAATCTGACTGCAAATTTACATTAACCTGAAAATGGTTGAAAGCTGACCTGTCATATAAACCTGTTTGATTGGAAGTTGAATTAATGTCTATCTTCTGTATTTACATTTAAAAAAATCTACTTTAATTTACAATGAAGGAATAGATACTTATTGATTTCTAAACATCTATTCATTATTTTTGAGTGTCAAGCAGCAACATTTATACATTATCTTCCCACATAAAGACATAAATGCCCATTTGTCTTTCTGTTTTTCCAGCCCCTCAGTTGTCTGTATCCCTCATTATCAGAGTTCTCGGCATCCATGCTAACTCTGAACAGTTCTGAGGACAGGAAGTCCACAGGATAATCAGCTGAGATCTCAGGAATCATTCAAAAAGGATGACTCATGCAAGTCAAAATTTAACTAGAGCCTAATGCTGTTACCTTCATACACGAAATTCAAGATAATTTAATCCTAGAACGTCTGGAAAGAGAAATCTGTTAATTTTATGTCATAAACAGAGCATGTATCATTATTTCACATTTGTAAATAAATACATATTTCTGCATTTTCTAAACAGGGCTCATCTTTTTAATTATGGAATTCAAACCACTCCAAAATGTTCTGTGATTATATTGATCACTAATAAGAAGGTATAGTAATTTTGAAGCCTTTGTAGATGAGCATTCCCTTAGCTGGATTTCAGTTTTGGTAACTAAGACTGCCTACAGTGGACTTTCATTTCGATACAGTATGTGTATTCTCTGGCAAATATGTATACAGTGTTGACGGGTACACTGATAAAATGGGTAGATTAAATGCACAGGTGAAGAGACAGATGAAATTATCAGACAGAATCACTAGAATCCCTTGTGATAAAGAAAATTCCAGATACTGTAATACCAATTATGTTTGACAAGCTTTCAGGCTTGCTTTCCTTGGTTTTTGGCTACAGCAGCAAAACAATGATCCAGGACCTTTGTTTCTGAAAAAGTCCATCCTTTTCCACCAAGTATTTCATAAGTGCAGACAAAGGTAAGAATCCAGTCTTATACCCCTTAGCTCATAGGTATCATCCCTTACGCTGCTAGAGGAACTAACATGCACAGTGATAAATATAAAAACTTATGATCTTGTGTTTACATCGTAAGTGTTAGTTACTTTGGAAATTTGAGCTGAATTCTATACCTGTTCCTTGTATGATCAATTACTTTGGTAATGCTAGAGTAAATAGACATTCTGTAACAGTCAAGTGGAATATCTTAATTAATTTGATTTGGAAGAATTAACGTCATTGGAAGGTTTTGATTATCAAATTTCTAATTGTACAAGGTCTAAAAGACTGGAAATCTAAATGAAATCAGAGAAAGAGATAACTAAATATCCATTGTTTTTAGAAATGTATTGCTGTATTCACAAGTGATGATTCATAAGACATAAACCAGAATAATTTATGCTATATTGCATTTATGCAACTCGCCTGTTAGGGAATCTGAGTAAAAACAAAATTGTAAGCTGTTAGAAAAGACTTGAATAAATAGTTTAAACTAGTTTGGTCCTACCCTAAATTAATATTTCTTTTCCTCCTTGATGTGCAAATTGCATCAATTTTTGCACATAGGTAGAGATCTGAGACAATATGTGAGTATCTGCTTTTCTGATTTGCACTGCCTAAAGCCTTACTGCTAAGCTGGCCTCTAAAAAAATTGAAGAAAATATAAACACCATGGAAGGGTTTGTAAAAGGCACAGTGAAGTCAATAAAGAACAGATGCTTTCTGAATATCAGTAAAGATGCATGTGAAAAATCTTACGCTTGTTTTCACCTTCATGTTATCAGAAAAAATACTCAAGCTAGTTGATATCAAAGGAAGGAGGAAACAGTAGAACAGGAAAAGTTGCCAGTTGTGTTCTTGCACATTGGTAGTTACCATTAAACTAACTTGTCAAGAAAGAGGGACATGATAAACTGACATAATTAACATTTGTTTTTAATTAGTATCACTGTTGCTGTTAAGAAAAATGAAGGCCTGGAGAGAGTTCAAGAAGAGATAAGCTATCCCACTGTAATTACCACAACTCCCAGCAGGATCCTTCTCATCTGATTAACAACACAGCAGGACAGCTGTCCTAGCATGCATCTATCTGCCAGAGTCATGGGGCTAAAGCAAAGGTGCTGACTGATAAACACAAAGGTGCCTTTAATATTTAAGGTATCTGAAATTTGCAGCTATACTTCACAATTTAAATGCAACCTAATTGAAGAGGTACATTCAGGGTAAAGGACTACAAGAGAGGAAGAAATACTGCAAAAGTTAAATTTATAAAATATAAATACAAGATAATTTTCTGGAGACTTTTATTCCACCTAAAAGCAGAATAAATGTCCTAAGTGATAGAATTACAATGTCTAATTAATTTTTTTGCACTACAGTGGTGTACTGGTTTTGGCTGGGCTAGAGTTAATTTTCTTGATGGTAGCTTACATGGTACTATGTGTTGGATTTGTGATGAAAACTGTTAATAACCCACCAATGTTTTAGCCATTGCTGAGCAGTGCTTACACAGTGTCAAGGCCTTTTCTGCTTCTCACACCACCCTACCAGCGAGCAGGCTGGGGGTGCACAAGAATTTGGGAGAGGACATAATCAGGATAGCTGAACCCAACTGACCAAAGGGATATTACATACCACATGATGTCATGCTCAGTGATAAAAATGGGTGGGAAGTTTGATGGGTTGCTGTTGCTCAGGAACTGGCTGGGCACTGATCAACTGGTGGAGAGCAATTGTTTTTTTTGCATCACTTGTTTTTCTTGGTTTTGTCTTTTATTTTTTTTTTACCCTATTAAACGGTCTTTATCTCAACCCACAAATTTTCTCACTTTTGCCCTTCCAATTCTCTCCCCCATTCCATTGCGGGGGAGTGAGTGAGCAGCTGGGAGGTGCTTCGCTGCCTGCTGGGGTTAAATCACAAGTGTCTTTCTATTTCTGTAAATATGAGGTAAATTTTTTTCATTTGTTACTTGGTATTGGATGGACATTAGACAATAACAACTTTATTAGTCACTTGTGTAGAGAGCTTAGGAAAACACTACCTTGTCACTGAGTTAAGGAAGGTCAGGTGTTAATGGTTCACTCAGTGGTTAATCGGTGAGAATTCCAAAGCTACTCAATCACGTTCAAGATTTCTTCAGTACAGGATCGTTCACTTTACTTTTACTTTGGTTTTGCTTTACTTTTATCTTACTCTTACTTTACCCTACTCTAACCTGCTTTTGAGAAGGAGTTTCTTTACATCATCCCACTGGAGACAAAAGAATTTCTTTTCTGTTGGGTTTGCATCCAATTTGACAAAGGAGAATGAAGCCATTATCTACCCTGGATATTTCCTGCAACATATGCTCTACTTGTCAGTCATTAAGCTCTTTCCTCCTGGAAACTATGCTAAGGCAAATGGAAAATGAGGAAGTGACTGGTGACAGCCAACATGGCTTCACTAAGGGCAAATGGTACCTGACAAACTTGGTGGCCTTTTACGACAGGGTTACAGTGTTGGTGGATAAGGGAAAAGCAACTGATGTCATCTACCTAGACTTGTGCAAACCATTTAATGCTGTCCGGCACAACATCCTTGTCTCTAAATTAGAGACACATGGATTTGATGGATGGACCACTCAGTGGCTAAGGAATTGGCTGGATGGTTGTAATCAATGCGTTGTGGTCAATGGCTCAGTGTTCAGGTAGAGACCAGTGATGAGTGGCGTTCCTCAGGGGTTGGTACTGGGACCAGCGCTGTTGAATATCTTTGTCAGCAACATGGACAGTGGGATTGAGAACACCCTCAACAAGTTTGCCAACAACATCAAGCTGTGCTGTGCAGTCGACATGCTGGAGGGAAAGGATGCCATCCAGAGGGACCTGGACAGGCTTGAGAGGTGGGCCCGTGCAAACCTCAAGAAGTTCAACAAGGCCAACTGCAAGGTCCTGCACATGGATCAGGGCAATCCCAAGCACTACAGGCTGGGCAGAGAATGGTTTGATAGCAGCCCTGTGGAGAAGGACTCGGGTGTGTTAGTTGATGAGAAGCTCAACATGACCTGGCAGCGTGTGTTTGCAGCCCAGAAAGTCAGCCATATCCTGGGCCACATCAAAAGAAGCGTGACCAGCAGATCAAGGGAGGTGATCCTCCCCCTCTAACCAGCTCTGGTGAGACCCCACCTGGAGTACGGCTCTGGAGCCCCCAACATAAGAAGAACATGGACCTGTTGGAGCGAGTCCAGAGGAGGGCCACGAAAATGATCAGATGGCTGGAGCATCTCTCCTTATGAAGACGGGCTGAGAGAGTTGGGGTTGTTCAGCCTGGAGAAGAGAAGGCTCTGGGGAGACCTTATAGCAGCCTTCCAGTACCTAAAGGGGGCCTACAGGAAAGCCGGAGAGGGACTTTTTACAAGGGCATGTAGCGATAGGACAAGGGGTAATGGCTTTAAACTGAAAGAGGGTAGGTTTCAATTAGATGTAAGAAAGAAGTTCTTTACTGTGAGGGTGGTGAGACACTGGAACAGGTTGCCCAGAGAAGTTGTTGATGCCCCCTCCCTGGAAGTCTTAAGGCCAGACTGGATGGGGCTTTGAGCAACCTGGTCTAGTGGAAGGTGTCCCTGCCCATGGCAGGTGGGTTGGAACTAGGTGATCTTTAAGGTCCCTTCCAACCCAACCATTCTATGATCCTATAGTCTCCAAGGCAATGTCTTCATATAACTGCAACGTGCCTTCTATCTTGAGTGCTAATAAACTCCTAGCATGACCTGATGTCATTACAATTTTATTTACATAATTTAAAAAATATTTCAGATAACTTTGTTCTTTCAGAACTTTTCAACAGGCTATTGATTCCTCTACAAAGAATTAATTACCTAAACATTCATAAACAGCTGTATTTGTTAGTTTGACAATAAAATTTAATATACTTTAATTTTGAAATTGCAATTAAATTTTTATAATTGGCACATACTGTAAGTTTCAGTCCAACATAATTTGATGGAACATTATTTCATTAGGACTTTAATTAAAATGTACTGGTGTAACCTCAAGGAAGCTCTTTTGCAAATCTCTACTAGGGCAGAGTTTGAAAGAGCTGAGGGGTCAAAAGTGTTTGATATATTTTCAGCGTTGCAGCTTTGGTAATTATATTGAAGTAATTGTGTTCCTACTTGGGCTGGGCTGATGGATTTTTTTTAAACGAAAAAGGGATCCTTCATTTGACAAAATTGGTTGGCTAATAACTGAAAAAAGTCATGCTGAACAGCCTATGGAACTCTATGTTACATTGCTAAAGAAAGTAATCTGAGGATTGGTCTGTTGAGAGTACCTGCCAAATGGAAGCGGCAGGCTGAGGCACAGTATGTTCCTACTCAGAAAAGAGAGTAATCATGTATTGCATTTTCCTTCCATTTTTTTTTTAAATTAATTTTTGCAGAATGCCTGTCACCACAATACCTTAACAATGGTAAATCAAGCAGGTTCCTTGCTGCAGCCCAGTCAGCCTCTGCTCTGCATAGTCCTGAGCTATCTCTTGACAAGGAAACAAACTTCCTCTGTGAAATTCATACAGGGAACTAGAAAATGTATGGATGGTCACCTTTTCTCTAAGTGTATTTCTAGCCTGGCGGTGAAGTGTCTTCCTGGTTCCAGAAATCTGTTCATAGGGCTATTTTGTCCCTGAAAACAGAAATAGTGTTGCAATGGTGGAAACAGGTGCCACACCTGAGGGGCAACTGAAGATGGGAGCTGTTTCTGTGGAACATCCTGGTAAATTCTCACAAGAACTTAATTTGTTCATCAGAAAGAAAGAAAGAAAGAAGACAATCTTGGTTCTCTGGGAGGCAATGGGAAATCTTTATGGGGTCTGGAAAAGACAATCTTATATTCCTAGGGACACCAGAAAATAACACAGAAGTTGAAATTCATGCAGCAGTTTCTGTCAGACTCCAGTCTAAAATTCACTATCAAGAGTTAAGGATCCAGTCTCCCTGCACAGTCTGTGGAGACAATTAGTGCACGTTGACACGGATGAGCTTTGTATGATCTCAGGTACCCTCCCCCAAACATGTAAGTTATGGATTTGATCTTGGGGGTTTGGTCTTTTTTTTAGATATTTTAGAGTTTTTATTTCAAATGAAAGAGAAATATTTCATGCTAAAATAATTACAGACTTCTAGAAATGGAATATATACCCTGAAAACAGAAAACATGCTATCAGGATCGGAAATTAACTACTGATTGTTTTTTCACTTCACCAGAATACACCACCTACATTATAAATGCTCTTGCCACAGGTGTGCAGTAGATGAAAAACAAACTGATTGTAGAGTATGGCACTTCTGTTCCTTGAATTCATCCAGCCAGTGCTGCTCTTCTTGCATATTTATTGGAAAATTATGCAGGTTTCTACTGACAGATTAGCTACAGAAGCATTTAGGGACAAAATGTACTTCCAATTACCCTTCTGCAATCTCCTGTAGTCAGTGAGTCTAGTTTAGCTTTATTGATGAAATAGTGAACAGAATCTGGTCCAGTCTCATTATATTTGGCATAAGTAAGGCAAAATTACTGAAGTTTTACTGCTGAAGCTTGAAGCTCCATTCATGTTCAACTGTTTCAACAGTTTGTGCCTGAAATTTCTAGCTGACAGGTGAGTTAAAGCAGAGAGGCAAAATTCTCACCTCACTGAAGAAAAATGGCAAAACTCACATTTATTAAAACTGGGCAGAGGTTACATCTCAACATTTAACTGTGTTGCTAAACTAACAATCTTACTTTATTAAGAGAAGCAAGAACCAAGTTATATAAGCCAGTTATCCTATCAAAATGTTTCCAGTATCGGCTTTTATAGGTCAGAGTACAAACTGGGATGTTTGGATACCTAAAATTGTTTATCATATGAAAGGTCAGTATATCTTGAATGATTGGTTAAATGCTTTATTTTATCTTTCAGAACAATTTCATTAAGTCTTAGGAAGCCTTTTATTTCTGTATATTCTTCTTGGGACTGCACTAATCAAGCTAAGATAACCAGATCAAAAATTAAAAAAAAAAAAAATAAAAGGATTAAGAAGGGTCTGAGACCATTTTCTCTGCCTCTTAAGGGCTTTGTGGGAGAATGGGATAATTTGCCTATCTTTCTACATTTTCAAATCAGCGGTGATGGAATGAACTCTAGATTGATGATCATGTCTTTGAGCAGAACACTTTATATTTAATTCTTTCATCAGTTTGTACTAGCTAATTATGTGTGAGGAGTTTTATTCTTTGCTTTCAAAGACTTGTCAATGTGTGGGATGACTGTACTGAAGAACAGAAAAGTTCTTTTTAATTGCTCCCAGCACTGAACACTCCTTAGGGCATAGCTGAGATCCACGATAGTTTGATTCTCATTGCCCCTGACTATGCACTCACAGAAAACTGAAAGATCCCAGTCAACCCTACAGGTTGGTCTGCACATTTGAATAAATCTTTCAAGATGTTGGTTCTGTTTTAAAAACAGAGGTAATGATAAATTACTGGCAATTTCAAAACTTTCGTCATCTGTGTTGTTGTACATGGTGATTGGTCGGCAGCCAAGTACAGAAGTACTTTCTGGTATATTCTCTACAGTGAATTTTTATGCAGAGCCTACAGTTCATGAGCACTTCAGGTAAATAATACTTGGCCTAATTTACTGTGTTTGCAAATTATCCTTTCTGTGAGCTACCTTTGGGAACAGTCAGTAAAGGCAGAGAGTAACTGAATCACAGTACTAATAAAGTTCAAGCCTGGCCTTCTATTTTCTGTTTATACACTTTAATCCAGGGCCCTCAGGTTTAGAAGCGAGCATGAAGGATAATAATAATAACTTCTGCAAGCAATTTAGAGTTCTTTTGTACTGTTGTTGCATGTAGTTCACTTCATTTATCATATGCTGTGAAAAAAATTGGTAACTCAGCCCATTATGAACTTCAAGGCATCAGATTAGCAACAGAGTTCTTCCGATATGTTACACCTACAGTGGATGTTTGCTTCAACGTGATAAATTCAGCAAAAGGCTAAAGCTGCACTACTGTAAAACTGCATGGAGAAGACTCCAGTTAATACAGTTATATTAAACTTCAGACCTGTCAGAAGATGTGCAAGTGTCCAACCATTCCTCTGCAAAGACCTTTCTGTTATTTAAACATCCGTTCTCTGGCTAAAGGGTATTTAATTCTACTCTGTGAAAGGAAATAGATAAAGCAAGTGGGACAGAAATAATTGAAAGAGCCTAGTGTCTGGTAGGTAAGGCAGCCTCCTGAAAGACAGCAAATGCAGATTTCAATTCCTTTGAACAAAAAAGGGATTGTACTTACCAGCAAACTATAGGATAAAAAAAAAAGAGACCAAGGCCACATCACCGCTATCTATGTTTCATCTTGTTTAGAGTCCTACTGGTAGCTTCAAAGGGAATGGAGAAATCAGTGATGAGACAATTCCCCATGGGGAGAGCTTTTAGAAACTTGTTTATGAAGAACACAGAAAGTCTGAATTAGCTAGTCAGCAGGAGAGACTGAGGAAGGGCTTTAGATGGATTACAGATGCTGAAAAGACCCTATTAATGGTCTTAAGGATGTGCATCATGTACAGGAGAAGAGGAAGAAAGAATCCCATTGTAAGGATTTGTCATATAACCCCCTTTGCAGAATCTTCCTCCAAGTCAGCATTTCTGATAAAGCTTTTCAGCTGTTGATGGGAACTTCCGAATCTACTTATTCTAACCTGGAGCATCTTGTTGGTGACATGCACCTGCAAGCTGTTATTCTGTTATGCTGCAAACTGTTAGCTGTGTATCGAACAGACTGAGATGTTCTTATCTAAACCTATACCATTGCTTTCTTCCAGAATCTTACCAAAGCTAAAACAAATTTTGATTGTTCCATAGACAACAATCTGCTGAAAATGTCATGTTTTAAATTCATTATACAGACTACTTTAAGTACAATATTTGCAGCAAGACAGTTTCGGGGAAGGAAGGAAACTAAAGGTGGTGGTAGAGAAATAATTTAGCAAATAGCAAAAGAGCTCTTTCAAAGAGAGATTTTTTCCACTTGAATCTGAGGCTAAAAAGACTTTCTGACTCCCAACTGTACGCTTGGTATGGGATAAGTTCTCATAGCGGTTCGGAGATGTAAAACAAATTGAAATGCTGTTTGCCCAAGAGCTAGTATTAAAGATTATTTAAACTTGCTTTCATTTGCTCCCCTGGGACTTTGCTTTTTGTTTCAACACCTGAGTCTTTATTTGTGTCATTTTAATTACAAGCCGAATACTGGTCTTGTAGTGCATGTAACTCAATGGGCAAATACGCAATCTGAAAATGCACCTCTGTGGTACATTGACAGTGGTGTGCCAGGGCACCGCGAGGGCCGGCAGCTCCCTGGGGCTGTGCAGGGGCAGTGCCCCGGGCTCTCCCCGGTGGGTCAGCCGGGGCCTGGCAGCCGGGGCCTGTCCCACCGCCCCAGCCAGGAGCAGGGCAGCCGCGGGCACCGGGGCAGCCCCAGGCCCGGGCATTGGGCACCTCCCTGGGGACGCCAGCGGGGATGGGCACAGATCAGTGTGTAGGAGGTGCAGGCCCAGGCAGGCTGCAACATGGCGGCGGCAGCCGCTCAGGCTGGGCCCTGTGGCAGAGCCTTGGCCGGGAGCAGCTGCCGGGGCCCGGGGCCGGGGCTGCCTTGGCCCTGAGCCCTGGCGGCCAAACCCCCCGGAGGGGAGTGCGCTTTACAAGACGTGCAGGTGTCCTTGTGGCATGAAGTGATGCTTTAAGTCACCTATGTAGACTTGATTATTAGAGAAATAAAAGAAATTGTTATTTTGAAAGCGAAATGTTGTTTTAAAGAAAGTCAGCGGTGGCAGCATCATCTCACTTTTTTTTATTTTTAAAGGAAACTTACACCTGCAGATAGAGACACAATCCCCTGGGTTTTTCCACTGCATTCAGTGTGATTAAATTATGGATTGATTTGCTCCATAGTCCTCTGATCAGTGTATTCTACTCACATTAAATTGACAGTAAATCTTCCACTTTCAGTGCTTGTGTTCTGTTTTATTGATACAGTAGTCACTTCCCTAGATTTCCTTTGGAGCTGTGGAGGGTCCATCTCTGCTGGGTTTTATCCTGTTATATAAAAATCTGCTCGGAATTTTTTAGTTATCACAGCTCTTGTCTTGACAAGAGGGTGGAGTAAGCGACCTACCAAGGCCGCTGGTCTTCCGCCTTCACGGGGTGCACCGGTTCTGAAGGGGGAGCACACAGTTGTGCCGGCACCTAGCTCCCTGAGACTTTGTGTCCATATACTGATACAAAAAGGTAGGAAAGCTGTAGATGGGGTAAACGTCTCAGCTCACATTTCTGTTTCTTTATTCCTACTTGCATCCTATGTGTGGAAAAGTGAATTAGCCACTTATTGAATGGGGAAAAGTATCAGTTGAAATTGGTGAAGTATATACAGTTTACACCAGCTGGGGAATCTGCCTCAGCACGTTTCTACATTTGACAGAAAAAGGAGCAGTTTGAACTGCAAGTGTTTTCATATGCTGCTATGCTTACCTCAGATATTTACATTTTGGGCAATTGAATTAATTGCCTGGAAAAGACCACTCTCAAAACACACACAGCAGGTGCTTCTTCAAGTTAGTTTACATTAATTGCTTTCTTTGCTGCTTCAAGTCAGCAACACACAATATTTTACAATTAACCTGTCTTGTCACAATGGTTGCTAAGTGAATCTTGTTTATCCAGAATGCCAGTGACTGCTGATGTATTTGGGTTTGGAGCCAAGGAAGAGGGCTGGGACAGCTCTCAGTGTCTGATTCAGATCCCATGCTGAATAACACATGGACTGGACAGGCAAAGCTAGAGGTTTGTAGATCAGTGTTTCCTCCCAATTAAGAGAGTGAAAAAGACCAGGTTCAGTGTAAAAAAATCAGACAGCTATTGATTCAATGCAGTTGGTCCATTTAGATGTAGCTAAGGAGTCAGCACAGATGCAATTAAACTAGCTATGATGTGTTTTATCAACAGTACGGAGCTTACAGATACCTATTTGAGATGATAGTTGCAAAATGATTGGTAATCTGCAGTTCACATAATGCAAACAAAATGGCTAGTTTCTGTGTCTTTGGCTTTGGGTTTTTTTTCCCCTGATGATGACGAGGTGCTGCAGATTTGAATCCTGCAATGCTCACTGGCTAAACAGTATGATTCAGCATGAGTCAGTGTGCGGGTATCCACAGCTGTTTCTACACACCCCTCCACTAAAAAAAAAAAAGCAAGTACAAATGACAACTGACACAGTAGAAACAAAGTAATTGTCTGAAGTGACTTTTTTATTTCTAAAAAAGTAAAAATGAAATGAGAGATCTGTTACTATAGATATTATTAGACTACAATTTTAGTTATATTTTTATTTATTATTAATAATTATTATAATAATAGACTATAGATATACAGATATAGAATTGAGAGATCATCCAATACAGAGATCCATTTCAAGAAAGCTTTTAACCATGTGCCTTCCTTATGTGTGTGTTTCTCCTTACTGACCTCAGTGAGATACAGCCATGCATTTGAAATGCAGATAAATCTGATTGCTTTGCTTCATATGCTCTTTAATGGAGGTCTTCGTTTTAAATCAATGTTTATTATTTTGTATTTCTTAAAATAGTGCCTGATTGAGTGCCTGTTTAAGGGTATCCAAACATGTGTGTAGTGAAGTTTATGGTTGTTTTCAACTGTGCACTTCAATTATGATTATTCAATGATTTCCTATACTGGGGAAGTCAGAATAGATTTGATGGTAAGGCAGTGTAAAAGGGATCAGTTCTGACAGTGAAAGATGAATAAGCCTTTTAAAAGCCTGACATTTGAGATGTGTAGGCTCTTTAAAAGCCTGTGTGTGTGTGTACTGGCTCAGCTTTATCTGATCAGAATAACAGATATTTTGTAAAAATATATTGATAAGAAAAAAGCAAACAGAAACAAACAAAAACTTTTCTAAAGTAATTTCAGTATAGCAATACTGGGGACTTCATAGCATAGGAAAAAAAAGTCTTCCCTCCCAGATAAAAGTTATTTGAAATTTTGACTTGAGATGTGGTTACCATTTATAAAGCTCACCATTTATAAGTTCATAAGGAGAAACACTCTCCTTCTACCAAATCTTCACTGTTAATCTAAAAGTTTTTGCTGGGAGTGTGGGGAGTATAGAGGATGGTCAGGTGTCAGTTGGTGGCCTAAAGGCCTAAGGTTGGTGGCCTTTTATTTCCTAAATAAAACCCCAAACTAGATACTTTCCGTTCTTTGTGGTGGTGTTTCCAATTTTCCAATACATATAGAATTTTTAATGGAATTTAAGTTAAAGAAATATCCCAGTAGTGAAGAAACCTCATTTTAATGTAAAATTTACAAGCCAGCTCTGATCTCCCCTTCCACAGTTTTTGAACTATTGTAAGGGGGGGGGTTAACACAACAAAGCTGTAGATAACTTGTTAGACTATCCGCACAGTGTTAAACATTAAACAAAAAAAATGGTAAGTAATCTAAAAGCTATCAACAATGTGCCTAGCTCTTTTTCCTATTAATTTTGCATTGAAAAGAATCTGTTCATGTAATGGAAGTGATAGTAGACTGTCGTGGTTTAACCCCAGCCAGCAACTCAGCACCACGCAGCCGCTCACTCGCTCCCCCCCCACCCAGTGGGA
>JAVKLA010000028.1:9709671-9738507 GCA_034782735.1 Sagittarius serpentarius
ACTGAACTGAAAACACAGCGCTGTACCAGCTGCTAGGAAGACAATTAACTCTATCCCAGCCGAAACCAGGACATAGACCAATTTCGTGTGCTTTTGAAAATGTTATTTCAGACGTGTCATCAAAATTTCAGTTTAGGTTTCATCTTCATTCAGAAGTTTATCTTAAGTTCTCCCCTGCCAAAGGTTTAGAGATTATATTCAAATATACCACTAAACTAAAAGTTTTCATGATTACGTGTCTTTCAAGGCCTTTGTTTGCACAACAGTTTGTATTTGAGCCTTCCAGATTATATCAGGTACAAGGGAATGGAGAGATCCATCAGAAGGGTGTTGTAACAAATTAAAGGAACACTTGTATAGTTGAGAACCAAAGTCAGTTCTGGGAAGGTAATTATTTCAATAGATTGTCTGCTGATGATTGCTCATGGCTTGTTGATGCTGAAAATGTAAGGCACAAACTGAGCTAGCAAAGGAACAGTAGATTAATGAGATGTTTCAGATAGTTATTACTGAATGTAGGAAAAGTGTGAGGAGAATTAAAGACAAAAAAACCCTAGAAACCACTTGTTGTTTGTAGAAGACAGTGTCCAAGATGGCTCTATTCATATGGAAAAAGAATAAACAAGTCTGCTCTTTTTGTTCTCCCTTATTTGTCTTGTAAGCAAGTGCCCAAAAAGTTGCAGGCAACAGATGTTTTTAAAGCTTTTGGGAAGACACACAGGTAGACACAACTGAATTATTAATTTAGTAATGGGAGGCTGAAAAAGGCAGGATAGCTGGCTGATGATTATGCATGATTCTGTTTCGAAACAGCATAAGGAAAGTAAGTAAAGAAGGAATTTCTCTCCCTTTATTACTCCATTGCCCTGAAAGTAAGTCTCATATGAAGAGGAAAAGCTTGTTCCTGTACTCTCAACAACACATAAAGAAAAAATTAATGCATAGTTACAAGGTAGGAAGGAAGACAGGAAGGCAGAAGGAAGGAAAAAAATGCAAGTGGACCTCTGGTACTCTGCCAGAACCAGAGGGAGACTAACAAACTGGAGTCAAAGAGCGGCACTAAGGTGGTTAGGAGCTTGCAAAACATGATACATGGGGAGATACTGAGAGATGTGGCTTTTTTTAGCCTGGAGATGAGAAGGATATGGGAAATCTAATTGCTGGTTTTAACTCCATAATGAGGAGTTATAGAAAAGACTCTTCTCAGAGTCAAAGACAAGAGGCAATATTCATAAATTGTGAAAAAGGAAGACCCATCTGGGTATGCTGAAAAAGTACGCTGAGAGTGGTAAACACTGAATCAAGTTGCTAAAAGAGACTCTGAAAACTCTTGTGTGTGGAGGTTTTC
The DNA here is from genome assembly GCA_034782735.1 of Sagittarius serpentarius. Classification (NCBI taxonomy): domain Eukaryota; kingdom Metazoa; phylum Chordata; class Aves; order Accipitriformes; family Sagittariidae; genus Sagittarius; species Sagittarius serpentarius. The sequence continues at coordinate 9,711,020 of JAVKLA010000028.1, forward strand.
AAAACTCTCCTGGATAAAACTAAGAGCAAGCTGATCTAACTTTGAGCTGACTCTGCTTTAAGCAAAGGATTAAACCAGATAATCTCCAAAGATTCCTTTCAAGCAAAATTATACTGTGATTCTACCATTTTCTGTGTTCTTGAACCTGTTGGAACGTAGTCAACATTTCCATGCTAAATGGTTGCTTATAGTTGTACTGGTTTTGGCTGGCATGGAATTAATTTTCTTCATAGCAGCTCATGTGGTGCTGTTTTGGATTTGTGACCAAAACAGTGTTGATGACACACTCGTGTTTTAGTTATTGCTGAAAAGTGCTTACACAGTGTCAAGGTCTTTTCTGTGTCTCATGCTGCCCTGGCAGCAAGTAGGCTGGGGGTGCACAAGAACAGCCAGGGCAGCTGACCTCAGCTGACCAAAGGGATACTCCATACCTTATGATGTCATGATCAGCAGTAAAAGCTAGGGGAAAGAAGTAAGAAAAGGGGACATTTGGAGTTATGACATCTGTCTCCCCAAGCAACCATTGTACATGATGAAGCCCTGTTTCCCTGGACACGGCTAAACACCTGCCCACTGATGAGAAGCAGCGAATCAATTCCTTGTTTTGATTTGCTTGCATGCACAGCTTTTGCTTTACCTGTTAAACTGTCTTTATCTCACCCCATGAGTTTTCTCACTTTTACCCTGCTGATTCACTCCTCCTTCCCGTTGTGGGGAGTGAGCAAGTGGCTGGGTGGGGCTTAGCTGCCTACTGGGGTTAACCCACAGTAATAGTGATATATTTTTACATTCCAAAAAAAAAAAGCTTTGAAACACATACCATCCTTTAGTTTCTTGTGTAAAGAAGATCCATGCCTAACACTGACTTTTTATAGAGCTGTCATTTGAAAAGACTAGAACTAGTGATGAGTACCACTGTTTCCCCCATGATAGCTTTCATAATGGCAAAATCATCTTCCTGCAACACTAAGGCACTTACTAACCACTACAGTTAATTAGAATAAAATCTAAGTGTATTAATGTATTTCATTTCCAGAAGTACTGCCCTTTTAGGAAAGAGCTATTTCAATTATGGAATATATAGCCACCAGGAGTCCACACTATTATAACAACTATTTTGCTTATTTTTATTTTAATAAGCAGGTTGAGCAACTTTGATTCAAAATAGTTTAATTATTCTGAAGCACTTCTGGAAACAGAACAAATGGTAGTTTAAGTTCTTTGCAGGTTGATCCGGCACTGCTGGAAGCTATTGTAATTAGTAAATCTGCAAAAGTATTGTTAAAGTTATTTTCCTCAGCTTCGATATACTACAGTTTATTAGTGAGCCTATTATTTATGCACTCCCTTGGGCCATTTAACATTTGCTTCAGTTAATGAGAATCTTCATCTTAATTAACAATACTGAAAGACCATTTTCCTCCCCTCCCCCACAAAATGAATAAGGCTTTAGAAATTTACCCCAGAATAATATAATTTGGGAGTTATTAAAAGCAAGGTTTTCCATTGCATCATTTTGTATTATCATCAAAGCTTCCTGAAAGACAGTTAGTGAAATTTCGTATATTGTGCATATCTTAATTAAAAACATGAGCTAATGTTAAAAGACACTGAATGATTCAAAGTAAAGTCCATGTGAAGGTCTTGTATGAATGATAATGAATTTTTGAGATTTATAGAAATTCAGAATGCTATTGCACAATATTAAGGTCAAAGTTGCAGAAGAAACAGTTTCAGATCACCTCTGTGTAACTATCAAGAACTTTGCCCATATTATGCATGATCATAACCCTTTAGTACAGTTCAATTGAACCATGTCCTCTGAACAAGATTCCAGTGAAGTGTGCACAAGAGTTTAACTTGCCAGCTGGAAGCACATGGTAACCTTTTGCCCACATTCAGATCAATCAAAAACCTATTAAACTTATAGAGTAATTTTTATTTGGAGAGAGCAAAATTACTTCAGCTGTATTGTGCTACAGAAGAGACAAGCCTTACAAAATGCATCAAGTTCTCTGCTTTATCTGATGGAAAAACAAGGAAAAGCTTTCTCCAGTAAAATTTTCCGATTTTTACCTACTGAATGAATAATATCAACTTTTGTCCTCCAAACTATGAGCATGATGATACAAGCATGTAGAGTAAAAATGCTGAACTTGGGATACTGATATTTAAGTCAGAATATCAGTTTTGAGTTATTTTGCAAAGTCATAAATAAATGCTGTCTTTTCCCTCCCTGTCCTCCTCCCTTCCTTCCTATCTCATCCCTTCCTGCCTCCAAATTCTGCAATCTTTGCTCAAATACAAGAGAAGAACCCATTATAATGACAAGCTTTTCCTGTCTACCATTGTTCAAACAATACAGTGAGAAAAAGCAAAAGGCAAGGTCTGCACAGTGACTTACACTGATACTTATTGTTATGTCCACTCCAATACAGGTGTCCTTATACAACCCTTCCAAATATTTTGCACTCAAGGAGAAACTGGTTTCTTACCTTTCACACTAGTTTCAGATATACTGTACTTGTTAGCATACTGGTACAAGAAGAATTCAGGCTTATACCTGATAGCGGTGGCTCCCTGGGCTGTTCATCTGGAGAAAGGTCATGACAGCACGCTGGGGCAGCTGAGAAATTCTGTGACCCAAACAAGAAGCTGCAAGAATGCAGTCTAAATCATGTCCTGTATGCTGTTGTACAGTGAATTTTGCCTTCTCTGCATTAATCTTCCTAATTGCCAATGCAGTCATCATAAGTCTAAAATGCTGGAAATATGGTACAGCTGGTGATAGTGATATTTTATGGCCATATGCTATTAATTGATGAACGTTTGACCGTGCAGGTAATTTTCTATTATCCAGTACTTCTATCTGGCACTATTTTCAATCATTTGAGTGTCTGTTAGGGCAGGAGGGGACAGTTCGTTGGCATGTCTCCTTGCTGGTTTTTTCCTTGGTGTGTGGCATGGATCCCATGTTAGAGGAATGAGATGGGAGGGTACCCCTGAAGAGAAGGGACGGAGGACAGACATGAGTTTTCTCAGACTTCTATTCCTTTTACCCAGATGTCCTGTGGCACATGCTAGTTCTGTGATGTGCATAAGGTCACAGCTGGGGAGGTGAGCCTACACCAGGGACTGGGTAACAGAGGAATGGCTAGAGGTGACTCACGAGCGGAAAGAGGCATAAGGTAAAGGGTAAGTTCAGTACCTCCTGTTTGCTGTGTCAGACTTAACAGGTCTGCTGTGTACGTCTCAGTTGTGACTTTCTGTCCAGTAAAGAAATTCTAAATAAGTACATTTTGCCTGGCAGCTGACGTATCGCAGCATTATACCAAGAAATTTTACAACTGAATTTGTTCAGGATTTGGTGTGAGAGGAACATTCTGTCTCTAACTTAGGGAATTACTGCAGGTAGCAGAAAATCTGCATAGCTTTATTGTATAACCTAAAAGGCAGGTAATGATAAATGTAAGTATTTGTATTTGCTTTCATAAGATACAGATTTTTTAAAGGAAAATATAGAGATATGCAAGAGGAGGAAAACAGGAATCAGCTAAAGAATTCCTTCATGTAAATTATAGCCATAAATGCTGTTACTTTGTAAGATTAATCAAATTGTTTAATTTGTCTGTAATTTTGAAGATTAAGGAGTTTGCAAGCAGTGATGTAAAGACATTAAAGTATATCATAAATCTTTCGGTGTACCTTTGAATAACACATTATTAGCTAGTCTTATCAGAGAGTGATGTCAAGGGTGTCTATTATTTCTTTTTAGTTAGTATTATACAATAATACCAACAAGGGTTTATGTTGGATTTATCTGTGTGATATAATCTGATATTATGGAACAAAAGGTAATGCAACTCTTATGCTCAGAAACTGAGCCTCTGTCCTGTATTCTGCAGATGCAATCTGTCCACAGACTCTTGTATATTCACAGGATATTCTTTGTAATTTAAAGTATCATCTGAAAAAAAGATCATCAGAAAGCCACATAAAATTATAGAAATAATCCCGAGTTGTGCAAGTGTTGAAGATTTTTCCTAGAATTATTTTGTAGTGATAAAAAATGAGTAATTCAATACAATGCAAACTAAAAAGAGTGATACACGATGATAATAACTATAACACAATAGGTACTATTTTGTGATAGGACCCATCAATAGTAAGCTGCGATATTTTCTCACTTCTTTAAAGCTGCTTTGAGAGGAATGAAACTTTTGGTGGTAAAGTGTAAGACATGTTGTGTAAGTTGGTACATCCATGAACATTTGTAGTGATAACGGTTAGAATGCAGATCCATAGAAGTCCACCTCTTGGCTTTTGAAGAGCGAAGGTTTTTCAGTGCATTTCTTCCCCTTGTTGTGATGACTTTTGGGTATTCTGTGGCCATTTCCATCATAGAGTGCTTAGACTGACTTTTCATTTTTATTTTACGATGTCTTAACTGCATTACATTTTATCTTCCTTAAGACATATGTGGAAAAGATGGACAGAGAAAGAGGACTGATTCATTATCATAACCCTATTACTCATTCCTTGTCTTAATGGTGGCTGCCTGTATCAAAACATCAAGGGACATCAGTTTGTAACACTGAATTTTTAGATTTGGGTGGGGGTTTTTTCCTCTTCGCAGTGTTCATTGACTTTGGCAGAGATTTTGTTGGTTGCTCTTCTCCTTTTCCTCCAAAAATCCTGTGCCCATACTCCAAGTTGTCTGCCTGGAATCCAGACAGTTGTGTTAGCAGTGCTGTGCCTGACCATCTGAAAATTTGTGTAGGCAAAGTGCCTCAGTAATGGAGCTATACAGCCCCCAGGCTATGGCTGGTTTTTTTTCCTGACCTCCTTGGAATCTGGGCAGAAGAGTTTAAGTCAGTCTCCACCCGCTCAGGCAGACATGTTCCTGTGGAAATGCGCGGGCTATTTGGTTAACTTACTTTGTCTAGACTTCTAATACAAGATCGGGCTTGAAATCTAATGCTGATTTTTTGAACACAAAATATGCTAGTGGGCCTCAGGATTATTATTGTGGATTCTTATCAAAAAGCGATGCAGTAGGGGATGTCGTAACTATAATACAAACCAAAGAAACTGATGATAGCTGTGGATGCCAAAAAAACCCTCACAGATACACAAAAAAGCAAATTCACAGTTCTTCATGCTCTTGACAGCTCTTTTTTGAAAAATAGGGGGTTTAAACCAAAATGTGTAAGCTTGTTGTTCCTCTTGCTTGTGTGACAAGAAATTGTCACATCAAAGTATGTATTTTATGGTCTTGCACTTGGAGATTTTTCATACTTCAGTAATTTTGTTTCTTTCAAAATTATTGCAAAAACACATGAATCGAAATGTTTACAGGGCCAATGCTTGGTTTAGGTTTTACAGTGTAACAGTGTTCAGTGTGGGGAAGGTACAGCTCTTTCCCAGGATCACGTCTCTTAAAGAAACAGGTCTTTAAAGAAGAGCAGACAAGCTAGGCAATGGAGGTAATTCAGGATGCTAACTCATGAACAAGGTAAAACACAACTCTTGACTGGCTCCAGGAAGGAGAGGTGATGTTGTGGAGCAAAGCTGGAACCAAAGTCCAGGTAGGCTGGACAAGCTGGAAAAAAAAAAATTAAAAAAAATGTGAGTGTATAGAAATTGAAAGGCTAGGAGTACATAAGTTACAAACGTAAATTCTCTTAATGTTCTTCCTCTCAGCTAGAAGGCAGCAAAACTCTTTACAAGGTTAAATTCTGTATGCCTAACCTTTACAGGTCATGAAATGACACATTTGTTCAAAAGGCTGATCAGTCAAAAGGAAAAGAAAGATGTTCTTTGCAGTTGAGTTTATTTGATTTCAGCTTCCAGAAGTTAATTATTTTTATTTCTTTCTCTGGTAACAGAAGAACTTCATAGCATTCTAAATTTTTGTTCTCATGGAAATATTTATGTAGAGTGATCAAACTGAAACTTCTCTTTAATAAAATGAACAAATCAAGGTCTCGCAGTACCCCTTACCAGGGATCGTTTTCTCCATCAGCTGGTTACAACCCATGGCTCCTTTTTTCTGCATCCCTTTTTTTTTCCCCCAACTTAATTCTGGAAAACTATAGAGAGTGAAACTGTTGAGACTGCCTAAATGTTGTTTTACCAGTGAGATTACCAGAGCTAAAATTCCATCTCTTCTGCTACTCCTTGCTATTTCTTTACATATGTAACCACATATTTTTTGCATTTCCTGTCACTGGGGGCTCATGTAGACTTCCTTATCCGTTAAGGGCTCACACACTTCAAAGGATAATTGTTTTGTTCTTTGGGACAGTTCCTTGCCTTTTTCCAGTAAATAATCTAGACTTCGCTAAGTACATCCTACAAGTCTTACTCAAGGGGGAGGTCTTTGCATTTAACTGTGCTGAAAAGAAATATCAAGCAAGCATGTAGGTGAAGACAGTAGCCTTAAATATCTTCTGAAGTATACAAGATTTCTGCTTAGCGTAACTTTCAAAGTGTATTCAGACTACATAATATTCCAAAAATTTTGTGATTAATTAATCATTTTTTATCAGTGATTTTACTTTCAGATATTTTCTTTAAAAATACCAATGCTATTAAGAAAAATAGTATTCCGTATTTTTAGAAGTAGTAAGATACTTGTTTCTCTTTCATTGCACCATTTGGATTGTGTCATTAAAGGCCATATTTTTATACATGGAAACCAGTGTTGATGTACACATGCAGACTCCCATGCATTTTTGCATTCTCTATACCATTTCTAAAACTGTGTATGGAATGCTTTCTATTAGAAAAATTTTGCTGTACTCTAGACCTGAAGATTTGGCTTAATTTATGCTCAGAGAAGCTTCTCTTAAGAAGATGTTGCAGCAAGGCACTAGAATAAGCAAGTACCACAGACTTGTTACTCACAGCTCTCTAGCTGATGTCCAAAAAGCAGGTAGCCAGCACCATCTTGCTGAAACCTCTTTGATTTACCCTGTGGTCTGACTCTTCTGGGAGCTCTGGAAATATGTACTGTACATGTACAGAAGTGAATTCAGGAACTAGAGCATAAAACAGCTCCACAAGTAACAGTGTGATCTACCTTACATCATATAATCCTGATATGGTATTTGCCTATATTTAAAATAATCAGCAGCCCAGGAAAGTACTTTGAGCAGTTTAGTTCTCCAGAAGTTAAATCATTTTAGTGATGAATGACAGTTTCACCCACAGCTTACCACCCAACTGTTCCCCTGTAATCATACCTTGTAATCCTTGTAGTTATCTACATGCTACCAGGATGAAAAAATGGGCACCTAAGCTCTTGCTCAGGTGACAGGGCAAAGATGAAACTGCCTCATCATTTGAGTTACTAGATGAACCTTCCTGTGTATCTTTTGATCTATGGCCCTTACATTGACTCTAATTGTTATTTATGATTCTCTGTTCTTGGGGAATATCAAATCTATTTTTTTCTATTTTTATGTGTAGTTTTGATCTGTATCATGTTTTAATCTTCCACAATTATAGCTTTTTTTTAATAGATCTATAATCTTGTGTAATATTTAACACAAAATTTTATTTATTTACATGTTATATATAATTATTCTATTTAATGTTATTTCCCACAGTGAATATTCTTTTTATAAGCCACCTGCTTCAAATTAGGGTATAGCAATGCTTTATTTATACTGTATGTGATTAAAGTCATTCGGCATAAGGAACTTCCACTCATGCAGTTACTAAAAAAGGACATCTAAACACTCAGAAGGCAAAATTATAGGGATTTACTCCCATTAAAAAAAAAGGAGGGTTCTCATGGGTAGAAGAGAGATCTAAAAAAGTGGGAGAATTGCCTGTATTTAAAACTTAAGGTAAAACAATCTACTGCCTTCACAAGTACACAGTCCTTTGATTTATGTCAGGTTGTTTTAGTGTTATCTATTTGGGGAAGAAGTAACATTAAAATTATATTATCGTAGATTTTAAGGGCAGGATATTCTCTCTATTTTTAGTAGCATTTATGACAACAAATCCACATTATTCGAGATTTAATTGATCAAGTTTCTTTACAATTCCATTAGGCAGAAAAGACTTCAGCATTGAAAACTTGTCTCAGATACAGAATAAATGGGGCTTTTCTGCCTTTTAGTTCTTAAACTATGGACTGGTAACGATCGTACATAATTGTGTTTACAGTAGCATTTATTTATCTTAACAGATTGCAAACATACAGTGAAGAACGAGCAGGCTAATGTGAAATGGTGAAATCCCAAGGCGGAATAATTTTAAAAGATATCTTCATTTACTATACAGAACTCTTTGAACCTGAGAAAGACATAGTAGGAAGTTCTGAAAGGGGTTCAGAACAAAACCCCTTCACCCATATTCCAGTCTTCACGCATTCTTGAAATTATTATAATCTGAAATATAAAAGTAAATTTTTGGAAACTCAGACCATTAAAAAAAATACAGTGGATTTTTTGTTTTTTTTTCCTTTGGGCCTGAACTCCAGAAGAATTGAACTGTGTAGAAGAGGCCACTGGTAAATACAGGGAATTTCATAACAATTTTTACTTTTACAATTTTGCAAATCGAAATTGGCTGCCTAGGCAAGCCTAAATCACTCAGCTGAGAATCCATTCTTTAAAATATATATTTCAACTAAATTTGAACACCAAATATTTAATAGACTAATATGAAAAAATAAAATTCCAACACTATGGGTCTGGCCCTGAAACTGCTGAGAAAAGAGCACCAATTTCATTCACTCCTAATGAGAGTAGAAGTTGTTCGACATTTCTTGGAGATACTCATCATCTTGCAAGATCAACAATATACAAACAAAGCATAATTAAAGCCTTATATTGACAATAGATATCCAGATCTTATAAAACGTGAAATGTGATGCAAACTTTTGATGCTTTAATACAAAGCAAAAGGTAATATTTAAGATCTGAGCTTATTTTAAAAGAGCAAATTAATTGTCCTTATTCAGGATAATCTCTAAGAAGCATTTCTCAAATGATGTGTCAGTTTCCTTGGAGAGTTTACATCTGATCTCAGTTCTGCCAAAGAGATTCTGAATTTAATCATAATGCTAAACTAAATGAAATATGGTTTCTCTTAAATAATTTAAGCTTGCTGCAATTATACAAATTTAATAAGTCCAATATATAATATCATTGGACAAGGTAAGAGAATAGAATTATAGATTAAGTGGTTTTTTAGTTAAGGAAATTAGCAAGGACTATTTCCTATTCATATGGTGTAACTTTTCATTTAGACTCTGCTAAAATTCTATTCTTCTGAGAGACTAGGCATTAATAAAGATATATTGTATCTCTAAAGCTAATTAAACATTTTAGTTTCTATATTTATAATCTCAAATAAGGGATTATTTTTTAAAATATAAATCTACAGTAAGTAGCTTACTGAACTTTATTATGGAAATATGGAAAATAATACTTTTCCAAGTTCCATTTTATTTATTCCTTTATTTTCAGTGTGATTTATTGAACCAAATGTTTTATATAACACAATTCTTTTATTTTCAGTATGCTGAAAGAGAAAGCAGACCAAAATAATTAGGATTCATTCCTGTAGTATAAGAATATAAAGAGAGGGTAGCCTGACATTCAAATAACATGCATTGCATGGACACAGAGAACATAAAAAAATATTTCTAATTTCTACAGCCATTAATATCTTCTTTCTCAGATATATTATAATCAAATTTTCTTCATATATTTTGAATCTTATATGTCTACCTCATATTGATAGCAACAATGACTGCACTTCTGAGAAATTAAGAAGAAATTATGATAGTGAGGCAGAAATTCATACCATGTTTTTAAGATAGGGAGTGCAGGTAATTTAGGTATTCTTATATGTTCTCTGTTGGCTGCTGCCTCTTAATTGATTATGCAGAGTATTAGTCTCCTAACTTTGTGCCTCTTGGTCCCATATTAGGTAGATTCTCAAAGAAGGTACTTCGACATCCCGTTTGTCTTCTTTTTTATATATTCACATTTTTCTGTGCCTTTTTCTATCATGGCCATCATTGTACTATCCGAGGCCCTTATTAAAAAGTGATTTAAGTAAGATTACAAAGGAAGCAATCTATAGTAGAACTAGCAACTGAATCCCAATGTCCTGAAGAGTCAGAGAGCTGTCCAAATACAAATCCATCTTTCCTTAAGTATATTTTTATACATAGTTTCATTTAATGTCTGCCACAACTCATTTACACTGTTTTTCTCACTGGTGTTGATGGGCCAGGGAGGGGAAAGTTTGGGCCTTTCAGAAGAGTTTGCTTTATTGATATAGCCTATGGCAAAACCAACTGTTCTGAAGTCTAGATGTCACCTTTTTTTTAGCAGAAGTAAGGTTTACTATCAGTCATGCTGTCTCCTTAAAATCTAATGGCAGCAGATTTCCTGGTGTAGTTGTATATCTTCATTTCGTATATACCCCTCATTCTGTACCGAAGTTAAAAAGAGCAAAAGATAAATCTTTCAAGAGACATGCAGTTATGGTAGTCTACAAATTAAACGTACAGGAATTAGATTATACAAGATATGGAAGAAAAAATGGTCTCAGTTAAATTGTAACTCTCCCAGTGAAATTTAACAGAAGCAACAAGCCAAAGGTAGAATTGCTTCAATGTCTAGTTTCTCAAATGAAAGCACTGTTGCTATTCTATTTATCATAAAGAAGAGAAAATTGAGTTAGTAGAACTGATTGGAAATGGAAAACTGCACAAAGAAGAAGGAGAAGGAGGAGGAGAAGGAGAAGGAGAAGAAGAAGAAGGAAAAAAGCCGAATTACCTTAGAATTAGAAATTACAGACTGTCTAAACAATAAGTGCATTTTGTAATCTAGTAATGAGCTTCTACAGGGTGACATTTATTGCCTTATGCAACACCATATGCTGCATGTAAAGGAAGTTACTTTCTATCATCTCTCACAGGGGAAGTGAAGAAAAGCTCTGTCGAATCAACAGATCTCAGAGCTGTGACAAACCTGCCTGTCTATGTGGGAATGTGTTGGCTGCCCAAATGAAAAATTCGAGTAGAATTTTAAAAGCATTTTATAAAGTTTTAAGATAATAAACTTGGAAGAATACACAGGGAGGGGAGTTGTTCTTTTTCCAAGCAGGTGTGTATTTGACATCTTAGTCTGGAAGATGTATTACTCATCCATCATAGAGTATTGTCACACTGATGATATATTAGTGTAATACATTATCAGAACAACATCATTCCTATGATGTATTGCTAGCTAGCACAGAGCTAGCTGGTGAGAGTTGGTTATAAAGACTTAGCACTTCTTATGGTATTAAATAAAAATCTAAACACTTTCTTTCAGGAGTTGAACACTAAAGGGAATCTGTGAAAAGGTGATGGTTATTTTAAAATTTGATAAGTGGTAATGCACTTCCTGAATTTTAGAAGTATGAATTCTAGTAGTAAAGCCAACTAAATGTTTGTGGTCAGGCAGAAGAGGTACTTTCCTGAAGATATTGCTTTGTGGGTTGTCAGTGGTAGTGCTTATAATTTGTATCACTAGAACTTAATGTTTTATAAACCTACAGTACATAACACTGAAGTGACTAACTCATTTGCCATTCATTATAGAGTCAGCTTCTAGCATGGCAACAACATGAAAGGTCACTGTGGTGTATATTAAAAACAAGAACAAAGTTGTGGGGGGGTTTTAGCAGGCAGATGTGATTTCTCACAGTCTAGATGTAAATAAAGTTTAGTCCTTGCACTAGCTATTGGGCAGGTCTTTCTCCATCAGAAATTTCATTCCTTTTGGAATACAGCCTTTATGGAAAGCCATATCTAGCAGTCACTACATTTCTTTGCCACAACATTTTTAAGATGCTCCTTTTGTTATTAAAACTGCTTCTAAAATAAGGAAAAAAAAAAAGTGAGTGAATAGCTGAAATAGAGAAAAACTGCCAAAGTGGACTACGGAAAAATGTAAAATATAACCCAGAAAATCATAACTGGGCATAAACTGCATTGCACATCAAAGCTGATAAGGCTGTTCTTAAGGCTCTTCTTTAATTACTTGTCAGTGAAAGTTTTGAGAGCTTTTTCCTTCCTGTTTCAAAGGAAAACTTTATTTTAAAGTACCAAAGATTCATAAAATCAATGAAATAAAAACAATAAAAAGTCCTTCTCAACAAGGTTTGTAAGCTATATATTCCACTGTAGAGTGATATGAAGGTTTCCCTTTCAAGAGGACAGAGAGAGAAAGAAAAGGAGAGAGAAAAAGAAGGTGTCAGAACGACTGTGGTGCCTCTGAGGATTCCCATATTAAAGCATCATTTTGAACAGTGCTCTGTTTGTATAAGAATGGCTAACGGAAGGGGAAGGTAAAGCAGAATATCTGAATTGTTTAAGTTGCTGAAAAGAGATGGGGGAAAGACAAGAGGCTGAAAAAGTAAAAAGGGACAAAAGAAACCTGAAATAATGATCATTCTTTTCTATCCTTTTCTCATAAAAATTCTGCCTATCAAAACCCATCATGGAGAGCAGGGCTGTAAAACACCAATGATTAGTTCCTTCACAAAAACCAGTTTATGTTCTTAATCTCATAATTCTCTTACCTTGTTGTCTCCTGACATTTTGTATCCATCTCATAAATTTACAGAATTTATACCCATAGGATCTGTTACATCCCCTGTATAACATAAGCTATATCATTTCACCAAAGGAGTCTCTGATCTAGCCCTTAATTTCTGATACTTTGGGGTTTTTTGTCTTTCTGCTGTCCTTTAGGTGGTTTATTCTTCCAGCATGGGATGTTTATCTATGCAATGCTTACAGCACTGCAGTATGATCTTTCACTGCTACTTGAAGCAACTCTTGCAGCAGAATGCATGAAGTGTTAGTTTGGGTAAGCTGAACAATACATGGCCTGAAATTACCATTTTATTATTACCTTGAGGGCCAAGATCAAATAAAAAGGCTAAAGTGCACGGAATACAGTTGTAGAGAATGTGGCTTTTTGCTGGGAATTTGTACTGTATATAGAAAAGCATATTTTTCAGCATAAACTTCACCATACATGCGTATTGCAATGTATGCAAAACAGTAAAATCTATGCAAATATATGCAGTTGAACAGATAGCACATTTTGGAGCTGGCACTGCACTCTTTGTCAATGTCAGTTTTGTGACAACCTTTGATAGTGCATAGGGATTTCTTTAGTCACTTAGAGGTCAAGATAAACTGCTCCTCTCTTTCAGAAAGTACCTTCTGATTGATTGCACTTCATGAAAACTGAGCAGTAAAAAGGCTGTGTCTTATATTCCATTCCTTAGGGGATCAGAGGTTCCATAAGAACTTAATAAACATTATAAACTTAATAAGCGCAGTAGTATTAAAATTAACCTAGATATTACTGAGAAAATGAAACAAAGCCTGGTATCTCAGTACCTCTCTTAATTTCTCATTGGTTGGCTAATAACCCTGTTAGTCATTTGTTGGATGAAAATTATGAAATAGTTTAATAATAAGAACAAGGAATATCAGAATAAGATTCATTGTTATTTAATAGCATTCTGTATCAGCTCCTTTGGGAAAAATCTGTGTGCATAAATACAATAAAAATAAAGTCACTGTTCAAAGAGACTGCACATTTCTCTTAATTTCTTGATAGCTGACCCTAGCATAAATAGCAAAAAGTCTGTGCTTGCTGAAATGAAGTACAAACATAAAAGGAATATAGGTATAACAAGAGATACTTTGTATCATATTTGCCATGAGTTCTCAACATAAGCCAGAAACAAGTAGGCCATATTCTGGAGAACATCCTTTATCAGGGAAGTTCTTTAAGTACATCCAAAAAGTTTTTAAAATCACGTTCATATAGCAATTCAGATGTGTGATTCAGCTTTTGGGTAGTATACATGTATCAGTTTTAAAGTATTCCAAATACAGATATGCACAACAGCCTGAAACTCAGACTACACTGAAAAGCTAGGATAAAGCTGGCCCAAATATGTCTATTTGAGCTGCAGTTGTAGCTTTGGATTGTTAGGAGTGCATGACTACAAAATAATGACTGTTATTTCCCAGATTTCATGGGAATTTAGGTGTCTAAAGACGCAGAAAGCTGATAATTTTTCAAAACACAGATGTGCAATTTATATTAAATTCAAAAGATGCTAGGAACTACTAGGGTTTTTCTAAGGCATCTGTTTATATTCCTACATACCTAAAAAGCTTTGAAAAATCTCACCCTAAACCACTGTAAGAATTGGTAAACTGACTTTGAAAATGCATTTGTTTTTACCCATCACTACTATGATCTTTTCTCATTTGGCACGATTGTTCTCCATGTTTTTGAACATTAGAAAAAAAAGTGCATTAAAAATAATTAATTTCTTTAGTGAATTGTAATTTAAAGGCACTTATGTAAATTAAGAAAGGACACAAAAGTTACTGAAGAGAAACAAATGGAAGTCATGCAGGTAAGCTAAAGTTGTGAGGAAACGGGAAGTTTGTTGTAGTCATTTGAAAGAGCACCATTAAACTCACTCCTTTCAGAATGGAATAAATAATCACAAATGCTTAAGAGCAGAATGTGCATCACTATTGAACTCTTTGAATCATATTTCTACTTTCTAAAAGCAACAGCATCCTGGATGTTCTTTTTCTGGTTAGTGATTTTTTTTTTTATTATTATTCTTTTTTTTTTTAGACCATGACTTTTTTGCCAAGGACAAGGCAAACAAGGAGGCAGTATGAATAAAAGATATGACATGTTTTTTCCATCCCTGACTGAATTTAAATGAACTTCCAGGCCTGGAAGTTGAATAGCTTTTCTGTAACTCATACACTGTACTTACAAGGGTAACAGTAAGGAACAATAAATACGGAATTTCTTCCTGCCACCATTTAGTTACTTTTTGGAAAAGGCTATCTTAATAAAAATGGAGAAGCTACTTCCACAGAATAAGAAACTGAAGTATTGTTCCGAAGTAAAGGCCTGTGTTTGATGTTTCCAAGTTTGCAATTCCGTTCCCCTGCAAACACCTCTAAGCAAGAAGTAAAACACTTTGAACATAACATTGGAAAGTCAGAAACTCACATTATTTGTCCATAGTGAGCTGTCATGAATTATGTTATCTGAAGAAAATAAGTTCTGGAAGAATAACCCACAGCTGAAGTATTCATTTGACAGACATTTTAAAATTCATCAAAAATAACTATTAAAAATGGTGCCACTGTGATAATTCAGCCATGTGGGACAAAGTTTTCCATCCCAGAATGATCAAAGTGAAGGATGTAGGTGAACATTTTTTTTATGATTAGACACTGATAAGGAGCCAAAAATCATACCTGTGATATATCACTGACTTCAGTAGAGTTCGACCAAACATAAACTTGATATATAGTGCGATATTACAGAGCATTTTAGGCCTTGCTACAAGACAAAAAGTGCCTCAGGACTGGCATCTTCTTCAAGAAACTTGTGGAGAATGGTGAAAGTAAAAGAGCAGAGATACATCAAACTGTGTGACAAAAGGCAGGGACTCAAGCCATGAGAACGGCTTCCAACTTTAAACTGTAAGCTAGCAGTAAGTTCAAATACTATACACAGGAATCTAAGTAAGCTGATTACTTCCATTCACACTTCTTTCCATCCCCAACCTCTTATCCCCATCCACTGTTCCCCTGAAAGACAGTACATCTGGTTTTTTGGCTAGCTGCATGTGAATTGCCAAGATTGATGCCACATAGTGTAAGGCACCAAAGGAAGCGTTGCTGCTTATGGCAAATTACAAGCCTTTGAGGAGCAACATAAAACAGTTATGTGATTGCTAGATAGAGGCTGAGACTTCAGAAACACAGTATTAATTCTTGGTGAGTAAAAGAATATTGTGTTTGGTACAATTATCTGCCAGTAATGGATGTTTTGCTACCTTAAGCACATCTCCAAAAAGCCCCAAGGATTGATTTGTTGGAAGGATTTTGATTATGCGGTCTGTCATTTAATATAAATTATTTTACAGCATTGAGTGCTGAACCTGCAGCACAGGAATGTCTGGGAAAGCTGTGTGGGACTATGGGGAATACAGAGCTGAGAGAAGTTATACCCACATGTGAGAGGTGCCAAAGGAGCCTTTTTGTTAAAGGAAGGAGATAACTGAATTATTCCTCTCCTTTAGATATTTTAGGCAGCATATTAATCCTGGAGTTTTGATTACCTTTCTTAGCATTGCTAACATGAATATATGTATATTTAATAATATGACTTGTCTTTTCATGTTCCATTCTCTAAAGAATCTCATGCAAATACGGATTGTACATAAAAAGCAACAAAGCTTCTGCAAGTACTTTTTGGCCATATTCAAGAGAGCTGCAGAGGGTTGTTCTATGGAGTGTTTTAACCAGGACAGGATTGATACGCAAATTCTTTACCCATTCAGATGAAAACTACCCCATAATTTGGCTGCATCTCTTGCTGCTATTCAGGTGACATGAGATTAGCTTTTTTTTAACTTTGATATAAAGCATCTATTAGTCCTTCCATATTCCAGACTTGCACAGACTTTGCCAAGTTTCCAAATGTTTTTTAATTCAGATGTATCTCTTTGATCTGTGTATTTTAAACAAGTCAGTTTCAGTGGAGAGAAGGAGATTCACTTGATGGAAGGAGTGAGATGTTTTCATCATTATTATAACATTTAATGTCATAACAGAAGATCCAGCTGCCTCAACATGGAGAAAACTGCAATCAGTGAAAGTGGTAGTTGCTTGAAGGTGGGAGAAAAAGCAAGAGAAATGGCAATTTATCTCCATAGGGCAACACTTCAGATGAGATTGTAGGGATATCTAGAGAAGACTGCTTCAGTAAAAGAAAGCATAAGAGAGAAAACAGAGGCTGATGGCTGGGATAGAGAAATGTGCACACTGCTTAAAACTTCCATTTGCACAAGTGTGGAAGTGAATAAATCTGTTCCTTGAAGGACAGATTGCTGAGAGTCCCTTCACATTTATCAAAAAGAAACTAAAACTTGTATTTAATTTAATCAAAGCAAAAATGACAGGATGTCAGAATTCATTCTATTTTATTTGACACCCAACATTTTCATTTAACTTGCAAAACATTCCATACAGTTCTACCGTTTTGCCAGGCTGAACAGAGGAAGTAGTGCTTCATCACAGGTCAGCTGGTATAGTGGGAAAGTATAAGCAATATGGAATCATGCATTTTTGCATTATCTGCAAATGCAGCTTCTCTAACTGGATCAATCTGCAATCAGCTCTGTCTTATTTAGCATGCCCTCAACATTACTCTTCGTTAATCTGAGTTTAGATTTTATCTCCCAAGCTTTTCAAGCATGTAAGTATGCTATTTAATGTCAATGGAAATTATAGCACATAGACACATCAGTGCACATACCCACAGAAAATCTCAAGGAACCAAAAATCACATCTCTCCTCAAGAGCGATAGAGCTGCCCATATCTACTGCCCAATGACAGTTCTGTCAAGCTCAGCATTAACCTCCCTATATACTTCATTACTGATTATCGCTCTAGGGAAGTTCTAATTGGACAGTTGTGTGAAACATGGTCTGGTTCCTTTCTGCCAATATAGGAACAAAATTAGCTAAAATCTAGAAAATATTGCTCTGAACTTTGCTTCTTCAATGGCACAGGCATGTCCTAATGCAATTTTTCATTGCATCATTGTGATTGTTAATTGACAGTAGTTTAATGATGTAATGATTTTGATGCATAAAATGGACAACAAATACAGGAATATGAACCTGTAATTACCTCTCCATTCTGTACAGTAGAAATGACTGAAATGCATTCATCCTTTTTACTCACTGAAACATAGGAATCGGAGATGGGCAGAGTTTGTCCCAATGCGTTTCAGTGACACAGAGAAAGTGATGCTGGACAAAACATGGAAAAAAAACTATTACCCAAATATTCACTGGTAATTTTAAACAACCTAGATTCAACCACGTTCCTTTATGGGTTTATTTTCCACACCGTTCTGAAGGTGAAGTTGTCCCCTGTACAGAAACCCAAACCAAGATTTGTATCTTATTTAAGATTTGCTTAATCTCATATTGAAGGTTTAATTAGAGCCTGTGCTGACCTTCTTCACAGAGTATGAGTTCATATCTTTCATGGGCAGTATTAATACCATGAATACATATTTTGAAGTTGCGTTGCTTATACATTAGCTAGAAATCTAATGCTGAACTGCTTAGCTAACTTACAATGACTGTTCATTTTGAATTTTATACTTCAGTTGAATTTGAACTGAATCTCTTTTTGTTGCAGAAGTTATTAAATCCAAAAAGCCCACATGACACTTGTCACTAATCTACGACAGCTCACATCTTGAGTGTTCTTACTGAACTGTTTGCAAATGCTTGAAGAGAGAATGTGACAATTTGAAATAACAATTACTTTTGAGACTGTTTCAATCTTTGAATGGAATTTAATGTTAAATACATACTTTTTTCCTGTATGCAACCAAGCTAAGCAGCAAAAATACTTTAAAGATGTTGCAGAAAATATGGCAAATAACATTATGTATAAGGATTTTGATTAACATATAGAAAGAAAGTAGTATGTCTGTTTTCATGGTAGCTGTAGTATGACCATGAGGATTTTGCAAACTGTAGTATATGAAAAAATCTTGAAATTCCCTGTGCCAGTTGCCTAATTGTTTGCTTCTTGGGTTAAAGCATTACATACTAGGACATAGATTTGCCTAATGGGTTTCTGTAAGGACAGGATTAATCTGATCTAACTGTAGCCAGCTAAAGAGTAGATCTCTATTCTAAGGTACCAGTTGGGTTCCTCCTACAGTTAATGAGAGAGCAAGCTACTTATATGCCCTGAGACTGATTCATTCTTTTTAATGGGGCAGACCAAAACAAGTAGTGTGAACTACCTTCTAGGATGCTTGTACTCACTTCTCTGACTGTAGAGGTATTTTAGATAATAACATGGACTAGAAACCATATTCTCAAGAACGTAAAAGTTAGGTGAGATCTGTTCAGGTATAACTGACCCATTGGATACTCCCGGAACTATTTTACTTTGGGTGTAGTATTTAATAATGAAGCAGAATGGTAACCATAGTAATAAGTAAAATGGGTCTGTTGGACAAAAATATCTTCTTCAAGTATTGCTTTGGCCTTTGACCTACCACACAATGTGTTTTCCATCCAATAAAAGACAGAGAATGAGAGTTAATTAACATACTGTGCTATTACAGTGCAGTAAATCAAAGAGAACATAGCAAAAAAAGGAACTTGAAAACCACAAGTCTTTAGTGAATTCAGTTTTTTTAACATTTTCATATCTGTAGCATTCATTAATATTATAATTTACTTTTTTTTACCCCCTTTTTTTAAGCAACACAAAAATAGATCATATTAGTTCTAAAGGAGTCATTATGGTCTGTTCTGTACTCAATTACAGACTTTTAAATATACAAATTATGTAAATGCCTATTTAGGGAGTATTTACAAAATACATTATTGACCCAGTAAGCCATAACAGCCCCAATCTGTCAGAGAAATACATATTTAGGCACTACTTAAAATGCAAATTATTGGCCCAATAGACCATAACAGCTTCTTCAGAACTGTTACATTCTATCATGGAAATCCATGGTTGGGGACTTGCTGGCTAATGACTTTTTTGTGAAAGCTGCCTTGGAAACTGTCCTTAAGTACACAAATTTCTCACATGATAGAACATAACGGCTATTTTTCAACAGTTACTGACTACAGAATAGTATTGGGTTCTGTTAAGTAGCTAGTTAGTTGTCAGATCTCAAACAAAAATGTGCAGATGCTATATAAAGATATCCATTGGCTTTAGATCCCCCTCTAATTTTGTTTGAAACAATAGATGATAAAGCACAGCAGCTATTTTTCAGAAGTAACTATTCATTCCTCATGGAGGCTTACACCACCAATTCTAGACTGAAACAACTTTGGTGATAAGGAATGTTCTGTGGAAAACTAAGACATGGACCAATAGTCCAAAAGGGTTATTATAAATCCTCATTAAGCAAAGCACTTTGCACATCCTTCAGAAGAAGTAAGCACATGCATTACTGAAAGGATTGAAATTACATACATTTAAATGTTGTCCATTAAATATTAGTAAAACTGGACCAGACTGTAGGGGACTGCTGTTATGTAGCAGCCAACTTACAAAGAGTCTCACTGAAGTCAAGAAGTCACAGAGAAAGCATCAGTCTGCTTGGGGAAGAGTCTCAGAATCTAACTGAGGTATTGTCGGGAGTTTTTATTCCTAGAAAGATATGCCAGTTGTACACCATGGCTCAGTTTTGAGAGTGTACATTTAAAGGAACATCCCCAGCCTGAACAGGGTTCTATTACTGAATGAGCATTCTGAACTGCTCAAGGAGTAGAAGTACCTCAGCAACTCTCATTAAGAGACGTTGAATAGGGATTTATACTTCTAGAGACCAATTCTAGTTTTTTACAATTGTTACATGTACAAAGTGTATTCTTTTCAACATCTGAAACAGAATTCTTCTGAGACCGCATCCATTATATTTATCAATTCTTTTATATATGTTAGGCTTTGTTTCTTGTGTTTTAATCTTAACAGTGGACAAGTGTCGACAAGGTTGCAGAAAAAGGGCAAAGGAAGGAGTGAGGAATATACTTTTGACATGAGTTCTTAAAAGCTTAATTCTGAGGGCTTTCTCAGTGGAATTTAAGACCATTAATGTCACAAAGCAAAAACTTCTGAAATCTGAGAGAACTTGTTTGATAATATAGTTATCAAACAATTTTAGCTTTTTAAATGTTGTTATTATTTCTTCTTATTACCTTAACTCTAGTACCTTTATTCTAAAGGAGGTAAGGAAAGCTTTCACAGTGTAATCATGTGCCAACGTGCTGAATAACTTTATTAACATTTTACTATTTTTATTTATAGTATTTGTCATTGCATATGCCCAAGTTACACAGCATCAATGAAATTTTATGTATTTTTTTCTTCTGGAAATGCATGTGACATGTAACCAGGGATTTGCAGATTTTCGCTTTTTATGGATTGTTGCTCATGAATTAATACAGAAGTGCATAGTTGATAGGAGAAAAAAAAAACAAATAGCAATGCTTTATGATTTGATAAAAAAGAGGATATTTTTGAATTCTCCTTATTTTAAACTGTGGTACTATAAGTTAAATAATGCAAAAGCAATATATTTTTGTGTTTCAACCTTTGAAGGAATAAATTAGGTTTTTCTTTACAGTGAGTTACAGAGTTTTAAGTGGAAGCATATATTAAAACGGGTATAGATGTAACAGTTGAGGGCATTTTATCTATTTTCACTCTGAGCATGCCAAAAGTGAAGTTATGTAAAAAAACCATATCATAATTAGAAAGCAGGTTTATATTTGACAAAAGTAAGTCCTACCCATGCAAATCATGTACTAACAGAAGAGATAACCTGCCTTTTAAATATATTTTGGGCTCGGTCAGTGAGATAAGAGGGAGTCTGCTTCTAAAAGTGTATTCCTAGACTTTTGCCTTCACTTTACTTCTTCAAGATCTCCATCATACTTGTTTTTTCAGAGCTCTGGACAGACAAGAATGTATCCCATATCTGCAATCTTTCTCAGAACTACTGTTGATTATGTATCCAAATGTGAAGTGGTTGAATCGGTGACATTACCTCCAAAAGTGTCAAACAGGACAACAGAGCTAAAGACATCTAATGTTTAACTTCATATGTGGGATTGAAAATGCCACCGTGGTAGAACGCTATTCTGGGAAGCAAAGTATTCCTGCACCTTCCAGGTGAGTAGATGTAGACCACAAACCACTGCCCTTTTGTATCCCATGTCTCCTCAGTGTCTGACCTAAATTACAATCCTAACTCTGAATTCCCTGTCTCTTTGGATGGTGGCAAAAGCAAGTGACTCCAAGCAGAGAACCAGTGGAGGTGTCATTGTGCCTTGCCATTAAGCAGGCTGCTCATTGTAGGGCAGAGAAGGTCAGACGTAGAAAAATGTGCAAAAAGAAAATACAAGATCGCCCTGTGGAATTTAAAGTTGTTATTTGAAAGAACCAATGTTTAATCTTCAAGTAGTGTTCTTATCAGGTTAAAACTAAAATGACCAAAAAAGAGATATATCCATGAGCTGTTTTGTTCTCTCAAACCCTTCATGAAATAGGTTGCTCTCAGCATCTCATGCCCTGAGTACATATTTTTTAATCTAACAGTGAATGCAGAGAGGCACTGGAGACACGGTTGGCTTTCAGAGTGAGACAATGTAGACAGGGTCTTTATTCAAGTACACGGTGAGAAAATAACACTCAGTTGTCATAAATTGAAAAAAAGGGTGTTCAGACTTGATGTAAGGAGAAGCCTTTCACCCTTAAGACAGCCAGGCAATGAAGCAGGCTGCCCAGAGAGAATGTGCAGCCTCCATTCTTGGAGATGCAGACCCAACTGGATAAAAGCCCTGAGTAACCTTGTCTGACCCCACAGCTGACCTTACTTTGAGGAGGAAATTGGACAAGGTATGTCCTGAGGTCTCTTACAACCTGAATTACTCAGTGAGTCTGTGCATGCAAATAATTCAACAAAATCATGTCATTTCAGACTCGAGTTGGAGACTTGGATAGGATAAACACCTCAATAGATATCTGTAAGTGATATTTTAGTTCCAAGTATGTGTACTTTGACAACTAATTGGCAGGATTTTTCATAAAGTTTAAAAATTTCCTTATTACTAGGGAAACAAGGAGAAAAAGTTTTGTACAGTTATTCTTCAGTCTAGATTGAAATTAGTAACTGGATACAGAAATTAAAATGGTTTAGTGAAAGAATCCACTTCAGGTCTTTATGGCCCACTAGAAGATCATTAGCTAGTGTCTGTATTCTAGAACCATTACCTATACACATACCATAGTCACCGCCTTAAACTAGTTTGTGTTTTAGAATAAGACCTAAAACAAGACTATCCATGGCAGTATCCTGTGTTAGCTGTGGAGATGGCAATCTGATTCACAAACAGGCTATGTTCTTACAAATTTTGCATTCTTTCAGTGACCCGAACTTATGCCAAACTACACTTTTTTTTTCTTATTTTATGCATTTCTTTTCATGCTCCTTTTCATTTTTCTCTTTTTTTGAAAGCATCAAATCAAATGGTGTTACTTCTCACTAATTCCCTTCATGCCATTACTTTCTCATCACTCCAGGTTGTTTCTGTTCTCTTTCTGTTTCCTTTTCCTTGCCAGCATGATTGTCGTGTCACCAGCTTAAGGAGGAAAATAACTTTTAGGCTATTTCATCCACCCTGTTGCTCAGTGGAGGTAAAATTAACCTACGTGTTAACAGCCTGTGTAAGATCTTCCCTCCATCAAAGCTGTACGGTGTGGTTATGTGAATTCCCACATCTCCTCCGGGGAAGACAAGGAATTTTGATCAGGACTTTTATATCAGCCTCTTAACTTTTAGCTTGCAAGCAGGCTAAGAGAAAGCAAACAGGTTAGAAAGCCTTGCACAGGCAGTCCAAAGGCTTCTTAATGTTTCTTCTGTTGAAAGAGCACTTTCTCTAACATGTTAAGATGTTAAGATGAGAAAAGCTTGTCTTCACCTGAAACTTCTGTTCTACCTGACATGAACCAGAGGCAGCTGACAGCTACTATATGCAGTTTTCTGTACACCCCTGCACTGCGACATTTAAAGAATTTTTACCAGACCTGGTAGCTAGTTAATATATTCTTGAACGACTATAGCAACTACTTCCTGCAAGGTAGCTGGTGAGGTTGAATTTTATCTCCAAACTCTTGCAAACCTAGTTTAGGTTTCAGGAAGCAAATTGTACAAAGAAGTTATATTGTATGTAGATTTCTTAATCATCACACAGCACCCAATGGAGACAAAAAAAAATTAAAAAAAATATTAAAAATTTCTTCCTTAGTTTATTCTAAACAAGGAGAGATGTGCAAACTTAATAAAGAATATTTAAAAAATTAAATCTAGGCATGAATTCAAAGTACATTACTTATTCCTGAATAGCTTCTGAAAGCACCTTCTCCCTAAGAATTAAGTAAAAAGGTCAAGACAGAACTTGCTTTAGGAAAAAAAATACAAACTGAGTTATATATAGTCAGAAATAGCTCCATAAATAAATATGTGCCTTTTTAGTGTAATCACAAAGTTTTATAAATATATTTTATGACCAAGGAAATGCTGCTCTTTATTAAGCAAAAAAAACCAAAAAATAAACCAACCAAGCAAAAAATCCTCAAAAAAATGTACATGACCAACAGGAAAAAAAAGGAATAAATATCCTTAGTGATGCTTGCAATCACATTGCCACATACTTACCACAATGGCACATACTTACTTGTACTTTTCCTTTTTCTAGCATGAACAAAAGGGAATTCAAGCACAGATGTAACTACAGTCTATCTTTTAAGAATCTGCTTTTGATACTTATATTCAATGAGCACAATGTTTACATTTGAAAATTATGGCCTCAGATGCACTGAGAATCACAGAGATGAGGGGTTTTTAAGGTGAAAGATACAAACGTAGGCAAAAGTGTGAGTATTCATAATAGAAACCATCATATACATTATACTTTCAAACAGCCTTTTTTCCTTTAGATGTAACATTTCCTAAGAAATGTTATTACTATGCTGTCATTATTATTAACTTGCAAGCACAGGAGCTGGTGAGATTGAATGTGTCTCAAGATAAAGCAGTTTAGGGCCTTAAATATTGTTTCTGTTAATATTAGTAGGTTCTTCTTGTTTTGAAAGGGAGTTGGTCAGATCCTGTGACTGAAAAAAATGGCATGTCCTAGTGTTATGAAACTGTAAACACCCATCCTGCCCCCAGATTCTGGACTTATGCAAATGTATCTGCCAAAACCTGCATCCGTCAGAGTTCCCCTATGCAAGAAATTCTCCACTGGGTAATTGCAACCAGATTGCAGCCTGAGAGGCATCAACAAGCCAGAAAGTCACTAGAGAATTTATATCTCTCCTTAAATACGCTTATGTGTGAACAACAAGAATTCAGCCTTGAAGCGTGCAGTGCTACAAAGCACTCAGAGCTTTCTAGGATCAGCCTCTAACTTAGAAGCCAAGTTTGGGGAAAGATATAGCTCACAAGATATGGTGGACAAATGATATTGCCTAATCTATTTTAATATAGCTACTTCTTTTGATCAGAGTTGCTAATCATATTTTATAAATTTTAGTGCTAACTAGAAAGCTGTGAAGCCAGAAAAATCATTTTAGAATTAGTGAAAGAAGTCTGGAATAAAACAGGATTCATCTATATAATGCAAGTCATCTACTTGTTTTCCTAAAGCCTCAGGGTCACAAAAGAAAGTCCTTTTGGATATCAAAAGCAAGTGTTTATACACGGTGTCTAAAAGACTCAACTGAATGAGTTATCTCCAGGCTAAAGTTATAAGATTAAAGGAACCTAGTCAACGTGAATTTTTTAATGGACTATTTTCTTTATAATCCTGTTTCTGAGACCACCTTTTAAGTAATCTGACCTATTGGTATTTTAAATCCTTAACTATGTTATAAAGGATCTCCTACTTAACAGCTGATATTTACAGGACCTTTTCAGTGAGCATAAAATGGATAGTCTAGAGGCTTCATCTGTAGTCATTGGAAAGATCTCAAAAAACTTTAAGTCGTACTCTAGCAGGTGATACAATGAAAATTATTATATCCAAATACTTCCAAATGTGCAGAGAAAAACCTGAAATATCTTTAAAAAAGCATTTCCCCTGTTATAAAATGTTTAACTACTATAGGTAAAAAGAATTTCTGAAAATATAAAAATTGCAGCCCAAAGCTTATTCTTGTTTACAAGTAAAGGATCTCCATTTCTTTGCTTTAAGAGCTATTGCCATCAGGAGTGTTGAAATGATAAAACTTGAGATGCATTTTATTTCTTCTTTTTAAGGAACTCTCCCTCCTAGATGAATCAAACTTGCACTTTTTTGATCTGGAAAAAAGATCAGAAAGTGATATCAGCTGCCACAGAACACAAAATCCCACCTAACTGACACTGACCTTTATTTTTGGTGGCATCCCTCCTTTTCAAAAATGGCCAGTTTACCGTGGCTTTTGGAAAACATGATAAAAATAAATCCAGGAATTGTGCTGTCTTGCCCAAAATATCTTGTGCAAGACAGAGTTAAGTTTCTGGAGATTTTTAGATAGCAGTGATTTTACCTAGCTTCATGCTCATCTTGTCAGAAACAGAATCATGAAGCTCCTGGCTAGTGCCCTTGAGCCTGCAATCCAGGTGAATATAGGACAATTTTAGTGATGTAGCCCCTTGCCGAGGATCTGACATAGGAAGATAAAGGAAATGGTTTTCTTTTCTGATTAGTGTGAAGGAGCGGCTGGCAGCTCTTTAAGGTTATTATTCCTGGAGCAAAAGATCTATTGATTCCCTTGTGTAAGAAATCAGGCAAGGAAGGCAGCAGACCAGCGTGGCTCAGTAAGGACCTCCTGGTGAAGTTAAGTGTAACAAGGAAATGTACAGGCAGTGGAACCAGGGACGCATATTCTGGGAAGAATATAGGGACACTACCCAGATGTGTAGGGATGGGATAATGAAAGCTATGGCACTGGAGCTGATTTCGGGAAGGGATGCAAAGAATAATACGGGCTTTTATGGGTACGTTGGCCAGAAAAGGAAGATTAAAGAAAATGTGCCCCCCTTGGTAAATAAGATAGGAGAGCTGATGACGATCAACATGGAGAAGGCAGAGGCATTCAACAACTTTTTTGCCTCAATTTTCAAATGTAATCTCTCTTCCCACATCTTTCAAGTCCCTGAACCTCAGGGCAGGGGCTGTGAGAATGAAGTCCTTCCCATCACAGGAGAAGATCAGGTTCGAGACCACCTGAAGAACCTGAACATATATAAGTCCATGGGACCTGATGAGATGCATTCCAGGGTCCTGAGGGAATTAGCTGGTGTAGTTGTCAAGCCACTCTCCATTTTATTTGGAAAGCTGTGGCAGTTGGGCGACATCCCCAGTGACTGGAAAAAAAGGAAACATCACACTCATGTTTAAAAAGCTAGAATGGACCCTGGGAACTACTGACCAGTCAGCTTCACCTCCATGCTCAGTAAGATCATGGAGCAGATCCTCCTGAAAGACATGTCAAAACATATGGAAGGTAGGCAGGTGATTAGGGATAGCCAACATGGGTTCTCCAAGGACAAATCCTGCTTGACAAATCTAGTGGCCCTCTACGACAGACTGAGTGCATCTGTGGACAAGGACCTACAGATGTTATCTACCTGGACTTCTGTAAGGCATTTGATGTGGTCCCCCACAACATCCTTGTCTCTAAATTGGAGAGTTGTAGGTTTGGTGGATGGACTGTTAGATGGATAAGGAAGTGGCTGGATGGCTGCATCCAAAGAGTTGCAATCAGTGGCTCAATGTCCAAGCA
>JAVKLA010000028.1:9749383-9760661 GCA_034782735.1 Sagittarius serpentarius
GAAGAAATTCTTCACTGTGAGGGTGGTGAGACACTGGAACAGGTTGCCCAGGGAAGTTGTTGATGCCCCCTCCCTGGCAGTGTTCAAGACCAGGTTGGATGAAGCTTTGAGGAACCTGGTCCAGTGGAAGGTCTCCCTGCCCACGGCAGCGGGGTTGGAACCAGATGGTGTTTAAGGTCCCTTCCAACCATAACCATTCTGTGATTCTGTGATTCTATGATTTTTCAGCATTTGAAAAACTTAACAAATTTGCCATGTTAACACAATCTCTGGCATTCTTTAGTGATCATTTACCTAGCACTATGGTATGATATGTTTTCAAGGACTGATTCACTTGGAACTATTCATTCTGGGGCTGATTACATAGTTTGAAAATCTTACATTTGTTGATTATAATGTCCTGCCAATTAAAAAAATAATAATAAACCTCCCACACACATTAGCAGAAATATTTCTGCTATCAAATATTTCCTGCCGAAATTCTTCTGAAGCATCTGAATCTGAAACAACTGTTTCATTTTTATTCTATGTTGACATAGAATGACTCAAAAATGGATAAGAGGATGGCAAAAAAATCCATTTGTAAATGACCATCTATTCATACAATATTTCTCTTTTTTGCTTCATAATTTTTAATTCAGTCACTTCCAAAATAAGAAAGAAAAAATTTTCTTACCCAAATGACAATGAACTCTGCAGAATCAACTAAAACTGACCATCCAGTTTTAAAGTGATCAGGCTTAGAAGCTTGCTTCAAAATACTCAGACATTGGCTGTGCCACGTGTTATTCTGAGGTGTGGCTTTATCTGAAAATGGAATACAATGCCATTTCTGTATTTCTTTAATGCAGATTTCTAGTATGCTCTTAGACAGCCTTTGCTAGGGGGCAGAATCTAGACAAATGGCTATCAGCCATTTTATTTTCTAATGCTTTAATTCTTTTGTTAGAGATAACGTACAGAATTGTCCTTTGGTTTCTTCTGGTGGGAAGGACAGTGGTATTTGTAAAATATAGACTGAATCTATACAGACTGAGAAAGAAACAGTTTACAGAAAACATGGAAGTGTTGACTGCTGTTGAAGAGAGGATATCATTAGATGGCCCTTTGATAGGACTATGTAGAAATTCTTATGCTACACAGAAAACAGATCCCTTCAAAGAGATCAAAACCTTGTTTTATCCTGCTTAGTGTGCTTCTTAATTTTATTTGTCTAGCATATTTTATCTTTTGTTTTTATTTTTGGTTATTTTTGATGGTTTTCCTTATTTATGATAGTGGGCAATCTTACCTGCTATAACCAGCAAACTAAAATTTGGTTTGTTATTATGGTGATGAGAAAATGTGGTGGCTAAAAATTATCATATTTATATCTAAGTTCACCCTAGAAAATCGAAGCAATTTGGCATATTATTTCTCACATATACAATAGACTATGTCTCATAAATATTTCATTTATGTTAGTAAACTGGATGTGGCTGCCTGTGTAAGGATGAAGATAGATTCACCTGTTTCATGCAGAAAATTCAGTCCCCTACTACTGCAAGGGATATAGTTTTGCCATTAGTAGTAAAAGGCCACAACATTTGTATTGACCCAGTACTACAGAGTCTCGGGATTTGTCTTGCCCTGTCTCGGCCTGCACAGGTTTTACCTTGTTATAGCTGTGATAACAATTGTCTAATGACCGACTCATTATTGCCTGAGCAACCTCAGCAGCTGTTGTATAACAAGTACTAACCCTTTATGTTGAGTCTGGGATAGCTGGTGTCCTACTTTCAAACTGTAAGCCAGCAACCAAGGAGAAGGAAGCAGAAAGTGTTAAGAAAATGTGTAAATAAAACCAGAAGCAGAGCCCAGTACAAAGAAGGAAGGGATCCCCAGACACTAGCATGGAGCTACTGCTGGAGAAGAGCTCAGGACTTGGACAACCCACACAGCTACCTGAAAGGGTGAGCACACCTCCAAGGAAAATGGGCAGAGACTAGAAAGAGTTTCTGTGTATCAGTTTTAACTGTGTTATTAACTTTTTATTTCCTTATTCATTTAGACTGTGTTAGTAGTGTTGTAGCTGGACTAATAATACCTGTTCAGCGCATTCTGCTTGTAAAGACTTTATCGGGACAGTCTTAGGTCTGTATACATTGTGCATCCCCTTTAGCCCATAATAAGATTTTGAATGTAATACAAGGAACTCCCAGATATAATCCCTTTTCACAGAGATTAGGTATTATCTTAAAACTGGTTAGATTTCATGACCCTATTGCACCTATAGAAGGGCTGTTCCGAAAATTCTCTTGTTTTCCAGCCTAATTTCAGCCTTGTATGGCTTATAGTAGAGATCTCATTCCAGTATTGGTCTGTCAGGTTCTGGATGTCTAGGCAGAGTCCAAGCACTGCTCTTCTCCTAGAGTGCATACCCACTTTCTTAGGTGCAAATTACTCAGTTTCCTCCTGAACCCGCAGCCCTGTTTACTCAAAATCTTCCTTTCCTGTAACCTTGATGGTTATTCCCCTGTATATTTATAAGAAATGACTTTACCCTCTCTCAACCCTCAGTCTGTTAGAGTATACAAGTGAAGATTTATCCCCCCTGACGCCCCATAGTTTAGTCTCTTTTTGCTTCTTAACATCCTACTAGCCTTTCTATGCAGGTGGCTCCCTTTGGAAATTATTCCTCTTGAACCTGAGTAACTAGAATTGCACGTTATATTTTAATCATATAACTATGATAAAATTGTATAACTGCCCAAGAAAGCATTGATATGTCCTTATTGGAGTTGAAAATGATTATTTTATTACACACTAGGAAAGCATCTTCCATTTTTAATGGCAGTTGTCTCACATAACATTATCATCCTCACAGAAAAATTAAGGAAAAGTATTCTTTTAACTCTGGCTGTCTTTGATTCTGTATTTCCCTAGTCAATTTTCCATTCATCACATTGCTAGCACTAGCCTGCTATTCATCAAAGTTCATATTTTGAAGTCTTACAGTGTATACAGGAAGACATCCATCTACTGATTCTAATGAACGGAATAATTTTAACAAATCAACAATATTATGGAATAGTAGAGCAAAAAGTGTCCCCCTGGTTTTGTTTTAGGGTTCACCAGTAGAAGTTATGGTGCATAAAGGAAGCGTATTCTCTTATTTTATTATATGGCCTGTCTTTGCTCT
The DNA here is from genome assembly GCA_034782735.1 of Sagittarius serpentarius. Lineage (NCBI taxonomy): Eukaryota > Metazoa > Chordata > Aves > Accipitriformes > Sagittariidae > Sagittarius > Sagittarius serpentarius. The sequence continues at coordinate 9,752,565 of JAVKLA010000028.1, forward strand.
GAGAATAGTTTTGATTTCACAGCAATGAAATGGCTAATTCCTGCTTACACTGCAGCCTTTGACTTCAATGAAACAAATTCTGTGGAGAGCAAAAGCACTATTTATGACTTCCAATACAGTATAAGAAATAAATGGAGCAGCTTTACTTTCAACTGGGATGCAATTACACGAGTAGTCCCATTGATCTCAAAGTGTGAGTTATTTCTCTGTAAAGGTAGTAGGAGTTGCCCTATAAAACCACAAGAGGTGTTTAATTTCAACAAAGAGCTTCCAATTTAGACAGAAAATAAAATAAATACTGATAAAACAATGTTATTTTATCAATTGTTTAGAAAATGTTGGAAAGATTAACAACCAATTCTGGCTATTTCATGAGAAAAACAATGTAGGTGAACAAATAGATTTCTTCTTCTTACAGGATTAAAATACCCCAAAACATCATGGCACAGAAGTGTTCTTAAAAAGCCTTTAAATTCTTAATACGGAAACAGAATTTGGGGAAAATGCTCTAATATTAATGTACTAAAAGAAAATCACTGTATAAGGACAGTATTAAACTGGAAATCAGCATCAACTCTTCATAAAGACTAACAAATCAGGCTAAGGGGCTACAAAAAGGTGCGTTGTACCACGTATGGACTATGGGCTTCAAGTGTAATTGGTTTTCTTCACTAGTTCAGCCTGTCTGAACTGCTGTAACTTACCTGAGCTCAACTACCCAGAATGCAAATAGTCATGTTTCAGCATGTCATGGGGTTCTGTATGTGTGCACGTATGTGTGCATGTGTGACAGAGAAATGGTATTGAGATACTGTAGTGATGGATGATGCTGTAACATCTCAAGCAATTGTTTTCATTATTTCACTGATGTGCCAATGATTCAGAGAGTTTACATGGAGTTAGCTGTGTGATACTTTTTCATGTGTTTATATTGTCAGTCTATGTTTAATACCAGCACTTCCAGCCCGATACCCTTTCATCTGATAGTCTTCCTCTACAACTAATGGAAAAAACAACTTGCCGATGTGCCTTGTGTAGCCCATTTAGATCTGTGAGCATAATTACTGTTTTTACTTTACTGAAAGAGTCTACAGAGTTCTTTTTTATGTATTTTTCTGGATTACCCAAAATGAAGACTCTTTGGAATGTTCATAGAAATCACATCCTGCCTTTCTCTGCTGTTAGCACCTGGAGATATTGTTCAAGAAAAAAATAAAATGGGTTACTTAGATTTAGAATGTTAAACCATTACACTTTTATATATAAAACTGAGAAAAATTTTGGACCAAAGTGAGATTTTGAATAATGTTTTGTCTTTAATATATAGCTATGAAATTTATCAACATTAAAAATGTTTGGATTTTTTTTAAAAAAACTGAGACAGATTTACTCTATGAAAACAATTTTGTGAAATTTTTGTTTTGACTTTAATTTGCTTTTTTGGTTTTTTTTTTAGAAAAAGAAAATATTCCTGGAGAATATTTGCATTAGCTGAGATGTAATCAGTCTATACTCATGTGCCATGATTAAAGTTCTTTGTCTCTTTTTTGCTGAGACTCCTTCTACTGTTCCTGTTGTAACACACCTAGCTACAGCCATATTCCTCCTGAAGTGTCTCAGAGTATCATAGATGGGCTAGAGCACAGATTTACAGCACATTAATACTGCCTACTTAAAATGGGGTAGCTCATGTCACACGTACCATGAGTTAGAATATGAACTTGGATAGGCAGCAGAGAAAAGCCAGCACACTATAAATACAATCTTTGGCTTCCCTTGTAACCTAAAGAACACAATACATACTTCAGCCATATCCTCGGTAACAAAAGCTCGCTTTCTCTCTGATTCTCTTTCTGTCACAGTCTTCCCACTCGTCCCTAAGAAAAGAACATTATTGCTTCCTGTGGGCTACCTGAAATAAAACCTCTCCGCATTTAACTGTAGCTGGGTTCTTCACAGTATGCCTACCTATCCTACCACAAACAGATTTTACTCTCCCACTGTGTCTCCACAGTAGCACCTTGCTTTAACTGTGACTATTTGGTAAGAGGGCTTATATTTTTTTTTTCTTGTAACAAATAATAGTGATGATTTAACAGTTGTAACTAATGATTTTGTTTTTTAAAGAACATGATCGGGATGAGGGCTTTTTTGTTCTTCACTTTAAGGTCGCTGCTTCCTTTTGGTATAATTTACAGGAGGAAATTCTTTCTGTTTTATCTGCAAATCCACACCCAAACCCCCTTAAGTTGTTTTTTAAAGGCAAGTAACCATTTCAGATGCATAGCAAAGGCTGATTCTAATTTCTGGAAGAACGTTCTGGATTAAAGTAATCTCTCTTTCATTACACTTCAGTATTTATAAGGATCGATAACATCACATAAAATGTAAACAGAAAAAGAAAGGTCTGCAAAACATAAATTAAAAAAACAAAGTCAAAGAAAATGTTTAATGAGAATTAGTCAAAATCATTCTGATTTCAATGTAACTTGTTCCATGGATCGGTGGAACAGGACTGAATCAAGAACTGAGCAGGGACTAATTTTATAAACTATCATTTAACATCGAGAATGTTTTTCTTTTTTTTTTTCTCAGATTACAATCTTAGTTGGCCTAGCACCTTATGCTGGAGATTTCTTGGACTAAATGATTAAAATGCACAATTCACTCCTTTTACTAAGTCTTATCTGAACCAAAACTTCAATGGCCATCAAGGTCGGGTTGGACAGGGCTCTGAGCAACCTGATCTAATTGAAGATCTCCCTGCCCATGGCAGGGGGGTTGGACTAGATGGCCCTTAAAGATCCCTTCCAACCCAAACTGTTCTATGACTCTAGGATCTGTAACAGTTTTACCTAAATAATTTTTAAGCAATATACTTCACTGAACTGAACGATAAATTTCTGCCTAAATCTTAGTGAAATTATGATAGGGTGTCAAATATGGTTAAAGACACAAGGAATTGTTCTCATATGCTTGACTGTATGGAAGAAGTTGTAGCCTGACTTTATAGCTCACAATATGTTTGATGTGACAATCGTCAATCTGTTTGGCACCTTGTTTACTTGTTTAATTTTTATTTCACGCACACGCACACAAATTTTAAGTATATGATTGAGGCAAAAGTTGAATTTTCAAGAAAATTGCTAAGTTTCTTCTTGAGATGCAATGCATTAATTTCAATTAAGAGCACTGGAAAATAACTTTGCTAGACTTGATGTCTAAGGATATGTGTGACATCTAAGGAGGACTCCTCTAGTAAAGTAGCTGACAGTTCTTCAGGACCATAACCATTTGAACCATATGTTCAGTTCAGGAACTGAAGAACTGAATCAGGTGCAGCATGAATAACGTACACGGAGGGATGGTGTAAGTAAAAGCTTATAGGCAGTGAGAGTGGATGGGTAGAGTTTCAGCAAATCAGTCTGGAAGACTTTCTTGTCCTTGTTGGAGCAGAGCTATGTTTGTGATATGTTTCTTGTGTAAATGGTGACATTGAAGGTGGGGAAACATATGCCTCTGGTCAGATGTATAGGAGTGTGAAATTCTGTAAGGTTAATCTGTTTGTTTTCAGCTGCGTTCTGTTCCTTGCAATACAATTGTAGCTTGGGGGGAGCTCTCTGGAGAGGGAGATTATTTTTACTTTGCTTGGGAACAACTGAGCAAATGCAGGAGGAGGAAAGCTTCTAGACATTGCAGGATGTAGCAGAAAGAAGACAGCACTGAGAGAAACATTGAAAGAAGCAGGATGTCAGGCAAAAGAGAGGGATTACTGAGAGAAGAAGGGAACAGTGACATGTGTCAGCACTGACTGAAAGAAAAACTTCCTTGGGAACAGGGGGAACTGTGGAAGTTTTGCTCCAAATTGCATGGCTAAACACAGTAGCAAGGATTTACCTGCAAGAACACAGTAGGCAGGGGAGACATGTATAAGTCCATTCTATTTTTACTTGTCTAACATAGCCACTTTGAATTTTCTCTATGTAAGAAATTGTGAATCCTGATTTTCATTACACTTCGTTGTGGGAAGATATCAGACCAGAATATCTAGGTGCACAAGTTCAGGCCAACTTGAGAGCTATCACACAAACACCAATAGTTCATTTAGTTTTTCCTTTTGGTTTCTTTCATGTTTTCTATTAGGTTCTGTATGCATAGTACAGTCTAATCCAATGCAACATAGTTTATGTTCCTGTAAAACGTATGTAAAACATGGTTGAACAAAATCTATTCAAATAAAATAATGTTGGTTACATAAAAGTGCTGAAAATTTTTCAAAGAGGGACCACAAAGCATTTTTTACAGAGCGGGATCCAATGCAGAAATTATGTCTAAGGAGTCTGGCAATTCAAGCCTATGCAGAAGTTTTCAGCATTTTTCTTGTTAACAAAAGTAATATTGTTACTATGGCAACAAAAACACCGACAAAAAAGGTATCTTGGCACTATTCCTGATTAAATATATATGTATAAATATCTTTGAAATATTAAAAGGTATGCTACAAAAATATCTCCTGAATCCAAGATTATTTCTTAATTTTTGGTTACATTCAAGTTTACCAGTTAGCATTTCAAATGGTCATTTACCTCTTGAAGTGCTTCTCTGAAAAAATCCTGTGCACAGTGCTGTCTTAAATACTTCATTCTAAACAGTGAATGATATCAAATAGACCCATTACATTTGCAATGAAAGAAAAAAAAGTTTTCAAAAATCACATATTATTCACATAATCTTTATGGTTACTACGCATACATTCAGTGATATGCTCTCAAAAAGAGATTATAATTTCTTCTGATTCCAAGCATTCTGAATTCCGCTGTGTGTTTTGTAATTTTTTTTCTTTTGTGGGGTGGAGATTTTTGAGGGGTTGGGGGGGGGAGTTTTGGTTGTTTTTTTTTCTCTTTGTGGGTAAAAGAAAATGAGCAAAGAGGAATAGTTGCCTTTTAAAGCACCCACATTATTATTTATGAAGTGGGAGCACCAAAGCAAAATTGATGTGGAAGAAATGAAACTTTCTTAAATTCTCTGCTGAAACTGTTTGCACCCCACAGGAACTTGCTGAGTTTTTGCCACCTACTTCAAAGCTACTCCATCTTTACTTTTTGCTAAGTGACTTCCCATCAGTCAGCAGACTTTCTTTGATTTACTTTTTTTAAACAGGTAAAAAGCCCTGACTTTAAGAATTCCTTAGTTCTGATAGTATATCACAAAGCATAGTTTATTAGAGGTAGGCTCCTTAGCATTCTTTGATGAGTCAAACTCAAAATTATTTCATTACCCAAAAAGCAAAAAGACCTTGCAAAACTAAAAACCCTGCCTAAGGACTGGTTGCACCATGAAGAGTTAAATTTTAACAGCAAGACTGAAAGTCACATTGAACTAGGTTAATAATATTAGTTAGTTTAAGTTCCTAGACAAATATGCATGTTGATCAACTCAGCTAAGAAAAAAATTCATAAGGACAGACAACGGGAATGGAGGCAGGGCCTTAAAGACAGTTCAAGGATTTCAAGCACATACTGACATCAGCACCAATGCTGCATTTGATTGATCTGCTGAAGCAGATTAAATTTTCAACAGTTACTTCAATAGCAGGACTTGGAGATGTGTTGTTTCAAAGAAATTTAATGGCTGCCATTGATACACAATCTAAGAACAACGGCAGTAGCAAGACAAGGCACACAGAAACTGAAAAAAGCACGGGTCTGTTCTCTGCTTATTCTGCACAGACCTTCTAGAGCAGTACTCCTTGTTTTCTTTTAGGTTGTCAGGGCTAAAAGCTTCCTACAGTGGGACACTGCAGAATAGTACCTCCACATTTAAATAGAAATTGCCACCTCCCTTTGTCTTACATGTCTCAAGGGTATAAATGTTGTGGTTCTCTGCTTAAAAGAAAAAGGGTGGGAAAAAAAGTCTTATTTGTCCATGCCTCCCATGGAGTAACACTAGGGCAAACTGCAGAGATGTTAGCAGATAGAACATGACTTATAGCAACATACAGAGGTAATGGATGGTTCCCCCACATGTGTAATCGCAATGCACAAGTAAATCACACTTCCACACTCACACTTTGCACATGTTCCACCTGGGCAATTTCTGGATGTGAACAAGTTAACAGGGATATCACTGTTAAACATTCTGGTTAATACCTGTATGTGCTCAGGCATTAAAACAAAATTAGTTAATGGAGAGTATACAACAGTTAGAGATAAGCTTGTAGCACAGGAAAGAAAAGCACAGCTTTAATCTGTTTGCTTAATAAACAGGAAAACATATTTTTGTCACTGAGATTTCAGCCTGTGCTGCAGAAACCTGCCTAGATTCCTAGATTTGGGAGACTGAGTACACGATATCCTATTTTCAATGTATATTTGACCAAACGATCTCAACTAAAGATTGATCAGGTGAATTTATCCACGTTGGTATCTCATCTCCTGGAGCATGGATATAACCTCTGTCAAAAATAATTGGGTCTAAATTAAGCTAACTCCTCCACTTTGAGTTGGAATCTGTTCTCATATTCAGGCTTCTAGGTAGCAGTCTGCTTCCTGGTCTGTCTTTGTCTTCTGAGCTCAGACTCTTTTGGGGCTCACTGTGTCTTCATAGGAATTGTATGTGGTATTTCTCTGAGTGACACTTCCATCCTCAGAGAAGAAATAGCAGAAGGAAGTCAGAGTGAGAATATCTCTGGAGATCATGTAAGAAGGTGGAGAAATCAGCTCTTCTCTGCCCATCTGTTCATCAGCTAGGGCTCAAGCGTATAGCTCTGTCACACTGCAGGCTTGCAGAGCTGGGATCCACAAGGCATTTCGAGAAAATTCAACTGCAAAATGTAGATTAAGAAATGTTATTCTAAGAATAAATTAAAAAGCAATGTGGAAGCAGTGAGGAATGATGGAACATTACTGAAGAAATATCAGCAGAAAAAAGTAACATCTGCACTGATCGAACAGATAAAGTATAATTCCAAGAAAAAGAGGATTTTTTAGAAAGTCCATTGATATTGATGACTGGTCAAAGTTAGAAATGTTTTCCATTGCTGGGTAAGATACCACAGACAAATAAGCCAGGGGATTATGGGAAGTAATTCAGGTGCCTGAAAAATATGGGCATCTGTAGTGGCACCAGATAATTGTACTTAAAAACCTTCAAACATTCCTGTGGAGTGTGGATCATACTTGACTGAAGGGCACCATTACAAATGGAGGGCCATATTGGTCACCAGTGAGCTGAAGAATCATATTTTTTGCAGTTTGTAGATCATTGTTATAAAGAACATATAGTGCATATATTTTCTAATAATATATATGAGAGAAAGCCAACAGATGATAAATAACTGTGATCTTCACAACAGGATTAGACAAGACAAAACAGGTTTTAAAGAAATGTAATATCAGGACATGAAAATTTACTGTTTGTACTTAGAAAGATCATCATGGAAGAGAAAAAGTTACAATACTTTAAAACTCTCTATATTCTCAGGAATTATCTTAAAGATGAAACCACAAACATACTCTAAAGGTATCAGCAGCATTTTGAGAAAAGAAACAGGCAGAACTTTGGGGGGTAAAGTGAAATGACATGAAAGTGGATGTCGTTCACCTCAACTTTAGCAAGGCTTTTGACATGCTCTCCTAAAATATGCTGGTATGAACATCAGGACGTTACAGTCTCAGTGGGTGTTCTACAGCACGCGTAAATAACTGTTTAGACGATCAGGCTCAGAGGGTGGTTGCTACTGGGTTTTTCTCTACTTGGAGGTCAGCAAGAAGGGGAGTACCACAGGGGTCTGTACCAGGACCTTTCCTGCTTAATACCTTAAGACCTGGAGGAGGCAATGGAGTGCACTGTTGTCATATTTGCATACGACACCCATTTGGAGGAACAGGTGCACACTTGAGGGCAGGACTATCATTCAGAGGGACCTACACAGGCTGGAGGAACAGGCCAAAGGACATGCAGTTCCGCAAGGACAAACACCAAGCGCTGCCCCTGGCAGGAAGCACTAGTGCAAGGGCACAGTGTCGTGGTTTAACCCCAGCCAGCAACTCAGCACCACGCAGCCGCTCACTCACTTCCCCCCCACCCAGTGGGATG
>JAVKLA010000028.1:9760829-9829380 GCA_034782735.1 Sagittarius serpentarius
CTGAAAACATCAGGGTGTTATCAACATTCTTCTCATACTGAACTGAAAACACAGCGCTGTACCAGCTACTAGGAAGATAATTAACTCTATCCCAGCCGAAACCAGGACACACAGGCTGGGGCCTGCTCTGCAGGAAGGAACCTGGGGCCTTGGCAGACACAAGCTGAGCATGAGCCAGCAGTGTGCCCCGGCTGCAGAGATGGCCAACAGCACCCTGGGCAGTATTCACAGGGATGTGGACTCCACTACACCCCTGAGGCGGTAGTTCCAGTGATTGATTGTTCTCGCTGTAAAAAAATTTCTTTCTTATATTGTGATGAAACCTCTCCCAGTACAACTTGTACCTTTATCCATTGTGTTCTCCATGTGGCTCCTTATGAAGCACAAGCCTCCGTCCTCTTTGTAGCCATCCTTTAAGTACTGGAATACTGTGATGAGGTTCCCCTGAGCCTTCTCTTCTCCAAGGAGAAAAGACTTAATTCCTTCATTCTTTCCTCATAGGGCAGGTTCTCCAGCCCTTTGATCATCTTCACGGTCCTCCTTTGGACCCTTTCCAGTCTGTCTGCATCCTTCTTGAATTGGGGCGACCAGCACTGGGCACGGTACTCCAGGTGTAGGCTGACAGTAGGTCACCTCAGGTGATCTTCATGGATTACTCATATTCTACTTCATGTGAAAGAGTCAATAAACTGTTGAAACATGTATGTAATACTTTTTATGATGGGTCTGTATCACAGTGGATCTTATACCTGCTGTTACAGAAAGAGTATAGAGGATATTGTTATGTGAGGATTCTGCATTTCTTCTGCAATTTTTCGAAGTTGAGGAATTAATAAAAAATATAAAACGAAAAACATGCTGTCTTTCAGAGGAAGTTTAAAGATGTCCATTATCCTCCAAGACACAGTGCAATTCTGAATTTGTGGTTGGCTTTCCAAAGCCATCTCATTTATAGTGATGAGAAACAATGACAGTGACAGAAAAAATTAATCTTAACTGAAAACCCACAAAATTGCTATAATTCTGTGTATTTTATGTATTACTGTTATGACCTTGTCATAGATCCCATCCTTTTACTGTGTCAGCTAAAGTCTATTTTTAAATTTGAAGCAAATTATTTTGTAAGCAAAAGTCTATTTTTAAATTTGTTGCAACTCAAGTTACAAAGTTTGTATTTATGATCCCTTTAAGGCTGTATTTTAGAATTGATATAATCTTTAGGATTTGATAGAGAATCTAGAAAGATCCTTATTCTGACAATAAGCTTACGATTGTTCTTTCCAATAAACATTTTATAAGCTTTGACAAAAGTGTCTTTTGTTATTGCAGGTATTGTCTTTATGTTTGTATAAGCCCAGAGGATGATGGGGACCACTGCTATGAGCTGAAGTGGTGCACACTAGTCAGACATTTAACAGAGAACAGAAATCCTCTGCCTACACCACAATCTGACAAGCTGCCTCCTTTAAATACAGGGCCTCGCCCACCTAAAATAGTTTTTGGGGCTAAGGCAGGCGCATGTGATGCTGCTCGAGTCACGTCAGTGGGCATTATTCCACTGCTTTGAAAGGAAGCAGGGTCAAATCCTCCGTGCCCTAACGGCCGCTCGTTCATTTGTGCACACAGTTACTCTATCCGTTCACATAATACGCCAGTTGAGAAATAGTGTGGGAAAACACACCGCTGTTGGATTAATGATTGTCTGGAGCTCTCCTGTTGTTACTTTTTTTGCTTCCTAAGGACTGTGTGTTACCCACCTCCTCACCTGATTAACGCCCTTCTTACTCCAGCCACTGCAGGGGCCCGGAGGTGCGCTGGCAGGGCGCCCGCTCAGCCGCCAGCCGCGCTCCGCACGCGCAGGAGGGGAGCAGCCGAGCGCTTCTGCACCTCAGACTTGTCCTGCGTGTGTCCTGTGTCTAACTCTGCTGCTGGAAGGCTGCAAGCCTTTTACATGTAAAGGGCCATGACTTTAGTTATTAAAATAATATAAATGCTCTGAATTCATTAGACTGATTTATTGATTGATTACTATTAACTGATTTATCTAATCAAGTAGCTCTGTGACTAAAATCCTCAATATACATAAACTTTCATACACATGAACACATTTCTCAGTCTCCAAAATATTTCTTTTATATTTAGTATTAAAGCATATTAAGCTGCTGACCTAATCTGTATAATTGACACAGCAACATTTCTTATTTAGAGTGCCTGGTTTATTGTTTAAGCAAGACATACCTAAAGGAAACGTTTTGCTATTTTTGTAGCACACTCAGGGTTAGCAACTCTATCAAATGACTGGCCTGAATAACTGACCATTAACTGTAAAACACTGGGAAACGTGTTCTCCTGTTTCCACACTAAGAGTTATTTCAACTTTTATCTATTGTTTCGTACAGACTGTATCTATTCAAAATATTTCTGTAGCATTAGGTTATTCAAGTTGAAAACGTTTTTTCCTGCACTTAAGCCACTTTTTGCTCTAAACTGTGATGGATGTATTAAGGCTTAGGTGTTTAGCTAGTGGAAATTGCTATTTCAGCTTTCAATTGATTTCCATCAAATTAGGATCTGCCCTGCAAATATTTTAACTGTGCTTAGACTCCTTTCCAATCCTTTATCTGATATAAGAGGGTCTCTCACTCTTTCTGTCTCTGTGTGTGTGTGTGTATCTCTGTTGGCAGGGGGAAGAGGGGCAAGGTTAAGCTGCTCAGAGCAATAGAAAACCCACAATCTGTTTCAGCAGCTCAGCACAAAAAGGAGACAGTGACCAAGAAACATTATCTTAAAGTCATTTCTTACACTGTTGTTAGAACTGGAGTATTTTCAAGAATGCTTTTCTCCCTTTTAAACACATTACGTTTGTAGATGCTGTTACTAATACTTTCAGCAAATAACAGCATCAGGTTGTTTTGTAGTCCTGTTCTCGGGGTATAATTTACTCTTCTTCCCCAAAGCACACTTTCTATACTGTTCCTGATGGTGCTTGCCTTGCTGCTTCTAATTTCCTTCTGCTCTGTGGCAGTGCAAAAAGCTCTGCAAGTCCACATTTCAGTCACAGTTTCATTACCACAGGTCATCTTTCCATTAGTAGCTGTGGCTGTCTTACTATCGGAAGGCTTCAAGTATGACCTCTCTTTTTCAGTTACAGTGCCATGGTGCCATCAACTATTTCAACATTGCTTTATTCTGAGTTCCTTGTATTTCTGCCTTTTGTTGTTCAGTCAACAGGATTTATAAGGATGGACATTAAAAAAGGACCTTTTGCAGATGCTTTTGATTTGTACCATCCACTCATTAATTACACAAATGAAGTCTTGGATAGTGTGGGTGATTCAACAGCAAAGTAAATAAAAAGAAGTGCTGTGGCTCTCCTTTTGGCTTGGTTGGTATCTAGCTACATGTGTGTGTGTGTGTTTCAGCTCCTCTGTTGGATTGCTGGTAGCACAGACTGCTCATTGCATCAAAAAATCAATTCTTTTCAAACCTTCACAGGTTTTCAGATATGTCTTGTCTTCTGTTATTCACAAGAAACTCACTGCAGAACTTGTGGCTATTAAATATTTTATAGGCTTAATGTGATACATTGCCAGTTAATATGTTACTTAATAAAGTTACTGGAAAACAAAACAAAACAGAACAAAACAAAACAAAACACAAAACTGTAATTATCAGCTATAGGTGGCTAATGGACACCTCTGTGTGAATAAATCAGTTTCAAACTGCTGCCTGGAACAACGAGATGCACTGTGAATTATCACCTGTTTTTCACTGTTCTGATCTGCTGCTTCATTCAAATATAATAATCTCTGACCTTTTTTTAAAATCATTGCTTGTTCATATTTTACTAACAAAATTAATCTCTAATCTATCTTTATTTTACTGCCATACCATTACATCCTTACATATATTTTTTTAGACTACCCAGATCCATTAAAATGTTTTTTCTTTCAAACTACTGTCTTCCTTGGTTCCAGCTGCTTTTGTTTGCCCCCTGAGATTTTAGGAATTAAAAAGGAAGAGAATGTGTCATTTCTTTGCAGGATACCCTGATTTGATTTGATTCATTGATTTATAAGAGCCCTTGCATCATTATTGTCTGTTTCTCTCTTTTTTCCATTTGTTTATTGTGTATGCTGATTAGCAAATTATTATGTGCACCTGCTCTTTCAGGTCCTTTTCCCTTGTACCACATCCCATGGCATTTCATTGAAAAAAACAGAAATGTCTGTTATGGCCTTTCAAGTCCAGTTTGATCTCAAGTATTGAATTTTTAGTAGCACTAAATCTGGAAGTTTATCAAGAAAGTTCTCTGTGGGGTTATAATCTGGTCTTTGTGTGTCCCTAACCACGGCACTTATAAAATGTCTGATTTCTACTCAATGACAAATATTTCCCTTTCTGTTTGATCACAACATTCAGAGTGCCATTGCCAGCAATGAGCCACACATTCTGAGATTTGGCAGTAGCTGCTTTTCCATTACAGGAATGCTTGTGAAGTAGCTGTTTGTAGCATTGCTCCGTTTTATCTCTTGCCTTATTTTATTTGTATTTCGTCAATGTTAACACATTTAATATCTTAAAAGGTAATTTCTTAGTATTTATTTCATTACTAGCTACTTTTCCCCTTTAATCTCTTTATCACTGGTTAGAACTTCTGCTTATTTTGGTTTGTTCACAATCTTGACATGAATTCTAGTTCTTGTAGAAACGTTTGTTCTCTTAAACACCTGGATGTTTTAATTATGTTTGAATCTCATACCTTATTTTTCTAAAGTGTACCCAGAAGACTAAATATAATCATATGCTGTTAAGTGAAATGGGAGGTGAATATACTGCAGAGGACCAAAAGTTTTGTTCCTGCACGTGCCCCAAAACATCTGTTTCACTGACTTGAACACCTCAGCATCAGTCTACCATTAACGCCTCAGATTCATAGACAAGGACTTCCAACTCCTCAGAGAGCCTGCTTCTGCAGCTGTGTTCATTGTGTTTATAAGATGTATGTGAACCCTCAGACACGCTCACACACCACACTGAGCTCGGCTCTGCACAGCACTGAGCGCATGCAGAAAGAGGCAGACGTAGTGAAATGGTGCCGGCCTTCTATGTGGCAGCCTACTGACTACAGCTCTGACTTACGTGGGAGTGGGAAATAAATGTTCTAGTCTCTTCTCATCTCACTCAGCTTTATGTCTCAACTTCCTAGAAACTAACAAGAGCATTTAAAAGACATTCAGAAATACCATTTCTGGAGCACTCGTCCAACAATTTCTATAGGAATAGGAAATTTCTCTTCTCTCTGAAACTATTTTTATTCTTCAATTTCTTTTCCTTAGGCTCTTGATATCTTTAGGAAAAAAAAATTAATGTTCTGGAAATATTCACTCAATTTAAAAAAAACCAACCTCGAATAGACAAAATCTTCATTTAGATTTTTTATATCTATATACAGATAATCACTATTCTGCTACACAATTACTCTTTAGAATACAGTTTTATGTTGCAATGTATATTTTTGGGATAATGACAAGTATACAGGGAAAAAATGGGAGAAGCTAGCTAGAAATATAATTATCAAAGAAAGTGAAAGAATTTGTTCCTAGCAGGAAAATATGAATCATACTGTAGAATAACAGCAGTTAAATGCTGTCTGAAACACAAAATTACAGGTCCTCTTGTACAATGCCTACAGCAAAAGGGCATAACATTAGTAATTCACAGTCAAATGAAGTTTTATTATGCATGAGCAACAGTTTTGTGGGAAAAGGTTGATTTTTTTCTTTATAATAGACACACTAGCTGGTTTTTTTTATTCCCCAGATAAGTAAAATCTCAACTAGTGACCATGAAGTTTTGATGCAAATGGCTTTCTTTTCATGAATGTCTTTCAGAATGTGGTGGTAGAGTGTCATTATACAGTCCGATTACAATAAATCACAAAATCACTTGCCTTTTATCAGTCTTAATATTAGCCCAATGTCTATTTCATACAAATTTATATTTTGTTTTAGTGAGATTGCTCAAAGAATGCATGGAGAGTACAAATATACTTTGGTATTCTCTACTTACCAATACTTTCTTAGATTGTCTTTGTGGGTAGAGAAATCATTGAGGTTCTGTATAAATTTTACATGAAAACTACAGAAAGAATTTCCACATCTTCCCTGCAAGAAAGTTGAAACTTCTCTGTAGTTGATTTTAATGAAAAATTCAATGTTTTTGCATCATAATGATGTAAATTTTACTTAATGTGTGATATTAGGATTCACAATGAATAAAACAAGATACTGGTCAGTAAATCTTCAAGACACCAGAAATTCTACAAAAAAAACTCAACCAAAACCACCACGAGAAACAGCTAGATTCAGCCTCTGGACTGGGTCATTACTTTTAAGTGCCTTGCCGAGGTATATCAGCACTGGTTCGTATGTGTATTTCCATGGGCATAGCTACAGTTCTGTGGGCAGTAAATTTATTTTTGTCTTACTTGTTACTGTTGCTGTAATATGTCTCCTTTTCAGACCTCTCATTATGTTCTGTTTCTTCTGAACAGGAATATAAACATTAGTTGAACTCGTTGGCTATTTAGCTGACATGGTCCGCCTGAGTCACAGGCAGATTTCGGGAGCTTTTGTACGGCAGCCCAGCTGCTCTCCTTTCACCTACCACTCCTACGTCACGCCTTTGTTTCCTGTGACTTCAACAAGACTACACAAGAACTGTACCAGACCAACAGTACACCCACCTGAGTGTCCTGTTCACAGGACTGGCTGAAATGGATGCCTAGGGAGTACAAATCAGGGTAGGCATACAACATTTCTAAAAACCCTTTCAGACTCTAATTACTTCTGGTTTGGAGACTTACTGAGCCAGAGGTAGTTCATAAGTATTTAGTAAACCCCACTGAATTTATTTCCCCAGGAGTCTGTCCACTCTCTTACTGAGATTATGTAAACATCCTATGACAAGGGGTTTTACAGCTTAACTACAAGCTGCTTGAAGAAAGATCTCCGTTGGTTTTCTGGCTGCAGTACATGCCCAAAGTGTTTGTGTACTGGGAAGAAGATGTGGACATGAGATTCTCAGTCACCCCCTCCCAGCTGTTCATAATTTTACACATCTGTAACACGATCCTCCTGCTGTCATCATTCCAAGCTAGAGATTCAGAGAGTAGTCAGTCATTCCTTTTATAATGGCCCATTCGAAATATTTAATCTTTCTTGTTGCCTTCTTCTGAACATTTTCTAGTTCTTTTACATTATTTTTTGACAGGCAGGACCAGCTGCACATAGTATTTGAGATACAGGCATGCAATTCTAGCACAAATCCACAAGCTTCTTTCAACTCTCTGTGACCCCCTCCACCAGCAGCAAGAAACCAGAGATATGTGGCAACATGGGAGGAAGCAGAGATACTTTGCCTACATCCGTAACAGTAAACAGGCTCAGTAATTATTCTGTGGCCCAGAGATCACTTAGTGTGGTGCAGCCACTGGCCATGCCACTATTTCCCACTAGAAGGGTGTGCCCGGTCTTTGCTTGGATAGTGCTGATTACACCAGGTCAAACCTATGCTAGGTATTATGCTAACAAATCAACTCTTTGGATGATTGCATGTCATCTCTTGTACCTGTGTTTCAGCCTTGTTCAATTTACTAGTGCAGAAACACCCTGAATGTTTGCTCTGGCTGGAGTATGTCCCATTGCTGTTACAGCAGCCAGAGCAGAGTAGCAGAGGTGCTGGCTTGTACAGTCCCTCCTTTTTTTAAATCATTACTCTGTCCCCCTCTACTGCAACAAGCAGAATGACAACAGTGACGTTTATGTAAATGTATTTGGGAAAGGCTGGTCTGACCAATGTAACATTGCCCATATTTGCAGTTTGGCTATACAGTAGAGAACAGTACAAAGCCCTGTAGTCTGCATTGCTTGATAAATTTTGTCCAGTATGCATAGTAATATGGTATATGAATTGCTTTTTGGGGGGTGTTATTTCATATCTGAAGTCACTCAGCTCCAGTTTTTGCTTCTTCCATTCCACGCCCCATGATAATGGACATGCAGTTCTCCTACTCTGTACGTACACGTGTGTGTGTATGTGTGTACATATATATACATACATCTATTTCCAAGATAATAAATGAAAATGGAATAGTTAGATCTTTCACACTAACAGCAATACAGGCAATTTTTAAAGAGGCTAATCATTTTGTGTCCTGCTGTTGATTTATTATTTATTCTATTAGCAAAGGTCAACACACACAGAGTTTGAAATGTGAAGTACCAATGCAAGCAAAAATGGAACTCTCAGAAAGATGCTGTTTGGCATTCAGAGCTCTGCCCTAACCTGACCCCTGCCAGCAGTTTCTTTTACATGATGTGGCACTTTCACTGCAGTGTCTCACAATAATCTGCTGTTTGAAATCAAAGTTCTAAGACAAATGGACTACAAAAAGAAAAAAACTCTGCTGCTTCTGATTCTATTTAACACTTCGACTTTTATTAGCTTCTGCAACTAGCTTTCTCATAGGCAGCAAAGACCTAACAGAGAAGGAAAGGATTCTGAAAATAAACAAATAGGTTTGGCTATTTGGCCAACATACCCTTGCCGTAGGAAGTTACAAGTAAAGAATGCCATTTTTTTTCCCAGAGGGTGCAATCTAGCTGGGAAGTGGAACCCTGATCCACAGTTTAACAGTCAGGATACCCTGTGCCACATGGAGCCAGAAGAAGACAATATGCATGGATACCTGGAAAAAGTTTATAGAACAGGAAGCTGTTTTGGCAAAATTTACAAACAAAAGGCAGAGGGTGGTGGTAAATAAACTTGCCGATGTTATCTCTCACAAAGCCATTGCTCCCTCAGCCCTCAATAAGCAGTCTCTTGAGGACACCATGGCTCCAGAGTCAGCTGCATAACTAAAAAGAGGAGGAGAAATTTTTTCTGGATTCAAGTTGGTACCTTTGGCACAGTCTGTAACATTCAGTTTTATTATCATCTTAAATGTGTGACTAGGTATCAGCTCTTGGTTTTAGCACATTCTATGCTACTCATAATATGCCCAAAGAAAACCCATTGTTTCCTTAATTAATCAATGTACACTACAGTCTTTACTACAACCACCTTACCAGACTCACTGCAGTACAGACTTCTGTCATTTTTCACATGTATGTCAGTAAAGGGCTGAAAATAAAAACCTTCAGAATTTCTCTTCAGTAAATGCCCTGACTAAAATGATTTGCGCACAAGTGATCTAACTGACTTGAAGATATTCATGTTTTCAGTACTCTATTTTTCCCAAATAAGGTGTTTTTCATTTAAGATCATGAAATTCTACACATCCCAAGTTACTGCTTTTTCAAACAGTTGTAACAGCCACTGGTGCTGTGCTGTTTGACCTGAGAACAATAGTCAGTGTCTGCTGAGAACGGCTCCCAGTCGAGAAGTCTTTCCTTGTGGCTAGCTACCAAAGATGACCTGCTAGTCCAGCACCAGAAACCTTTTGTTTGTCTGATTTTGTGACTGTTTATAAAAGGTTTCATATAGTATAAGTATTAAGTTAATACACTCTCCCCTGGAGAAGTATTTAGTAGTGATGGAGGGGATAACTGAAAACTTATGTACTGCCATCTTTGACGTTATACCAGAGACTTATTGGATTAGCTAAGTCTAACCTTAACAGAAGTACAGGCAAATACAGACTGCATCAGTTTTAATTAGACTATTAAATCTAATTAGACCTTAAAATTTAACTGGGGATTATTAAAGCAGACCCCAGAAATTTTAGTGTGCATCTGCTTTATCTGTGCCAATGAGTTTCCATGCACAGTGACATGGGATAATTTGAGTCATACAGAAAATGAAAACATTTTGTAGCCATGAATTGGTCCTTAATAAACATTTTTTTTAATGCCAAGCCACATTTTTATGGTTGCTGATAAGCCCAAGAGCAAATGTTTTTTTTATTAAAAATGCAGTTCTGCCAGGTTAATGTCTTGGCTTTTGGGGATATAAAACTCCCAGAATTTCAAAAGAAGGCAGTCAGCTTCTACAAATCAGGCCTGCATTGTATGACCTTGGCTACATTTTCACAATTTTATGAAGAATATCTTCTGTTTTTCAGGCTGAGGTGGCAAGATGCCATGACCAGGCTGTACCTACAGTAGCCTTTGAACTTCCTTCTCACCGCTTTAATACCTTGGCAGGACTGTTTCACATTTTCTTCTTAAGAATATATAGCTCACTTAAGAGCAGAATTTTGAATGACTTTAGAATTTTTTTTCTTTCTTATTACTCAGATTACTTCACCCTCTTCACATGTTCTCTATGTGCCTTCATATTATGTAAAAACCTTGTGGTAAAATCCTGATTCCAAACAAAATGAACAGAGGAATAACCATTGACTTCACCAAGGTCAGAACGTGCCTCTTGTTTTTGTACCTTAGACCCTTCATGATTTAGCTGTACCAGTGCTGCCAGCCTTAACATACAGCAGGAAGTTTCTCTGTCAAAGAACCCCGAACACTTTCACCTCCACTGGCTCTTACAGATGCAAAACACACAAGTACATTATCCGGCCTCAGATCTTTCCCCGAGAGTCTCCACTGTGGTGATGCCTCCCAAACCATTTAGCACTGTTAGGCAGGAGGCAAGTTGAGACTGTTGCTTAGCTGATTGTGTGAAGCATATTTTTTTCACAGTCTTTTCTTTCACATCTATATATCCAGCTTTCCAAGTGCTTGCATCATCGATCTCTGGCATCTTGTCGCAAAAGACAACTATTAGATATTTATGATAGCTGTGGTCCTTTTTCTTCATATTCGCACCTTTTCTCACATGATAATGTTCTGAGGTCTGATGATAATCTGCAAACATTAGTGCACTGTAATGATAGAACAATATGTAACTCTATACTAATAGTAATAATAATAATAGAATATTTGAACTTCAGTCTCACAAATGGAAATCTGGCAAAAGCTGGGCAAAGCATCTGTATGCTTAGCTGAGCATTGGCACTGGACTTGCAAAGACATTACAGTCTAATTGCTACTGTAACAGTTAAATAAAGATAATTCAGTTATGCTAGGTTTTAAGACTTTTCTTGTAGACTGAAAATTATAATCTACTATCTGTTTTAAAAGTCAATACATCTTGAATGTTGCTTAAGATAATTCACCTGCAAGGATTATGTGGGTTTTAGCAACAAAAAAGGCAACTTGATGCTAAAAGAAAATTTCCCTTTCACTTTTAATACCAGTTTTACACAACACTGTCACATCCTCTGAGCTCCCAATGGATTGTGATCTCAGGGAATCAAGATGGGCCACAGCAGCGTTCAAAGCAGAAGGAGCTCTAGTAGATGCATAATTTTGACCACTGAACTGCAGAGTTAGAAAGGGCAGAGATTATTGTTTGAGATAAAGGTAGGTCATCCATTTCCATCTAATCAGTCCTTATACTTGCCGCAGTTTCAAGAATACAAAAGAAACTTTCCACACAAACTGATGACACGGCCTGTTGGCAACAAAGTAATGACTGTCTCAGTAGGTTGTTAAGTAGGTTAAGTCAACATATCCCTCTCAAGCTCACCTCACATCCACTTTCTGACCATCAACAAAATCTATTCTGTGCAGCCCAGCAAAGTAGTTCCGTTTTCCCATGCACAGTCAAATCACATTTTTGATGTTAAAGCAACAGGAATAAGTGGGATGACAGCAGTTTCTAATTCTCTTTTAAGCCAGAAAAGACCTTCTTCTCCTCTCTTCACCTTGAGAGAACCGAATTATTTCCCAATATCACGTTTCTTTACCTTCCCTTCCTTTTTCAGAACTTAGCATAAAAGATCAGGATTACCCTCAGGAGGAGTCGGGGGGAGGAGGTGGTATCACCACTGATGGGCTGAACGGGCTTGCTAAGCTTTAGACCATCCTTCCTCTTCCCAGAAAAAACTGCACACACTTACACTAATGTCATTTCATTTTTCTGCTAAACACTGCAGAACAAATTTCTTCCTAACTTGTACCCCTTGCAAAGTACTGCTCCAGCTGTATATTTCAGAAAGCTGCAGTTTGACTTGTTAGGGTTCTCAGAGGAAAACAAGATCAATAACTTGTCACAGCAAGAGATACTTTGCTGTCTGCAGGGTGCTGTAATATAGCATTGTGGATGGGGAAAAATGAAAAAAACCCAAACAATTCTGAGCTTGTCTTTGTGCAGTTGGACAAGCTGCTATTAAACTATTTAAAACAATTTTTTTCTCCAATAATGCCGAGATTATTAGGTATAAGTGTCATTTTGTAACAACATTTTTATGTTTAGGGCTAGTTTGTAAACAAGATATGTAAAAATGCTGCTGCCTTTGATTTGCTTCTGTGTGTTTTATAAGCATAAACAGGCAGTTCCTGAAGAATCTGCTATGACTACAAAGGTAGCAACTGAAAATGATGACAATATAAAGCTTTATTATTAATTTCTACATTATTGCCTACAACTTTCACCTGACTTTTCCCCTTTTCTATTTCATTGTAAGATGATGAATCTTTCATATTAGGCAACAATGAATACATAATTCTTACAAATATGAATAAACATAGCAGCATATTGACCTTGCGTTTGTATACTTTATTAAGGAATTGAGCAATTAATTCTGTTTTGTTTGGCAATTTATGTTCAAACTGCAAGACATGTCAAGTTTAATTGCAAATTCTACTGATAGAGATTGAAAGCAATTTTCTTCGCCTCCTTAATTTAATAATCTGTATCATTACAAATTATTGTATCATTTCCTGCAGTCACACTAGTATTTGTATGGAATGAAGAATGTAGAGGCAATATCAAATTAAGTTGTATTTGCCTCTGAAGTAAATCAGCTTTCTATTCTCACATCCTCAATCTGCACAGCTGTAGCTACACTGTAAAAGTCCAGAAATTTCAGTAGCTCTGGCTGCAACCTGAACATTTATGGGAAGTCAGGGAGGAAAAATTGGTTCCACAATAAGTGATCATCATGTGGAGAGAATTAGAATCACAGGATTATTTAGGTTGGAAGGGCCTCTGCAAGTCACCTAGTCTAAGCCCTTGCTCCAGCTAGGTCCATTTAAAGTTGTTGCTCAGGGTTGTACCCAGCTGAGTTGTGAACATGTCCAAGGATGGAGATCCCACAGGCTCTTTGGACAACTTTTCCAGTGTTCAATCACCCTCATAGAGAAAAAGTTTTCCTTCTTACGTTTAAGTGGAATTTCTCATGTTCCAGATTAGAATCCTAGAATCACACAAGTCTAGTTTGGAAGGGAACCTCTGGGAGCATCTGCTTCAACTCACTGTTGAGAAGAGGGCCCTAGATTAGGTTAGTCAGGGCCTTGTCAAGCTGAGTCTTGAATATTTTCAGTAAGAAAAATTCCATCACTCCTCTGGGCAACCTATGCCACTGTTCAACTGTTCTGAGTGAAGTTGGTTTTATTCTTATACACAGATGGAATTTTCCCTGAAGCAAGTTCTCTTTTGCTTGTCATGTTACTATACATCTTCAAGAAGACTCTGGTTCAAGTTTTCTACATTGTCCCTAAAGGTACCTCTAGATAACAGTAAGAGCCTCTCTAGTCTTCTCTTCTCCAGACTGAACAAACCAGCTCTCTCAGGGTCTCCTATGTCAAGTACTCCAACCCCAAACCATCTCACTGGCCATTTGTTGGACTCACTCCAGTATGTCAATGTCTTTCTTGTACTAGGAAGTCCAGACCTGGGCACAATACTCTAGACGTGGTCTCACAAGTGCCAAAGAGAGATGAGAATCTGGCTACATAAATGCAGATACAGCACAGTATGCAGTTAGCCTTCTTTGCTGCAAGGGCACATTGCTGACTATGTATCTGTATCTACAGATATCCATAAAGATGTATCTATATCTATGGACATATATTTGTATCTACTACATGGATAATGGACCAGAGTGCGCTTTCAGCAAGTTCATGGAGGACACCAAATCATATATAGCAAGAGGGAGGGAGAGAGATGGATGATATCAATAACCGTATTTGTAGATGTCTATATAAATCAATAGACAGATCTATGTAATTTAGAGATACTTAAGTGTTGACCCTGTTATTGATTCCTGAGGAGAGCTACTAGTAATTAGCTGAAACCTGGACTTTGTATTGCTGATTATAACCCTTTGAGCTTGACAATTTAGCCAAATTTTCAACACCTTACCAAGTCCATGTCTCATCTCATTTTATGGAAAACCATGTCAAAAGACTTGCTGAAGTCAAAGTAAATGACATCCACTGCCCTCCCCTTGTCCACAGACCCTGTCATCTCATCACATGAAAAAATCAGGTTGGCCATACAGGATTTTCCCTTGTTAAATCCATGCTATCTGTTTCTAGTCATCTTTTGCTCTTCATATACCTTTTGCTTTTCATGTATTTAGAAATAATTTCAGAGAGGATTTTGATCCACAAACTTCACAGGGACTGATGTGAAGCTGACCAGCCTACAGTTTCCTTGGTCTTTCTCCTTACCTTCTCCAAGATGGATGTGACATTTTCCTTTTTCTAGTCACCAGAGATGTCCCCCAGTCACCATGACCTTTCAAAGCTGATAGTCAACAGTCTCAAAGTGACATCACTCAAATAGGGAATGGAGCTCACAAAAGGAAAAGTGTGCACCTCACCACAGATTATAGTATAATATAAAAACTTGTGGCTAGTGATACAGGATTTCTGCAAGAACAGCGTCAGATCCTTTAAGAATCGACTCAGCCCTCTAGCTGTCAACTGTAGTTACTCAAGCTTCCTTTAAGATCTCTTGGATCATATTTTTAAAGGAAATACCAGCATGTACCTCACCTTCTCTAAGTGAGACAAATCCATTCCTCTGTCAGCTTCGCTCATGAGAGTGGAAAACCTACATTATTCCTCCACAAGTATGTAAACAGAGAAAAGATGTGTTTTCCCTCCACTCCCCATCCCCTGCTATGTTCTGTATCCATGCATGAGTAAATGTAATTATGTCCAATCTTTTGGCATAAATCCCAGAGGCAAGGGAGGAGGGAGACAGGGAGAGGTAAAAGATAAGTAGTCTCTTGTTCTTTCTTAGCACAAAATTGCTCCTGCAAAAATAGGAACTGCTTTCCTGAGAATTATCCTTTTAGTTCCAAGTCCGTTGTCATTTGATCAGTAGTTTGTCTTGGTATTTCTGCATGCTATGCCTTCTGGTGATTGACTGCCCCCTGATGCTCCAAAACGTCCATGTGATGCAGAAGCACACTTACAACTCAGTCACTAAAAAATATACGCTTTTAAGTCCACCTCTAAAAATACAGTAGTTGGTAGTTATAAAGTATTTTGGGACCTTTAAAGTGTATATAGGTGTTAGAATATGGCAAAAGCTTAGCAGACATAACCGGAGTAATGTAGGTCTGGTAGAAGAGTAGCATGTGTTAAAATAAATGTCGCTGACCCATATGTACTGATATCGATTCTATCCTACTTAGCATCAGTGACTAACAATTTGTATAATGACTCTGGCAATAACCTTAACTGGACTCGGATCTTGTTTGTGTATAGGCAATCCCTTCATGTCCATCCTCACCAACTACCTGCACAAAAAATAATTCCCTCGATGGTTTCTTAGGGCATAAGAAGTAACAGGAAGGTGAGGATAAAAAATCTTCTTATGAGGTAGAGAAATGAGAGCAGTTCCTATGTGAATGCAGTTACCCTTTAGATATTGTTCTTTTGTATTCTGATGAATGAAAAAGCAAGAAATTAGTACCTCATAATTTATCCCAGTATGAGACTGAAAGTACATTCAGTACACAAACCTGGGATAAAATAGCCAGAAAGACAGGAAAGGAATAAAACAATACTTTCATATATAAATAGTATTGGAAACTATGCAGCAGAAAACATTAACACATTTGAAATGTTGTATGTGTTACTATTAGTAATATGAAGCAGACAAAGGCTGTTCCAACACAAGACGAGGACTGCTTATTCTGTAACAGCAGGTTGATTCTTTGAGCTGCACACATACCTTTGGAAAACAGCCAGAAAAGACATTATCAAATTCTACATTTTCATGCAGAAATGTTCAAGGCCATAGATTTTCACTTCCTCTTCTGTATGCCAGGAATAGCAAATGAAGGCCAAACCAAAAGATAGCAATAGAATCAAGAAACAATGTGAGACAGATAGATACTAGCCCTGAAGATATCAGGAGGAATAATTCCCTGGGTGCACACTTGCCTGATAGCAGTAGAATTGTAGGCAATGTACAGAGGATTTGGTGAATAACTTTTCTTTTATTCTCACACCAAGCAAAGGCAGGTAGACAATTAACAACTATATTGCATGTGACCTCAGGTGAATGAGAGAGAGTAATAAAAGAATTAGAGTAAAAAAGCAGAAGGTGTCTTCGACCAAGCTATGATTTTCTCATTTAGTGCATTCCAAAGAAAGCACTTGGGGTATTTAATCTGATCCATCACTTACCATATCTGAAGAGTAAATCAGTAAATGATTAAATTGATCTGATACTATGCTTCAGTTTCTTTTGAGTCATTGGCTCAAACTGTCAGGATTACTGGAATCTGTGGCAAGGGATGCCAGTGGTATAAAGAGAGACTTAAGATTAATTTTTCAGCTGTTACTTATTACAGATATACAGATGACTCATTTGTCAAGGTTTAAGTTCAAGAGAACAGATTTTGCTCCCTTTCCTGATTTAAATCCTGTTATTGCATTAGTTGAGCCCATGAAGTAAGCCATTCTGAATATACCAATACCATGAAACTCTGTGTTCCATTCGTTGTCCTTGCTTATTGCAAAATATACGTGTGACTGACTACTACCTATTGAGCCAAACTCAGAGTGGATGGAGCACAAGTCAGAAAGGGCATTGCGTGTTTGTGCATGTGAAAACAAATCAAGGGAGAGGAAAAAAACAAAAACCAAACACAAGCTCAGTTAAGGTTCTCATTATACTGAGAAGTCACAGACAAGGCAGGAGCTGGTGATTTTAAACAGAGGACTAAGGGAATGGATTATATAAATTCAGGAAATAAAGGTGAATAAAGGCATAGGTTAGATCAATCAGAGAAGAAAGAAAAAAGTCAAATCTGTTATAGTGGAGGTTTGGTTTTGCTATTACTTATAATCAGAGGCAAAAAAGAGAAATTACATTCAGATCTGTTTTAATGATGTTTAAAGAAAGTGTTATTATCATGGAATCTAAACCCATTACAGTAATTCACTGCAAAGCATGGTTAACAATTGTCATGCATCACAGTATCTTCTTTCTCTCTACATGTGAAAAAAAAATTGCTTGTTGGTAGTTCTTTTAATTTATGTTGGGTCTAATGTGGTGCTGGTGATGTTCTTTGTGTTTTCATTAACAAACATGGTGCCAGAGGAACATATCCTCAAAATACAAAATCATGATGTTTAAGTTTGTCTTTCTTTCTGCATGTCATTCTAGTGCAGAGTTGGTACAGAGAAAAATGCCCCTTGTACTGATTAGCTTCTGTTTTCCATGTGCAGTTACATTGTGTCAGGGAATCAGAATTACTGCTGCTTTTCACTGTCTTTTGGATTTCTGGAGTCTGAACTCATTAATTCCTTGCAAATATGGACTAGGAATTTATAACTTTCAGCTTCAGAGAGGTTTAAATCTGGACTCAAAGTTCAGAGGAACTGAAGACAGCAAGCTATCATTTTAGTTCGGCAATATCCATATTTTTAACACAGTTGCATTTATTTTGGTCCATATACTCTAATGACTGGTCACTTTTAACTGTTATCCCTCTTACTACTGTAGTAGCAAACAGTATAGATCTGGAGTGAAATAATTCTGCATGGTTTCCCATTCTGCAACATTACAAAGACATTGCCATAGGATCTCTGTAGCAATATTCAATAAAAATGGGGAAAGACTGTTAAAAAAAGTATATCAATACTATAACTGTAATATACTGTTTCACATTAATGCCTATAAAATATCTCTGTTTCTTCAAGCATCTAAGGAACATTGCAAAATGCATCTAATAAACTCCTATATTCAGTTCTACACTTGCAAATTTGTCTGTAAAAAGCTGGATGACTGACTGAAGATAATATAATTTGCTAAAAGAGTGCTGTCAGGTGGACAGAAAATTTTAACAAAAGCTTATGCTGTTTCAGCAAAATAAAAGCAACTAGAGCTAGACTCGGTGGCGGTATATAAGACTCAGATGAACTGTTGTGCTTTTCAGACTCAAGTGAATGGAGGATTGTGTTTTTTCAGCACAAATTTTTCTCTCATTCCAGCCCACAGCTACGTAGTTCCTGATGCTCTAATTGAGATTGAATCCAGCTAATCCACAATGGAATTTAACAGTGAAGAAATCTGACAAATCAGAGGTTCTTTGGCTTAAGTTACTGATACTGATTCAGAGATATTTCCAGTGCCGTTTCCTGTATAAATATAATGTTATCATTTCTGCAGGACTGGAGATCCTGGCATCAGGATCTCCCGGCAATGCAAAATACATGCTGTGGAGATGAAACAACATCATTCCCTGTTAAAGATAAGCTATTATAAAAAGGCAGTGTATGAAAAAGGACTTGGTAGGAAACCCTTCATAAATCCATGCTGACTAGTCCAGTCACCTTCCTGTTCTTCATGTATCTGGAAATAGTTACCAGGAAGATTTCCTCCATCACCTTCCCAGGGATTGAAATGATCAGCCTGTAGCTCCAAGGATTCTTTGTCTTAACCCTTTTTGAAGACAGCAGTGAAAAGTTCTTACTTCTAGTCCTCACATGAGGACAGTGTCTTTATATTCCTCACAGATCACCTGACTGTGCTTTTATATCTCATACACTTCTTTATATCTGAGATGTCAGCAGCTCTTGGTTCAACCCTGCAGGCCTCCTGCTTGATTTCCTGCAAGTCAAGATGGACCATTCTTGAGCTTGGAGGAGGGGATCCTTGAAAATCAACCAGCTCTCCTGGACTTCTTTTCTCTGCAGGACCATATCCCATGGGATTCTTCCAAGCAGATCTCTGAAAAAAACAAAATCTCTTCTGAAGTCCACAGCTGTGATTCTGCTTTTTGCCTTGCTCTTTCCTCTCAGGATCCTGACTCCACTGTTCCATGGCCACTGCAGCCAAGGCTGCCCTCAGTCTTCACATCCCTGAACATTTCTTGTTTGTAAGTATCATGTCCAGCAGAGCATCTCCCCTCATCTTCTTGATCACTTGTGTTAGGAAGTTGACATCAATGCACTCCGGAAACCTCTTGTATTACCGCTGCCTTGCTGTTTTGTCCTTCTAGCATATACTGGGGTGGTTAAAGCCTTCCATGAGGACCAGGGCCTGCAAATGTGAAAATTCTTCTAATTGTATGAAGAAGGTCTTCTTCTTCCCAATCAAGCAGTCTGCAGCAGACACCCACAACAGTGTTGACCATGTTGCATATTAATTTTATTGATCAAATCCTGTATATTTCAGGTTCTATTAATAAGAAGTCCTTTCAGAGGGATGCTTTATATTTGATACGAATAAAACTGGACACCATTCTTTTGCACAATATAGTATAAGAAGATACTCTAACATCATCAATAACACACTGCTAATAGTCCAGTTGTTGACTGTTCATTTCTTCATGAGAAAATAAAATAATAAAAATCTAGAGGTAATAACTGAAGCACTATGATGTTGATTGTAATTGCATGTTCTGTTCAGTAAAATTTTATTTAGGCTAATTTTCCAGAGCCTTACGTTTTATAATTGACACTCCTCTCTTACAGGCAGAATCTAATTAGATTCCATGTCACTCAGTAAAATTGGAAACTTCATTCAAATGTAAATCACACTAGTTTGGGAATGTACAACCTGAATAAGCAGATGTGCTGAATAAGATTTTTTTTTTTTTTTAAGGCAAGAAAACTACGTGATATGAAACAAAGTCATCTGTATTAAATAAGTTCAATGTGGTTTATAGTTGGCTTCATATAAATGAATGTGTTGCATTTTTTCGTCTGCATGCTTCAGAACATAGGTTTCATTTTCAGCTTTTTTACTGGTTCCACAAAGAAAAATAAAGTCTGTGCAGTGTGTTGCTTTTTGTGGCAAATTTATATGACTATGACTTGTGAAATGTGTAGGAGAAAATTACTGTTTACAACCTAGAACATATATTAGAATTTATACCAAGCATCTAAATTGAATGAGGGAACTTCAGGACAGACTTAGCTTCCATCTGTCACAAACACCCAAACCAGATTGCCTGCAAATAATTTAGAACTAGGTTTCCTGTGATCTTGCTATGTACTGGATGAAGTAGTCTCCTTTACTTATTCCATTTATGACATGAATAGAAAAAGAACCACATCACTGTACAGAAAATAGCTTGTCTAATATGATTGGAGATAAAGGCTGAAGTCTCAATATCACAATGTGTCACCCAACATGATGTTTACGACAGGTGATGAGGGAAAGTACAGCTGCAGGGCAGGTATTTGGAGGAAGATCACAAATGAAGGGGAAACACTGGTTTCACCTCACTCCCCATATTCTTACCTAACATCATGGCTGTAAGCAGTCTTTGAGGAAGCGTGACTTGGATTGCCCAGTATCACACAAGCAAAAAATATGATTGCTCCTCTTCTATCACACTGCATCATCAATTTTTATATCCGATCTGCACTGCTTCCCACCAGATTCCTAGACATAATGAAGAAACAGATTAACTTCATGGTCTACATAGAATATCAGGATGTAAAATACTCAGTATTAATCCAAATAAATTGTTTAAACAAAGCCTAAAATGGTGTTTTGCAAACTGGATGCTCAAATATATGTGTCCTGGAAAAATAGATTTCATCATGTTATTACTTTCTTTCAGTTTTGTAGAATTTCACACTCTCATCCTTTGCATTCCCTCATCACTGATATCTTTATTAGTTTTATTACCAATGTGTGAGGAAAAAAAGAATCTCTGACAAAACAATTAAGCCAATTTAATTTTCAGAAGTGAAAAACTTTGGCTCATTAAACTACAAAAAAAAAAAAGTTTTTTTGTTCATTTGTTTATAAATGACTACCCTGAGACAAGTATTTCGGTCAAATATTCAGCTGTGCACTTTCAATTGAGATTGTTTTTGTATTAGATAAATTAAAAAAAAATTAGTGAAATCAGATATTAAAACTGAGATTCTCTTTCAAAGCTGCCTGAGGAACCTGGACACAGCTCCTAGATTTAATCAAAACTGGACATTTAAGTCCCTTAGAACTTTTGGAAGTTTTAGCCCAAGCTCCCAGTTGATAAGCTTTTGCATCTTCGGTTTCCTTATTCTCCTATTCCTTCTTTCACATAAGCAGATATACTTAATTTTATTTGTTGGTTTGCTGGGGGTTTTTTTGTCATTCTGAGATTCCTGTTGCTGACAGCTTTTGGAAACTCATGGGCCTGCTACAGTATGTTCCAGTCAACAGCACTGTTCAGTTATAGGTTTTTATTCTTTTCTTATATACTACTTTATTGCCGACATATAACAGTTCCTCCAACACTGGAGCCTGTTGTTGGTTCTCTAGTGTATTTGTTACTGTACATAGCTCTTTGTCAACCATGAAAGACCAAAATTAATATTTTATAAACATTTAAGTACAAATATAGATCATAAATGATGGATCCAATGTAGGGGTTTATCAATGTGTCTTGTGATTTCATGGTCTTCACTGGACTGCTCAGCTAGAGGTACTTTCATTGTGGGTTCTAATACTTATTCTTCTCCCTAAAAATGTCAAAACTACACATGTTCAAGAACTAATGAGGATGTCAAAACATTAATTTAAAATAGTTATACTAGGAAAAGTACCCCCCAAAAAAGGTGGCCTTTTCTTCCAAACCCCCAAATCAGCAACATCTTTCATGATTCTCATTGGAAAGTTTATTAGTTGAAGGTAAAGGTAGATCACATGGTATTGTTGTCTGTGTTAGAAAAGCCTGAACAAGGTTTGAAATTAAATGTGAAGAACAGTCTTAAGACTGATGTGTGTATTATCATTAGCAACATTACTACAATTTACTCAGGTATTTTACAAGATGATACAGGTTTTTTGCTTGCCTTTATTCAGTTTGGGAGTGTGTGTGCAAGTAATAAGTTTATACATTATTTTTAATTTTTATACATTATTTATGCATTATTCTTTGCATGTCATATATGTGAGCTTAACTACTAAAGCAAAAGCAAAGTTCCCAGGAGCTTCATCTCCTCCTCTACCTTTCCAAGAATACCAGGCACAAGGGTGCTCCAAAAGGAGGTTGCTCTCTTGACACGTCGTACAGCTATGGCAGAAAGTGGAAAAGACCAATGTCAAGCCCTGCATGCTTTTTATTGTTCATGTGTTGATTTACAATGTTGTCTCCTAAAATGGCATCACATCAAGAAGAGGAGAAAAGTTTGTAGTTGCGTGGGTACACAACACAGTTCTTAGAGCAACTATGTGCTTGGGGTAAATCACCATTTTTTTTAATGTGGGAATTTCCAACACTGGGTTGCAAATGTTCAAGTCTGAAAAAGACAGAAGTGTTTATGTAATAGTTTAAGAATCGCAGGACAATTCAGGCTGGATGGAACCTCAGGAGGTCTCTAGTGCAACCTCCTGCCCAAAGCAGGGTCAGCTGTGAGGTCAGATCATGTTGCTCAGGGCTTTATCCAGTCTGGTCTTGAAAATCCCCAAGGATGGAGACTGCACAGCCTCTCTGAGCAACATGCTTCACTACTTGACTGACTCAGGATGGAAATGTTTTTCCTAATACACTGCCTGAAACTTCCTTGCTTCAGTTTATGCCCAGTTATGTTTCTTGTCCTCACAACATGCTGCACTGAAGACCCTGGCTCTGTCCTCTTGCTAATCCTCTCACACTGAGGCCTGGGCAGGCTGTTGTTAGGTCTCCCTGAGGTGATCTCTCCTCCAGGCTGAACAATCCCCAGGTCCCTTCCTGTAGAGCTGCTCCCAGCCAGGGAGGCCACAGCCTGTGACCTGCACCAATGCTTCCCAGCCACAGACAGCACTCAGCTTTGCCCTCGTTGCATTTCATGAGGTTTCTGTCAGTTCATTCCTCTAGCCTGTCTAGGTCCTTCTGAATGACAGCTCTGCTTCTGAGTGTATTGATTGCACACCCACATGCACACCCAGTTCGATATAATCTCCAAGCTTGATGAGAGAGTACTCTGTCACATCCTCCAGACTCAGCAGTACTCCTATGAAGAAAGGTTGAAAGAGTTGGGGTTTTTCAGCTTGGAGAAGAGAAGGCTCCAGGGAGACTTTATTGCGGCCTGCCAATACTTAAAGGGGGCCTATCAGAAAGATGGGGAAAAACTTTTCAGCAGGGCCTGTAGCAACAAGTCTAGGGAAATAGCTTTAAACTAAAAGAGGGCAGATTTCGATTGGATATAAGGAAGAAATTTTTTACAATGAGGGTGGTGAAACACGGGCACAGGTTGCCCAGGGAGGTAGTAGAGACCCATCCCTGGAAACATTCAAGGCCAGGCTGGGTGGGGGTCTGAGCAACCTGATCTAGTTGAAGGTGTCCCTGCTCACTGCAGGGGGTTGGACTAGATGGCCTTTGATGGTCCCTTCCAACCCAAGCCATTCTATGATTCTATGATACTCCACTTTTACCAGCTTCCAGTATATGGCCCTCTGTGCCTACCTCTACAGCTTGTTTCTCATCCATCTAGTTATCCATCCCTGCAGACCATAATGTCCCAACTTAGATACAAGAATATTGTTGGAGATGGTGTTAAAAGCTTTACTAAAGCTGAGGTAAATGGTATTCACCAGTCCATAAAACAAGCCATTTCATCACAGAAGGCAATCAGGCTGGTCAGGCATGACTCACTCTTGGTACTTCTGTGCTGACTGTTCCTAGTCACATACTTTGCCTTCGTGTGCCCAGAAATATGTTCAGCATAATAAGCTGACTCGATTTTCCAAGGGACTGAAGCAAGACTGACAGGCTTGTAGTTACCTCGCTTGAACTTTTGGTCTTCTTTGAAGTTGGATGCAACCCTTGCCTTCTTCCTGTTGCTGTGGACCTCCCCTGATCTCCACAATGCTTCAAAGAAGATAGAGAGCAGCCATTCAAGGACATTGGGCAACTGTCTCAGCACAAAGGCCTGGGAAACCTTGTTGGTGAAGTCTGAGGCAAGGAAGATACTGGATACATCAGTCTTTTATTTGTCTGCTGTGCCTAAATCATTGAGCCAATTCAGCAACAGGCCCACATTTTCCTATTCAAACTTTTATTACTAATGCAGCAGTCGAAGCTCCTCTTCTTGTTCTTGACATCCCTTGCAAAAATCAACTCCATGTGCAAATCTTCAGCTCTACTCTTCCTTGGTCACTACAGCCAAGGCTGCTGTTGATTACCATATCCCCAAACAACTGCTTTTCATGAGTAACATATTCACCTGTGTGTCACTCCTGGTTGGCTCAACAAGTATCTGGATCAAGAAGCTATTCCTCACACCCTCCAAAAATCCCCTTGGCTGCTCCCATCCCACCATGTTGCTATTCCAGCAGATGTCAGGGAGGTTCAAGACCCTAATGAACATCAGAGTCAGTGATCCCAAGATGTCCTCATGTTATTTAAAGAATGCTTTGCCCATCTTTTCACGCTAAACGAGTGGTCTGTAACATACTCCCACTATGCTGTCACCCTCACTGGCCTCTTCTTGGATCCTGATCCATAAGCTCTCAGCCAGATCATTGTTTATCGTGTGGAAGGACATCACACATTTAGGCTTCTTGTTCACATAGAGCACAATCCCCTACCCTTGTCTTCCCTGAATAGCTTGTACCTGTCCCTCACATTACTTCAGCTGTGTGAGCTGCCTAATTCCATCTCAGTTCTTCCAATAATGACATTTTTTGACTACATGCAAATCTCTATTTCCTCCTGTTTACTTCCTATGGTACAGGCCTTTGTGCACATACACTTGAGGTGGGTCATCTTTTGCCTTGTTTCTTCCTTCATGACGTCTCTCTTGTTGTCATCATTCTGCACCAGTGACTTTCCAGCCTTGTCAAGTTTCCTCATTTAACTGTGGGTCACTGTATCCCTCTCCTCTTGTTCCTGATAGAAAGCTCTCCTCACCAGGCTGGCCAGCCTGCTTTTGCCTGCATTTGCTTCATTTTTTGAGATGGAGTCCATCTCTCCCCAGGAGTCTCTGATCCTCACAAATGTCCCTTGGGCACAAAGGCCAAATCTCTGTCTATGACACGACCTACCAAACCAGGTGTTGAGCTGCAGAATCTGTCCAGTCCTTCCCAAGCCTGTCTCCTTCATTGACAGGACGAAGGAAAATTTTCTTTGTCTTCTGCAATGCTAAATTGTTTAAAGATCTTTCTGGATGGTAGGTTATTGTGTTTAATCTTCAGTACCGTGTTCATTCTTTCAGGAACTGAATTAACAGAAACTGTTAACAAAACAAAGATTTGTGATTTAACTAGAGTGGTATACAAGAAGAAGCACTGACATAGCTAGTGGATCAAGAAGTGCCATGAGATACAGCTAGTTAGTGATGCAAGAAGCAATGTAAGGAAGGGAAAGTGGCTAATAAAGCAAGAAGCAGCTAACAGGAACAATCACACTACCACATCACTGTGATTTAAATCAGGTCTTTCTACCCAGAAAGGTTAATATTCTTAAATAGTAAATTAAAATTACAGCCAGAGGAAAAAAGCAACCAACTGAACCAGCAGTTGACTCAACAGGGGAGAGCAGAACTGTAAAATTACTATAATTAAACTTTAGGAATTAGGAATTGTATCTTACCCTGCTTATCTACATGTTAAAATTTCTTCTCTCTTTAATAAAAATACCATTTGTTAAGCCAACTGATTCATGTTTGTAAAGAAAGCAAGTTCACTGAGTACCAGAATATTCTTGTTTAGTTTTCCCAGGTTTCTCCATGGGCTTCTAAACTGGTTACTTTCTTCAGGAAATGAAACATTCAAGGTAGCTGAAAAATCCTAAGGCTACCTCTTTTCTATTCCAGTAACTGAGATATATACAAAGTTTCTATCCTATTTCCTACATGCCTATAAATCCAGCAAATAATGTCTATGTATAAGACACTAGAATATAGCTTTGAAATTAAAAACAGTCAGAATGTTGGCAGTGGTATAAAACCTATGCACAAAACATTTTGTTTGTTTGTTTGAAAGTGTGAATTTGTCAAAATTAAAATCTAAACATTTTCTGTTTCAAATCATTCAAAATCAGGTTCCAGTCCCAGATACTACATAAGGAACATAAGATTGGGATTATTATGCTCCGGATAAGTAATTCAATCTTTAAAGCATTTTCTAGGTTTGGGGGGGGTGGGGGGGTGGGGGGGCGGAGGTGTGTTTGGTTGGTTTTGTGGATTTTTTTCCCCTTGAAGCTTCTTTTTGTTGCAAGTGTTTTGTAGCTCACTGTTATATTTTTAGCAAAAAAAAAAAAAAACCACTCAAACTGGATAGCTCAATTGAATTTCTGCTTTGGAGCAGACACTGCATAAATGGGTCTTCCACACCAATTGTTAATGATCTCATTCCTAAATTATGTGTCTGTTACAATATAGTAGTCTAAATGAGGTGTTTGGGTCTGGGGATCCTAAGTGACTATCCTGACTCCAAGGTTACTGTTTATGCTGCAACACTTTCTCTCTGTCTCTATTTTATTTAAAACTTTCAAAGGACTTAATTTTATTCAAATAGAGTACAGGATATGTTTGAATTTGCAAAATTTTGCTCAATTAAAAATCTACGTCTTACATAAACTCTGTTTTCTTAATTTTTAAAGCTGCTTTGTTCAAAGTCAGATGTTCTTTGTGCCCTTTTCAAAAAGGAGGCCTCTATATCATATAAACAAACTTGATCAGTCTTTTTCTAGAATCTTAAAGAAAGAGGATGGTTTTCACCTCATCAACAATTCAGGAATTCAAATGTTTTTCTTCTAAATATAACTATCTACTTTGAGAACCTCTTGAGGACCTTGCTGCATCAGTAATTAAATGCTTTGTATACATCCTATCTGCAGGTCTGTAAAGGTAGAACAGTCCTTCCTTTGATGATGATTTAGATTTTTAAGATTTTTTTAAAGTACCAGTAAGGAATACTAAAGCTGAAAGAATTCTTTATGCAAAGCAAGGGTGCTCAGAATCTTCTAAAACAGAAGCAGGACTCTTATTAAGATCTAATGGAGCTAAAGAAATATATAAGGAGATGAGGTAAATAAGACGTTCAGTGATATTCCTGCCACAAAGATAACACCACCATGAAAAAAAACATAGTTTTACTTGCATTACCAAGATGAAAATTAATGAACTGCCAAAATTAGCAGATTAGTCAAGCCCATTAATCAACAGTAAAACTTCCAGCTCTGATGGTGTCTTCATCTTAGTAAAACTACGGGATAGTTGAAGTCGGCACTCTCATCTGATTGTAGGTTGTGTTGGTATACATCTTTCTTACTTTTGATTCTAATAGCCACTAAGGCCCAAGAAGAACCTTGTGACTAAGCTAGTCTCCTTAAACTTAAAAACAAAGAAACCATCATTAAGATTTTTTTTTCTTTAGCCTACATGTTTTCAGTAATTTGGAGAATAAACTACTTGTTTGACATCTTTCTTCCACATGTAAATATGTGCCTACAGGCTTCAAATGTCTTTTTCTGAAAACAGTCAACAAACAAAAGCAAGATTGAAAGAAAACAGAAAATGCAAAAAGGATTACCCATGTGTTAATGTTTTTTACTGGAACCTTACATGTTGTGTAGTTTGAAAATGTTTGAAACTACATGCCCAAAAGAACCAAAATGTGTAGTTTCCATTTGGCTCCAGTGGATATTTCTACTGGTTAAAGAGGAGCCAAATTCTGCAAGTCTACTTGCTTTGGCTATATCTGTCTTCCCATCTGGACTGACAGAGTGACAAAGTGACAGAGGACGCTGTAGATAAAAGGAAACAGACTGGAAACACTTTGAACATGAGAAGAGTTTTGCTCCTGCTGAGCTTTACTCCCTTGAAGCTTAAGGGCTCTATTCATCAGCCACACATTGGGTCTGTGTGAACAATCAAAGCTCAGCTCCTGTGGAGCCCAAGTTTGGGCAAACAGCTTAAAGATTTTCTGCATTACTCTTGTACAACTCAGATCAGAGAATATGACTTTGACATGGTACTGATTAATACTATGGAAGAGGAAATGTTCACAGGGTTGCCTGTACAGACAATATAATTTGTATCTTCTCAAACATGCAAAGAGAGACTCGTGTGAACACAAGATACTTCATTAACAATCATGTTGTAGTGGACTGTTAATAGCTGTCATTTCTGGTTCTACTCTAATTAGCACAAATCCATGCATACCAGAACACTGTGAAATACAAGCAATAATTTTTCATACTCTTATATATGGGTTACTTGTGTCTGAGAGAATAGTTAACATTAACTTTTCCTTTATAGTCCCTGATTCTCTGTCCCTACTCAGTCATGAAGTTCTTGCATCAAATTTAACTGTGTTGCATATTTAACAGGAAACATGCAATGTCCTTTCCTCCATTGTTTTTTCAGATATACTTCTTGTTAATTTGTTCATTCAATTTGTGGACCAATAATACTTTTACCAATTCATGCCCTGTCAGCTGGAGCATGTAAAAATCTACAGTTAGATTGCTTGACTGCTTCCCAAATATCTCAAAACTCAAATAAGAATAGAGAGTACATCTACTGTATGTCCTAATATTTTGTTGTTGTTATAAGTCCACACCTCTGGCAGGACTGGCCTCCGCTTTCACAGAATCCTAGAATACTTTGGGTTGGAAGGGACGTTTACAGATCATCTAGTCCAAGCCCCCTGCAATAAGCAGTGACATAATTCACTAGATCAGGTTGCTCAAAGCCCCAGCCTGACCCTAAACACTTCCGATGATGGGGCATCCACAATTTCCCTGGGCAACTCGTTCTAGTGTCTCACCACCCTCACTGTAAAAAATTTCCTCCTTATGTTCAGTCTAAACCTACTCCCTTTCAGTTGAAAACTGTTGCCCCTTGTCCTGTCACTACAGGCCTTGGTAAAAAGTCTCTCCGTCTTTCTAATGATAACCCTTTAGATACTGAAAGGCCACAGTAAGGTCTCCCTGGAGCCTTCTCTTCTTCGGGCTAAACATCACCAAATGTCTCAATAGCTCCAATAGTTACTGCTTTCCCTCCACTAGCTATTGGTTAGTCCATTTCTTTGTTTCTCCATTAGCTGTGCAAAGGCAATTTTGTCTTAAATCAGATTTTTTTAATTTCTGGAGTTGACCCCATCTACTAATTATATAGGGGTCTCAGTACAACGGTAGAGCTCTATTACAGGTAACTACTCCTATATTTTAATGTTTCAAAGAAAATCAAAATATATTGTAGAAACATTGTAAAGCAAAATAGTAGTAAATAAAAGCTCAAAATAGCTACAAAGGTATCCTGCTGGCCAGGCTGCTCACCATGAACATGCAATCTGCTAGGGTAATATTTCTGCAGAGCACCTAATTGAGAATGTCTCCATTATCTGATTGTGCTCTCAGCATCTAATGCTACATTATTCTAAACCATCACACTGTGTGCACATGTGTGTATGTGTGTGTGAGCACTTCCCAGTGCTAGCCCTGTGATTGCACAAAAAGTTAAGCATAGCAAAGCAATGAGTGTGCACCAGAAAGATAATTAGATGTATGACTTTCCATCTCTAAGGTAGTCACTTAAGGCAGCTTCTTCTGTACTCCTTAGCTATTCCAAATGAAAGCAGCTAGCCTTTTTCAAAAATAAAGATGGAATAAAAAATGTAATGCACATAAAAATACACTGATGAAGCCCCCAGAAAAAGAACTAGAAAGTAGTTTGTTCATCTACTGCATATATGCTCGATTTGCACAAATCTGTTTACATACCAGAATACATTTCAGTTAGATTAAAGAATGGAAGAAAATCATATTTAAGCATGAATCAGAAAAAAATATTTGTAAGTTATACTAGAAAAATCTGATTTGATATAGAAGCATTTAAAAATTAAATTTTTGCTTTCATGTATGTTAATGATAGAAGTTAACAGGAAAAATTCATAGAGTAAATGTGGCTGTATCATCAGCTTTTCTTACTGCCTTTCCAATGCTTATTTGGACACAGCATATTACGAAAGTAAGTAGTTCTTATTTTGTTATAAATTCAGATTTGTCAAACAAAGCAATACATTTGGGAGGAAGTCAAAGGGAGCAATTCCTCCAGCCTCTTTAAAAGAGAACGGGATTCAGATGAATGCTCCTTATCAGAAAAAGTCACACAAAAATCCTAGTCTTTAGTCTAAAACAGAGAGAAGTAGACATGGAACAAAAATAGCTTATTTGAGAGAGAAGGTAGGAAGATACATTTTGAGGCAACTGTTGCTCTCAATATGAAACCGTAGATAGAGACCTCTTTATCTGACAATGTAACAACTATCCTCCAGCAAAACGGAAAAATCTAAATTAGACATCAAATGCCAGTTTCTTACAGCTCAGTTGAGGATACTTCGGCCTAAAGAGTTTTACATTTGATTCCTAGGAGAGTTAGAATTAAATGTCTTTTAGATCAAAAGGGTTACAGCTGGGATGACCTGAAATATTGTGGGATGAACAGGCGAGGGAAGATGGGATGCAATTACTCCTGCTTTCAGAATTGAGACATCTCGTAAGAGCAAAAATACCAGAGGAGAAAGGGGCAGAAGAAATTTAGAACAGTGGTGGAAGGCCTGTGTGGCTAGATTTGCAGCAGACTACTTACTTCATCTAATAGCATAGATTGTATTTATCTAGGTAAACTTCCACAGATTTTCAGATTGATAATCCTATAGAAATTTTACTTTTCTTGCTTCATTTTTAATAAATGTTTATTTTATTTTCCTGACTATATTTGCATTTTTTATAGCAAATGATTTTAACACAGTGGTTTCTTTGCAGGGACATTTCCAAAGGGAAAACAATTTCTAACTGATAAGAGGCAGGCAGAGAAAAAAAAAAAAAGTGATGCCTAGTTTACAGTACTTAATTCAAATGAACATAATTAGGAGGAACTCTAAAAACCCTTAGTATGTGCAGTAGCAGTACAAGTATAAGCAGTTGATTCTGAATTTAGCAGCTTATATTTTATTCTATAGTAATATCATTTTTCAGATAGTATTTTCACACTAGCAAGCTTTGTAGTCTTAGAGTTCTCTAGAAATTTACAAGCTAAAAATTTTTTATTTGATTTTTTCCCTTTGAGTTAGCTTATCTCAGGTATTACTGGCTTTGTTAGTGCTCCTAACTGTAATAGCCTTCTCTAATCATGACCACACGTAATAACTTGGGACACCTTGCACTCAGTGGACTGGAATGATATAGTTCACAGAGAAGGAAATAGGTTGAGTATTTTAACAGGTATTTTCTCTCTTCTGCTTCAACTAATCTTTGAATTATTATGCAAACTGAATATTTTGATAATTAGGAGCTGGAAATTAAAATTGGATTTACATTTAATCCCTACATAAAGAGGGATTAAATTCAAAAATACTGTGGTCACCTTGTCTGATTGTTTAATGTGCAAAGACTTGAGTTTTCAGGCCTTATTACACCCAGGATGTGTTGCAAGATTAGACTACATTAAAGATTGAAAGAAGCAGCATTCCCTGAAGACATAACCTGTTCAGGTTATTCTTCTTTGGCAGTTCTTTAATGAAGAGTATAAAGATTTAGTTCTGAGAAAAAGAATAATATTATTCATATAAAAATTACTACAGTGTAATTTTCATTGTAGAGGAGACTTCAGTATTTTACTAGCAATGCCAGTGCTGGACAGACATGTTCAGTTCAATGAACTGAAGGTAACCACAAGACTTTAACTTCTTATAAATAGCAGTGGTGCAGTCTTGTACAAATGTAAAACACTTTCAGTGTTGGGGTGGGTGTTTTTTTTTAAATATTTTGATCTATTGATTTGCTTTCTTTAATTAGTTTAATATGAATTAATGTAATATTTTCTAACACTAAGATATAAACTGCATGAATTCACAAGGCAAAAGACGTTCTCAGTTCTGCCTGTCAAATATGAAGAACCACTGTAGATTTGATTTAGTATTGAGAGAAACAGGTAACATATAAAACCTTTTACCATTTGCTTAATATGATTGTTTTTGTTGTAACTGTGTGTTCAAAAAGCCAGGTGGAAAAAGGTTAATGAAGTTCAGTGAAAACTGAACACTGAACACATTTTGCTCACAGTATAGTTACTTTCTTCCTACTATGATCCTTTCTGGAGTTCTCAGATGAGGTTGGTGTTCGTTGTATTTGTTGTACTATATGCATATACAATATATCATCCTTTACCTGAAACATCTGCCATATGAGGAGGCAAAGCTGAAAAAAAAACAAGAAAAAGAGTGGGGTTTTTATTCCTGTTACCATGTGTTGCAGGTCACACATGAAATCTATGGAAGAGTTGAGAAATAAATCCAGATGTGTCTCATTTTCATCCAGACCTACAATTACTGACATTTTTCAGAAACTTTTTAGTGAAATTGGTTTGGGGGGGGGGGTTGCTTGTTTATTTTTTGTCAAAAATATCAGTTCATTAAAGCTGAAATCTTGCCTTATTGATTGAGACAAACTCTCAGCAATAAGCAAGGATACTTCTCACGGAAGTCTGGCGGCTGCCATGCTGGGTTCCTGTGGGAGTCTGCCTTGCTTTTTGTCAGCTCACTTCATAGCCTTTGGTCTAGACAGCTCTGTCTCAAAGTCTGCGTAGCACATTTGATCACAGAAACCATGCTGTACCACAGGGGTTTCAGGTTCCCTCTTAGAAAGTGGGAAACACTGCATCTTTGTAAACCCACAGACTTAGAGCAAAGTTCCCTGTTACTGACTTGCCTAGAAACCCTATCGACCATAACTGATGTGGGAACCACACTCCTGGTAAGACTGGATTTCCAGGCAGAATGACATTAACTGGGTAGCAGCACCCTTGAGGCCAAACTTTTGACTAAACTGATTTCTCACCTACATCACTTCTTTGCTGTATTTTTCTAGGTTCTGTCTAAGCAATCCTGCCAGTGTTCAGAGGTGGAAGACTTCAGCTACAGCCTGCACTTTCTGTTATACTCATGGGCTCACTTACCTTACAGCAAGATAAAACACTCTGTCAGGCCACCCCAGCTTATTTCACCTCCTTTGTAAGCAATGTCCCAGAAATAAATTCAAGGTGATAAGGAAACTCATGTTCTGTCCTGGAAGGTTCCTGAAGAGACTGACCACAAACAGAGATCTGATCTGAAAAATGACTGAACTTAAGGGGACTTGAAGGGGAAAATGGGAATCCGGTCTTATACGTTGGCACTCTTGGAGGCATCAGAGTCCATTCGAGCCACCACATAAGTGTATGATTTTATTGCTAGTGATATCTGCTTTAATCTCCAGTGTTTTAGCCAGCTGAAAAGTCATTATAGATGCATTTAGATATTTCCTCTTTTTTGTTAAATCTTAAAATAATATTTTTATATTGAACATACAAAGTATAAATGGTATTGTATGATTTTTCTACAGCAGGAGTTTCTTTATAGAAGTAGCAGTTAAACTAGTTAGGTCAAAGCCTAGAAACATATAGCATATGAGTAAACCAGATTTCCAAGAGCTTGCTCTTTAGTACTTGCTTATTTAGTACTAGCTCAGATTTTTTTTACATCTCAATTTTAGGTATAGATATGACTGTAGCCCCTTTCACATGCACAAACTATCTTTAAATGGTTTGCAGGGTTTTGTTATTGGGATGGGGCCCCTTTTATTTACCAACTGGTTTTCTGTTATCAAAAGTTCAAGTATTTATTTAAGGAAACAATGAAGTTTGGGGCTTATTCTTGCTTTTTTTTCTGAGCACAGAGGTATGTTCAGGACTTTTAACCTCACAACATCTCTGTGAGTTATGGAAACAGTTATATCTTCTTAGTTGTTTTTTTTTATTCAGTTGTACAAATGAGGAATCGAGATCCTGAGTAATGCAAGAGATTAGGTCCGTAGTAGCATGTCGTTACCACTCATAGCAATTAGGCATCTGGCCATACATAAGATGTATATATAAGCATTTTACATATGTAGAATCTAAAATTACAATTTATAGCTGTGAATTATAAACCTACCTTAACTACACAGTGCATGAAGACAAGTTTCTATATTGTGATGGAAATGACAAAAATCATTAGTCTGGACATAAAGCTACGTGAGCCCTGGTTAGCATCAACTACACTAGACTAGAGATAACCCACAGAGGGCACATGCCATCTCTTGTCCTTAAGCATCACATCCTGGCATCAGGGAAGCACCAACGATGGATTGGGGTAGATAGCCTGGATAGCCTGGAAGTGTTTCCTGAAGGTAAGTATTCAAGTTGTCCCCTTTGGTAATGAAGGAATGGTAGGTAGGAAGGCAAGTGAAATTCAGAAAGATTATATTTCTGTAGCAGAATGTAAATATGTTCCTTGCTTCTGAGAAAATCATCTGTGTTCAGGTTCCTGCAAGCCTATACCTATTTATGCTTTTTTAGCCAATGACTTCATAATTTAAAAATCTAGAAGAAACCTTGAGATCACAAACAAAAATCTCATTCTTCTTCCTCTGAGACAGTACAGTAACAACTGGACAAAAGGATTTGTTCTACATTTTTTCCTTTCTCTCACTGCTTCAAAGGGTTTCAGTTCTTCACTGTACAACAGACTGGCAGGAGAAAGCCTCTAGCCTTGTCACTATGTTTTTGCCAAGTTATCAGAGTACTCTTACTGACAATCAAGGAAGAAGATCAGACTC
This sequence comes from Sagittarius serpentarius, assembly GCA_034782735.1. Classification (NCBI taxonomy): domain Eukaryota; kingdom Metazoa; phylum Chordata; class Aves; order Accipitriformes; family Sagittariidae; genus Sagittarius; species Sagittarius serpentarius. The sequence continues at coordinate 9,795,712 of JAVKLA010000028.1, forward strand.
CCCTTAGGCTGAAGTGGAGCAAACCCCTAGATATCAGCTTCTCAAATTAGACTACTATATAGGATCTGGAGGCTTATTCTCTCTTGAAAGTACCTGTAGCTTCTGTGATTTGTGTGAAGAAAATTGCTGATGCTGCTGTGAATTGCACACCGCTTCACTACTGCGTGGCTGCAGGAAATTTTGGTAGAGAAATGCCTACTCTGAGGGATTCTGAGGGATTTTGAATGGAGACAGTTGCCAAATTTTTCAACTAGATTATATCAGCCTTTCTAATTACTCAGAGAAGCCAAATGCTACCTAGTGAAAACAGTGCCCGCTAAGACTAACTGGGAATTTTAATGACCGATAATCATTGTCTTAGACTCTTCATTTCATGAAAGGAATCACAGGATTATTCTTCTTGTTTGGATGTATTAATTCACTTGGTATGTAGACAGTAAAGGTCTATGGGGGGTTTTTTGTGGTTTTTTTTTTTTTTTCCTAATCCTTGGCCGCACAGTTTAAATATTATGAACTTGAATAAGTGCATATAAATCTCCTTCAATATCTAATTCTCCCTCAATGGAAAGAATAAAGTGAGGATGAAATAAGAAGGTGTTAAAAAAAATTAAGAGTCATAACAATGATAAATTTGCTATGACCTTTGCCTTGCACTAGCAGGGAAGGCAACCATTCTTTTACTGTATCATTAAATAGCTGTCTGGTACTTTTTCCTTTCCTTTCCTTTTCCTTTTCCTAATATGATTTCACTATCTCTAACATTTTGTCAAAAAATAACAACTTTTTTTCAGAAAAGCAAAACATCTGCTGGGAAAGGAAAGACACCTTTTGCCCTAGATGGTGACTAAATACTAGCAGAAAAACACTTCCAGGGTTAGGGGTGAAGAAGCAAAAGAGAAGTTCAAATGCTCTACCTCTAAAGGTGGAAGAGGGGATACAGAAAGCAGAACTGCATTAACCCAAACTCCCAGGATGAGAAGGAGCTGAGAAGTGGGGGCTGCCTTATTGAAGCTCCCATTCTGCTCTCTCAGAGAAAACCAGTCTGCAGCAGCAAATTCTGAAAGAGACATGATATTCCTCTACTATGAAGAAGGTGCGTTAATAGGTTGAGAAATAGAGAACTCCACTGTACAGAAAACGGAGACGCCTGTATGGAGAAAAAAAATTGCTAGTTAAGTGATGTCTTACCCTGGAGACTTAACAGTATTTAATTAGCAAAGGTATATGGGAAGTGTATCTCTCTTCTGCAGAGAATTTTCAAGCCAGTTTCTCCAGTTTTGTAGGTTGTAAAAGTGGAAGGGATTTTCTGTCTCAGAACTTCCCACACCAAACAGCATGGGAAGAAGGCGGCAAGGTAGAGAACTCTGTTTTGTGAGGGAAGCAGGAGGTGTAAATCACCAAATGTATATATCAGAACACAGAGGGTCTTAACTGGAGTTTTTTGAGAGCAGGCTTCAAATTAATTTATTTGAACCTTATGCTAAGCAAATATATCATAAAGTTATGATGAAATAATGTCAGATGAGCACTTAATTATATTAGTAGAGGGTTAGAAATAGTTCATGTGTGAAGGACTCTATGAACTGGGCATGCCAGAATTTATTCTATTGTGATGCCCTTTATTGATACATGGTTGGGAGTTGAATAAGAACATGAATAGTTAAAAATCATTCAGAAAAGAGAAAACCACTTGAAAATAGTGTTTAGGCAACCAGATAGTGAAGAAAAGTTTTTAATCCTCAAATGTAACTCCTGAACCAGTATATAAGCATGTTATGTTGTTATTCACACATTACTCTATCACTGCCAGTTACACATTGGATACACAAACAGAACGATCCTCCAAAAGAATGCATGCTCTAAACCTTTAGATAAAAGAGTTTATCATATATGAAAGAAAAGATGAAACAGGCTTTTCACTTGTAGTGCAATTGACTTCCACTTGATCACATTTGAACATCTGGAAAAGCACATCCTGCAGTAACTGCCAGTTTTGCATAAATAGAACATATATTCATCTGAATTTCATTCAGATGCCTACAATAATAAAAAATAAGGATGGTCCCAAGCTGAAAGTGATCTTTTTTTTTTCTTTTCTGGAATACTGTGCCACATATCATGTTTTGGGCTTCTGGCTTTTCATTAGCTGCATGTTCCTGTGAATTGACTGAAGAGCTATTCACTGTAACATCTGTAGTCAGAGTTAAATTGTTTCCTCTGTTACTTAATACTTCTCAAAAAAAAAATTTAAAATTGCCTATAGAAGTGTATGCAGCTGTAGGCAGACATATTAGCTTGGAAATGAGTTTCAAACCTTCAGAATGGCTTGTGTCTGACAAATACAGAAGGGCTATTTTGGCTTCATTTATTTGATTTGATTTTCTTTACCGCACTTCATCTTCCTGTTTATGGTCTATCTGAAAACAGATATTTAAGTAAACCTCTGTCAAGGATATTTCAAATCACAGTTTCTGTAAGGAATATGTTAACATACTTATCAGTATGTTTCACAGTTACCTGAACTGAAGTTCTGTAAATTGACAAACATGCACTAGAAAGAGGCTCACGTTTTCTGAGCAGTACCAGAATCTTTCAACAACTCCACTGAAAGGGAATCCTGCCCTGCTTTATCTCCTGCACTGCTTCACAGCCCATGTGCTTCAACTGTAAATACCTAAGCCAGAAGCCTGACAATACATGGTATTTTTAAGACATGTAAACTCTGTTACTTCAGTGTGGATGCTCACAACATTTTAATCCTAATCTGCAACCATTGTCCTTGTCACCCTTGTAGGCTCTCTAAAAGAAAAAGTCTGTCAAACTTCTCACAATAGCACCATGTAGCTAGGTTATACTCTGAGAATAACAAGGATTAATTAATCTGTTCACACTGTTCTTCCCAGAAACCAGCGCTGCTGTTACCATGTCATAGTCCTACCACTCTTCTGCTAAATAACATGCACTTTATGTAACTTCACTTTTCAGTCTCTGGATTCAGCGTCTTTGAAAAATTGGCCTTTGACATATAGGATCTACTAGTAGCAGCTGAAGAACTAGTGGTATTCAGGCTCAAAGTGGTCATGATAGTTTTCAAGGGAGGATTGGTTTTAATTATTGTTTTTTTAAACGAGCTTTGTATCCATTGTATGCTCTTATTCTGCTTCTCAGTCTTGCCTAGAAGGGTTTTTAATACTCTTGCTTTGAATTTCAAATAATAAGCTAGTCATGAAATATATTAATCTTACATACATAATTTTTACTCCTTTAAATTTCCCATTCAGTTTCATATAAAAGCCTCTAAGATTTCAGAGGTTTATTTCATAATGGGAATTTTGGGGTTCAGCAATAGAAAGAAGTTTCTGGATCCTTCAGCCTTTCAAGGTCAGCAGCTATGATTTTAATCATTTTTTGACTGAGAGAGATTTAAAACTGATCGCTCTGTGAATAGTCACCGCCCTGTGCTCCTTTCTGCCCTAGAAAGCAAATGATTGCATGCGATTGTTTCAATCAAAATATTGACTGTCTACACAATTTGCTAAACCTGACTAAAACCCTTTGAAATTATGACGGAAAAGATGGATACAAGGTTAACTGCAACATCCCTCACTTAAAAGGCGAGAGTTCTACCCAGAACACAGGCCAGCCTTTAGTGATACATTTACAACTATGCTGTTGCCTAAATGCTTGACAGATTTCCATTCTGCTCTTTAGATAAGCTTCCCAGGACCTTGGATGGCTCTCCTTAGTAGAGTAATAGTACCATGGTGAGCATGTTTTTTTTTCCATGGATTCAGAAGCACCAGTGGCTTGCCTTTGACAGAAGATACCAATGACTCTCATCCAACTTACTAGAAGAATTCAGGCTTGTTTCTGTGTCAGTAATGCCATTAGTGTTTCAAGATGAAAGCCACATTAATCTTTTGGTATTAACTGAGAGGGTGCAGAACTAAGCCACTTAGTGAGAAAGATACTTAAATTTGAAAGACATTAAATACTTTTTACTTCAAAGCAGTCAGCACTGCCTGTGTAAATACAATTTCCACAAAGTTTGTCTGAAACTAATAGGCCTCTAACCACAAAACATTGGATTCAGATTCAGCAAGATAACAGCAAGATCTATGTTAAATATGTTTATACAAAAAAGAAAAGTCATTATTTAGTCTACAAAAAAGTGGCCTGTCCGTGGAAAATTTTCTGGCAGTGAAAAATAATTTACAATGGTCACAGCTGATTTAATGAATAGATATTTTAGGGTTTGTTTTTTGGTTGGTTTCTTTTCCCCCTTTTATCACTTTGGAATATTTTCACCTGAAATAATAATAATTTTGTCTCTTTGTTAGAATGTGTCTTTTAATGATCTTGTCTCTGTTCCAGTATGTGGAAAATTATCTAGTTATGCTAAGATTTCCTCCCATTTGACTGAAAGCCGTGGGAGACAAAGTCACTAGTTTTAGTTCTGGCCTTAATTGTTGAAACAAATGGTGGTTAAGATTTTGGCAGGGACTATGGCAAAGAAAATAGAGGCAAAATGACAATTTTAATTTTCTGAAATCCACTTTAATATTTCAAATTGAAAGCACACATTGGAAAAATGGGCATTAGGTATGTTCCAGTTGCAAATAAGTAAATTTATGTAGTAAGCAGAATATTTGTTTCCACTCTACTGTTCCAAACTGCTTCCATTTTATTCTCCTTTCCCTCTGTATAAGACTGCATTTTCTCCTTAGCTGGCAAATTATTCAAAGGAATCACTGTCTACTCTTCTATGCTTGTGCAGTGATCAGCATGATGGGGCCCTGTTTTCAAACTCCATGCTCCAAAGAGTATGCTGTAAAAAACAACTGGTTTGTCTTCCTTCTACCAGTGGTTTTTAAGACTCCATCAGCTCTAAGAGATTTAAATCTGTATTGAGACAGTTGTTTTGCCATGACAGGATAAAAATATGAAGATTAAACGTGATTAAAAGCTGCTATAACTGTATGTCATGTACCAAATGGAAAGTACCAATGGCAGAGATTTTCCTGCATTATTTACATTCTGCTGTGTCAACAATTACCCCATATAACTTCAGTTCAAGTATAACACTGACAATTTTAATTGCTTTTACCTTTGGAAGGTCTGATGGCTATTTGTTAAAATCCTGGCACAGCTTCACCTTTTCAGTACTGACTTCATTAGAGCCAGAATTTTACTTTGTATGTGTATGCCTCTGCATGTGTAAATTAGTGCCCTCATTCTTGAAATTCAGTGGTGTCTGGATGTTAAAATTTCAACACTAGCACTAATATTGCTGCTGACAGTAATCCACTATTTTACTGAATGTAGGAACAAAACCACTAATTTATTTTAAATACCAAAATAATTAATCTGAAATTTGTAATTTGGTGTATTGTTAAGATGTTGATGAATATATAATTGCAAATTCTGTAGGACTAAAAAGCTTGATGTGGTCTTGTATACTCAACTGCTATGAACTAATAGACTGTAAGTAACAAGGTTCAGTCAAACCTAATGGGATAAGAAAAATCGTGAAAGAGAAAATTAGTCCCACAGGTTCTCATGGTTCATCAAGCAAACTGGAGCTAGAGAGGACTGCTAACACTAGTGGTACATTTACTCATGTTGCAGGGGGCCCCATCCAGGCCAGAACACTGCCTTAGGGTCATAAGGTAAAACTATTGTAAAAATACAGTCTGGCCACTACCCTAAAAAAGGAAGTCATAACAATGAACAGACACAGGACCAAACAGAGCCCGAGGCTAAGTACATAATTTCCTGATTTTGCTGAATAGGAAATACACAAATGCTAGCTTAAAATTCTTGCAAGTCTATGCTCAGTTGCACTTACTTGTTTCCAGCCCAAGTTATCTTCCATCCTGCAGTAAAGAGAGGCAGATAATTTGATAGTTATTCTAACCTGAGGCAAGGGTCTTGTAGGAGAGTAGTGGCTGACTTATTCTCTACCAATGTGTTGGGAATGACAGTGACAGTGAGTGGAAATATTTCTCTAGCTGAAATAACTTGGAGTGACTCCTGTTCTTACCGAGTATATCAATGGAAGTTACTTGAAACACACACCTAAGTGGGCACACACTTTACCCTGTATCACTGCTGTTCCATTGTCAGAATGTATTATACCCTTACTTACATTCCCTTTCTTTAAAGTGTGTATTTTCAATGGAACTACAATAGCACTGCCTTTTTTCTTTTTTAATACAGTTTTGTTTACTTTATACACATATGGAAATGTATTCTGTGCTGCTTAGGGCATTTTTTTTATAATGTGAGGCATTTGCAGATACATTCTTGCAAGCCAACTTTAGATTAATTTCCATTTTTCAGCCTGATAGTTTACAATTCTAACATGAAGTCAGTAGCATGACAAAGAGAGGTTTTACTTGATTTTGCTTATGCATTGGAGATTTTTGTTTGGTTTTGATTTGTTTGCTACTTACTACTTTAATTGTAGAACTGAGTCATGCTTATTAAGAGGGGAAACGAAAGGCAAAAAAACACTCAATGACCATTCTTGCCAATGATACATTATTTGATCCAAGTAAAACTATATACATGCCAATGCTTCAACTGTCACTGACTAACTAAGAAATTTAATTTTCCTTTTATCTTCAGACTTGGTAATATATTTTTTTCAAATAAATAATGTGCAGATACATTAACTTTCAGCTAAAACATAATAAAGGGATTCTGTGATCCTCCTTGCATTTAGAACAGGTAATTTAGTATATTTTGTAGCTCAGTATTTGTTGCTTTACAGCCTTATTAAAAAAGCCACAAGGTCAACATCCTTGCTGATATAACCATCACCACAATTATTTATGTGCCTGTCATTTCCAAATGTATTACTACAATATACTTTCTGCAGGGCTAAATGTAAGATGACTTGTAAGCTTCAGCTGATACAAGGAAAATTCACACCAAGTTCAAGCATCTCTCTGAAATGGATCCGTTAGTAGAACAGGCTCCCTAAATTGTCATTATAGCCTCCCAGTAAGCAATTCAGAGCCTAGTTTCCCATACTTCAGCTCATTTTCCACAGCCTCCCACCAGGTAATGAGCTTTAGATAACCTCTCTAGCAGGAGCTGCAAAGTTCAGTAGCTGGTGGCCTTTCTAATATTGCATCTAGGCCTTCATGGACCTTTACTGTGGCCCGTCGTGGGGATTTCACTGTCTATACTCAAGCTCACACAAATGGACATGTAACAAATTGAGCTGAGCATTTAAATGCCTCTGTAGGAGAAATTTAGAAAGTAACAATGGATGACAAGGGACATTTTTTCTGTTTTCCAACATATACCAAATAAATACTGTCTTATTAGCATTATCACGATGACGAATAACCCAGACTGATCTTTTTTTTTGTAGAATATTGTTCTCTTCGTCTTCTATCGATTTTATGTGCATGCATGTGCACACACGCAAAGACATTAGTCTGCTGTAAAATTTTCTATTGATATCTCCATCAGTTAAAAGGTATTAAAGCTGCTACTGGCACTAATTCTTATTGGGGAAATGCACCGCAAAGATGTTATCTTTTTCCCACTGTACAACATTCATTTCCAGTCAGTAACTGACTGGCTACCTGTATAGACAAGTTTTTGCAAGTGGAGTCATGGAGTAGGAGAGAAACTATGGCACGAAATTGCAAATGGGTTGTGTTTCAGTTTAGCTATGGATTGGAAGAGGGAAAGACGAAAAGGCAGTGAGATATGAGTGCAGAGTAAATTGAGTGGAACTACATAGTTCTGAAATTTGACAGGTCTCCAAGGTGCTTGGTAGACAGCCACAAGGCAGAAAACCTTTGGGAGCTTGAGGCCAGCTATAAATGTAATCTAGACCAACAAGGGGAACAGAAAACTAAATTTCTCTATTTAATTAGCCAACAGGAGCCAACTGTTTATTTGGACTCTTAACTAAAAGTATCTTTAACTGTTCCAAATATTCATGGAACATAGTATTTTATTTTAAAGTTTCCTAACTTTTTTCTGACATGTTTGTTGATTTGCTCACAGTTACAATGATCATCCTGAATGAATCTTCCAATAATTTGTGCAACTAGGAAGGTTTCTCCATGGCCAGCCACACTGGCATGGAATCAATTCTACTATAAGCAGATCTCAGCAATAAGTCTTATTTATTTATTTAGGGTTATACTCACAATATATGAGGATACTAATCTAATTTATTCCGATCCTTTTGGTTGCTGAACTCATGAGAGGGATATAGCCTTTCTTAAATCACAAAATTTTCACTAGCTTGTTCCAAGACTGGATTAACTTTGTTGAAGGCAAAATTGTTCTTTCCTTTTACATCTGTGTTGTTTATATCAGACCGTATATGTAATTAGAAGGAAAAAAAAAATCAGCATACACAGTAATGAAAAGCTTGAAAAAGATCTTTTTGTTCATTCTAGGATTCTTTTATTTCCCCCAAAAAATGCTTACAGGAAGACTCAACAAGTTAATAAGTCTCAAACTTACTGCATCCACAAGTTTGCTTACTGAAAAAAAAATCCAAACCCTCATTGCATTCAGCTGTTCATTCCTGAAATGTAGCACAAGCTTGCATTAGATTTGACATGTACTGTAGCATTACATCTGTTACATAACACAGCATGACTGGCAGTGCTTGGCATAAGAGGTCAGAATTGTTAAATCAACCAGAGCTTTCATTAAAGGGCCTATTTCAGCAGGACTGGGTTGGGGGATCTGTTTTGGGTTTCTTTTCTGAAGGTTCTGCTGTCCAGAGGGAGTTAAGAATTAGACAGCAGTGACATGAGTTTCTCTGAATAACCAAAAAGTATTTTGACAGAGATGTTTTTTGACACGTATGGGCATATGAGGAACAGCCAGCACTGCAATTTAGAGCAGTCTAAACTCTTAGATTGTGTACTGTCCATTTAAAATAATTTCTTGGAGTCACCTTGCTGTATTCTACAATCTACTGTCAAATGCAAGCTTTCACTTCAACAGAATATTTATTTCTTCTGTCTTTGAAGAGGTAGTGCAGTCAGGTGTCTTTTAGCCAAAGCTAACAGAAAGCTGCTGCTGGTAAGACAGTATTATTCACATGGGTAAAGATTATTCGTCCATTCATTTACAGACTTCACTTCACTTGACAGTGGATTTAAAAACCCAGCTGGTGATTTTTTACTGCCATTACATGGGGTGATTGCTGGTATGTACGATTTTTTTCCAGTTTGTGTGCTAATGTCCATTTTAAAAGGAGTGCAGGGGCAGTGTAAGCCTCTGTGGAGCACTTCTTCCCTGGGCAGTCACCAAGTCTTCCTTGGAGGAAGAAGTGTTCAGATACTTCAAGCAGAAAAGGAGTGGGAAAGAAAGCACAAACAAGAGAGATGGCAGGAGAGATCAAGGGGCTGAAAGTCTGCAGATGAGCACAGAGAAGCTGCATGGAGGAACAGAGAGCAGACAACCAGGCTTCACTGGGGAGAAAGAGAAACTTGGCTAAAGCCTGTGCAAAATTTCTTGCAGCACAGGAAGCTGCTAAGTTGACAGCCCATCAACCTGATTGCACAGTTCCACCTGTGAAGGTAAGATGGAAATGGGTCACAGAACTGGACCTTTTTTATTTCTCTCCAGTCTAGCCTTGTAACTTGAATTTTTCCCTATGTAAAAAAAGTTAAGAATTCTAGTTTATATTCTAATGAACTATGTGGTTGGTTGGTTGGTTGGTTGATTTTTTAATATGAAAATCTCTTGATCTCCCTGGAGGAGCTCACTTTAAGGAACAGATGAAGCCATATCTACCTCAAAGCTCTGGCTGACTCAGGGACCTGTCACAACAAACAACTATTGCTTCCACATTTGTACACATTACCAGTTTTCTTATTTGTATAATAGTGAAAAGAAAAATCTACATGAATGCAATGGTAAGATTGCTAGGTTAAATTCAGAAATATATGCTTTCATTCTTTTGACTCCTTTGATTATTCTGAAATGCATAGACTGGGCAGGTTAGCCTTATTAGGTCTAGATTATTTATACAGGTATTCCAAATACTGCCCTTGCAATTTCATCATGATAGTCTCGAGTTAAAACCACAGACATTTGATTACATTAATCTTTCAGGTATAGCTTGTCTGATGATAAAGGAGTGTTTTAATCTTTAAAGTGGTAGAGAAAATGTTGAAAAAGTGGAAAAGATACAAAAGGTTTGATTTGTTTATAAAGATTCGATGGGCGGAGTTTTCAGTTTCTGAATGAAGTTTTCAACCTTGCAGTATGTTGCATGTTGGAATTTTTTGTTGATACTATGAAATTTTAAGCTTCTGTGTTAAGCAGGCTTTTTGTTTCTAACATTTCAGGAGTGGTATGAATAAAGAAAAGGTGTGTAGGGAAGTGTTTGTTTATTTTCAGAGGGAATACTGGAGAAAAAATGACCCTTCAAATTGATTAGTACATGAAATTCACTGTGTTTCCAAGCACTTTGCTGATTCATTTTGCCATATCTTGAAGCCAGAATCAATAGTTATTATATTTTCATAAGTGGAACAAAAAGAAAAGGTTTAGGTTTCCAGAGGTACAAAACCAGTGAATATATTTTGAAAGAAAGGGATGATTTCTGTCTTATTTTTGGCAGGGGGGGAAGTTTAATCAACTATTTTTGTCAGCATTCACACTGCCAAAAACTTTCTTAGAAGGTAAAGAGAAGAGCAAAATTAGAGACACTGCATTTCATATCAGCTACTGCTTAAATGGTTTCACTCTCAGCACTGTGACACTATGAAGAACCTCCCTCTTCCCTTGGCTTGTATAATGGTTTTAGCATCTAACTCCATCTGTGTATGCTACCAAGAAAAACAGACAAATGGATCTTGCAGAGGGCCAAATTATTGAAAGGTAGATATTTAGCCCTGTTTTAAGTTTCTCGTATTTCACATGAGTTGCAAGAATATAGGGAAGAAGTTCTTGACCTGCAGTCCTTATCCTTGTTGGTGAAGTTTAGAAGAGTGTCTTGCCAGTACAATTTAGCAGATTTGTAATAACAGTACTACTTTCCTGAACTCTTCTTCAGTGCCCTTGCTGAGCTATTGCGTCTTGCTGCTGTCACAAGTCCTTCCTTGTCAGTCAAATTCCCTACCATAGTCTGGCATCACTATTTATAGCTGGAGGAGTATCTGGTGCTTTGCATGAGGTATTACATTAGCACAAGTTATTGCTAGCTAGTGGTGACATTCACCTTGGATATGCCACATCATGATGTCATTAGCTATCCAAGGTACATGCAGGCTGTTGAATGAAGTCAGTTAGCATCTGGTGATCCCAGAAAGATGGAAGTTTCCAAACTCTAATACGCCAAACTAATCTCCAATCAAAATTTAAACTAAAGCAAATCCAGTTTGTTTCCTCACATTCTGAAAAGCTTGATTAATTCTTCATCTTTTGCACTGTATTTTAAATTGCATATAAAAGCATTAAACACCATCTTCCGTAAGAAATAACTGAACATTTAAAAAGCACAACCTATGAGTGTTTAAGCAAATAAGTGAAAAGTGTATCAGTTTATGAACATCTAATACAGCACTGATTCTGCAGAAACTGCCACTGTGCATGCTTTTTATTCCCAAGGAAAGTACACATAAACATTTCCCAAAGTAAACTGAAGTAGCTTCTGATTTCTTTAGAGAGTAAGTATATACTACATGCCAATTCGCAAGACATTTGTCTGAGTAGTAACTTCCAAGAACATCAACTATTGAAAGTGTGGCTACTAAGAGATGAAGCTGAGCAAATTAAAAACTGCAGACCTTGCACTAATGCAGTTATATTTCTTCCAGTGTCTAACCTATATTGGTTATTTTTATGCTTTACTACATTAAATGGTGAAGTAACGTTTATATGTGAGTAACAGTATCATAGTATAGCCCTGAGTTTGGACTGAGTTGTTTTCTACTTTGTATATATTAGCTTTATTCTATTCAAGAGTTTTCACTAGTTAAACTAATGCTTTCATTAATAAAAGGCTAAGACATCTGCACCATGGACCACTTTACAGGCAATTCTAAGTCTGGAACTACTGCCTGTGGCCACCTTTGGGCTGTGTTACGTAAACCAGTGATGCCAATGGAGTTAACGTAGTGTTGGACTGGTTTGTAGCAGAAGGGTACAGGATAACAAGAAGTCCGTTTTATGTGTATACTTTTTCAGTAGTAATGCATTGTTATTTGACAGTTGTATTCTGAGTTTGCATGAAGTACTAGGAATTTCTGTTTTCCATGCTCTTTGGTTTCTGCTCAGGAGACAATTACCATTTTAAGAATAGAGTAGTTTTATGATTCTGTAAATTATGCTAAGGATTAATTTTAATTTGCTTCTTGGACTTCTTTTATACTTTGTTTTGTTCCTTTAACAAAAAGAAAAAACAGAAAAACAGAAAAGAAAGGAAAAACAAAAGAAACTAAGCGATCAAATGGAGGAATCTTTTTCAAAATGCTGCATTTACAATTCTGTGAGGACTGGTAAGACCAATGGTCTTTGGCCCACAGCATGCACTTGTTCATTGAATGTAAAGCAGACAGTAGCTGTATTTCTAATTCATTTTTGTTTAGTGTGCATATTTTATTGCCAATTTTTCTGTGGTATGCTTTTTAGATATGTTAGAGGGAATTATTTCAGTGCTTGCCTGATACGTTTGTGAATACAGTTCAGAAAATTTTATCTTCAGTATTCATTACAATTGAAATGGACAAATCCCTCTTTGTAATAAGATCTGTGGATTTTTTTTACAAACAGAAACACCATCATGAAGATTACTGATAGAGAGATGTTCAACTTTTTAAACAAAATATTAGTTCTCAAATACAAATTTCTCTTCAGCCTCTCCCTAGCCAGTCTCAAGTATTGTTCAAATCAAACTTTGAGATCTTAAACATTTTGGATAACCTTTTATTTCCGGTTATATTTTATTTTACTTCCTCTGTAATTTTAAGTTGTTGACAGAGTCAAAGAAAATACCTTGAAGCCCTACAAAAAAAAAAATTCATACTACTTCTAGCTTTATGTGACACCAGAATAAAAGATATCTCTGTACTGGTCACTAGTACTAATTGGTCTCCTTTCCTGAGAGCTTTAACAGAAAGACTGAGAAGAATGGACCTGGAGACCAAATTACCCTTTGGTGACTTGAGGTGATTCTTCCAGGTAAGAGATGAGATACAGGCCAGGATGGTGAGTAATCTTATGATGTGGATTGTACCTATTAAATGAAAGGTATTTCCTACTGTAACTCTTAATCTGATATATTTTCTTAACTATGATATAATTATTCTAATCAATTTTATATAGATTGATTCTGATTTCCTGGATGTACATTTTGTACTGAATCTGAAACTCATCCACCATAGAAATTATTTTGGTTTGGGTTTTTTGTATTTTTGTTTTTCTTTGTTTTCTCCCCCCAGCAACACTATACAATTTGTATTCCTATAATATAATGCACATCTCTTCCCACTCTTACAGATTTCTAAGGACCCCCAAACATTTACAGCCCTTTCACAATGACAAGCTTCAAAAATGCTTGGTTGTCTCTTCAGTTTTCTCCTGCTGTTTTGGTTTACTATAGTAACTTTTTCCCTAGGTACACATATCTAAGTAGTTCTCCATTAGTATATCCAGCACAAAACTATGAATCCAAATTAAGGCTGACACAATGCTTCAAACAACAGATGAATAAACAATTGGCAACTGGGACTTTTAGAAGGGATGAAAACCTGAAATCCCACTTTACCAGAACTACAAACTTGTTGAGAAATGTATGAAGTGCAATACAATAATGAAACTGAATCCAAATGTTCTACCCAATGACCAGAAGGTAAAATAAAGCGTGCAAAAGCTTTCAAAGAGAAAGCATAAAAGGAAAGGCAAGGAGAGCCAACAAGCTCTGTAGTGTTTAGTTTGCATTGGAGATGTGATGCTGTTCTTTCTGGAACTCTTACAGAGGTCTGAGCTGTTTATGTATGGATTCATACCATTGGGCATTACCGGTCAGTTTCTATAGCTTCTAAAACTTACCATTTTTTACTGTACAGGTAACAAGGAATTATAGACAGTGACTTAGAAAGCATTTCAAGATCTCAGAGATGCACTTTAGCTCTGATGCTATTGTGATATGTTTCCACATCTTCAGTTCTCACAGGAGCAAGTGGTTGAAGGATGATAACAATTTTGCTGCCTTTACTTCCTCTGAAGATTTTTTGGCATCAAATGAATGCTCGTCTCATCCAGAAGTCCTGGTGGGGGCTGCTATCCCAAATAAGGTGGGAAAATGCCCTCGGCTGCACATCATCTTTGAAAAATTGTATTCTCTTTTTGACTATAAACCTGTTTTTTCAGTTTCACAATGCATCTGTTATCCCAAGTTGTTAGTAATAGCACTGAGACTCTGTGTTAGGCAGAGCTTTCAAATGACAAAAGCTTTAGCTTTCGTTCAGTTCAGGAGGCCACAGAACTTAATAATTCGGGGGTTTTTTAAAATATGTTTTAATAGAACACAAAAATAATTATCCTGAGCAAGATAATTCTTTGAAAAGAGAAAAGTTAAATGTTGTCATGAATAAATAAAAAATGAATGTCCAGGGCCCTGAAGGCATCAGTAGCCCTGATTGTCCCTGTTCAGTGCCTGTGGCTCCCCCAATGTTGCCCATGGCCCAGGACCCCATGTCAGCCCCCAGAGCCGTCAGCCCCTGCCCCAGCAACACCACAGCAGGGCTGGTCTCCAGTTCCCCACAGCCCTTGCTTGCCCGGCCATGGGGCCTACTAAGCCAGGCCCACCTGCGGGCCCATGTCTTGGCCCATCCTTACCCGACCCTGTCCCCAGGGAGGTGCCCGATGCCCGGGGCTGGGGCTGCTCCGGTGCCCCCAGCTGCCCTGCTCCTGGCTGGGGCGGTGGGACAGGCCCCGGCTGCCAGGCCCCGGCTGCCAGGCCCTGCCCTGACTCACCCAGGGGAGCCCCTGACACTGCCAGCGCCTGTCCCCAGGGAGCCACCTGCCCCCATGGTGCCCTGACAGATGAAAAGACAATCATCAATGCTTTATATATCACAGTCTTAAAAGCAGAACTCCACTACCAAGTATGTGGGAAAATTTGGCATGGTATGTCTACAAAGGACCAATTACAAGAAAGAATTAATAAACTGATCAGAAATGCAGTGCACTGACACCATGAATATATGAGAAAGATTTCCTTGTTCTCCAGATATTTTTCCTTTTCTCCAGTTTTGCTATTTAGTGCAGAAACTTTCATTGGCTTCCTGAGTTACTATTAAGTCTGTAGCCCATTCTAGGTCACCAAGGAAATCTTTCCATCATCTCTAAGCTCGGCGCTGGATCTGCTCTCTGTGTTGGGTGAGCTTTCACCTCCTTCTCTGGAGTCTCTGTCCCAGTTTGGTTCCACGAGTCTCCTCAGCAGCGTACTGCAGTAGAGGATGCTTCATTCTCCTCCAGTAAGCCCCCACAAATTCCCTCTTCCATCAGCCCTTCTAAATCTGACCCATGGGGCTGCATCCCAGGCTCGTACAGTATTTTCCCCCTGAGGCTCAGCTGTACCCTTTAAAAATCCTGAACAGACTGTGCAGTGGGTTGATACAGTTCTACCATCTGTTGCAGTGTGTTTGACAAAAGGGACGTTGCTTACTACCAGGTAAGATAATCTGACTTGCCGAGAAGCGGGAGCTATTTTTATACTTCTAACAAACTCCTTTTCTTATGCCCCTAAATCACCAGCCCTCTTTTCCTGGCCCAGTAGGTCTCAGCATTGAGAATCCCCAAGAACATGACTTCCAAACAGCCCAGAATTTGACAAACTGGGTGGTGAAATAGCCACTATTTTGGTTTGTGTGGCTGTGTTTTGGTAGCAGGGGAGGGGCTGCAGCGGTGGGTCCTGTGAGAAGCTGCTAGAAGCTTCCCGGGCTCCACATTGGACCCGCCTCTGGCTAAGGCTGAGCCCATCAGCGACAGTGGTAGCACCTCCATGATAACTATTTAAGAGGGGAACCTGAAGCAGGGGAGGAGATTGGAATGTGAGAGAAACTCCTACCCAGATCTGGAGGTCAGTGAGGAAGGCAGGGGAGGAGGTGGGCCAGAGGAGGGGGTGGCCCTGCAGCCCCTGGGGAGAGGGCCGGCTGTCCCCCTGCAGCCCATGGAGGGGAGTGGGGGAGCAGATGCCCACCTGCAGCCCGGGCAGGATCCCATGCTGGAGCAGGCGAGTGCCCCCCAAGATGGTCGTGACTCCATGGGGAAGCCCGTGCTGGAGCAGTCAGTGCCTGAAGGACTGGGGGCCATGGAAGGGACACATGCTGGAGCAGCTCATGAAGAAGTGTCTCCTGTGGGAGGGACCCCAGGCTGGAGCAGGAGCAGGGTGAGGAGCCCTGCCCCTGAGGAGGAAGGAGCGGCAGAGACAAGGCGTGACGGACTGACCCCAACCCCCGTTCCCCTCCACCTGCGCTGCTGGTGGGGCAAGAGGTAGAGAAAACCAGGAGTGGGGTTCAGCTGGGAAGGAGGGGAGGGGTGGGGGAAGGTGTTTTAAGATTTGGTTTTACTTCTCATTAATCTTGTTTTGATTCAGTTGGTAATAAATTAAATTGATTTTGTTTTTTCCGCAAGTTGAGTCTGTCTTTTGCCCATGACCATAACTGGTGAGTGATCCATCCCTGTTCTTGTCTTGACCCACAAGCGTTTCTTCGTATTTTCACCTCCTCATCCCACCCAGGCTGGTGGGGGGGGGGGGGGAGGAGTGAGCGAGCAGCTTCCTTGTGCTTTGTTACAGGCTGGACTTAAACTATAACAGCCATCAGTGCTGCGGATATACTGCATATTCCTGCATGTGATTCCCTTTTGTAACTGCCCTGATAGATGAAAACATTTATGTTCTGTATAGCATTTACACTTGAAGGAATATAGGATTTACTATCCTATTCCTATTTCTATCTCATTATTGAAACAGCTGTTTTATTACACTATTTACTGTCATGCCATTCTTAACTGAGAACTGGAGAGAAGCCTGTGCCACCCGTCCTGCTCCCTCCACCACAGTGCAGAGCACTCGGTGAAGTAGCTATGTTTGAGGAAAACCAAAACCAGGAAAATTATGTACATGAAGGAGAGGCTGAGCTTCAGTAAGCCAAATCAGGGGAAAAAAGGTTTGCTTTTATATTTGTAACTGTGATTTATTTTTCAGTTTTCTGTCAGCTCCTACATCTGTAGTGCCAGCTTTCCTGTAAGGCAGAGGTTTAGACAACCAAGTCTCTTCAGGTGGACAGCTTCAGCAATAATTCATTCCTATCTTTTCCATTTTCTTTCACTGTTTTCCTTCCTTATTTTTCAAGGACTTGAACCTTCTCATCTAGGGTCTTGACTGAGCATGTACCTAAACCTTTTTATTACAGAATTCATTGATCCTGAAATAAGCTATTGAAATTTGTATGTGGTGACCTTAGCTCAAAACCAGTGTGTGTAAGAACAAGACAAACAAGCCAAGTCAGTTTTATAAATGGGTGACTGGTAATCACAGATTCCTTTTAAAGTTTTGAAGAGTAATGTTTGTGATTAAAGTCCTACTCCCTAACTATAACGTGATGGTGATGAAGAAACAGTTTTTCTGTGCAGGAAGAAAGTTGATTCTGAAATCCTTATGAGCACAGAAAATTGGTGTCCTAAAAGAACATGAGTCACTGCTGTTATGGGAGCCATACTGTGTAATATCTTTATGCATACGAATATAGGAATCCAGAATTCCAAAAATTGGTATTAATTAATTTATGCCAAAATTGAGTTTAATGAAATAGCAATTCTTAAACACAGAAAATCTCTCTTCAATGGTTCAAAGTCACTGATCAAATAATAAAGAGATTGGATGTAATTACATTAATGGTTTGGACATGCCAGGCTAAATCCATTTGTAAATTCTGTTATAATTGCCTAGCACACAGTAATGCAGATGATGCTCAAAAGCAGACCAGCTAGCTGGCAACTCCTTACCCTGTACAGGACAGGCTAGGACAGTAGGAAGTAGAGTCAGAATTTCCCATTTCCATGATGAGTTCTTTAGGCAGTTCTGCCTGTTATTTCCCCGACTTAGGTTTGGGCCCATCCTTTCCCTGCTCATGGAACAAAATATTCCTAAATAATTTTGGCTATTATGTTAGTCATATATTTTACTGAGATTCATATACTGTGAATATTTAAAAAAAAAAAATCTGTTGTCTAAGAGGGAGAAAAGATGAAAAGGGCATTTGAAGATGCCATTTGAATTGTTTTTCAATTACCATTACTCAATCATGTGCTAGAAACTGAAAATTACATTGACAAGATGAGCTTGCACTATCAATATATAAAACTGGGGGAGGAAGGGAGAAGTAATCATAAAAAAACATGCAGAAAATTGAAGTGACAATCTGAAACTGTCAAAAGATCATTATATTTGATATGGAACATTTGATGAGATACAGGCCAAATTCAGCCCTGGGGTAAACAGGTGGAATGCACACAGACTGGAAAAGTAACAAATGAATCTTTTATTTCCTTCTTATTTTGCATCAAGAAATAGGATGTGCACTACAGCTACAGGTCTCTATAAAAGGTATGAAAACAAGAAAGTCATTTTCTTGAAAGGCTCAAGAAAACATGCAACTAACTGAAAATATTTCATTTTTTCTTTAAACTTCTGTCCTGGTTTCAGCTGGGATAGAGTTAACTGTCTTCCTGGTAGCTGGCACAGCGCTGTGTTTTCAGTTCAGTATGAGAAGAATGTTGATAACACCCTGATGGTTTCGGTTGTTGCCAAGTTGTGTTTAGACTCAGTCAAGGACTTTTCAGCTTCTCCTGCCCAGCCAGCAAGAAGGCTGGAGGGGCACAGGGAAGTTGGGAGGGGAGACAGCCGGGACAGCTGACCCAAACTGGCCCAAGGGGTATTCCATACCATGGGACGTCATGCCCAGCTTGGTGGGGGAGGAGGAGTGCTGCTCGGGTGTCGGTTGGTGAGTGGTGAGCAACTGCACTGTGCCTCACTTGTCTTGTGTATTCCAGTCCTTTTATTATTATTGTCATTTCTTCTTGTTATTAGTGTCATTGCTAGTTTATTCCTTTCTGTTGTATTAAACTGTTCTTATCTTAACCCACGAGCTTTACTTTATTTTTCTGATTCTCTCCCCCATCCCACTGGTTGGGGGGGAAGTGAGTGAGTGGCTGCGTGGTGCTGAGTTGCTGGCTGGGGTTAAACCACAACAACTTCTCATACTATCCAAGGATAATCCATTTTTTTTACCTAAAGTTTATTTTTCTGCCTGTTGCTATTACTATTAGGGTATTTTGGTCTGTCTGAAAAAGTTGCATTTGGAGTGCCATATTTTGTTTCCCACCTGTCTGTTAGAGATGCCTTGGAAAGAAGGCATGCATATCTCATAAAATCTCTAGCAAGGTATTATGTTGAAAAGAGTGTATATCCCTCAATACAAGAAAGGAACAGGAGTTTCCAGCCGTCAAGAGCACAAAAATGTAGTAGAATGAATAAAAATAATATTGGCAAATTCTTTCTTTCCTCTGCCCTTTTTCCCCACCTGTGAGTGGTCTCCCTGTAGTTCAGGTGCACATGAAAAACAGTCTGGCTACACGCAACCATTTGAGGGAGTAGTGATGTAAACTCACTCACTTCTGAATCAGCCACATTTTGTAGCGGAAGAATTGTGAAGCACCTGCACAGTGGTCGTAGAAAGCAAAAGGGCAAAGTAGATTTACCTCCCAATGAGGATTATTCCCTGTTGTCCATTTATTAGTGATATATCTGAATTAATGTTCAATGTTCCAAAATACCTGATGAGTTGGCCTCCACTGAGTAACCTGTGTTTTCAGGAACAGTAATGTAGCTATCCACCTTGAGTTATAATCTGATCACCTTCTATGCACTTCAGTTTTCAGCTCTCAGTTTTGAGTTCCTGTGGAACAACAGTTCATAGAATTTTCTCTGCACAGTGTTTCTGAATTAAATTCATGAAAATGTTTTAAATTTCAGATTCTTTCTCTATTTTAGCAGGGCCTATAGGAATGGTGTTTTGTTTTAAGCCAGTTTAAACTGCACACCCCAGGAGGTCACTGTATTTATTGGGATTCTTTTAGGATCGATTCAGGGAAGAAAAAGCAATCTCAAACCTCACTCAAAATAAACTGCGTAACTGTACAATGTTTCATTCGTACTGGTAGGAACTTGTTTTATATATATGACATAGAACTTAGGGAATCTGTAACTGTGTACAGAATTTTGTACACAAACTTATTTTGTGCATAGCGAGTACAATAATTTCTATTTAAACCTCACATTCAATAAGAAAACCTGTTTCTCAGTTCTTGCAGATTCATGCAAAAATCAAATTTTGTTTCTTGAATTATTTGGGGAAGAATTCTGTAGACAAACTTCTGCTACATATGAAATTGTGACAATTATGTAATCTTGCATATAAGTTTGCCAGCTATAATCTGTTACTTTTACTACATTGTATTTAAAGTCCTATGTTCTATGATAGAGGTGAGGATTCAGCATGGAAGGGGTTTTAGATTATGTCTACCAGAACAATGCATACTCATGCTCAGGCAGCTACTATAAACTGTCTCTGGCCTATCCCCCTTAACTTCTTCAGGACTTCTTAGCTCAAAACACAAGTACGTAGCAAAATAAAACATCTCTTAGATGGCCTAAAATAAAACTATTTTAGATAAAGGGTTTTTTTTATGAGTATCAGCTGATATTTACTTTTTGTGAAGTATCACCTTATTTCTCAGTACTCACCACCTCCTATTACTTCACTTTTCTCCAAGTTCTTCAGACCAAATTCAGCCTTAGTTCCTACAACCTCAGCGTGCTTGCTCAGTGGTGAGAGCCATCCATCTCTAAGGGCATTCAGAGAACAGTTCAGAAGACCTAAATAAGGTCATAAAATAGAATCTGCCCTAAAGCAAGTAAGGAAGAAACAGCAACAAGGACTAGAATTCAAGTTCTTGATTATAGCATTTCCTTCCTTTTTGCTGCTCTTGCCAGCCAAGTTTCCTAATGTTGCTCTCTGAATTGAGGCTATCACTGATTAATGCCTTCATGAACATGGGGAATAGTATGAATTTGCCAGAGGCAAATAGAAAAGAAGAATCTTGTATCTTCTCACCCACGAAAGCATGATATTTGAGCAGAATGGCTTCTGTCATTTGCCAGCTGAACTGATAGAACCACAGGTGCAGTGAGATTACTAGATCTGGTTTTTAATTTTAATCAAAGGATAGGAATCACTTCTTAGCTCAAACATCTATAAGTATATTTTTTCTATATTTTATTAGTCTTCACATACAGGAATTTGCTCACATAATTTTCCAGAATATATAACTTGGACTTTGTGGAAAATTTTTGTGATATAAATAATTTTATGTAATTTTAGCCATGTAAAATATAGATTTATAAATCCAAGAAAGTCATTGACATTCCCACTATTATTGAGAAAAATGCCTCCAAATGGTAATTCTGGAAATGGCTTGTATAATTTTGATGGCTGTGGTGAAACTGACAGTCCTGTAATTCACTTGGTACTCCTTGTCCTGTTTGGAGATGAATATAACATCTGCTTTCTTTTAGGCATCAGATACGCTATTGGTCAGTCACCACAACATTGCGAAGATAATAAAGTGGCCTTGTAAAGACATCAGCCAGCTCTCTGAGCATTCTTAGATGCGTCCCAGAGACTTGTATACGTCCAGTTTGCTTTAGTGCTCCCTAACTGGATCTTTCTCTACCCTGCTACTAAACACAGCTGGGAGCTGATTTCACCAGTGAAAAACAAGGCAAAAAATGTTGTGTATCTCAGTGTTTCGTATGTGCTTTTTTTCCCACAAGGTCTGCCTGCCCCTTTAGCAGAAGGATGTCTTTTCCTTGGTCATCTTCTGTTGCTGGTGTATTCATAGAAGACAATCTTGTCCCTCCTGTCCTAATTTCATCCCTGTGTGCCTCAACAGTGCTGCTTTATTCTTCCTTGGAAGCTACTTCCCAATACCACTTTCTGTATTCTTCTTTTTGGCATTTACTTTCATGCAAAGGAGATCAATGCTTTTATAGAGTTTATGGCTTGAGTGGGTGGATGTATCTTTTTTTGTTTTGCAGGAGTCAGTCATACCAACATCATAGCAATTCTCTTCCAAAAGGATTCTATTAGATCTATTTCTGATGAATAGTAAAGAGAGAATGTTGGCTATTTTAATGTTGATGTTATTATGAGAAAAGTTAAGTCTTCATGAATTGGTGGACAGTTTTATTTCTAATGTGTTATATTAGACCTGACTTGCCGTTATATCTACACTTAGGAAGTTTTAGTCAGTTACAGAAGGAGCTATTTTTAAACAAGCAATCAGTCAAAACTTCCTTGTCTTTCTAAGTTAGATGAATTTATGTCTGCACTAATCTAATAAATGTCCAAAGAGTCACCAGCAGTTCTATTTTTTCTGCAGTTAGATATTTAATGAAAGCAGCATCTGAAATCTTGGTCTTTAATTAGATTGGTTTTTTGCTTTAGAAGAGTGTTGACTACAATTTATCGTATGTTTCACCAATGAAGTGTAAAATCTTAGCATGTTGCATGATAAGATTTTCTTTTTTGGAATTATCCTTAGGTCACATTTCATGGAAAATCTGCTTCACTCTGAATCTACCAGGATTCCTGTGTAGGAGGTGTTGGGAAGCTTGAAAATGTTTCCATAGATACAAAGCAGAGCCATAGCAGCAGCATTCAGCCAGGCCATGCAAGTGTTGAGATGTTTTTCTCAACTAGCAATGGGCTGTAGAATTCTACCAAAATGGCTTTTGCCCAATTCTTTTTTCCCCAGAATATCTCCATTGGTGAAAAGTGGCACCGTTCCACTGATACCAGTAGAGTTACATAAGCTTATACACTTTAATGATGCTTCTAGATAATACTGTAAGGTAAGAGAATGCATCTACCTAAGCTCCTATCCAGCCACTCTCAAACTTTATTGTTATCTGCAATGTGTTTTCTATATAAATGTTTTAGCATTATGGATGACTGAGTGTAATACCATTCATATTTAGTATAAAGTTACTTGCTGCAAAGAAAATGAGAATAAATGTGACGTTAGGATAACTTATTTTTATGGAAGAATTCTACTTTTTCCTTTATTTTCTGTGTTCTCGTCTTGCTGCCAACAGTTTCACTAAGCTCCCTTTTCTTCCTCGTTTATTTTCATGTTTACTACTCTTCCACCGCCTCTGTATTGCTTTCACATACTCTCGCTATCCTTTCTTTATCGGTATGTAATTTATAAATAGACTGCAGACTATTCCCTTTACCTCTATTATGGCCCTGTGAAGACCATAGGGACCTCCCTGAAATGAAATACGAAGACTTGATATTAAAGCTCATAATTGTTGTTATTGAAAAGCTCTGCACTTCAGAAATAGGGAAAAAGTGGCTTATATTCTGAGCTCTTCTCCCAGAATTCGTTATCTCAAGATAAAATGGATAAATGGGATGGGCCCTGGCTACCAGGCCCTGCCCTGCCTGACGCAGGGAACCCCTGACCCTCCTGGTCCCTGGCCCCAGGGAGGTGCTGGCCCCTGTGGCACCTTGACAGCAGTGTTATCTGACTGAACCTGAAGAAAGACTGTGCTGTTGTTTCCATTTTGAAAATGAGGGATGAAGTGATACCTAAGGCCAGGTTTCTGAAGATGTTTACAAACGTTTAAATTCCAATTAAAATTGCTGGGAATCATGAGTGTTTCCTTCAAAAAAGGTTCAAGAGTGGGATTTTTTTGGTTGGTTCGTTTGGTTTGGTTTCAATTTTTTCTTGTTATTTCTAAAATTGAAAGGCTTTTTCCTGCCAAAGTTATCTAAGGTGATCTCCTTTCTGTTTGTAATGCTCTTGAATTGAGCAGGTTGTTCTCATTCAGCCATTGGCACCTGTTGACACAAAGAAGCATTAGTTTGCTCCTGCCTGTCTTTAGTGCCGTCTCTGCCTTTTGTGGCACATTTTGCTCTTACAAGCCACATGAGAATACATGAAATTCTGAAACTGTCAACAGACCAAAATCATCTTTTTCTTCAGATATGCCAGTAGTTTTCCTCAGTAGTAATCATTAGTCTTACACATTCTGCCTGTCTAAATTTAAATAGTAACACACCTAAAGGTAAAGGGTCCTGAAAGGAAGGAGGCTACAAGGTGCTGATAATACATGTTTTCTATAGAATTCCAAAAGAGGACATAAAATGATTGGAAATCACTACAGCTAGAGTTCAGTAAATTACAGAACTCTTACTATTTAAAATCAATTTTTTTTCCTTTTTTGTGGTTTCTCTTGGCAGTTTCTTATGATTCCTTGTGGGTATTTCTCATTGTACAAATGCCATTTGTTTTCCCCATCAGTTATTTCAGTAAAGTTGTATGGAGTTGTTTCAACCTGTTTTTCCATATAATTTCCATATAATTAGGGATGGAAGTGAATGTGTGTAACATTTCCTGAAAAGAGTATCAACATCTCACTTTTAGATAGAAGGGCAATGACAGAAAATACTTTTTATGTATTTTAAACTCTAACATCTGTGGTCATGTAAATACTGATGGGTTAAATGGTGGGATAAAATGTCATTGGCTTGAAATAGGGATGAGTGGGTAAATATGCCAGTGTTACTTCATTCCATGTGGCCCATAGCTTTCAATTTAAAATTAGCCAAAAATATGTGAACATTAAAAAGGTGTGTTAACATGTGCCCCTACTTAAGTTACATTAAAAATCCTGTTTAGTCCTTCCGAAGGAAAAGGTTCACCAGCCACAGAGTTAGCTTGATATCATCGTGGTTTTAACCTTTCTACCCCAGCTGTAAAATAAGATGCAAGGGAGGGTCTGGAAGAGAAAAATACCATCTAATTGAAATTGTAGTTTCAAGAAAAAGGTGTGCTAGTAACAAGAATTTTTCCCTAGAGCTGGAAAATGACTGGTTAAGGAGGTCAGTCTTCTGAAGTTTTTCATTCCAGAGTATGAAGTAAATGAAAAAGAGCAGTAGAGCACACAAGATAAAAACATGGGCCAGTGATCAGAAAGTTGATTATAATGTCAGTAATGGTGTATTCAGTAATTTTTGCTGCCAAATGTCTTCAGTACATGTAAAAAAAGAGAAAAAAATAAGCATGCAACAATACATGTTGTTTATTTTGCAAAGAGCATATAGTAATCAACATACTCTAATGTGCATGTGTCAGTGAATATTTGCTGTATAGCTTTACCTCAGGAATTCTCTGCCCTGGTTCTGTCAAGTCTGACAATACTGCCAATATAGAAAGTGCAGAGAGAAGAAAAACAGTTTTATATGGGCAAAATACATGCACGGTGATTTTTATATTGATTAACTTATTGTTACTGGCTTCTGAAGTAAAATAGCTGAGCTGAAATATTTGTAGTATGGTAGGTATTTTAATCAGATCTGTAATTAGGAATTTTCAAAGCAGGGGAAGTGTGGCTATTTAGATGTTTTATATCGTTTTGAAACTCTGTTGGCTAGAGGCATTAGAATTTTGTTCCATACATATATTTGCAAAGACACAAACTGTTGCATTTCCTATTGTATTTTTGGGGGCTAATTATACCTCCTTGTTCTGTGTGGCTGTTGCTTAGTCTTTTGGTCTCACTATGCTTCTAGTAGAGTACATGAAAGAATGTATACCATAAGGAATAGAGGAGTGCCACCACTAAAGCAGCTGACATGAAAACTACAGGTAAAAATAAAGCACTGACAAGGTTCTTCGAAAATACAGGACAGGATTTAATAAGGACAACAATGTCCTTGTCTGGGTAACCAAGAAAAATTTCTGATTCTAAAAGCTTATTTGTTTCTAATTAAACTTTCCAAAGTAAGAAAAATACTGCAAGCAACAGTATTCTCTGTTTTCAAAAAAGTAAAACAAAAACCAACCTCTCGTCTTCTTAAATTGGGAGTGTGTTTCCAGGGCTACAACTTGGCAAAGTTTACTCCAAAATTTTTCACTTGTCCATATGGAAAGCTGTGTGTGCTGTCCCCCATCCCAAACTAAAATATGGTAGCTTGTTTAATTGCCATTACCTGTCTACCTTCTTCAGGTCATCATTCATGATGGTTGAACAATGGTATGTAGTGTGATTTTATGTAAAAAACTGCAGTTGAACTTTGCTAGGCATTTTGCACATGCACAACAAAGAGATACCTGGTGACCCAAGAACTTCCCAGTCTTAGCTTTTGTCCTGTACATGCTTAAGTCTGTTCATAACAGTATTGATTTTACTTTGGGCAAGTTCTACCTAAAATTAGGCATATAGATAACATTTTAGTTTTCATATCAAGAAGGGCCTATGTTCTGTTCTCAGATCTTACTCTGTTCTTCATGCAACAGTACCCTTGTTTAGCCACCAATATGAACATGACACACGACGTACAAGTGCATTTTTAGATTCTCAGTGCACAAGAGGTCAACACACTAGTTTTATTTGTCACCATGTGACAACAGTACCGCTGTGGGCATTTACTCCATAAACCCTAATACGTGTTGATTCTAACCCTAGTATGTGTTAGTCCAAGGTAATTTGTTCAAGTGCATGTAACTTGACAGTTGAGAGCTTTCACCTGATGAAGAAGAGCAGACAGTACAATTAATGGAAAAAAATATATCTTTCTTTTGTGTGCCTAGGAATCCTAACCCTTTTCCCCCTACAGGGTTCAATAACATACACACGGGAACTAAGTGAGAAGTTCAAAAATCAAGGGGGAATTGGACAAGCCATGATAGCATTGACAGACTGGCAGACTGCATAGATTTCCCTCTTAAAGAAACAGAATTTTTCTGACTTAAATTTCACTTTTTGCACCCTCCAAAGCATAGGTGAAATATATTTGTGAAAGATTCTAGCTCTCTGAGTATGTCTGGCTGGCTTGTTTTATGAGAAGTTTGCACTTAACTCCTGTAGTTGTGGTAGCCTCACAAAAAGATAGGACAAATCACACTTGCTTGGCAAAAGAAGTTTTAAAGATGTTTTGACAGGTCTAATTAGTAGGTTTCTAGATAGGAGATTTCGTTCTTTGTCATAATAAAATGTATTGGATTCATTGCCCTCATTAACTGAAGTTCTTGGTTAAATTTGTACAGTGATATTAGCAAAGAATAGCATCCAGCTTCTGGCTCAATATATTTTATTAGATGTCTACAGGGCTTCTACATTTCTGAGTTATTGCTAAAGCACATCATGAAAAAGGAAAAAGAAAACTTACTAAAGTGACAAAGAAAGGCCATTTCATAAAAATCTGCATTTTTCCTTGCTAAAAGGGCAGCATTATATGTTTTCTCCTTTGGAGGTCAAAGCATGAGATTTTGATCAGACCAAAATTACTTCTTGTTTAATTATATGTAATCAAGTATAGTGAAGATCTATTTGTTCATGTTAACAGGAGTGGACGTTTTATAGACAAGTAAATTTCATGGAGCACTGGATATATTTTCAGCCTGAAAATTCCAGTCATCCATGAAATTAAAGAGAAAAGGGTTCCCTTTAACAGGAAGTTTGTCAATTACAGATTCTGTCCACCTCTTCCAATTATATTTTCCTATCAAACTTTTTATCACTTTTAATAAAACTTTTGATATTGTATTTGTTCATATTACCAATATAACTAAAGGTGTGGTAGGAAGCCTGTTTAAATCTGCTAGTAAGGGTCTATGTAAATTTTGGTCTGGAGAGAACTTTGCCATACGTTTCTAGGAGTCAACCATCATGCAAGTCTTTGACTGTGTAAAGTCAGTCAAAAATACAGTAGGAGTTGCATGGATTAAAAAAAAAAAATCCTATTCAGTACTTTGAAAATGTTCTTTTCAAGGTCTCCTGGCTAATGTCATACTTCCATTTTTGAACTTCAAGCGCCTGAAGAGGTTCTGAATGTTTTATTTAAATAAATGAGGGACTGGTTCTGTAAAAATTTCCAAAAAGGAGTGTTTAAAGTTAGTCACAGAGTTCTGTAGTTCAGACATCCATAAAACTCATCATATTTTTGAAGATGTTTTAAGCTCTCAGAATTTCTGTGATTTCAACAGGAACTGCAGCTGATCATCATACCACTTTAATGTGAGTGTTGCACATCAAGCTATTTCCTTCCAGACTGGTTTAGGACAGACCGAATTGCTGACCACATTTTCTCTTCACTGGACAGACACTGAATAAGATCAAGACTCACTCCTTCAGTAGAGCCTCATTGTCACAGGTACACAATTGGGGCAAGGGAGTGTCTTTATATGAAATTTTCTGTAACTTCTGATATTGTCTGGTTTTGGAGCACTTGGAATGGAGGAATTTTCCATTCTCTCACAAGAGGGAAAAAAGACTTTTGCGTATTGAATAGAAGTATTCATGTAAGTCCTACAACTCATTGTAACTCCAGTTGTCAGCAATCCATCTGTTTTCCCTGCCATCATAGCTCCGGTAGGTCTGCCAAGAACATAATGCAGTCTGGCTCCATATACGATCCTCAATCTTAGCTTCTAAATGCCAAAGAGTAATCAATAAACCTGGTCAAAATTTGTTAACAAAACCCATTTTTGTGGAAAAAAAAAATCTTCCTAGTTGGATTTCAGCTGTTTTGTGTATTCCCCACACTGAAACAGAAGATACGTCATCCTTCCTATGTTGCTGTAACTTTTACATAATACTAGCTAAAAAGGTCTGCATACCTAAGTGTATTATTCCGTAGTCCTGAAGTGCATTTATAGATGTTTTAGTGTTTCTCAGTGGATTCTTTTCTCATTTCAGTTGTGAACTCCACCCCCATCTCAATTCATGCTGAAAATAGATCACAGAATGTCCACATTACCACAGGATAGAAGCCATGTTCTTAGCAGACCTATTTAATAAGGTGTGTTTTGCTTTCTTACTTCCTATACTGTGCAGTTTTGGCAGCCCCAAAAGCCTCAGTGTTTTCCTGCAACAGCCTTCTCAGAGACTTTCCTTTTCTTAAATGGAGGAATGACCACAGTTACAAGACTTCCCCTACACCCTGCAGCGGATATGGTTTGAATTGCTTCTTTCTTACTTATGTACAGAATTCCTTGAGTGTCACTTGAAACACAGTACAGGAGACTACATAAGTCTACAGACCTACGTTTTGTGGCACTTTGTGCTTGAGTGAAGGAACTAAGTATTCAATACAGTATGCAAAATTGCTCTACTCTGTCATTTTCTGTCATTATAGAAGAGATGGCTCCAGACTGTTGTATTTGGGGCGTGGGATGTGTTGCAATTCTCTTCTGTTAAAAGAAGTTGTACTAGCTAGGCTTTCTTTGTATTTGAGACCCATGTAGAAATGTTTCCATACCGAGACAGTCATTCTAGTGTGTATATGTATGTAGTTTGCTACTCATGGATGCCTATGATTACATTTACTCTGTAAAATGCAAGGTAGCCAGACTGAAACTGTGGACACTAATAATTCCATATTTGTGAAATATTTGTCAAATATATTGCTGCCTTTCAGAAGTAATAAAATTTACAAACAATAATTTAAAATTGTCGATACCTTTAAGCCTAAAAAGAGCTCAGATAGCACCCTGAAATTAAAATATCAGAGATCATATCAAAGGAATTGAACTTCTTGTACAAAATGGGATGGAAGTGTAGCATATGAAAAAGACAGTGATAATATTAATAAAAGTTATTTCTGAAAATTCCATCTGAAACTTTGTGATATGAAGTTACTAGTTTATATGTTGCTGGCAAGCCCCACAAGACACTGACATGGATCACTGATAATCATAGAAGATTGTCCTTTTTCTAGATTTTTGTGTTTTCAGGGAAGGCTTTTCATGCTTTCATATCAAATTACTGGCCCTTTCAACTCAAACTTCAGATGCGTTCTGATTACCTTTCTTACCAAAGCGAAGCACCAGCAGGATGAAAAACACTATGTGAAGGGTAGGTGTCCATGGATGGTAGTTTCATGATAAAAAATTAATGTTTTGTTATTTTCAGGTGTCTTTTAGAAAGCATGACATATATTTGTAAGGAAAAAGCCCCTCAAGATGAAAATCTATTGATATGTGAAGAATGATTTGCAATTATTTTACCTGTGCATGTGCATTTAAGTACTATTTATATGCATAGACACTTAACAGGAAATTAAAAAAAGTTAAATGTTTTCTACAGAAGCTACAAATTTTAATATATTGAAACAAAACCAAAGCATGCCCAAAATTTAGTGTTGTCTTTTTGTACCTTCTTAGTTCTGTAGGTATTTCCAGTTTTCTCTCTGTGTCAAAGATATCTTATGTAGGCATGCTCAATAATTAAAGGCCACACATTTAAAGATACTAAGGTATTTGCATGCTTTAGAGAATGCTATTAACTGACTGCCTGAACTTTCAGACATATAAATGTCTTGATGAAAAAAAACCAGTAATACTTTGCCACTTAACATGTTCAGTGGAAAAATATGTGACATATTATGAGGTACTATGATAACAGATAAAAGACCAGTGCTTCAGACAGATAGATCCTCACTTAATGGTAAAGCCTTACTGAATTTGGCAGTGCTGCACTGAAATGAAATCATTGATTTATGGTAATTGAGAAGCTGGCTAACAAATTCACTATATAAATTTTCTATACAGTTTTATCTAGTTTAAGGTCATGCTTCCTGAGTGCAATTTCTTTCCCTTCTGTTACTTTCTCCATGATCTAATCAGTTTTATCATAAATTACAATGGTTTAATTTTATACATAGAGGCCAAAATATTTCAAATATTAAAACTGGAAACTGCATCTGATGTCTCATACTAATAGTAACACTAGATTTGGGTATTAAAAAGAACGGGTAATTCCTGCAAATACACTATTTTATTTTTTAAGAGTTCTTAAATGAGAGCCAGAAGTAATAGAGGAGATGAGTTTCCATTTTAAATCAGTTCTTTCAAAAATTTAGCAGGTCTCAAAATAAAGGTAGTAGTTCTCAGCATGGTTGACTTACATTAGTACAAGATGGGACAGAAACTGGTTTTTTTCTTCAAATTTGTTAGCTAAAGTTGTAACCCCACTTCAGCACATCCTAACCATTTGAAATCACAGGAGCTCTTGGTGGGTAAGCTTCAGGGAAGACCCCAAGACCATCATGCATCAACCCAGTGGTCTGTATGTATGTAAGAGCGCTGGAGTTGGAGAGCAGCTTGTCAGGTAAGGTACATTTGTGCCTGCTTATTAGAACTGCTGACACCAAATACCGGAGGCAGGAAATAAAATAAAAAAGCCCCATGGAGTCAGAACTTTGACTAGGATAAATCAAGCTCAACAAGGCAGTGTACTCTGTTCAAAGATCTGTCCTCAAGTTTTTCAATTAACTTACGGGTACTGGTCAGCCTATAACAAAACTGTTACACAAGTACAGTAGCTGTGTTCATATAAAATCAATAATGCAGGTAAAAAAAATAGGAAACAAAACTCCTGACGGTTTGCCAGAAGAGGCCTTTGGCTTTTCTTTTTCAGTGTCTACGTAACACTCCTAGATGAACCATCCTTGAGAGAAGAGCAATGTCATTTGCTTCCTCTCTGATTGTCTTTTGAGTATCCAAAAGCTGGGTAGGCCCCTGCCTGTTAAAAAGACAACTGAGGTTTGAGTTTAATTAAGCAATTAAACTCTATTGCTTTGTAGTATTTGAAGCTATGAACAGCTGCTGAAACTGATTAAACACTAAGGCGAAGCCTGAGGTGTTTGATCAGTCCAAAAAGTCATAATATAAAAATAATAAGACAAGTTGCTTCCACTCTGAGATTTTGAGGACTGGTCCTAAAGTTTCTTTCCTGGACTGTCTAGAGACATGCTAGTACACAAATGTCTGCATTTACTAGCCTCACAAATTAAATGGAACATGACATTTTTTCTTCATCAATCAAATTGAGGCTACTTTGAGATGAAAAATCCATTGCAGAAAGTGTAATACATACCATTTTTTGTCTTGAATATTGGGCAGACTATTCTTGGGTAATAGTAAAACTGGAAAATAGCAGTAGTTCTCTGAAATCATTACTAGATTAATCTAAAGTAATGCAATCACCAAGCAATGCACCAAGCAATGTTCAGGAGAAAATGCTGAAATAATGAGTCATGTAACTTGCATTGTTCTAGCTCTTTTCCAAACAACGTACCCTGTGCAGACATTAAAAAATGCAACCTCACAATACCCCTCCAAAGCATATATGCATTTACTCTGTTATTTAATAGCTTGAAAAACTGAGGCATACAAAGCATAAAAGATTTGCCCAGGTTCAATGAAGCGTGCCACACCTTTAAGACCAGATCTGCATATGCTTTTAGCCAGCTGTATTTTAAATATTGAACAATGCATCATTTCTGATTGAATCTGTGAAATGCTATGTCTATGTAAAAACCACCAATTTACATATATAATATATACATTGTACATGAAATTGTATGTTTCATGAAATTATTTGTGCATATGTCGAAATCACGACTTCAGTATCTATTTTAGCCAAAAGAAGATTTTTTTCAGAGGCAATTCTTTGTGAGCAGATGGAAAGAATGGAAAATAGCTCCAGTTCATGTTCATGGTAGCAAGGAATACTTTATTTCTCCTGGCTGTGACTGGATGGATTTTTTTTCCTCTCAAAGACTGAGAATTGCCTGCCTTTGCCAAATTGAACAAATGAGTGAAATAGCTGAGTAGTCCTTGTCTCACATACTTCAAATTTTGAGTTAGTTTTCATATCATTATCTTTCTCATGTTTTAACAAGTTAGATTCACTACCTTGTATGCTATACAGACAGCACTTAATGTGCTCCCAATCAAGAGCTTACTCCTTTCTAATCAATTTAATGTAATTAAATACTAACGTGCAGCTTCTTTCACATTACCACCTTCCATTTTGTGCAGCTCTTTGATGTCTAAAAACTGCTGAACCCAGAAATCAGAAGTATTTCAAACATACTGTTGTTGCTTCTTTTGCTGCAGGCCTAGCAATATGGCATGTGCTGTATAATGATACCTAGAAACATGTTGAAATATTTTTTTTCCCTGAACATACAAAGTCTCTCTTTTGCAGCCACAGTTTGCTGTCCCTGTAGATGTTAATTAGTAAAACTTCTGAGCTCTGTTAGTCTAAATTGACTTAAATCTTTGCTCCATTTATGGTACCATAAGCCTGATAGTGTTTTTTATCCTTGCCAGGCTGATTGAATTCAATTAACATGCTCCCTGTTTGTTATCATAAATAGCCTCCTTTTTTTAACAACTCTTAAAATTCCTTTCAAAATTTTTCAGGTAGGGTTGGTGCCACTTAGAAATGTGAGTATCACAGACCTAACCAGGAAAAAAAAAAAAAGCTAAAAAACTGGAGCACCTTGCTAAATGTTGCTCAGAAGGTAATGATATCAAGAGAAAGAAGAAATAGCAAGTATGTCATGGTTTAACCCCAGCCAGCAACTCAGCACCCCACAGCCGCTCACTTACTCCCCCCCTACCCCGTGGGATGGGGAAGAGAATCGGAAAAAAAAGATAAAGATCGTGGGTTGAGATAAGAACAGTTTAATAGAACAGAAAGGAAGAAACTAACAATGACACTAATAACAATAAAGTGAC
>JAVKLA010000028.1:9829480-9866237 GCA_034782735.1 Sagittarius serpentarius
CCAACTTCTTGTGCCCCTCCAGCCTTCTTGCTGGCTGGGCAGGAGAAGCTGAAAAGTCCCTGACTTAGTCTAAACACAATTTAGCAACAACTGAGAACATCAGGGTGTTATCAACATTCTTCTCATCCTAAACCCAAAACACAGCGCTGTGTCAGCTACCAGGAAGACAATTAACTCTATCCCAGCCAAAACCAGGACAAAATAGGATGTAGTAACGTGACGAATTTTCAAAAAAAGAACTTGAAGCATAGAAGACAATAATAGTTACACAATAAATAGTTCCCCCTCATAATTGTTATTCTCTACACACCCAACTGGACAAGGAAATTATAAAGACTAATGCTGCCGTCTTTAGATCATACAGGTATTTTTTAAGTGGCATGTTGCTCTAAGAAAGCAGTTTTTTCATTTACTTGCGAAGGCAGGATGAGCACTTGAATGCCAGTAAAAAAATCCTGACAGTTAGGCTCCAATTACTTTTTACCAAGATTAAAATTGAAGAAGAAGTAACAGTAGGCATCCCCTAGCCCCCCATTTTCTGTATATATAGTAAATGATCGGTGTCCAGCAAGTATCATTTAGTGAGGCATTGGCAGAACTGTTTAAAGGAGGTGAAAACTCAGTCACCTTTAACTTCCACAGGGTCAGGGCACCTGAATCTTCATGGCATCTTTGAAAATGCTAGCTCTTGTAAAGAAGGATGAAGATTAGTTTTAGTGTGGAGCTTCTGCTTTTGTCTGGGTTTTTCCCAGTAAAAGGGGGTAACACTGGAGAAGATTTACATAAAATCACAAATTGGAGGAACAGCCCAGTCACAAACAAAGGTGCGACAGAAATAAGCAAGCCTAGGCTCTGGACAGGCTCTTGGAGGAATGTATGTGTGCAGGTATGTGTGTGTGTGTATGTATAAATGGAGTATGGTGTTTTTGTATAGGTGCAGTGGTCAAGATACGTAGTATTTTTCCCCCAGAAGCAAGTGGTAGCAGATAGTACATTTTCCATTATATTCTTAGACCATGGATAGCTGGGGAATGTGTATGCCACCATGGGACATGCGCATATATGATTAACAGCAAACATGCAGTATCGCCTCCTGTTTCTGTAGCGTAAAGACAGCAAAGGTATTTACATCCATTAATATGATGATGATCACATACAAACTGCTTCTAAATGAGGTTAGAGATGTTGTATTTAGTTTTAATTTCTCAGACAGAAATACTGATGTGTTTTATAATCCCTGAGACCTTATTTCAGAAGGGTTTAGCTCACTGTCTGGTTACAGTAACTTGAAAGGTAGTCCTTTCAAACATAATTTTTTTCATCTTCTTGTAATCACACAGAGACAGTTAGTACTTTGGTTTAGTTTAAAAAAAAACAACCTTTGAAAAATTATTCTGACAATTCAGAATCTTTCAAGTCTATCACAAATTCTTTGTAGCTATACATTTTATTTTGCAGCATGCGTCGGCAGTTTATCCATAGCCTGTTATTGGAATATGTAAAGAACTCCAAACCCACAAACATATGACAATACTATTGAGAACTTCCAGTATTTTTTCTTACAGTGGAAATCTGAAGACAATACATATGATCTAATATAAAAAAAAAATTAACTTTGATTTGTTTTTCAGACATTCTACACTGATTTCCTATTATTGGCAGCTGTAAGTTTGAAAAGAAGAGCACTATTTAACAGTGCTGTGTAGAGAGTTCCTTAACATTTACTATGTTGACACATACAGAATATTTGCTTTTTATTACAATTATTAAAAAAATAAACAAATTTACATTAACTGTGCTTGCTTAAAAGTTAGCAAATTTTTTGTAATGGCATTTATTTATTTTTTGCTAGAAGAACTCTGCTTAACATTAGTGTCCTCTGTAAAATCTGATTTTGGTCTCAAGTGCTTGTTTAAACCCAAGAATGCCATAGTACTGTGGCTATACTTATAGCTGGATCAGAATATGACTTCTGGAAGCTATAACATCCATCTGAAATTTTTGAAGAATTCTGACCTATTGGCTTGTTTCTGGTCTACTATGGACTTGCTGCTTTTTAGCTAAGGTAAAAATGAAAGAAAGGGAGTTGAAGACTCTCTCTCAAATCTAAACCAGGATTTGGTCAGACACAGAAACAATATCAAATGTCTAAGAGTGCCAGAACTGCTAATGCTTTGTGGTCTCTGCCTATAACTAGGTGTTTGTCTGGAGTTTTCATCCCCAAATATAATACAAAGACAATGCTCACACAGAACATCTCCGGATTTCATTGAGTTCTTTGTGACAGTCCCCTAAGTGTCATTCTCCTACTTATTTGGATAATATGCCTAGTGATAAATATATGGTGAGAGAAAATACAAAATCGGTTTGAATTCTCTAACAGAGGTGTTGAGTTTGTTGAATCATTGAAATTTCAGTAGATTAAAAAAAATACTGACCAGCTCCACATCTCAATCAGCCAATCACCTTCTGCTTTTTTTTTCTAGCTGCTTCTAGCCATTCAATTTATCTTGCATTCATTTTGTTCCACTGCACCCACTCTTTCCATCATGACTTTCTCGTCCTGTCTCTCTTTTCTGCCTGCCATTTTTCTCTCCACACTTCTCATTTGTATGTTTCACTTTAACTCCATAATTAGTCCTTTCTTATTTCGGCCAATGAGCCAGACTGGTTTTTTTTTTTGTGCCAAAGGCAGTATGGTTAATTCTACAGCACCAGTGTAAAATGAACATAAAATGCTGCCTAATAAGTTTAAGTAGTAAGTAAACCTCTAGAAAACATCCTATTCAAAATCTGCAGCGCAGTGGAGGAGCAGTGCAATACTACAAAAAGCATAAAGCTTTGTCATAGTGTGAAAATATACACTTAAAAACGCCATAGCCTTACAAATCAGCCCTTGATCAGTTTTCTTTTATTGACAGAAACCAGAAGCAAGAATGGCCTAGTGTCTTCAAACCGTACTCTTCCCCCCCTTAGGCTTTTTGCTATATTTTACTTTGTACAATTTTCGAGAAAATGACGAGGAGGAGTAGGGCAAATCCTCCTATATAAAACTGATAAATCTTCAGCAGGTCATCTTCAAGAGTGCTGGAGTGAAATGAAGCCCATGTTTCTTTTCCTTTATATTGATCTAGCTACACTAATGGACCGTTGGCTCTGCATTCTGTTGTTTCACAGGGTTTAGTTGAACTCACTTTCCATCTAAAGATAACTGCAGGTGAGTAGCAGATGACAGTATTTTCCTCAACAATTTTCCATTTTCTCTTACAGGAGAATTTTTCCCAAGGTAAATACTTTCTATGTATTTATGATGGTTTCTGGCTTTGGTTCACTTTTTAGGCTAGCAATCACAAAAAAACCCACCACAAACAGCAAGCTACCAAATCCTACTGTCACTGTGTGCACATGATGGGTACTTGGTTGATCTGATATTTGAAATTTTTTATTCTGGAATCATATACCCTTTTGAATTATACATCTTTATTAATGGAAATAAAAATAATCAGATGATTACTATGAACAGAGATGGTTCATTTTAAGCAGCCCTTCATTGGTATCGTTTTGTACACACTTTAATTCAATTATTAACCTACAGAGACTGTATAAAAGGCCAGCTAGTACAACCAGTGAAGTGTTGGATTTTTTAATTAATAGACACTCAAACAGCCACTTCCTGGGTTTTGTTTCCCATGAAATTATATGCATGCAAATGTTACATTTAATTGCCTGGAGTGAAAGCGCAAACCTCTTTTCTTAATTTTAATTAGGAAATATTTCCCCTTTTAGAGTGCCCTGTGAATACTTCATGGCAGATAATCAGAACTGAAACATCATTTGTTCTGTGCTTGCTTCAAAAGTGTTTCTTTGATTACGAATAAACATTTATACTACATTAACTCCAAGAGATTCCATGTGGGTTTGAGGATGATACTGCAATAGATTCTTTGCAAATGGAGATGAAAATTCCTGAGATACTGGAACAGAAGACAGGATGGAGAAATAATACACAAGCAAATTAACCACATTCTTACAGATGTCCAACAAAACTAATTGGTTTGTCTTTTTTTTTTCTTAGGTAAAAGGAAATGAAAAGTAGAAATTTTAACCTTGGAGGAAATTCCAGTATTTATCTGTTTCAGTTTCTTAAAGCCTGGATTTCCTGATAGAAAATTAATTGTAGTGGGTAATTTCTGGCTAACATGAATAGTTTAGTTTGGTTCAGCTTGTAACTAGTTGGGAGAAAACCAAAACTATAGCAAAGAGAAGAAAAGAGGAGCACCAGGTCAGCTTAAATGTCTGAGATCTAATAGCTGTGCGGGGTGACTGCTGGGCACGATACATGTTGTCAACTGGCAGGAAACAAGTAGGAAAGGAAGGAAGGAAGGACGTAGCAGCCCTGTAGCATATTGCCCGGAAGCGGAGAAAAAGGCCTTGCATGGGGTATGTATGCGACTGCCTCATGTGCAAAAGCATCTCACTCTTGGCTCCACATGCTGTTGGTAAAACTCATGTTTAATAAGAACATTTGGGACCATAAAAAGAGCAGTGCATAATCATCAGAAGGCATCATCTACTAAGGCGTGTGCCAGAAGCTGGGGGTTTGTGGACTTTCCAATGAGAATTGATTTTTAAGTTGTGAGGCAGTCTTTGTATTTTTTGTCAATATAGTGGAAACGTTACCATATTACATAGTGAATTTTGCTTTTCTCAAATACATAAGTGTATTTGAGTAGGTTTACATTCTCTCAGGCAACTAAGCTCAACGTTTCATGGAAAGCAAACATAATGTTACAAATATGACATGAAACTTGCTGTCAATTTTAATTTCTTGGGAAAAATGCATTAATCTCTTAAATCATCTCTAATTATGACAGCAGTATCATAGTATTTCTCTTCTATGCTATATCATTACAGCTTCTTCTCTACGGTCACCCTGTGTTAATAGTGACATATTATTGACAATTATTATGTGGGGGTTTTTCTTTATTGCCTTGGAAAGACTACTAGAAGAAAGCAACTGTGATTACACATACCTTCAATTTACCTGGTAATTGTTTCTTAAGTCTCCAGATATATTCTTGCCTGAGTGATTGTTTCTTTAAAAAAAAAAAAAATTGGTTTTGAGTGTCTTGTCAAAACCTATGAATCTTGAGTTTTGGAGAAGTGGTTTTTACCAGTTAACTTTGTTGTAGTGTATAAACCTGCAATACTCAAAATCAGTAACTAAGCTCCCAGCTTTGAAATTAAAGTATTTGTCCTTTCTGGCGAGCACTAAGAGGGAAAGGATCTCTCAGTTCCTTATCTCCCTTTATTTTATTGATTATGGACTGCTTGCTCATCTTGTTATGTCAGGTTTGAAAGTGAGCTTTAAAAATTCAGTGGTAACGATATTTTCCTGAGATGAAGTCACAGATGAAGACTTTTTCATTTATTTCTTTGCTATTAAATTCCTATCATTTTGAGTTTCCTTTAGAAAATTACCTTCTTCCTCTCCACGTAGCTGTATATATAATTGATCATTATGAGATACTCACATTTTGTATGATGTAAAAATAGTAAATGTAAAATATAAACACTGTATTGAGATTCTTAAAATTCATGTGAAACAGGAGAGAGGAGTGACACAGATCCAAACCAAGAGTTAACAAGTGAGGTGGAAGAGATTCATATTACTCCAACAGTGTTATAATTAGAGATATATTTTCAGAATAGAAATCTAAACATACTTCTTAAATGATAGCAGAAATGAACTGAATAAAAAAGTTTGAAGCAGCAGGTGTAGGCTGTCTCAGCTACATTAAGACAAGGCTCAAGAAAGATACTTCAAATATATTTCACTCTTCAGTTTTGTAAATAATAATAATAATAGCAGTAGTTTAAAATCATCCATCATGTCGTACACTGGCGGTGTGGGCTATGGCAGGCAGGTGTAATTATCCATTCTAAAACAGCTGCTTGTGACAGACAGACTGCTTGCAACCCTGTTAAGAGAAAATTACAATTATCAAGCATTTGATCCAAAGGGCTTGTACTGTTGTTGTGAGGGTTCACAATACAAAAGGGCCATGATTTTGTAAAGTGTGCTAGAGGAAGCACTACAGCCACCACATGGCATCCCAGCAAAAGGCAGATTTATTAACCTCAAACATGTCTCCTGAAGAGATCTCCTGAATGAAAAAGCCAGTTCTCACAGCTTGGGTGCAGATCTTGTGTTCTCCTGGGTTAGGGCATTGGTGGATAAAAGGAAGCCAGTTTTAGAATTCCCTGCAGGTAGTTTCTGAACTTGTCAGATGACAAGGCCAGTGCTACTTTGCCAACAGCATCAGGCATTTATTTATTTATTTATTTATTTATAATCAGGAGGCCCCACTGACCAAACTTGTTGGTGTGAAGACATTTTCATGAAGTTGGCTCCCTGTCCCTATTAGGCTCTAGAGGGCTACTGCATCATGTTTATAGATGCACGAGCAGCTTTTGTAAGTCACCAAAATAATGGTGACATTAAATGGTATCCAAAGCTACCCAGATATCCTTTGACATTTACATCTATCAGAAAGAACAGAACAATTGCCTGAAGCAAACAGATCCCTTCTCACTCCCTGTGGACCAGTAAATAAGGAAAGGGGTATGGCTTGCCCTGCACCTAAAGGTCAGCACTACATCTGATTATTGGTGGGAGAATTCAGTCAAATTTCTCCCACAGGACACCCGGCCACTGCCCACAGCTACACAGATGCTAGGGATTTTTATGCCAAGTGCATCTTTTGTCACTGCTGTGATGGCACAATTGAGGAGACTGGCAGTCTGGGGTTTTCTCAGTCCGGAGCAGTCTGGAAACAAGAGAGTTCTCACTACTCAGAAGCAAAAGGGCACCTATTGAACAGTTAGACTAATACACTTCAGACATCTATTACTCCTGCATCAAGAGATACAGCTCTGTGAAACAATAGTAACCCTTAAATAATCTTGAAGTGTAGCCTTTGGTAAAGGACTGTGTCACCATGCTAAGGAAATTTAATTACCAATGCAAGACGTATGTATGTATTGCAGCTGCTGATACATTAAGATATACCTCTATCATAGTGAAGCTGCTTGGGATTTAAGAAACAGAATCACTCCAAGTTGTGAAGCTCTGAAGTGAAGAGTTAACTCACAAAATAATTGGAGCTAAAAATATCCCTGCCAGACCCACCTGATCATTTGAATAACGCGCTCATACCATCACTGCCGTGCTCAGATGGTACTTCATTCAAGCTGCTCTCATCTCTCTCCTTCTCTTGACTGAGTTTTCCAGAGAGGACGGAGGGGACAGCAGCAGCCCTTGCCCCTTAGCAGAAGAGATCGCCTTCTTCAGTCAGCACCACTTGCACTCCTGCCTCCCGGCCCGGGAGCTGAGCAGTGTCAAGAAGTGACAGAAAGGCAGTGAGATGCTCAGCAGGCGGGAGAGAGGAGAGGCGCCTGCATCCCGAACTTTCTAGGCACTATCTCCAGATCTGCTAGGCTTCTGGAGTGGGTATGTTGCCCTGCATTTATAATGTCCTCATTAAACCAGGTTTCTTTAAGGGACTTTATCTTCCTTGAATACAGATAAACTGCTAAGAAAAGACAGACGCTGCAACCTGTGTTCTAGTGACGGAAACAAGACATGCAATGAATGACACATCAGCAACGGCACCGTTTTGTCTTGCGTGTATCCTGCAAAATACTACTGACTTCAGCTGCTCTGATCGATTCTTTGCCTTTTAGGTATAGTATTGACCAGTTGTTGTCAGGGGTCAGCGCAGGCTGGTGGGTGCCTGCAGGCCTGTAGGTCTGTGCCCTGCCCTCCCTACCCCACTCCTACCCCTCTCCTACGCCTCTCCTCCCCTCTCTTTCCTTCTACCCCCCTCCCCGGCTGGCACAGTCCCACCATGCCCCAAAGAGCCGAGCAGGGCAGGGCTGGGGCCGACCGAGGCGGGCGCTGACCAGCCATTTCCAGGTGAGGCGTTGACATAGAGGGTGCCAGGCAGGCCGGGTGGTCGGAGTGGCAGGTTGGGGCAGCGGGGCCAGTGGGCAGAGCAGGGTCGGGGCTGTGAGGCAGCTCCCCAGCACGGTGTGAGGCTCCTCTCACCTCTCACTTGCAGAGTATTACTCTACAAGCCTCATAGCTCTTCAGGTGCTGTCATTCTGAAGATAGATGTTAAATGAGCTCTCTACTTTTGCCTTGAAAGAACTGGAGAATCTTGTAAATCCTCTCATCCATTTCGGTGCTATGCTGAAAGATGCGAGACAGGAAAACTACCCCTCTCTCATACTTCATTGAAGTATGTAATACACTATGCCAACAGCTGCCTTTAGAACTCAGCAGTCCCTGGGTCAGAAGATCTTTCAACAAACTTCTTCAGAACGACTGTGTTTTAGTAGGCTTGATCTGTGCTAAACTTCTTTAGAACAGCTACTTAGACTTCCGTAAATAAATTTACAAAATTTGCATAGCTTTATAATTTAGAAGCAGAAAGAAGGTCAAGAGCTTTCTTTAGGAAAATATTTCTATAGTTTCTATTTGTTAGCACTTCTCATGGGAAAAAAAGAAGTTGCCTGTTTGCTTGTGTCTAAGGGCGGGGAATTATGAAGACAATTTTAGGAAAGTAAAAGCTAATTTATTACCTGACAACTAGAATTCTCTTTTAGAAAGTTTTTCTGTAGATCTGTAATATCAGTGCTATTGACGTGGCTTCATTCGGTAAGGCAATTCTTCTGGATTAGTTCTTGGGGCAGGGGACAGCAGGACAACCTGATCTCCTGAGGACAGAGGGCCAAATACCTCTTTCTTATACTGCTGAATTTACTATACACATATACAGTAGATTACTGCTTTTGTTCTTCATCCGTCAGAGCTGCATGTCCTGTCACACTCTCTTTCTCTACCTCTCTTTCTCTG
The DNA here is from genome assembly GCA_034782735.1 of Sagittarius serpentarius. Lineage (NCBI taxonomy): Eukaryota > Metazoa > Chordata > Aves > Accipitriformes > Sagittariidae > Sagittarius > Sagittarius serpentarius. The sequence continues at coordinate 9,838,401 of JAVKLA010000028.1, forward strand.
TGTCTTTCTTTCTGTACCATTTTAGCTTTGGGAGATAGCCTAGTTTACATCCTTACCATATGTGGGAGATGAATAAATCAATGAGCTATACACTTTATTCTGGATCTGTTTTATCTATTTTCACACCAATCACCATGCTGTTCCTTACCTAAAAGCATCCTCTATACTTGGACGAAAATGGAGACATTTATGGTAAACTTCTGTGTAGCCCACCCTGTTTTTATTTAGAATGTCTTCACTATGATTAGTGACATAAACTGGACAGTTATGCAGAAAATGGTTGAAACAAAATAAACATCCGATGCTTTTAACATCAGTGTAAAATCTTTGTCTCTATACAAGCATGGCTATTAAATCTATATCACTCTCATACTAGTGTGTCATTTAGATATTTCATTAATCATAGTTAAATAGCTATTAAAAGCCTTCAGATGCTTTCTGAATTCTCTGAGGGGTATCTATGGTTTTCATTAGATAGTTACGGTATATCCAATAAACAGTATTGTGTAAATTCAAGGAAATGTCACTACTTGTTAGAACAATAACATAACAAAGAGCCTTAAGTGAAGTACATACAGTGGCATGCCAGGAGTCTGTCGATAGCTGAAAGAGCTAGGGATGAGCCAGGAGCACGAACAGTCGAATACTCCCCTGTCAGACACATGAACTCCCCCTTGCACCTGAAGAAGCGGCATCACAATGGTACAGAAGTACCAGTCCACAGTGAATGAAGCACACTGTCATTTCAGTGTGCTTGTTAAAGTAGTATTACCCGCCTTGAGCATCCCGCTCTTTTGAATTATTAGCTCTAATAACAGATCATTAGTAAGATAAATGACTTAAATTTGCCCCTCATTTCTGTGCTCCCAGTAGGCTATGTCATCATGGCTGGGGGGCCACATTAGGGTCTCAGTGACAACAGAAAGCTACCAGAGGATAACTTGATTTCTACTGAGGAGTTCCAATGCAAGGGCTAAGTGGCTCAGCAGACACGCAAGTATGAAAAATCTCTGTGAGACAGTGTCTCATGACAACAAGGTCATCTTCTGATATCAGAAGGTTTTGTTTGGGAAAGCGTGTATTTTGAAGTCAAACCACTAAAGGTCTGTGTAAGTTAGAATACCCAGTGCATTTCATTAAAAACTAAAAGGTTCTATTCAAGACTCATTTATCATGTGGAAAAATATTTCTCAGTCTTTCTAATAGTTATTAGTGAGCCTGATACATTTACAGCTTTCTTCCATGGCTTTTTAAGGACGTGGTCAACCACCTGCAATCTTGTGTATTTGTTTATTGCCAACTACTTTTTCTGGCAGATAAATCTATTTAGGAATATTTATATGCTGACACCTAGTGGCTTTAAATTAAATGTTGCTTGTAGATAGCCAGTGATGTATTACTTCATGTCCTGTCCATTTCTTGGAAGTCATGGTTTGAATTCTATTGGACATGTATTTTTTTTCTTCCTTGTTTATTTTTAAATGGGCACCTGTTTGAGTTATGACTCAATACTGAATCACTGTATGACTCAATACTGAATTGGTTCATGTGTTACATGGAGGTTTATTGATATTAATTATGCCTACAATGAGCACAAAAACATTCAGACATCTTTTTCAAATCCAGTATTAGAAAAGATATTTATGTGCTTCAGCCTTTTTGTCAATGTGCATTTTAGTCTAGCAGAGTCCTATTCGGTCCAGAGGAACTCTTCAAAAGAGTAGACTTAATAAGATCTGATGACAGGTCATGGAACTGTAGGATCTAATATTTCCACATCCAGTAATTAATAAGGTGCAAACACAAAGAAGTAACTTTGTTCCTATCTAAGCGAGACTGTTTTCTTCCACTTAAGGTGAAAGTAAATGTCTCATTTGATTCAATGAGCGGGGAAATGTGTTGGGTTGTCACAGATCCCTGGAAAAGAGAGTCCCTTGAGCCTGTTGAAGTTTAGAGCTTGGTTTAAAACCCTGTTTTTTGATAACATTCTAAAAATGTCTCAGGAAAATAAGCTATCTCAGTCGTAATGAAGGTTTGCTATAGGTAATAAAGTAAGAAAAAAAATTAAAGTAAAAGGATGTTTTAAATATTTACATGCAAGCTGACTCCGAAAAGTAGCAGGGTCAAGCAGCTTTTATTGTGGAGGAAGACTGTACGCTGGAAGTCTAATTGGTTTATGATGTTAGTGTTACTGTTGTTTTAAGGGCCAAAATAATTACTAGACAGATAGAAAAAGTATAATAAAACACATTTATTAGCTAAGAACCACATTATCATCGAGAACTATTTAATATTTACAGGGGTTTTTTCCTTATTGTCTTGTATTACAGAGAGGAGCAAGATAATAATTACAGTAAATGTAACTTTATAAGTTTGTTTTATTTCACGACCCCTTAAAATCCTATGCAGATTATTTCCAGTTTCATTAGGTTTTTAGGGCAGTGTAAATGTTCCCTGTTTTCTGTTTGAGCCTAAGTTTGAAAGAAGCTCAACATAAATTATTTTATGATAATAATAGAGATACAGTGTGTTCATTTTATATAAGTACTTTGAATACTGCATGAAGACCCAGATCAGTCAGCTGGTCTTCTAGAACTGACTTGCCCTCCAAGACTCAACTTTTTTTCCCTGAACACTGTAAAACTTTCATTTTAACACTGGGTGAAGGTGCTTCCAAAGTCTTAATATCCAAATTAATGCTGTTGGTTTGGTTTTTTTTTCTTTAAGAAACTATATTGTCTCAATTCTGATTGGCTGGAGCTGCTGAGAGAGATGAATCTGTATTTCAGATTAATGAAAGTGCAGACCTTCACAATTTGTTTCTCATTTCCATGTTGAAATTGCATTGATATTAAATTAACTACATATTATCTTCAGCTACCATTTTGCTTCCTTTTGACATCACACCATGAAAGCAGTAAAAATGGGTAGTTCTTTATTTGCTCATCAGTCTCATGTTTGGTCACAGAGGAAACACAGACTTATTACCTACGATATTCCAGTGATGAGCTGGTAGAAAGCTAATTTAATAGCAGAAGATCCAAAAAAGCAGAGCTTCCATTTGGATACAGAGGAAAAAGAACACTTTTCCTGAACATGGCAAAAGCAAATTCCTTTCAAGGTTACGTATTGCTGCTCTTCATTATACTAATGGAGAATTTTTATGTAGAATTAAAAACAGCTGAAATACATAGTAGCTTTCTCTGACTCACTGGCACTCCTCCATTTTTTAGCTGAAATTGCTGTATGAGAGTCATGCATTTTTTGTAATTTTTTTTTAAGAGACCTAAAGTGTTTTGCAATCAAATAAAAATTAAAAAAAAATCTTATTTTAGAACAATTAGTACTTTTTCGCAGACACAGTGAGGCTTAGATACTTCCTCATGAGAGAAAAAACAATGTCCCTTATGCATCTTCTAGATGGCATTTCTCTCAGAAAGACCTGAGGAATCACTCCTTTGAAATAATAGGTTAAATAGCTTACTGTTGACTTTAGAAAATTTTGGATGATATTTTGCTTTTTTCAATGAAAATAAAATTTTCCATACTAAAAAATTTATACAGAAAGTGCTAATTTCACCTTGGTAGTTTTAAATTTCAGGGAGAGAACTGAAAATCACAAAACAACCTCATCCACATTACATAGATGAAGTTTTTAAATATCTCTCATTTTTTATTTTCTGGACTGACCACCATGGTCTTCATGAGAAGAAAGCAAATAAAATGGAGGCTGTTTTCCTCCACAAATCTGGTGTCCACAGAATATGTTTTTGTTCTAAAGAAGGCAGTCTGTGATATTGATCCAGACTTTAGTTAATCCTTTCCTTGCAGAGGCACTATCCTTTTATAAGACTGCCATTTCTTCCTTTCAGACTTGTATCCAGTCTCCTCCTTTTTTCTCTCTTCATTTCTTACTATCCTTGATTTCTAACTACAGCTTCCAAACCTAATACTTATGGAAGTTTTTATATGCCAGCTATTATCCCTACCTTGCCCTAACTTAGCATGAGATTTGGACACCTCATTAAAATGGATTTATACTTTCTACACAGAAGAAAATTCGTTCCTTTGCTGGTGCACTTTCCACCCCCGTCAGCACTGTGCAAACCTTTCTCCTTTTGTGATCCAGGACAATCAATCAATTTTTCAATCAGCTGGTGAATTTCCACTTGGTGTCTTTCCTCATTCCTTCACTCTCCTCCTATGTCTAAAAGTCCATCCTTCGGAATTTCCCTTTCCATTTTAACTCAAAGAATGTTATATTGTATTAATTATATCAGTAAAATATTAAAACTCTATATAAGATCATGGATTTGATTTTCGGATTCAAACTTAGTCAAAGGTTCTAAGGTAAAAAATAGGTAGGTTCCACAATTTCCAAATTATAAGTATTCTTTACCATCTTATGAGTCTACACTGCAAATATTAAGTACCTAGTTAAGTAATTGGCTGGAATGGGACACAAATGAGCTGTTTACTTTGCGTTTTACCTTTTTTTGCATTTTTGAACATCACATTTTCAGGTAGGCTCTTAAATATAGCAGTGGGATTGACTTAAGCCACTGCCAATGCCTCTTCTATCAACATGTTCTTCAAATGATATTCAGAACATTTTCCAAACTTGAATGTTTTCATAATTCAGTTTTACTAAATCTTTCCATCCTTCATGTGAGCGTAAGTGTGTGTATGTGTGTACATATATAATTACATTAGATAAATAGGCTCCCTTGTCCTATACTGCCTGATTTGCAGCCAGGGCAACCATTGCCAAGCCTCACAAAGCCAAAAGAAATTGTTTCCTTGGCAACAGGAGCCATGTAAAATCTCACAGGACACCTGTCTTTTCTGCTCAAATTTCATTCTGCTAGATGCTGGAGAACTGGTTTTCTACTTCACTATCTGACTCAAAATAGGTGAATTATGGTGCGGGAATATAGCTACATCTGAAGACCCATGGCAGACAAAAAACCTGACAATCTCTCAAAGTATTTGACCCTTTTCTAGTTAATAAGGATTAGCATCTTACCAACAGAGCATATATTTTCATCAGACCTCTTAATGAAAACTTTGGCAGTCAGTAACGTTATTTAAACTTGAAAAATCTAGCTAGGTATGGTAGGAACTTACACAGCGTGAAATGACAATGCATTACTGACACTGCAGCTCCGTTGTCACCCTTAGGCTTTCTCATCAGCCAAAATTCATAATTCATAAAGCATAGTAATACAAAAGGGCAATGTGCCTGAGTGCTTGAGAAAATTACTGTCAACTTCTAGTTTATACATTTTTAAAATTATACATTTTCTTGATTGGTTTGACTGTTTCAAAAATTGAGGGGTTTCTTCCTTTTTCTTCCTTCCCTCTTTTAAACCTCCTACTAATCTGCAATTGTGTTATGTCTAATAAAACCAAGGTTTACCATACACTATACCTATATACTATACTGTCTTTGTGGTGCTATTTCTTGGCTCCTACTGCACCCCAACCTCTGTTTTAATTACTGTCTTCTGTTGTAAAGTATTCCTATTAAGAAGTTTGGGTCTCAAAAGTAGTTCTATTAAGACAGCAAAGTGCATTGCTAAATACATTTCTGAGGAATTACCATTTCACATGTGAGGCAAGTCTTACCTAAAGATCTCAGTATAGTTATTGATATTTGTTCTCAGAAGCATCTTGCTTCAGCAAAGAAATATGTTTCAAGCTTTTTATATATGCTGGATAAAAGCCAGAATAATTATGTTTTATGGATTTTCTGCAGGCATCATCATTATTATTTGTTATTTGTTCAGTCAGGTCCACCATTTTGCTAAATGTACTTAACTACTGTGAGAGAAAAGAATGAAATGTGTCATACACTTCATTCTAAGTTTGACATACATAAGCTATTCCTTAAACAAAAAAGATGTTTTGCTGACACAGTCACTATGTTCTGCTTATTCTGACTTCAATCCCAATGGTTATCTCACAGCTTTGTAGTCAGGCACCTTCTGTTCACAAGCAGCTAATTCCTGATAACCGATGATGTTGTGGAAAGCACTAACTTTCCTGTTAGTGAGCATGTGATCACTGTTGATAGATTTGGAGCTGTATGACTTGTTAACTGGGGAGGTCAGATCTTAACTTTCAAAACCAGTTTGTGCCTTGGTTATAGGCTTGAATCCAAAGCCTATTAATTTCCTGTAAACCTGAATAACACCAAATCAGATTCCTGGACTTTGATAATATGTATGCTCTTCACGAGATGTTTACAGTTAGCAGATAATAGTTAAACTGGTGGATCTCTATAGGCTTATAAAATCTATCTGTTCAGAATCTGATTTTGACCATTCCAGAATAAGAACAATTGAAACAACTTTTTGCTCATGAACCATTATGTTGACAGGTTTTGTTTATTTCTACCCGATGAAGTCAGAGCTGCAAAGTATTAGAAAGGTACTTGCAGGAGGTAGGTGAAGACTTTTTTTATATGGGTGATATTTCAGCATTATCAGGTATCTTCTCCTCTAAAACTTTGCTCAAGCCTTATCTCTCAGTTGGCATGGATGTCTTACAGAGCTTGAGGCAAATGTATCATAGCCCTTGTACCTGAGAGAATACTTTTCATTAGAGATTAAATGTTTAGGGTAAAAAAGAGGGTAAGAGTTTAGGGTAAGAGTTCATGTTATTACATTGATAACATTCAGTTAAACCATTTTAACTCTTGGAGATCATCATTAAGCCATAAGGCTCTTCAAACTGAAACAGCCAAAATTAAAACTCTTTAATCAATATCTAGGTTGAAAAAATTCCAGTGAAATTCTGGACAAGACATCCATACAGAAAATTGCAGTGAACTTACTTTCAGAGCAATTCTAACCCAAGTTCAGACCTATTAGTCCATTTGTCCATTTTTGTTATTTTTTAGGTATCTGTCATCTTGTCCTCCAAGGCTCAAAGCAATAAAATATAAATGTAGCAGTCTCGTAGAAAGAGCAGCGATGTCCTTCCCTGGGACATAGCTCAGACTGGAATGTAGCTACAAGAATCTGCCTGGATCCTTACGAAGTGCATTCTTGGATTCCAGATGTTTGGTGGAGATGGTCATGTTCCACTTAGTGAATGTGAAGTAAATTCTAGATTTCTCTTCCAAGATGAGTGAGCTGGTGGGGCTTTTTGCAGGTTTCCTAGCTTGTCAGTGGAGACAAATGGGACTTACAAAAACAGGCTCTTGGGTCATGTAAAATGTTGAAAAAGTTGCAACTTATTCTGGAGTTTAGTTTCAGATAAGCAGAAGTATCAAGAAGAAAATAGAAGTGAGTGAAATTGATAATGGAGAACTTAAAAAAGGAGGTTGAGCTTCTATTGAAAGGGTGTTCAGAGACTAAAGCAGCGCACAAGTTTTATCAGAACAGGCTAGAATTCCTTTTTGATGTGCAAATTAGACTAAGTCACCTATGAATGTATGTCCATATTTCAAAGAGAAAGAGATTTACAGTATTCAGTAGTACCCATATAACAACACAAAGCAAACTAAACAAATTAATGGCATTGCTGTCTTTCCTTCTTGTCTTTTTCTAGTCTTGATTTTCTTCTCAAGGATCATAAACATGTTGTGGAAAAGGAATGTAAAAGTGCTCTTTTGTACTTCACTGGATCTTCATTCATGTATTCATAACATAATTCTGTTTGTAGAACTGATAAATTGCACTTTTTAACCATTTATTTTGGGGTATATCCTGAGTGACACGATTATTCTACTATAATAATATAAAATACTTCAGCATATACATTGGGATAATTAGGAAGGAAAGAGATGTGTGCTTTGTTGCATCCCATCCTGAAACCAGGACAAATTTAGGGCTCCTATCCCAAGAAGCATTTCTGAGTCTCTCCTTGTAGACATAACAGAGAAAGAATAGCTTCTCAAGGGATGATTTAGAGCGTCTGATTTGGGCACTTGCTGTGAATTGCCTTCTGGTAGACTCTGTTTCTCTTCATTGAGTACCTGCAAAGCTTTGGAGACTGTCCTCTTAATTTAGGTGCAGGAGTTATTTTGCGTAAGGCTAGATGGGGAATACTGCACTGGGAACAGGGTTTGACCACATAGGTCTAAAATACAATTCTTCTAGAGTCCCTTCTCACTTTTTCTAGAGCTGAACTGATTGTGATTGGAGTATGTTAAAACACAGAAGGCTGCAACAGTTCACAAGCAGGGGATCTGGGGCTTGTATCACTTTTTTTTTTTTTAATATGACAGCGTAGTTTACCAGTAAAAGTAAAGATAAAATAATGAACATAGTTTCCATTTGTGATTTTTGTAGTATCTCTGTACAACTATAAACAGGAAAATAAAAGCTTTGGCCAAGTTCAAAATCTGAGTTACCAGAAATTAGAAAGAATTCTAAAAGTCGTGCATAAAAATCAGAATAAACATGAACATGTATATTCTGAAAAAACACAGAGATTCAAAATACAACCTCCCTTCAATTCGCTATCTTTCATAGATGGTGCATTTCCTATTCTGCCTTACAGAAGGTGAGTTAAAAGTAGGAGCCTTGTGATACTGTTTTCAAAGATGAGACACTTGATGCTTTTCTTTCAAAGCAGATTTTTTCAGCCAGCTATGCTGATACCTTCAGCAGCACTTGACATATGCTCAGAAAAAATACTTGGTGACAGGAAAGTCTGGCTCTGAGTATCAGAAACAGACACAACAGTGTTCTCATTTACCAAAAAATGTACAGGTTCTTACCTTGCAGTTTACGCTCTGCTGTCATGCAATAATTCTTTTCTGACAAAAACACAAGTCTCTGTAGATCCTTCCTTACCCTCTGCAGATGTCAAGATCTTCAGTCCTTTCTTTTTTCCACTGTTTACCTCCCTGCCGCCTTTTTTTAGCATCTGATTGTAATCACAGATGCAAAACTGTATGAGTCTCATAATTTAATAGATTCAAGTCTGTGTCATCACTATGCCCAGGCATCCAGTTGCAGACAAAATTCTCTTTATTGCCCATTTTCATTGGTACCACAATCAAGCTTTTTTATTTGCTATGCTAGAAATTACATTATTTAAAGTCAATTAATATTTCATACTTTCATAATGTGTACACGCACCACCATCAAAGCAATGTAAAGGATGTTCTAGGAAGAACGGAAAGTGTCAAGAAATGTCAATAGAAAATAATCATAATGCCAAAAGTTTTCAGGTACCTAATGCTCATAGGGACTTCTGTGATTAACATTAAGATAAAACATTCAATAGGAAAAACAATGCGATCAGTTATTTCTTAGATAATGCAAGAATCAGAGCACCACCACTGGCTTGTTACAACAATAGATTGCATAGCTGAAATATCACTTTCACTGATTATGCAATTAATGCTTTCTACGAAGGGTGCTTTGAGACATATGAATTAGGAGCCAAAGTGTATTGTGAGATGGCTTTTAATAGGAAAAGCTGTGAATAAAGAACAGGTGGCTGACTATATTATGTATGTTATCCATATAATGAGGTACCTGTATATTATTTCCGATTCTTGAATGCGATGGCTATCTTGGGGCTAACTTTAAGTATGGAAGAAATTGATGGGCAATCTAGACTTCAGAACAACATCCAAGGAGGCCGAAGACCTATTCCTGAGCAGCAGTCTATCAGCTAAGAAAAGAAGGACATCCAATGAACCTGTGCAGCTAGAATAATCTACATGTATCAGATGCCATTTTAGCAGCCTTTTTGGCAAGCTGCTCTGTTCAGGAATGTGAGCTGCTGAAATTCTAAAAGATATCCACCTCAAAATGCCCTGTAAATTTCTGGTAAGACTATTTAAAACCAACAAGAACAGGCTTCAGATTAGAATATTTCTGATGAGTCAATAAAATTTGAATCTATATCTTAAATTTTTGTGTCTTATAGATATCGAAATATTCATTATTTCTTACCCTCCCCCCAAGATTAATCTAGTGTATGATGTTTTTTGTTCATGCCTTGATAGTCCATATCAAATCTGCTGTTAGTTATCACTTGGCCTCAACTCTAATTGAAATAATGCTTCAGAGAAACCTATCAAACAAATCTCTTCTTACAGAAATTATATGAACTAAAACATCAAACAAAATATACATTTAAATAGGGTTTTCTAAACTCATGTTTCAGGTATCAAACAGTTTTTGGAATGCCTTTTTTCAAGTAGTAAGGCAACTAAGAACCCTGAGATAACAGCCACCAGACTGAAATGTGAGGAGGCTGGGAGCAGGTGATTTTCAGAGCATCATTCTTTAACACAGAGCTCAAACCTAAGCTACCCCATTGGAGGCATATCTGTTGGTTTTGTGAAATATGCATCATCATTAATATTTTCTTAAAGCTTCTGTATGAAACTCCTCTCAAAACAAAACAAATTTATAGGAGGTCTTATGAATTGCATTAAAAATACAGAGGGCATGGAAAAGTTCGGGTTCTTTCATAACAATGCTGTAGCCTAACCCAAAAGGATCCAAAGTGAGGATAGCCTTTATTGTAAGTACATATTCCCACAATAACTTTCTGTGAATGGCCATTTTAATTAGCAGAAGGCAAAACAAGTCTTTGCTCCTAAGAAGATAGGTAGCAAATCAGTGTTCCTTTGATTTGGTAGGTACCTTACCTATTTTGTTTTTCTCTTTTTTTCTTTTGTTCTGACTATTTGCAGGATTAACTTTTTTTCTGGGAGTGGTGTAAAGTTAACATGGTTGCTGCTAATCTGGATTGTTAGAATCCCTGAGTGAGAAGTACTGCATAAGTGAGTAGTAATACTGGTTGTTGTCATGGTTTATTGAACATAGTTAGGGTACAATGTCTTTGTTCCTGTTGGTAAAAATCTCTGTGTTACTACTATTCATAGCCAGAAGGTATAATCAGTGTAATGTGAATCACTTTAAATATCTCTTTTACTGCACTATAAAATTGGGTGGGGGTGGTTTTGAACTTTGTTTTTAGCTTGCTTATCCTGTGTCCCTTTCCGAGTGATAGAACTGTAAAAGATGACTGAGCTTTCCTGCACAGGGATTAAGTTTATTTACATGTGTAAAGTTTGCTGCCCACCTACCTGTGTTCCTTGGGCCTTACAGCAACTAGGTCATACATGTCTATTGCATCAATGCAATTCCGACGATTTAACTGGTTGCCTAGGCAAATACCTGTGATGTATTGTTACTTATAAAAGCCTATGTGTTGATCTGTTAAGAAAAAATCCAGTTCTTAGTGAACAGAAAGTTATTCCCTGTTAATTGTCTGCTTTGAGAACTCCCTTCAGTTCTTGAACTGTATCTCATAATACATAATAAAATGTAGTACTGATTATCTATAGCTTCTCAAGATTAGTTGCCCTACTGACAATGAGCTCATTTTTTGTTTACTATAGAAATGAAACAACTCACACACAAACATTTGCTTCATAGAAATTACTTGCTTAGTCATGACTATAGCTTTTTCCTGGAATATTTCCACTGATTTCAGTGGAGTTACCTCAGAAATTTTCCCTGTATATTCAGTCCGTCTGAAATCTGTGTCGAATTTGTAACCTTGCTTATATTTTGAAAATGTATCAGAGCAGTAAATACTGAAAGACTGAGATTGCTGTGTGCGTGTTCATGCCACAGAGAAAAAAGAAAATGCACTGTCTTTTAATTAGTAGGAAGTGTGTGTTTTTCCATTTCTCTTCTTTTAATCCTTATTATTGTCACAAAATTTACTACCTGCCTGACTTGAAAACTGTGTTAGAGAGGTCCCCTCAAACCGCCAAATATTCTTTGCATTCATGTTTTCCAGAGAGAAAAATAAATCCAGAGATTCTCTGGAAGGAGAACTTACAGCCTTCAGAAGATTCCTTTGCTCCTCCGGATATCAGAGTACTCTGCAAGTCTTTGTTTCCAGTTAAAACAATTGCTGCCCCTCTGAGAACTGAGGGGAAAAGAAAATAACGAAATTTAGAAAATATGCGTTTCTGCATCTTGGCAAAGAATTTACCTAATCCAAATGTGATTTTAAGTCTGCTTATTATTAGTTCCAACACACTTGTTTTTCTCTCTAAATACCAAAATCCAGCATAATTTAGGACCCTGATGTATTCTGAAGTACGTGAAATATTTTTTCCAAATGCCTACAGGTTTCAATTCTGCAGCTCTCCATCTGTTAGGAGAATGTTTGGGTTGCTGTTTTATTACTTTTATTTATTTTTCAAATACAGCCCCAGCAGCTGTTCTTTCAGAAAGACCTAAACTGTCACCAAGTTCACTGTGAAACATTAAGAATTCCATAAAAACTTGTATTAATTTTATTTCATTTATAACACGTGTCTTGCTTTTTGCATTGGGATTTTATTTTTATAGGGCCTTGTCTGAAACTGGCTCAGTTCTTACACCTAATCTCTTAAATGGAAGTGTTAATTCATGATGCAGAAAGAGAGAGACTGGGACTGCTTAGCTTGGAAAGAGCAGGCTTAGGGGGATCCCACCAATACCTACAAATACCTGAAGGGAGGGTGCGAAGAAGAGGGAGCCAGGCTCTGCTCAGTGGAGCCCAGTAACAGGACCAGAGGCAATGGGCACAAACTGAAACACAGGAGGTTCCTCCTGAACATCAGGAAACACTTTTTCACTGTGAGGGTGACCAAGCACTAGCACAAGTTGCCCATGGAAGCTGTGGAGTCTCCATCCTTGGAGATACTCAGAAGTCATCTGGACATAGTCCTGGGCGACCGGCTCTAGGTGGCCCTGCTTGAGCAGGGCGGTTGGTCCAGATGACCTCCAGGGGAGGTGGACAGACCTGTAGAAAACTGTGAATCCGAGATCACAATGCCAATCAAGGGCCAACCTAAGACATCCAAGATGAGTACATATCTAGCATTTCATAGCTTCTAGCTGAAATTGCAGTGCTAGATACGTATTTTAAACTGCAGTTTACTCTAGAAAACTGTAAAGTGGATTATGTTACCTTTGACTGTAACAAACCCTACACTGTACAGGAGCAAACAGGTTCAAACCCGAAGTGCAGCCTGAATTCCAGAAAAACATCCATTATCTGGCAGCAGGAAAAGGCTAGTACGTCAGAACAAATACAGTCAGGATCTGCTGCATCCAGAAGAGGTAAACAAGTAACACTAACTTTCCTCCTTTTCAGGCTCCTTAAATTTACCTAGCTTCTGTTTCCCAGTACTCACTGGTCATGGAAGACATATGAACCCCTGAGCCCAATTGTTACACCTGGAAAGAATGATGGAGGAAAGAGAGCTATGTCAGACATACCAGCTGAAAATCTAGGCTGCACTGGTATTTAAAATTATTACTCAAAAGTAATGCCATCTGAAAAGCCTGCCTGTTACTGTTTAACTGGATTCTAACTTTATTTGGCAAACCTTACAGCAAATAGTGGCTTAGGAAAATAGTCTTCCAAAATCTTGAGACTTTCTAGGCTCCCGCATAACTGAAGTTATGCCACTGCCTAAAACTGAAACTACTGTTTGAAGAACTAATTGTACTGCTCCCCCCAACATACTCTAATTTCATCTGTAAGTGAATTTTGAACACTGTGCTGATTTGCATAGGGCTAGGCAGGCTTGTGAGGTGATTATTGTGCCCAACTCATTTTGAAAGGAGTCACGCCATCTGGCTTTTTCATCTGTCTCAAACCCTTACCAAAATGATAAGGGAAACTGATGTATCTTTTGAGATGATTCAGACACAGGTTGTCTGCTTACCTGTACTTTGTTTTGTTAAAATGCTAAATTTCTGACAGGTTACTGTACAAGTTTGCTTAGCAGGAAGAACTGCAGGGGTAGAGACATTCTCTGCTTTATTAAAATTACAGCCAATCTTTGGAGGATTGTTTTTCAGTTTGTTTTAATGGCCAACGCAAGTTTTCAGAAAGTGACCCAGTGTGAGAAGTAGCCAAGCACTTCAAGAGGACAAGGACTTTTGTCTTTCTTACTGTGCCAGTGAAATCAGTGAGAATCTGAGGTGTCTGGCACTCTTCAAGATGAAGAGTATACCTTGTCAAACTGAAGAGCTGAGGCAATCCCAATGGCGTATCACAAGATATTTCTGGTGCTTAGCAAGTTTCAGATTAAAAGTATGAATGATTATTATGTCTGTGGAGAAGACTAGACTGAGCGCACTTACAGTGTCTCACACTTCATGAACTTTAACTTGAGAATGTTGTTATAGTGCTGGCAGTATTTGAAAATGAACAATGCCATCAGCACTTTATCTGTTCTTATGCGCCAGAGTGTTAAAATCTCGTTACAGTCTATCGTCTGGTGCTGCGTGTACTCTGAAAATACTGCCACAACACTTGAATAGGAGGGAAATCGGATCAAGGAATTCAGTATTGATTCTTGAGAAAAATGAAGCAGTTTGTGTAGCAATTATCTGCATTTTCAGTGGTTCAAGTCTGAACAGTGATTCAACATACTCAAATTTGGTAGCATTTCTAAAAATTTATTTGTTTTGGGTGGGGTTGCTGGCAGACACCCCTGGAACACCAGCAATCTGGGAAATACCCCATGGCAGCAGCATGCTTGGAAAGAGATTAGAAAGAATATAAATGAATGTGTCATAAAGTAAACGTCCTTCTACCTTATTTTTAATCATTCTTAAAATCAGAGCTTTTTGCAGTCCTGAATTAAATTGCGTTTCTCAAAATACTGAGGAAAAATCTTCTTCGGGGGATCTTAAGTGCTGATGAAATGCCTTGCTTCAGCCAAACAGTCAGCCAGTAGGAGTAGGAGATGTTCTGTACCTTTCTGGCGGATCCTGAGGATTATGTAGGACTGGACAGCATATTATTAGCAAATAATAATAGCACCGAAAGCACAGTGACTAGCAATTTCCTGACCTTCATTAGATTCCTTCTTCAGTTGTTTTGGAAGATTGTGATTAATTGCAAAGCATTCAAACGAAAGCAGGATAGGAAACATTTTGAAGGTAATCAAAACTTGCTTTTCTGCAGATCTGAAAGCCAGGAGTGTTCAGTAGAGTTTTAAGGGAAGCTAGCAAATATATGTATGCCTTCTTCCAGGTCTTGCAGTTTACCTCTCTTTTAACGCTGAGATTTTCTTTATATCTACACACTCACACACACACATGCCAGGACTGTATCATACCTAATTTCCCCAAACAGAACAGGTGAAATCTGCAGAATAATCTATAACAGTCTCTTCTTTCCTTCCTTCTTTCCCCCCTGACTCCATGAAAGCTTCTCTATCATCTGTTTAGTTCTGAGTTTGTTGAAAGGAGCCAGAGCCCAGCCAGTCTTCATTATCCTGTGTGTGCTCAGCCCAGTATGGTAAGAGTGGTGCTCTTAAAAGCACAAACTCCAGACGGTGAGAATTTAGAAACATAAATAGCTGTTGAAGCTTCTGGTTTTTAAATACACCAGTATCCTTTATTTCTTCACCACTGGCATTTCACTAGTACTGTATGGAAGTTCCTTTATGACTAAATCTGAGTTTTTAAAGAAAGATGTCTAAGACTCTCGGAAACAATAGCTATATTATCAAGGGATTTCTGTAGTAAATGAACAGCTGGTACCAAAAAGTCAAAGTGCAAATGAGTGGGAGGATTATCTTAAATCAGTAAGGGTTGACATCTCCAGCAGTATGTTAGGACAGACCTTGCTGTACAATACTATAATTAAGAGGTAATAATGCTCCAGGTGCAAATGCCTAGCGTTTTGTCTCCTACTTGCATGAATGCCATACAGTGGAATGTCCTAAGGACTGACAATGTTTTACTTAAGTAAAGCTTCCATCAACAGAGGCAGGATTAGATTTTTGTTTTAATCTGCCTCTACAGTGACAATTAAATAAATGGTCTACTTTATTTTAGAAGTGAACTAATGCAGCAAAAGCTTGAATGCATTGCTAGAGGCTGCAGCATGTGCAAATCGCTGCTGGACTTGTAGTCCAATGGCACTTGCCTCCCACTCCCAGCTGAGATAGCTGTTACGCTTCTAAAGGTGTTTGCTGTTGTACCTGCAGTTCTTTCAGGCTTTCAGTGGGGCAGGGACTTGGAATAAAATCTCTTGCATCCTGTTTGTCTTAACCTTTGTACTGAAGTGCAGTAGCTTTTTGGCCCCCACTTATGCAAAGCAGAACAACAGCAATAGAAAAGATTCACTGTCACTCCATAACTTCAAACAACTGGAAATATATTTCATATGAAAATAACTAGGATACGGGACATGTGGATTGACATGCCTGGTCTGCCTCATTCACTGCAAAAACTTAAAACAGGATTTTCTGGAGTCCAGATAAATGTTGTTCTACTTGTTCAGCAAGCGGACTTTATTTATTTATTTATTTTTATTTTTAGCTCGGATGTGCATACTCTGAAAGATTTTTCTTTGTTCTTATGCATTTCTGAAAATTCACAAGTGAATTTTTTTCTCCCTTCTCCATACCCAGATTCTTCTACAAAAAGTCGAGCCAGAAGAAGAGTACGTTTTGTTATAAACACCCAGTTTAATACTTCTGAAAAGAAATCATGAGTTGAACAAAATATTCACTATCAAGGCTCTGAGCTGTTAGAATGTAATAATGATCATGGGAGGCAAGAAATGGGAGCAAATATATTTTTTGTCCCATCATAGTACATTTTAATTAATTTTTCAGTGAGTCTACAACTCCTTCCTTGGAAAAGTTACTAGTTACACATTTGCTTAATAGCTGGAAATTACGTAGATGGCTAGCAGGATGTAAAAAACAGTCTTCATGATACTTACCAGAAAATCTTTGTTTCCTTATTTGGCAAGCCAATGTGAAAAATCATTTTCTAGTAAAAGAATCAGGAGGATTAATTTAGTGACAGAAGATCAAGTTCCAACTCAAAAACCTAGATAAAATATTTAAATTAAGCTTGTAAATTTAGGAAAAGTAGCACTCTAGTTCTAGAAGAATAAGACACATCGCTGTGTCTCCCTGGAGTCTGTCAATGGGGAGAGCTAATGCAATCCGAAAACAGTCCAAAGAACATATAGACTGGAAAGATGTTTTCTAACAGTGAGCTTCTGGAGTCTGAGTACTTTCCTGTCTGAACTCTTTTCTTTCCCTGAATTTCACTTCCCATCTTACACCTGCAGATGAGGTCTGAGTGCTCAGCTGGAATCCAGAATATTTTGCTGAGAGCGGGCCCCTAAGAAATCAAAGGGAGCTGATGGAAAATAGAAAATTGCCACCCCTACCTCTTTCTGCTTTGTCTTCAGCATAAATATTGCATCCTTTCAAATATCTAGAGTGTGATTTGACTAATGTAATTCCTGCGTTGTATACCTCTACAGTATGAGCTAGTCAATGTAAAGTTTAGTTGTAGTCACTGGTGTTCTCATCCATGGAATTTAGGACATGATTCTTCACATCCCAAAGCAGGAAATTAAACAAACTGAGCCCTAAAAGTGTTTACTGTACTCCCCCGGCAAGGAAGGGAAGTGGGACTCTTACCTTGGATACAGATGCCTACAACACAGGCATTAAAATTTAGTGAAATGAATGACATTCTTCAAGATCATGAAGATGATCAAAATGCCTAGGAAATCTTGCAGTCAGTGAAGCACCTGAAGAAGAGGTGTGTATTTGGCCAAAGCTCTTTTCTTCAGCTTAACGAGTGATTATTCCATACATGAGTAATTTATTCAAACAGGAGGAAGTTTCCAAAAATATTCCCTGGATTTTCACCCTAAACTGGGTGATATTAAAACTGGCAGATAGTAAACAGGCAAGAATCCTAAAGCCTGACTTTAATCCTTGTTTTGCAGTAGTGAATCTGGTCACAGACGTTTTTTTCCAAAATTATTTTCACGAGTTTTTACACTCATAAGCTGAATTTATGAGGCATAGTTCTCAATGTTAGACAAACCTAAATGTTAAAAGCCCTACTTCTGCTTTCAACATGGTGGTGTTTTTAAGCTTTTGTCACAATGGTTGACAATATATACACAATATATACACAAGTATCTAAAATAGATGTGTTTATATGCCATATATCCCATGCCTTCCCAATAAGTTATAAATGTAGGATGACCAAAGAAGAAATAGGAAATGCCACAAGTCATATTGCATGCTGCCAAAATAGTGTTTAATGTTGCACAGCTTATATCCCCTCCAAAAAGCTCAGATCACAGCTGCTGGACTTGCATTATTATTTATTTTGTAGAAGAGGAAGAAGAAGAAAGTCTTCTGTTAGTAATATGGTTTGATGTTCACCTCTAAGAAAGAGTGTCACTGAATAGCGCTAAGCACTGGCAAGGCTACATGTGACCCTTCAACTTATGCCTCTATTCCTTGTTCACTGAAGACCAACAGTGATCAGGTGTTTCTATCCAGTGGCAATTTAATGACTGGACATGTAGATGTCAGGGTATTTTGCCGTAGCTGACTTCAAGGTCAACAGGCTTCACAAGAGTGACCTGCTTAGTCTAAAGATCATGGAGCCATCAGGTTGTTCTATTGTTGCTTTTTTTTTTTTTGAGCAGAGGAAGGGTTTGTTAAGGAAAAGACTGATATTTTGGCAATGAATTCTTCCTGTTGCAATCAGCACATCATAAGAAGAATGCAATCCATTGCAAGAATGAATGCTAAGCACAGTTGAAAGACTTTGACAATCTCGGCAAATCCCACCAATAGACACTTTTTGCCACCATTTAAAGTATGGTGTTAACAGTTATTTATAATATTACTTGTGTCTATCCTGATTCTTCTGTAAGTCATGGATTTTTCCTGACCAACTATTTCATACTAGGGGCAGCTGAGTAAGCACAGAAGAGATGGATTGTGAAATCCCACTTGCATCCCTTTGGCAGTGAAATGTTTTAGTGAATAGACTGAAAGTATGAAACTATATGCAGATATGTTATGATGAATGTATATGCTTCACTTTTCTGGCCTTGAAGGTCCTGTAAGACCTTCAAAGTACTTTACTTCACCAGGATGATTAAGGAAGAAAAAAAAAACCCAACACATACACACACACATTTACCATAAAATTCTTAATGAGATATAAATAATCTCAGCTCAAGATACTATAAAGGACTACTTAGCATTTTGCTTTTGATTTTACATAATTCATCTAAATATAGTTAATTGCAGAGCAGATTTATTTTTGTTGTGGGTGACATTTTCAGACGGTAGCTTGATCACTTTGTTTTGTAATGATATCCCACATATCTATTTTGGTGTATCTCTGTAACTTGAATCAAGCTACCTTTTCTATTCATACATTGCAAAACCTCCAGTCCTGACTGTATGATGATAGTATGTTTATATATTTATACGCACACATATATAACACATATACACATATAACATGACCAGATCAGTACTTGCGTCAAATAGCTTCTCAGAGTTAGTAACTTCAGTATTGAGATGGGCTCATCTTTCAACTTTGCAAGCGGACAGTCTTTTTTCTTTTCAAACTTCATTCCCTTACAGTATTCCATTCAAAGCTGAAGTCACCAAAGCATATGAGCATGTGCTTAAATATAATTGTTCATTTAGGTCCATTGTTACTCAGCAAATCCTTTAAGGCTGTGCTTGAAGTTAACCACTATGTTACTGGACTGAGCCCTTTTGCAGCAGATGATGAGAAGTTTGTACTTCCTAAAGTTCTTCTACTACAGAGACAGATTCACTTTAGAAGAAGAAATGCTCTGATTCAGAGGACAGAGTGAGGATGTGTCACCATAACTTATTTTTAAGGCCAACAGAAACCATTGTGATTATTTTCCTCCTGCTTATTTTGAGTTTTAGCTGAAATTTATTGGATAATATTCAAATGACATTTTATAAATGTTGTCACAAAACTGAATCAAAGAGCATATTCAGTAATGGATGCTGGGTGTTCTTTGAGACATCATCCCTTGAATTACTGTTACTTAGACGACATAGAAAGGTATATTGCATCTCAGTTTAGTAAAGAGGTATATACCTTAAATTTTTACCTTCAAATGTCAGTATTAAGCTTCTTTAGCGTGGTTTCTTAAAGGTGTGAGGTATATGTAATAGCACTGTCATTCCTCACCCCACTTTTCTTCTTCCAGATTAACCACTTGAACCCACTGACCAGTTTCAAGTAAATTTAAAAGAAAGCTACAAGTCTCAAAGATATTTCTTCATAGATATTTCATGAAAATAGGCAGCTAGAGCAAAGAGAGACTCCGCTAATGGCCCACTGGCAGAAATCCTGTGGGACTCTGGTTGTTAGCAGGCATCAGAACATCCGTGGAGGTGTTCAACATAACTAAGCCTGGTTGCCTCTGAACTTCTGCTGTTCATGAAACATATTTCTTCATAATACCAGTGCTGTTTCTGCTGTATGTCTGGGATTCTTACAGGCTAAACTCTTTAAAATGGGCTTCAAAATTACAACCAGTGTGTTGGACCATATCATGCGAAGTGCCAAGCCCATCAGTCCCATTGATGGTTCCTTGCTGAACCGCATCTTTAATTTATTCTGTTATGATCTCTACTCCTAGGGGTCCATCTTTCTATCACAGGCATAGTAAGCATGAATCCATATCCCCTCTAGACACTCCCTCAATATAAAAAGCATAAATCATTTTTTGAGTGGCTCTAAGTGCACAGCTATTAGTCTAAAAACAGAAACCTATTAAAGCTTCATTAAGAAATTCAAGTCAAATATTCTACTGGAAGAGTAGTCTATAATAAAATCATATTAATTCCCTTCCTATGGCATCATTGGTGGCAAAGGTTATATCTACTGTCTTATTCATGCCAGTTCTACTCTGTTATGCGATTACAGAAATAACGTCTTTTTGGTCAACAGGTCTGCACTATGAAAAGATAGAGATGCATCTGAGGACAGTGACAAGAATAAAACAGAAATCTTTTTTTCTCCCACGATCCGCAGTGTATACCGCATATAAAGATATAAAGATAATGCATAGAAATTACCACAAAAGGAGCTAATTCTGTTCTCAGAACTTTGACTGCTGAATGAGGGAAAGAAAGGCTGGCAGGGGGAGAGGGGAGGGAAAAATACTTCCAGAAGGGGTTAAACTAAAATGTCTGATATTTTTCCCCATAGGGAATGTCTGCCAAGCCATCCTTTTCCTGTTGTTTTGATGTCTCTTCTTATATACCCTATATATTTTGCTTGGTAAAAGTTACCATGTGCTGTGGCTTGTTTGGTTGTGTCCCTGTGCTGAATGGCTAGCTGGCAGTTAATTCACAGAATGACTTCAAAGTGACCGGATTTAGGCACTGAATTCTACTTGCCTTCTCCAGCCTGCAAAATTAATTTAGGCCTCTCCATTTCACTCAGCTGCCAGTTTTCATAAACAGGATAGGGACTTCATGTTTCTGAGATTCCTATTCTTCTGTCAAATCTTGTTGACACTGACCAACGAGTTAAAAAGTAGCTGTCATCTGTGATAGATGAAGACAGGGCACAATCACCTAAGTCTTGTTCATATGGAAACGGAACTTTAAGAACATGTTAGCTGAAACAGAAATATGCTGTGTTCCACTTCTGTAAACTGAATGTATTTGTCAGTGCAACGATGCAATAAATATGACCAATAATGCAAACTTCAAAGTCACACAGGGTTAAATGGTCCTTGCAAAGAACAGTGTACTGTGAAAGTGAAACAATATATTGGAATAATTACTGAATGTTCCAAACAGTAAATGAAGCTCTTTTAGCACTGGGGAATAATAAATAACTGCATCTGAATATAATCCTTCTTATGTCAATAGGAAAATTTTCCTGTTTTTAAGAGACAGAATAAGTCTCAGACACAGTAATTTTACTGAGTAGTACTTTATTTATTAGTAGTTATTATTGATTACCACTAATTTAGATGGAATTCTGTCAGAATTCTCATCCATCATGAAGTTTCATCAAAAATAATAATTTTTTTCACATTTTTGTACTTAAAACAACATGGCATCATTTTGTGTCAAAATCATGTACAATTTAACAGGGAAAATTTTACTAATACATCATTGCTTATCTTCTAAAAGACTATCATGATTTGGCAGGGAGGAAAGCCTATGGACTTGAAAGTCTGTAACTAATGCAACTATCCATTGGGCACAATAGGAAAACCTATGAGCACATTGGTCTTGTGTAAGTCCTGTGTGAATTTTGTATCTTAGACATACTGTAGAGCTCTTAATAAACAAAATGTAATTTAAATAATGTGAGAGATGATTAAACTGTGACCCAAAGGCAGCAGAGCAGTTCTTCTTGCAGCCATGTTGGAATCTCAACATGGGCATCTTAATAGAGATGCTGTCAGAAGCATTGTATCCTCAGCCTTACACAGGGCATCTAAGTCTTTATTCTGAGAGTGCCTATCACAGAGGTTGCAGGTGTGACCACATTTGTATTTGAGCAATAAGCCTCTTTAGAATGGTCATTTTCTGTCTGATAAATGCTTCAGATTTGTGATCTCATCTTCTGACTGTAGCTTGACACTCTGATCCTGTATGTTAGCTTTTGACACTTCGGTTTCTTCCCACTCCTAGTTCCTGACCTTAATCATCAGGCAGGACCATCTCATCCTTGCCCTTCTTACATCGGTTCTAACCATTAAACTTTTTTTGTTCCCTAACATGGTATTGTGCAATTTCTCTCAGAAAAAAAAATATTTCTGCAGTGTACTTTTATGATGGAAACCTATTCGCAGGCTAAAGGTAAAATCAGAGTTTTAAAAAGAATTCTGCTGTGTTTTTAAATGATACAGTTGCACTGGCTAATGTGTAACTGAAAAATGGAAGTCCATAAAAATAAACTATTAAGAAATATCAGAGAGATTTAAATCTAAATCCCTACATCGATTAGTCCTATTTAGGTATTTCTCAGTACCTGTTCACGATAGCGGGTAAAAAACTTCTGGAGTTTTGAAGACAGTTAGCAAGCAAAGGATTCATTTTCATTCTGACTAGGTCATAAAATTATTTTTGGTTTATGTATAGTTTAAAAAAAAAGTTTGATCAAGTGGTTTCTCCCAATGAAAAATGTATTTTGGTAGTGCAGATATTAGCTATATTTGCTCCAGTTTTATCATCTTCCTGAGAAAGGATTCATGCCTGAAAATATTAATAAAATAAGGCTTATCATGAGTAGCTTTTGGGCCATTTGTTATTTCAGTCCCTAGCTTGGGGGTATCTGAGTGACAGACAGTGGGGAGAGAAGGAGTGTCTTACGCTGCCTGTAAGTAGTATTGCAGGTGACTACATTTATTACTGGAACTAAGATTTTGTATTAAAAGATAGCTTTACATTAGAAGTTGTAATGGATAGATACAATCTTTACTTTTGGGGATTTGTTTATTTATTTATTTATTTAGGGTCACATATATATTTGTATAACATGCAAAAAGCGTAACTGGCCAGTTCATCCTATATAGGTAAGGGGGAAATCGCACATTCCTTTGGAACCAGCTAGGTTCTCTCCGGGAGAGAAACATTTTACTGAATCAAGCAGGAGAATAAAATACTCAGAGCAAAAAGCTGGTATCTTGACACCAAAGAAGAAGATGCTGAGTGAAGCAAGGAGTAAATAGTCAAGCCAGAAGGGTCCAGAGTGAAAATATCCTCGGGCTCCAACAGGACTATGCAAAGGTTGCTGCAGCAGAGAAAGCCAGGTAGTGAGGACGTGCCCTGGCAGTACACAATGGGTGGGAAGACAGTTGTGTATGAATCCTTTTTGTTCAGATTTTTTTTTATCTCTAGTCAAACTGAGTTTCCTCTCCTTAAAAAGCTATTCTGTTTTATTTTCTAACAATGCATGTTTTCTGAATTTTAAAGCTTTTCTAATTTTCTGGTGTGCTCACTATAAGGAAAAGGAATAGGCCAGTCTCTTCCAAAATACTGACTCAAGCATTTTCACGCCAGCTGTTAGTAACTCATTACTTTATGCTAACTGGTATTGGAAGAACAGCCAAAATTCCAAGTGAAGCACCAAAACAGAACACAAAAAAGATGCTCTTAAGCCTCTTCTGCCTCTTGCCCTTTGCAAGCAAGGATGATGGCATTTAACCTGAATGGTCAGGAAACCATGGAAAGGGTACACACTACAAGTTGTAGAATACCACAGGCCTAAGTAGCAAGATGGTAGTGCCAGTAACCACACAATTCTCCTGCCTCTGTCTCTGAAGGTGCATGGGGTTCCTGAATAGACTACTTCATATATGAAGGGGAAGATAGTGAAGAATTCTTGCTAGTGGAAGAATTGAACTTTTTTTATTACTATTATTTTTCTGTTCCCCTTCTTTTTTTCAGGTGGCTCTGTGACAGTAAATAAGAAAGATCTGCATAAAGACTATAGACATTTGGCCTCTTAAATAATTTTTGAAAAATTATGTTTGGAAATCTAAATCCAATACGTGTTACAAAGCAGTGTGCAGCTATTCTTAAATGCCTTTTGTTTCCAGATTTTCCAAGGTATTAAGGCATCTAAAAATGCTAAGGCAGGGGTGGGGGCTGTTTAGGGTTTGATTTGTATCCATCTCATGGGATTCAGTGTCTAATGTTTATGTATTCTTTTCAGTCCTAACTTCCACAGAATTTGGATTCCAGGTAACTGAGGCATCTGGTCATTTGTAATAAACTATCCAGTTTGGGGGAGAAGGGGCAGGGTATGTGGAGGGGGCGTTAAGTGCTGTATGCAAGTAAAACTTGGAATTTAACATAATCATTGTTTGACATAATTAGATTTTCCAGTAACCATGAATTAGCTGACAGCAGGTCATGTTTAACATTTTAAAATGAGTATACTTTAGCATTTTATTGGCTAATGCCACTATATTTAAGTGCCTGTCAGTATTTTCATTATGAACCATATTTTGGAAAATGGAGTTTAATTAAACACTATCTCTACTGTTCTAAATTTTGTCAGGCTGAGAGCTGGCATACAGGCTAGATAGAAAATATTTTACAACATAATTATGGCCTCAAAGGAATTGAAGCACGCCGACAGGACATTCACCGAAGTTCTCGAAGTACATCTGTTAGGAGCAAAATCTAAAGAAGACAAAGTGAATGAAGGAAGTTTTTTAGGTCTTTTTTTTTTTTCATGTAACATAATAGAAGTGCAGTATAATCAGCTGGGAGGTGAACAGGGTTTAAAAAGCAAAAGCAAAATTAGATTGTCTGAGTAGGAGGGAGAATGTATTATAGCAGAGATCTTCCCCTGTTCCCCAGAAACAGTAGATCTATTAAGTAACCTAAAATCTATGCAGTCAGCACTTTATGATCATGTACAATCAAAGTGTAAAATTCATAAAGAAGTCACACAGGAGAAATGGCATATAAATTTTGTTGCAAATATATCTTCAGGGATTTGTGGAGTCATTTAATAACCTCTGATATACTGATAACTCTTGCAGTAGAAGAGAAGGCCAATTTTAAACTTTGGAGGTTATATTTAAGCTATATCTTCAGCCATTTGTTCCTGGAAAAGAAGGAGATTCCTAGTGTATGCAAGGTGAAAACAAAACCTGCTAAAATTATGAAAGAAGATGCTATTCTGTAGCTAAGCTGTACAGCAGATTGATGTCCAGTCTTGGAAGCTAAGTAGAAAGTTCATTTATATTCATCCAGGAACAGGATTGAACTTCCAGTACTAGTAAATGAGGTATGTCCACCTTCAGGTCCATATCTACCTTCAGTACCATTTCTAAAACATGTAATACTTGCTCAAGTTATTCTACAGTGGCTCTAAAAGAACAGTGCAGTACTGAACTACTGCATTACAGATGTTTCATCAGTGCAGATGCTAGAAGACTGGTGAATTGGTAAGATACATGGAGAACTAAAGGTGAATTATTTCAGTATATGGTATGAAATTTGCCAAAAAAGGATGTTAAAATAGGTGGTACGAGTTTGCCCAAGAAAGATTTTTAGTAGGAACATATTAACTGAAAAAGGCCCTGACTAACTAGGTGTAAATGACAGGTATTATATGGACTTTTTAAATAGGTATTTGGAGGGGTTATTTTTGTGTTTTGTTTTGTTTTGTTTTTTTAAGAGAGAAAGGCAGAGAAAGGGTACAGGTTTACAGAGAATGGTTTGTGGGTTTGTTTTATTTAAAAAAAAATTCACAGTCAATTGTGACAATAAAATTACTTTGAAGGACCACAGGATTGGATAAAAAAAAAACCTTTAGCAACAGTATGTATATTTCTGACACAGCATATGTTTGACTTGTCACTTCAAATCTGTTAAAAAAAAATAATTCAGGGTAATTTTAACTTGTTATTTGTTCTGCCAGATTTTCTATTGCCTGTCTTTGTAGTTCTAGTGATGAGCCCAATTGGGCTGTCCATACTTCAGCTGAAAGCCTTTTTTGTTGTTGTTTCTCCTTTCTGTATTTGGTTTACATGGCAAGGTGTTCATAGTGGAGGGGGCTGCAAGCATGGCTTCTGTGAGAAGATACCAGAAGATGCCTCCATGTTGGACACAGCCAGTTCCAGAGGCTCCAAGACGGACCTGTCACTGGCCAAAGCTGAGCCAAACAGTGACGTAAAAATCTTAGCTGGACAAAAGCTTTCTTTTCCCTTCATCTCAGTCACTTCTTAAAGCATAATGATACCACCACTCAAGGCTGCACCACTCATTTTTTCAGGCCTGAGGTTCATCAATGGTCTTGTAATCCAGGCAAAGTAGAATGAAAAACTGGAAAACATCGGCACTATGTGCCCCGCCAAGTCTTTGGGAATTAATAATAGTGAAATAGGGAATCATCAGCAACAAAAAGTCACCTGAATTGGGATCGATGGTGTTGGGCATGTGCAGGAGCTCTGGCTTGATTTCCCATGGCAGCTGGGAAGCCCCACAGATGTAAGGCTTGCTGCTGCATTGCCCTTCCCTACTGCTCATGGGCAGTCACCAACTGACAGGCCTGTTGCCTGAAATATGGAGTCCCGCTCCTCAGTCGAACAGCAATGAGTAGTGGTAGCCTCTCTCTGTCAAAGTGGCATTCTATAAACACCCGGTGAAGTAATAATTTATCTGTGCCAACAGGTTGACTTCATAGATTTTTTCAGAATACTTTTTAAGTACTCAACACATCACACTTCACCTAGGGTAACAGAACTACTTCACTGAAAAGAAAATTTGGGTAGAGTTTTTTCGTCTCACTGTGCTGTCTTAGTAAGTGGCCTAAAATCTGTAATGAGCATTGCCCAGCCCTGGTAGAAAACATCTACACTTGCTTTCAGAAATGGAGGGAGGGTTTCTCAGTAGCATAAACCATTGTAGTTCTTTAGATGTAGTTCTCTAGTATAGATACACCAATTGAATTAGCACTCTTTGTAGTATGGTATGAGAGATTACCCTTCGAGTTCACACTTGCTGAAGTTATTGTTTTACTGAAAATTACTTGAAGCAGCTTTAGACCAAACAGCTTTGGTGGATTTGCCTTGGCCAACAGCCAAAATCCCATGCATCTGTTCAGTTACCACCCCCTCAGCCTCCCAAGGGATGGGGTGGAAAACAAGAACAGAACAGGAATGAGAAAGCTTGTGGGTTGAGATAAAGACAGGGACATCCCTTACTAATTACCATCACAGCTGAAACAGATTTGACTTGGGGAGAATTCATTTATTGCTCATTAACAGAGAATTGCATGGTGAGAAACAAAGGCAAATATGAAAACACTTACCCCCCTTCCTTCTTCCCAGGCTCAACTTCACTCTTTCATTCCTGACTTCTCTACCTCCTCCCACTCTGACCAGCACAGGGAGATGGAGAATGGGGGGCTGCAGTCGGCCCATAACAACTCCCCTCCGCTGCTCCTTCCTCCTCACACTTTTCACTGATCCAGCCTGGGGCCTCTCCAGGGGCTGCAGGGAAACACCTGC
>JAVKLA010000028.1:9866438-9878222 GCA_034782735.1 Sagittarius serpentarius
CGCTATTCCCAGGCGCTGGGGCCGCTGGAACCGGCCGGCGCGGGGCAGCCCCTGGGCTCTCCTCACAGGAGCTGCCGCCCCTGCAGCCACCCACTGCTCCTGCCGGGACATGGACCCCACACAAGACTCTCTCCTGTAAGCACTGATTTTACTTTCTGCTCACATGGATGTTTGTATCTATGTGGATGGTTTTATAGCTATTAATACCTGTACTGCACCAAACTTCTTACAGTAGAGCTAAGAACATGCTCCTTTATGTGAAGCCTACAGGGTTATTCTACATAAGGTGCAGATACAGAAAGAAGAGGGAAAAGGATAGTTTGGGTTTATTTACATAGCTTCATAAAGTGTATATTTTGATTATACTTCTGCTTGGAGTGTTTTTCTTACATTTTTGTTTTTCTTGTTGAGCGTGAAGGTGGTTGGTGGGCTTAGGACAAGTTTAAAGAAGAACAGTTTTAAACACAATCAGAATGATAGGGGACCATGAAAATCATTTATTTTGACCTTTGTATGTCACGGACACATTGCATTGCAGTAATAACACCACAATGGCTTATAGGGCAGTGATCTGTAACTGTGTGGACTTCAACATGTGATGGGGAGAAGCTGCACACCCCTGCAGCTGCCTTGTCTCTTTCTGCAGGTTGTCCCTAAAGTGACTCCTGCATGAAATCCTCAAATCACAGTTGAAGTAGGCTGGACTTGAGTATACTAGGAGTTCAAACAAGTAAAATTTAGCTGGGCCACGACTGACTTCATTTGGAGGAAGATTATCTTAAAGCAAATAAGATGGTTTTGCTCCTAAAGGAAAGGATCCTCATGGGCCCCTTTCAGTAACATGACTCACCTACCACAGTTCATTAGCTCATCTTCACCTTCCTTAAATTTTTGTAACGTGAACTTAGACAGAAGGTCTTTTAAACAGTGAAAGATCTCCCATATACTCACACAATGTCCCAACTCTTACTTGCTGCTAAACTTTGGGCCTGTTTTTCAAAACAGCTTCCGGTTTCCCACACCGCCCCCTTTCTCCAGGAAAAACTAAACAGATAATCAGAAAAAAATCAAGAATAATGATGTAAGCTCAAGGTATCTGAGGCCAAGAAAGAGATCAGCAATCCTCTAAAATAGGAGAGGAGCCTCAGTTGTTCTATTATGATTCTGAAACTAATCATAACAGTTCAAACTTAATATCATAGTTGGTAGGGTGGGAGCCTTTATTTAAAATGTGACATGTGATTTCTTAACAGTTTCTCTGTCATTTTGAGTTAAAGAAAATTTCACCTGCATAAAGTGTACCGAAACCTATCTGACATTTATTTATTCTTTATGCTAGAAAAAAAGAAATTCATCAGGAGACTATAACAAAAGACAGTGTTGCAACAGCTTTCTCTGAGGTGAATAGGATGAGATAGCTTTTACAAGACTGTACCTTGTTTGCTTTTTTTTTTCCTCTTTAAATTGGATTTTGGATATCTTATCAAGTGAAATGATGTAAGATTATTCTGAGAAGAGCTCTATTTTTTTTTTTAATTTGAATTCAAGTGGGAAAACCTCTAACAACTTCAAATTACACCATCCCAGGCCAGAGCCCTGATCTTTAGATGAAGTGCTTATAAAAATTTAAAGTGCTCTAGTAATTTTAAACCAGTGTATGCTGCAATGCCCAGAACCCTGACCGCTTCCAAATTTCACTTCCAATAAATTTAAATTGCTTTGTGCAATGCAGAGTGATTTAAAATTATTGGAGTGCTTTAAATTCCATACTGAAGTGCCTATAAAATTTGAAGTCTTCCAATAATTTTAAATCACTCTGCATGTTGTACTGCAGTTTGAGCCTATTTGAAAACAAAAGTCTAAGCATCCTGTGCTTTAATTTGTAATGATAAGCAACACTGGAAAATGGCAGTTAAGGATTTACATGAAACATGCTACTTCTCAGTGAATTAACTGAAATAAAGATATCAAATATAATGAAGTATTCAAAGAAAAAATTTATGCTTCTTTTGAAGATAATAAGATAACATCATTGTTTTGAGAGAGCGAGCTACTACTGTAGCACAAATAAAGTGATATGTGGAGTGTGAGATTAGGAAAGTTTGTAAATATACAGATTATTCACGTTTGTCACAACTGTAAATAATACAGATGACTGCTATTCCATAAGCTGACAATATGCAAAGTACCGAGCATGAACACACCTATAAGATGTGTCAAGGCAACACATCCAGACGCCACCTGGAATGTGTTATATATCAGTGAAGCCAAATTTTACTCTTAATACTGTCAGTGTACATTCAGAGGAGCTTTCTTCACTTAGGATTTGCTTTAAAAAACAATAATCTTACAAGATGATGTGTATCTTCCAGGACAGTATCTGCACAGGATAGTTTCCTGTCTTATGTATCTTGAACAGGTCTTAGTCATCTAAGGAGCCAGGAAATAAATAAAAATAATAACAACGTTACAGTGACTCAGTATTAATGTTTTGGAATATTATATATATTATTTCTTACATAGGCCATACTTTCCAAAAGCATACAGTGTTAGCTAAGATTTCTTTGAAGGAATTTCAAAGAGAGGTGGTGTGGTTTAACCTGGCAGGCAGCTAAACACCACGCAGCTGTTTGCTCGCTCCCCCCCACACTGGGGTGGAGGAGAGAATTGGAAAAAAGGTAAAACCCATGGGTAGAGATAAAGACACTTTAATAGGACAGAAAAGGGAGGGAAAATAATGATAAGAGAATATACAAAACAAGTGATGCACAATGCAATTAATTGCTCACCACCTGCTGACAGATGACCAGCCACTCCCTGAGCAACTCCCCCAGTTTTATTGCTGATCATGATGTCCCATGGTATGGAATACCCCTTTGGCCAGTTTGGGTCAGCTGTCCCGGCTGTTTCCCATCCCAACTTCTCCTGCACCCCCAGCCTCCTCACTGGCAGGGCAGTATGAGAAGCTGAAAAGTCCTTGTCTTAGTCTAAACCGGACTTAGCAACAACTGAAAACATCAGGGTGTTATCAACATTTCTCATCCGAAACCCGAAACACAGCGCTGTACCAGCTACTAGGAAGACAATTAACTCTATCCTAGCCGAAACTGGGACAGGAGGTTTTTCTTTGTGGAGAGAAAGAATGTCAATTATTTGCATTAATATTCTTTGAGTGATAAAAATCTTGTGGCTTTGTTCTGAATTTGGATTTTTTTGCAATGAGAAACAGGTAGCAAAATCCATTGTATGGAGGAAAAAATAATATCAAATAGAATTAAAGTACATCTTTATGCAAAACTGGAGGGAAAATGGCTGCACTCATTTGAATCCATTGAGGGTACTATTATTTTAAGACCTACAATGAGGTAGCTTAGTCTTTACATTCTAATCTGCTCCCATGTAGTATGCTGCTTTTTTCTTTGTGCACCAAGCAAAACACTCTAAACTAATAGAATAAATGGCAGTTGTCAGCTTAACCTCAGGGAGTTCATTAGGGGAATTAACTTTTTGTTTATAGGCATAACTTTACCTAAAATTGACACTGAAAGTATAATAGAGATATATCACAGCTACTTGGGACCACACCACGGGCCTGAGGAAAAATTCAGAATCCTTTTGCAACTGTAGAAGGAATTTTGCATAAGCAAAATGGAAACATAAGCAGAAAATGGAAAATAAGCAGCATTTTAGTGGAATAGGTAAAAAAAAGTTTATTATCCCAAGAAATTCTATGGGCACTTTTGAGAATTATGCTTGAGTAAATATGAGTGCTATGACATAAACTGAGGTTAAAGGAAGAGTTATTTTTGGCTAAAGAGGTCTAAGACGACTCTCTTGCCCATGCCCCACTTTCAGGCTAGGTGTTCTTGATAGTGAGATGACCATTGTCTTTGCCACATCTTAGATTTAAATGACAGTCAGACTTGTTCCATCTCAAATACAGTTTACTTCATTTGTTGGCAACCTCAGTAATTATTTGTACCTAGGCTAAGAGACTGAATTTCTGGGATAAGTCAAGGCCAGACAGGTGACAAAGTACATCTCTTGGCAGTGTAAAAGCCATCTATGGCCCTAGTTGCTTCTTTTTACTTCTTCATGCCTTCTCAGGTGTGGTGCACAAAGTCCTGAAGTAATAGAACTGCTCCCAGCTAAGAAAGAACAGTGGTATTTTTTTCAAAGCTGTCACTGCTACTGAGAGAAATGTCAGCTAACTGTACTCTTTCTTTTGTTCCAGAGTAAATTTTCTACCACTAGAAAAATTCAGTTCCAAGTGGAAGGGCTACTGGCATTCGTTGTTTAACTGCCTAAGAACGTTTTTATTTAATGAAACAGAGATGCAAATTTGGCATATAATCACGTTACCTAAGAGTGAATAAAGATAACTAAATACACCAAAACTTCCTTTTTTTTGTTATTTTGCTTAGAAGAGAGGTCATATTTATTACTTCCTGCATATAAATTGACTCTAGCAGGCAGCTAAGCAACACACAGCTGCTTTCTTACTCCCCCACACAGTGGGACAGGGGTAAAAATAGGAAGAGCAAAAGCAAAAAACCTCATGGGTCAAGATAAAGACAGCTTTATAAGGAAAGAGGTAAAAAAACAAAACAAAACAAGTGATGCAAAGGCAGTCACTCACCACCTCCGACAAGTAGACTGATGCCCAGCCTGTCTTTCAGCAACAGCTACCTACCCAAAATTCCCCCATCCTGCCCTCCACCATGAGTTTTTATTGCTGAGCGTGATGCTATACAGCATAGACTATCCCTTTGGTCAACCTGGGTCAGCTGTCCAGTTGCATCCCTTCCCAGCCCCTTGCTCACCCTCAGCCTACTCGCTGGGAGGAGGCAGAGTGGGAAAAAGAGAAAGCCTTGCTGGTGTGCAAGCACTGCTCAGCATTAGCTAAAACACTGCTGTGCTATCAGCACTCTTTTAGTCACAAATCCAAAACACAGCACCATAAGGACTGCTATTAAGAAAATTAACTCCATCCCAGCCAGACCTAGTACAGCGTTGTAAAAATCTTCTCCTACCTGTCGCAGTCAGATCCTCTGCCGCTACCTACCTCTTGAAGGCATGAGGTTCTGAGTCCGAGGCATAAAGTGAGATTGATGAGGATAAGGCACTTATTAAGTAGATAACAATTGCACCACCCTGGAAGTGGGGACTCTTTGCTTCTCTTCCAAATTCCTTATAACCTGCCTAGTCAGTATCAGTCCGTTCCCAGGGAAGTATACTTGCCTGGCGTCCCAAGTCAGGGCAGATCCCCACGGCATGGGCCAGCCGTTCCTGAGGAGCAGGCGAACCGGGCTCTCAGGGAGCGGTTTGTACACCCTTCCTCGGGGGTTTCTGCCATCACCGCCCAGAGGCATCATGACGCTGTTGCTGGGCGAGCTCGGGGCTTTCAGGTGCCAGGCAAGCTCAGGCCCAGCACAACGCAAGGTCAGACCCCCAACCAGCACACTGCCACTTGCTCTGGATCATCTCCCCACACTACTTTCTTGCATGTCTACTGAGTCGTTTCTGTCTGATCTGAGTTATAATGGATAATGAATCAAATTGTGTTGTCTCAAAACTAAGATTTTATACGGCTTAGTTGTATTTACTCTTAACCATTTCTTTCTGTGCTTCATAAATAAAAGTAGTGCTCTGTAACTCTTCTAAGGTTTGCTTTGCTGTGTTGGTAAATTAGAGAACATTCAAAAAGTGAAAAAAATGTTAGGGACACGTGGCATAAAGAAAAATACTGAAAAATGCTGCAGCACATACCAGTCTTACCTTCTTCCCTGAAATGCTGGTTTAGTTCTGTACATGACAGCATAAGAGCAGAGATGAATGAAGAAAACACTTGGAAACATGGAGACACATTCAAATGAAAAAAGATTTAAAACATACAGTATTTATGTAATGGGGACATGGAAATGAGAAAATGTAAATCTCCAGAGTATGGCTAAAAGCAGAGTTTTAAATGGGGTCTACTCATGAAAATTATTTCAGCCTGATTCTCAGCTGGCAGCTCAGCTGTTTACCTTCCCGCTGGTGTGGCCATTGGATAGGTAACAAGTGTTGAAGCCTAAGAAGGGACAGCTGATCATTCTCATTTCCCCAAAAGCACAGCTGTTGCTGGCTTCTTTAAAAATTCATGTTTCCGCTATTTGGCGATTTTCTTAGGGTAAAGGCTAAGGAAATTTCTAGTCTTTGGACATGTTGAAACAGACAATACATTTGTTTATATGGGATTCTCCTTTACCAGCTTCCATGAGCAGGTCTGATGGAAGAATGCTAAATGGCACTGTTGCGCTTCCTCTGTGCACATAGAGGAATTAAGAGCCTGGGGAATCACACACAGCTGCAGCTGCCTGATCCCGAAGCACATCCTTGTGCAGCTCTTGCCAAATTTCTGCCATTCTACACTGAAAGCTTCACACCAGATAGTGGAGATGGTGTTTAGAGAGGAGACATTTATATGTGTTAGTAAGTGGTATTAAGAGGGTAGGAGGAAGAAAGGCATTCATGTCTCTGCGTTCTCATAGTACAAAAGTGGGATTGCATTTAATCAACTTTAAAGTGTCTGTTTTGAAGTAAATAAGAGAGTGATGTTTTCCTGAACCACACAAGGAATCTGAAAAACCCATTGCACAAAAAGTCAGACAGGTTGACGTGGTGGAGGGCTTTAGAAAGGTTGGACAGGGGAGTGAACCTAAAAAAACCATCCAAGTCGTGGCATGCCATTAACAATAAGTAAATCCCACAGGTTTTGGACAGGACAGAGCCATCCTCTCTCTGAATGCAAGAAGCCCACTGAGAGAGGGCAGAGGAAGGAGAGGCTGATCTAAGTAATAATTTGGGGGAAGACTGTGGTGATGTCTTGCATCTTCCCATGAGTCACCTGCTATCAGATACTGTTGGGGATAAGTCTTAGACTAGATATGCCACTGATGGTCCCGCTCTAGCATTACCACCAGTCTTTTATGTTTCGTGTCATTTTTAGGGATTTACTTCACTATTACTAGCAGATATACAGCATCTGAAACTACTTAGTATTTAGTGGTCACACTAAGCATATTTCCTTCTCTTGTTCTCTTTTTCTCCTATATAGAAGAGATGTAAAGAGATTAGTGATATAAAGACCATCTTTTCCCATTTCTTGCAACATTCCTCCTTCACCCTTATCCCCAGCTGTATATTCAGTCATCATTCATCTCTCTAGAAGTACTAATATAAGTATATATTTAATTTTGTATGCTCTAAATTAGTTTGCTTATAGAGTAATTCTAATCATTGCCCAGCTTTCTTTGATGTTGACTCTTGGTGTTTACCATTTCCGTATTTTGTTTCATGAGCAACTTTAAATGTTAAAGCTTTATGGAGTAGCAGTAAAAAGCAGTAGTTTCCTTAAATCCCAGAGTTGAACAACTTTTCTAAAATTCTTGGAAATAACTTTTTTTTCTGTCTCTCAGTTACACTTTTATTTATCATCATGCTATACCCTGGATCTAAATGGTCCAAGGTTTAATCAGCAGCCTGTCACAGGGAATTCTATGAAAAGCCATTTGAAAAATATATATCCTAATAAGTTACATCTTGAGCACATAATGGTGAACAGAACGTTAACAACTTCTGTTATACAGCTTTTCAGAAGCTCTAGTTTTGCTGTTAACATGGGATCCTGCCTTAAATCAGACCCTGATTATTATTCCACATCTTTTGACTGCTAGTGTAGACTTCATTATTGTGTGTGTGCAAAAAATTCTATGGCAAATTCTTGCTTTTAGGATCCTGTTTGTTTAGAAATTATGTAGCAGCATCGTGCAGATATATTCAGCATTTTAAGCAGCAGTCATTGGATCTGTCAGTTATTCCTAGCTGTGTCATCAAGATGCTTTGCTTTCTAAACGGACTTAATTTTCAAAACCTGAGCTTAGAAAACAACCTCCAGCACAGAGATACAAAAGAGGTATTTCTAAGGGCTGTTTGTTCAAATAGTGGGATTTGTTAAAACTAAGGATGGGAGTTAGCCTGTTTGGTTTTTTGTTTGTTTTTGGTGGTGGTGGTGGTTTGTTTTGGTTTTTTTTAAGGCTTTGCTGAGCACATTAACCGTCTTGCCATTCTTGATGGTTAGCATGATGCAGCACAAGGTAACGAACACAACAAGACAAATAGGCTTTAAAGATGGTCAGAGTTTATTTCGTAACAAATTCTAGCCACTTAGAATTATTCTTAAACCTGACATTTTGGTGGAATTATTCTTAAACCTGACATTCTGGTGGAATTATTCTTAAACCTGACATTCTGGTGAACTACACTCACAACAGATTATATTTTCTGTTATCCAGAAATATCTCAGTGGCTCGAGTCCTAGCAGCTATATTCCTGCTTGACTAAGCAATATTTTTACAGTTACCACAGGTCATACCAGGCTAAAAGCAGTCATTTGGACTTTCTTTCCATCACTGAATAAGGATGTATGTTCTTGCATCACTTTATCTGTTTGTCAGTCTAAAGCTGTAGTTGAACTTTCTATAACCTTCAAGCTGCAGCTAACTCTAATAATTGGGGGTGGGTGGGTATTTTGTACAATGACTAAGGGTTTTATATTTAAATTGCATATGATTGATATGATCGCACCAAATAGCACCACTTGTTGCTAGGTGAAAATCTACACTGGCAAGAGCAAGAACAAAAAGCATTATGCTGTTGATGCTTGGCCAAGGGTAAGCAATACTCCTGAACAAATTTAGAGGGAAAGAATAGTTGAAATGAGATTAAATGGAAAAGTAGATCATGACAAAGTAACTTATAATTCTTTTTGTTGTTGTTTCTTTGGCATGGGGGAGGTGCTGGGTAGGGGTTTTTGTTAAATAAGTATAGTGATTTGTGTAGACAGAATAAATGTATCTCTCTCCTAGCTGGTCAAAAGCACTTGGTACAGTACAACAAGGTAAATTAGTGGACCTAGATAAAAGGAAATTAGTAAAGGGATTGTGAAAAGGGTAGCCCATTAACTAAAAGGAGAACAGCATCAACATTAACCTCAGTGTTAGGCTAGGTGGATAATGGGATTTTTCATAGTTAAGTAGTAAACTATTTTCAGAGGTGATGTGACATAAATAGTAAATTATGGACATTCTTAATAGGGAGAATGTTGAAATAACATTCAAAAACACCTGCTTTCTGAAAACTAAAATAATCAAAATAGGTTTTCAAGCTAATAGCAGAAGATGCACTGTTATACATCAATCTAATCATGGAAACCTGTGTTAAGCTAGAAGTTCATAAGTGGAAATGGCCAAGGAACAGAGACTTCTGTGCACTAGTTCATTGCAGAATGATGCGAACTGCCAATATATTGTAGCTGATAATGACATCATCTTTTCTCAACAGAGAGAAATACTAGTACAATTGAACAAGGGTTCAGTAAAACATCGTTCGAAATTCTGTGCATAGTTCTGACCACTCACTTCTAAAGAATCAGAATTCAAACCAAAACAAGTACAGAGTGAATCAGGAATTTGGAGAGCTTATCATTGGGACAAAGACTAGAAGAACTTTATTCCTCTTAAGCTTTTAATTTGCTAGGATAGAGGATGGGATTGCTTTCTATATCCATATTCAGGGGAAAAATACCACGGGAGTTGAAAATCTACTTTAGTTAAATATGATATTAGCACAAGAATCTCCATACCCCAAAATAATCTTCTTTCTGTCTGAAGATTAATTCTTTCTGCACTGATGTATGAAACACCTAAATGTTTCCTTGTGCTAGGACAACTCAAAGCCTATTAGTGTCAATAGTTAAACTGTATAGATTTGTGTATTGTCTTTTATTCGTAAGCACTACGTTCACTCACAATGTGTAATTAACATGGCTATGAGGTGAAAGTCCAAAAATTAAAGAATGGCATAAAAAAAGACATGTAAGGAAATACTTAATTAAAAATATTTTTCTTTCTCACTAGTTATTTTTACATTAATAAGGCAGTGCAAAACCTCTAACACAATTTCCTTTCACTGTAAAGTAGCATTTTTAATGCTCAAAACATTGTCGGAGTTTATCAGTATAGATGCAATTTTATTGAAAAATAAAGCCACAAGGGAATTACAACAAAAATTACTCTGCTTTGACTGTACTGAAAGAATAGTTTTCAGCTGTCATTCTTAAAATTTACGTTCAGCATAAATTATCAAGTGAGCATTTTTGTGTCTTTTTTTTTGCTTTTACAACCAGGCTTCTGCCTCTTTCTACCCATTTGTTGCATTCTCATGTCTTAAGAAGGTACTGAGAAAGTTATAAAAGAACTAAGACAACATAGACAAATTCAGGAGGGAACTGGGGATGGCAGTCAGTAGAAAAACTGAAAATGACAGGCTTGGGGATAAAAATAGGATTTAAAAGGAAAGGACAAAACTAAGATGATCAGTGAAGCGCTCTGAACTTAACTCTGTATTTCAAATTGGACTAACCTGATCTTTTGGTGTCTTACAATTTAGTATTCTGTTTCCACCATAAAGCAGACATTTAGTTATGTGACAACATAGGTATTGGGACATTTGTTGAGGACTTGGATATGTATATTTGTGTGTATGGGATCTACCATTTTAACTTTGGCTTATATCTGTTGAATACTTAGGACAGCTTTTTACAAAATTTAATGGAACAGAATGGAAAAATTCTGCATTTCACTGACATACAGTTACGATTTTCTTTCTGTCACTTTGGAATTTTTAGCATTTTGGTATAATTAGTAAGGCTATGAGAAATTCATTGGGTTTGATTACAGTGAAATTTAGTTAAACTTATTTCAAAAAGCTTTGCTACATAAAAGGGTGTTTTCAAACTAAAGTACTAAGGAAGGTGTCCTAATCTACTGAATATTATTTTATTCCATAGCCCATAGAATTTTCCCATAGGCCTGTTACGTGATACTGGACTCCTCAGAACATGCATGTGTCTGACACAGCAGGGGAAACTATTGCTTGTTTCAGCCTTATGACAGTGGCAGAAGATGAAATCTCTGTGTCCTGCTGCTTGCTCAGAAAGCTAAACATGGGTCATTGGAAATGGTGAAGAGAACACCTATGGGCAAATAGGTGCTAAAGGAAGGTTAAATGGCTTGTACTAGCGAGGTGCTGTGTTTCAAGTGGGTTGTTTTTGATAAGCTAGAATTGATTGGAGATGTTCAAGTACTTGATAAGACTCCTAGAAGTTTATTGGCCAGTTTCAAGATTACAAAGGTACTTTAGTGCTTTACAAAAGCACCTTAGTATCCTTTTGTGTATGAAGAAAGAGCTGGGGGAGGCACTTAAGCTACAGCTAAATGCAAATACCTGTAGTTCCCTTCATTTCTAGTTAGGAGACTACCTGCATACTGTACCTTTGGTTGTAGATTGAATGGCTCTACTCAAAAACCTCAAGGTGTAG
Source organism: Sagittarius serpentarius (assembly GCA_034782735.1). Lineage (NCBI taxonomy): Eukaryota > Metazoa > Chordata > Aves > Accipitriformes > Sagittariidae > Sagittarius > Sagittarius serpentarius. The sequence continues at coordinate 9,877,861 of JAVKLA010000028.1, forward strand.
AAATGCTCACAGCATCTGTTTACTTCTGAGAGTCTTAATAGAGCTGTTTCTTGAATTACCTTCTTGAGTACCCTGATGGATCATGTGAGCTATTCTGGAAAAGTAAGCTAGTTTAAACTTTCCTGGAAAACAGTTTGACCACATTATTTGTTCTTCCTTGAAATAATCTTGAAGAACTTCCAGTGCCTGTTCAGAACTTTGCTTGTACTTGCTTGTACTTGTGTCTGGACAGACTTAACACCAGACTCAAGTACAGACTGGGAGACAAGCAGCTGGAGAGCAGCCCTGCAGAAAGGGATCTGGGGGTGCTGGTCGGCAGCAGGCTCAGTGTGAGCCAGCAGCGTGCCCTGGCAGCCCAGAGG
>JAVKLA010000028.1:9883785-9907066 GCA_034782735.1 Sagittarius serpentarius
CCGCCCCTGGCTGAGGGGCTCCGCTGTGCCCGGCGCGGGGGCCGCTGGAACCGGCTGGAACCGGCTGGGGCCGGCGCGGGGCAGCCCCTGGGCTCTCCTCACAGGAGCTGCCGCCCCTGCAGCCACCCACTGCTCCTGCCGGCACCTCGGCACCTGCACCTGGTACGGTTTCTTGGATGTGATTTTTAAGAAAGTGTATATTCACATTGCCCTCCTCAACTTTTGCTTTTTCTTTGTAATTCTGTGCTCATGAGACATCTGGCAGGAAATAAGGTAAGTAAATGCAGAGTCAGAGTCTTCTAATTTCTGTCTTTCCTGAACTGTGGCATTACAAAAAATTCCAGTGCTGTCTTTCTCACAAAGTTCATAAAACTCAGAATCAACTGGCGGTATTTGCCAATGTTGAGGTTTCAGTGGCAGTTCTCTAAACCTAATGAGGTACCTGGCTTTATTTGTTATGTATAATACCTTCCTATAAAAAAAATTAATGTATTTTCCTATGATGCTTCTGATAAATCCTAGTTTCTGTATTTCCCAAGAGCAAAAAAATAAGGAAATTATCATAATAACAGGGCTTGTCTTCTTCAGTGTCTTTTTTTTTTTTTTAATAAAGTAGTGTACTTTGGCATCTCTTATAAATTGTCAAAAGCAGCAGGAATTTTATAATGAAGTCTCGGTATTTAATTGATATTGAAGAGGAAGTCTGACCTAAAACTAGCAGTTTGCAAAGACACAGAACTTCCCACTTCTCATACCGCTGTGCAGCTATTACAAGGAAAAGGTGTGATGGATTTTGTTGAAAAGGTGAAGAAAATAATGCCTGTAATGTGTTTCAATAGGAATATTGTCACGTATCACCTCTATAAAGCTGTTGCAAACAAATGTTTTGGATTGTTAATGATTGGACAGTTCTGAATAATAGACTGGTGCAGCTCCCTTGCAAATAACTCGGAGTTGAAGGTTGCGATGTTAGCTATCTGAATGTTAATCGCACATTGATTTCTTTTTTTTTTTAATAATAAACTTGGATTTAACATATGACTTTGATATGACAATATAAGCATTCTCAGTATATCCATGCCTCTTACAGGTGTTTGTGTTAATAACTTAAGATCTAAGGCTGCATCACCTTTTCAGTCAGATTATCTGTACTCACTTGAGCCGCTCCATTGCAATCAATTGTTACTGACCTTTTTCTGCCACTGTCTGGCTTACATGACAGCAGTTCAAATTTTTTGGGTGTGAGTCTCTAGTTTAATTTCCATTTTGAACCGTGAAACTGAGTACAGTTTTCATGGCTTGATGTTTTTCACGTGGAAGTACGGCACAGGATTAGTGCTTAGGTCTTCTAGAGCTCACTGGAATTATGCTGACTTTTGGTGAAGAAACTGTTATTTTTATCATTCTAAATAACACCCTTTGAAACAAAAATTAGTCAGTAGGCTTAATAAAGGGAAAGGAAAGTTTGATTGAATATATTTTTGTGGCAAAGATTAATATATTTTGATGATTGACATATTACTAATACACCGAGAAAATGTTAATGTCACGATTTCTTATGATTAACAAAAACAGGATAGTGCAGAATATGTTACTGCAAACTAATTGGGCAGAAAATAATCTGGGAATTTGTGAGACATAACAATTAGCACAAGAAACACGGAAATCACTGTGTTGGAAAAGAGCATTGTGATCCCTCTGACATCTTTGTCCTCTTCTCACACTCCATCTGTGTTTTACAAAGACTGTACAATGGAAAAACTATTTCCATGGGGTTGGCTTTTTGTACCAACCTAACTGGCCAAACTTTATTTACTATCTTTGTGGATCAGACCAGAAGTCAGCCTTCATCATCACCCTAAATCTTTTTAGAAAAGATAAATTCATGGCAACCATCGAGCTGATGGTTTCTCAGGAACCTCTCAGGTTCCAGCATTCATCGGTTTACGGACTTTCTAAGCTATACGTTGCCCCAGTAAAACCCTATAAAGTTATGAATAATAAAATAACTAAAATTAATCTTAAATAAATCTATTAGGATTTCCTAAATGCTGTATAGTAACAATAGTGTACAGATCTATAGCAGTTACCTAATTAATCTTGTTGGAAGATAAGAATCCTTGATCCAGAGCTGTTTTATTTGAGATACTGATTGTTATCCTGTTTAATTTTAAAATAACAATCAGACTTGCTTATCTTTGCAGATATTGCGCAACTAACAGAATCTGACAAGGGTTCATGGACAAACTATATAGGTTTGGGGGTTTCCTCCCCACCCAGTATACTTAGCTGCCTAGCACTTTAACAGTTCTGTTGTTTGTACAATAACATTTTTGCAAAACATACTTTAAAAGTATCACTGTTCAAAAAAATATATAAAACATTTAAGGGATCAGTATTTATCCTGCATTAAAATCTTAAAAATCTTAAATCATTTCAGATTTTAAAAGCTAATGCAAAATTAGCTGTTATAAATTGCATGCCATGCTTTTGGTAATGTTCCTAGGACGGATGAGCTACATTCACAAAGCACAAGGCTCCTCTAAAATCAAGAACATTGCTTGTTTTGAATGCCTGCCCAAATTTTGTGTTTGGATGTTTTTTTCCCTGGTCACATTGCAGCACCTCAGAACAGCTATGTATAAATAAGGAATATTGTCAAATCTGATGCGATATTAATTCTTTTTTAAAATGTAGAATAATAGGGTTGTAGTGAGAGGATTGTTTAATGAACATTATAATAATTAAAAACCTGCTTTAACTTTTAGAACTCATTTAGAAATTAATAGTAGAAAAGTAGTTTACTTCATACCATTCTGTGATTATTAAGAATATTTTAAACTTAACATTGTTATTTCTTACAATTGCAACTTAGGCAGCTGAAAGTTAGGTGCTAGGTTTTGAGAATAGTACCTAAAAAAGCTCACACATAGGCACAGGCAATGCTCTTCTGAATCAAACTACTAATTTGTGCTGGCTGGTCCTTCACGGTAAAGCTCAAGAAATCCTGCAAGAGACAATTAAGACATAACATTTCCAGACAAAATTTCCTCCCAACTCTTGGCAGTTAGAGGTCAGTCTGGCCTGAAATATGGGGATTTTTATCTTTCTCTTGGGCCCATTACTTTGTATGTGGTTAGAGAGCTGAAAATGAAAGTTAAAAATCATTGGGGCTGCTATGTGGGATCAGTTAGAATTCTTAATTATGTTGGCACGGATCCACAAAAAGATCCACAGAATGTAGGTGCTCAAGGCTAAGTCTCATGCTGTGTTCAACATTTAGATGCCTTAAGGTCACAGTTGCTGCAATTCAAGCTAGTAAAGTTCCCTCAGGAATATTTCTTCTGCCCTGATCTTTAGTGGTTTTCATATTGGGTTGAGCATCTTGTCATCTTGTATCTCAGACAACTTACAGAGCTTGGTTTTAAAACTCCAGACACAATTTATGTGGCTCAAACTACATAAAGGACAGATCATCATAAATTTTTGAGAATAATAAACTCTTCTATACCTAGTCCTGCCATTGAAAGCAATAATATGTCTGCAGATATTGCAAGTGTATGATTAGTTCTATGAGAGGTCTACTTAGAATCACCATAAAGAAATAAGGAAAAAAATGCTGTTCAGCAAATTGTTCCCTATAGAAAAGATACCTGTTGTGTTTGGAATAAGAAAATATTTGAAATCGGGTCCTCCACTGGCTTGAATGGGCAGTGTTCCATTTCACTTCAGGAGAGCATTCCAGTTTTGGCTTAGGTTAGGCAAAATCCAGGGTCTGACAAATGTTTAAAAGTACATTTCTTACAAAAGTCATTTACCCTCTCATTATGCCCTTCAGTAGCCTAGCTGATAAGAAATTGAATACATTTTAGAGAAACAGATTTGCACAGGTTGAAATGGCCCTGCCCTTCTAGATATTACAATGATTCAACGTTGCAAATTCTTACAGTAATGAAATAATCATAGAACAAGAAATTTTGTTCCATTTTTCTTTTTATTAAAAGAAAAGTTCCATATAAGTCCACTAGGTCTTTGACCTGTGGCAGAATGGGGGAGAGTAGGCCTTGCTGGAAAGATTAATTGTAGCTTGTAGTATAGCCTTATCCTAAGAGGATCCTTTTCTTAAGTAATAGATTACTTGCAGATCTAGACATAAGCACAACATTTATCTTCTGCTCTGTGGGGGAGCAGGATTGATTGCTTCTGCATTACTTTTATCATGACTTCGTAGTAGGTGTACCTTCAGTAAAATAATTTCAGTTTCCTGGGATAGTGGATTGTGGGCTGTGGGAAGTACTAACGAATGTAAGAAAAGGCATGTGGGGTACTGATGAACTAATGAAGGGGGAGGAGTGTGCAGAAAACCAGTTTCACAAGTGGTAGAATTTTGGACATCTCTGGATATGTATTGTCTGATACCTAATAAGAAAATTAAGGTCATACTCTGCTCTTAACAAGAGTTCTCTCTCCGCTGTCTGGCTGCCTGTTTTTACAAACCTCATAGGAAATATATATCTTTGAGATCATTTCCCCCTTGCAAAATTTCATTGAATTCAGCAGTCTCAAAGTTGGAGGGAAACATTCAAACAAGAGTTTTGGTGTTTGTGGTGGAAGTGTGTAAATGAAGCTAATAGTATAAAGTTTTGCTTCCTTTGAGTAGTCCTGTAATTCTTCTAACAGAAAAGACAAAGGGTAATAGAGACATCCTCATTACAGTCATGAAGGAAAAGGTTTGGGCTTAAAGAGTAGCAGTTACTGAGCTGTATGTAGTTTTGAAGCATATGATAGGTATGTATTTTAAAGTATTATATTAAATTATATAGGATTTCCCATGTCCTGTATGTTTCAGCATTGTTGGTTTTTTTTTTATTCAAACATACTTTATGAAATCCAGATGGCTTTGCGTAAAAGTCCAAGTAATAATTAAAAGTCCTGGTAATAATTATCCACAAGTATTTGCATCCTTTGTCAACCTGTTGCTTAATCTTTCAATGGGTGTTGTTTCTGTGTCTTTAAAACCTATTTCAACTCTAGGATAGCATAGCAATAACAGGAAAGAAAGCAGGTAGCAGTCTGTGGGGGTAGATTAGAGTAGATGCCTGTAGTGTTATATGTGGCAGCATAACCTTCCCCATCCCCAAGATTGTGCTCCCTGTGATCCCAGGCCAAGTGACGCAGCTGCCTAACCTTGGCTTAGACCAAGGATAAACTGTAGAGATGAATTATGCAAGAAAAGAACAGTAAAACTGCAAACTGAAGTTAGTTTGTTGAGAGGGGCTTACATAGCAGGTCAGGGATTGACGATGGGAAAAAAAATCACTGACATAGAAACATATAAAATTAAAAGGAAAAACAGGGAGTTAGAAGGTGGTGACTAAGCAATGCGAAGGAGCTGTTTCAGGGAGTTCGGGAGGTTGCCCCTTCCTCACCTCATTGAGGACTGCTTGCGTATCTTACAAGTGTGGTACCTACCAGGGCATACTCATGTTTAGTCTAGTACATTGTTATTCCTTGCTATCTTTTTGTGTGTGTTCACGACTATTCAGTGTCTTTATAACTGCTTCACACTCCTGTACTATGTATATTTTGCAGTATACTTGTGCACATCAAAAGGTACCCAGACGGATTCAATGAGGCAGGAAGTGAGTGGATTTCATGTCAAAATTTACAGTTGCCTTGTCGATCACTAGAACTGGCAAGATTTTGCAATTAGAAATGCTCATTTCCTCTTCCGCTTTTTATTTAAATCATCCTTGCTAATGTCTGGTGTGAAATTTTCCCAAACGTATTTGCAGTTTATAATATGCAAAAACAAATAACACTTTGGTTTTGCTCCTTCATTAAGGTAGTTAAAGACTTAACTACTGAAATTTTAACTTATGGTTTATTTTCTACCTAAAATCTTAACTGGCATTCAGTTAAAGAAGCGAAAATGTAAACATGCAAATTTTTCTTTGAAAAAAATCAGTTTCTTTGTAGCTGTAACACCAAAAATAAGCACCAATTTAGACCTCTGTTTTGTGCAATAATCTTTTAAATGTAAAAGAAGTAAGAATTGGATGTATAAAATCAAGCTTTGTGCAATAGACTATTCATGAAAATTCCAGCTCAAGACTGATAGCCGTCAGTGTCTTGGGAATAAAGCCATCCTGGGTATTGTAAACCTAAGAGGTTTGGAAGCCTGAGATGTTGACCAGGTAAAGCATTCCAATTTGTAGATATTTATCGTGATGAAATTACTTTTGAGGTCCTGCCCCTTATCACTCATCTTATCTGTTTGCTTTAAGGAGATGTGCTGCAAATCAAAATTATTTATTTATTTAATATTTATTAGCTTGTGGTCTTGATGAATGTTATATTAAAGGCACTACTATGAGTCTGAATACCAAATTAGTGCCCCTTCAAATCTGATATGACTAGGATGCTTACAGTTTTCTTCAAATAATCCATGAATTTTAAAACAAAACTCAAGGTGGTTTAATAGAAGAGGATTGCTAACTTAATATTTTGATCATCCAGATGATAGCCTATATTTCAGATAGTTCACTTTCTTTACATGTACAGCATTGACAATAAGAAAAAAAGAGGCTTTCTACATCAAAGCATTTTGGAAAAACTAGGAAATACCGTGTTTAAATAAGATGATAGTGTTACTGAATCCCAAAATAAATCTGCCACTAAACTATTATTCATTGGGTTTATTATTGTTACATGTTTCAGATCTGCATTATCTAAAACTTCCTGTCAATTGCACAGAATACATGATTTCAAAGGTGGCCTTGATCTTGACATGCAAGAAAATTATAGGTGACAATTCCCTTGAATTTTAAAAAGCTATCTTTCTCTGAAATTTTTGCAAGAAATAAAGTATATGCAATGTTAATTCTTTAACAAAGCATACTGATCATAAAAAACCCAAACATTTTTACGAAGAGAGATTCCAGAGGAATAAATTACTAAAGTGATTGAATAGAGGTTCAAGTTTAAAGGTTTCTTGAATTTTGTTTTAATAAGGATTTAAAAAAAGAAAAGTAAGGCTCCATCTAAAGCACCATCTGTATAATAGAGAAGATAAATATTATACAACATTTGTAAATAACTCAGCAGACGCTTGCAGACAGCTTTTTGAGACAGTATAGGAATCCATGAGCAATTTTTTTTATTATCTGTCCTTATTTTTTGTAAAATGAAGTATTTATTAAATTAATCTCTTTGTTATGCTAAGATCATATGGAATCCTAATATATTTGTTAATAAAAATTGTCTTCATGAGAAATATTTATCAGTGGCCATCTTTATTTAAAAAGAAATAGGGACATAGGAGGATTTACAGAAGTTTTGAAATGCTCTCAAAATACATAGGCAATATATGCATCAGCCTATGTAATATAGGCACTTAGAGTCAGGAGCCAAGTTTCACAAGAGCTTGGTAAACTAGCACAGTTGGCTTCTGAAAAAGAGAAGACTCAAAATCAGTAGGTCAGACCAAATACTATGAAAGTTTATACATGTCTCTCCAGGCTGTTAGGGGTGAGAAGGGTCTTTCTAGCAGGGAGTGGAACAGAGGACTTGCAAAAGACAAATGCATTCATTTGAAAATGAAGCAGTATTTATTTTACTGCTCTTGACATTTATTCGTGGGTAGCTAAATTGAGTGCCTAGAAGCAAATGAATGGTACATAAAATGAGAATAGTCAACCCTGTGCCATTTTAAATTCAATAACCATTTAATAGATGGTACACAATGGAACAAAGGAAAAATTCTTTCTTTTGGGCCATAGTTCAATCTTTCACTGGCTGTTGGGTGTGAGTTAGAAATGGCCAGTCTAAACAAGGTTACCAGGCATCTAAGAGGAGGTTTCTTGTGTTGCCCCAAAAACATCTAAGCCAGCTTTCTTTTTTAATATGTAGGGGCATTTCCCTATGAAAAGTATCTTGATTAGGTACTCTTACATAGTTTTGAAATTAATTGCTTCATACTGTCATTAGGATAACTTAGTGACTCACTGGGTGCCTATCAGATGTTTGGGGCATACATTTTTCTGGTGGTATTTTTTTCCCCAAGTTTATGAAGAAATACCGGTGCTATCAGAGAGTCATGTCATAGTTAAACACAGTTCTGTTTCAGTAAAGAAGGTGGAGGACAGAAGCAGAATGTTCTTTATAACTGAGGAGCTTTGATAAAACTGTACAAAAGTATAATACAAATTACTGCATGTAGACACAGGTAGGAAATCCAGTGAGTGTTTCATCAGGTGTCTTTTTTTTTTTTACTGTATGTTTGTAAATTGTAACTTACAAAATCAAAACTCTAATGAACTAGGGGGGGTTATTCAGTTTCTTTATTCACTAGCATTATTATCTACCAGAATTTTCTGATTGAAAATTTATGAATTTAAAGGTCAATTTGTTAAGCTTAGCAAATTTTCGATGTGTTAAATAAATGTTAGTATGTGGAGGGTTTGCTTTTAGCCTGGAGAATTTGACATTTGCGTGTTTTGAAATGTATAGAAAGTTCCTGAATACTGGAAAGTCTACTGATATTTCTGAGCCTTCCCAGTTTCGTCTAAGTGTCCACTGTACACTTAGGTTGACATATAGTTGATGATTTCAGGATCAGAACTGGGGTCCATTGGTCACAGTAATAACCTTGATTTATCAGTGTTGTGCTGGAACCTGAATTTTTCTTTTTACTTGTTTTTCAGAAGGGAAGGAGTGGGAACAGAAGCCATTTTCTTACTTTTCTACTGTTGGACAGTAAATTTCGTTCTTATTTGGGTAGTAGTATTGTACATTACCTCTATAAATTAATCAGTTTTTTTCCTCTGAAATAGACTGTTGGCCTATCCCAGTCATTTCCTCCTAGCAGCAAAAGGCTTACCACATGCTTCAGAAGTGGCACAGTGATATTTTGCCCTTCCTAATACTACACAGTCACTGTAAACTTGTTTTAAGAGAAGAAATCATTCTGAAGAGCAGCTTCCTTCAAGTTTGTCTATATATTTTGAGTACTTTCTACTTTTATACTTTTCAGTTGTAAAGCATGTATCATACAAAACCAGAAATAATTAGATTTTTTTGTCCTCTGCTTTTGAACAATAAAAGTGGTAGGACAGTGAAATTTACTCATAAATTATTGAGCTTTGAGGTTGAAAGTCTATATAAATGTGGACTTATACACCAGTACCCATCTCTGAGTGTGGTGAGCTATAAAGCAAGGAGAGACTTTGATCACAGAAACACCAACATGAAATAAGTACCTATTATATCTTAAACTCACTCCAAATTCTAATTCAAAGTTAGTTCCAAATTTAGAAACTCTGTAAAGAGCACAGTAGTAGCAAAAGGTACTTTTCCCGTTTTACAATCACCTTTAATACTGTATATAGCTATGAAGCTCTGACAACTGTGTCCTGGAAGCTTATAGGTTTGTAATTTTTACTAGTCACTTTGATAGGGTAGTTGTGTTGCTCTTAATAGATGAAAAACTGATGTTACTTGGTTTCTTGCCTGTCTCTTCTTGAGGAATCCCTCTGGCAGAAATGCAAAAATAATAATCTGCCTGGGTGAGATAGAAGAAGATATTGGGGGCAAGATAAGATGAAATTACATATTACAGGTCTGATTAAGTGTATATTTATGAATATCAAATTATTTAAAGCCTGCTTGGCAGGACTACGGGCACTATGGAAAGGTCAAAGGCAAGCTATGCATTGTATGTCTGTACATGTTTAGGAAAAGCACAGACTGTAATTTTTGTATGGTTTCTTTCAGAGTATGGAAAAAAACCAAAACAACAGAAGATTGTGTGTGTGAGTCTTATGTTTTGCCTCTTCAGGACTTGGTGATTTTCATGTGAAAAAGGACAATAATAGAGGTGAGTGTCAGGATGTGTGGAGGGGGTTGGCACACCTGAGAACAGGATGAAGAAAGGGTAGGGATATAGCAGGAGTATCCGCAGGGTAAGATATCTGAACCTCTACAACAGGAGGGACTAGACAATTGCTATGGCAGCCCAGCCGTGGCAGGAGGGAGGATGGCTGTAGCAGAGCACCTGGGAGGGGGTACCACTCCATCTAATAACTGTCTCGAATTGGAGCCCAAGGTCATGGGTGGCTCGTGCACGCTGAACTGCTACACAAATGTCCCCAGGCGCACACTGCTATTTCTTTGTGCTTTGAGAAATACTGTAGTCCTGCCATGCTTCTGCTCTTTACATTCTCACAGCTAGGTCACAGGGCCTTATCTTGGCTATGAAAAAAAGTCACTGTTTTTTTGGATCAGGTCAAGTCTAGCTAAAATAAGGCAAGGTCAACTGAGCTAGAACTGTTGCACACTCATTACAGTGGGAAGGAAAAAAAAAAAGCAGTATAAAACTCTGACCCTGACTGTTTTATTTCTTCTTGTAGAGTGTTCTGTAGAGCTCTTTCATGTGAGTGGCTGATCCTGTACTTGAGAACGTCACCTTTTACACTTAGTTAGAGAGGAATTTCTTCAGGCTGTTGTGTATACGGGATTTACTGAGGTGTCTGTTTTCTGCAATTTACAGTAATGCACAGTGGGAAGTACGAAAAGAGAAAAAGTTTACTTATTTGTGTTATGAAATACAAGAACAGGGAGAAACTCTCACTTTTGTACTGGCTGGTATAACTAAAGCTGTGGTTTCTATTTAAACCTGGAATCTTTTTTTTTTCTTTTTTTCTCCTCTCCTTTTTTTCATGAATGTAGTTTCTAGCAATTGCCAGTCTAATTATTTCATTTTTACTCCCAGGAAAAACTGTCATTTTTCTACTGTAAACCAGTTTGCCCTGAGACGGGCTAGGGAGCACTTGAGAAAGGTTTTGGAGTCATAAACAATACCACAGAGTCAGGAAGAAAATGTGGAAATGGTGTGTTTAATCTGTGCTTTGATATGCAAAATCAAAGAGGTCGCAAGATACCAGATTTGTTTTCATTGTAAAGGAAATTGGATTACAGTCTGGTGATTCAGTTCTGGGAAGAAAGCTTCCTTTTCTCCGCAGTTCTATGGACGCTAGACCCTGGGTTTTTGTGACAGTTTGTGTAGGGCATGTACTTCTGTTTTGAAGGCTGACAATCTATTTTTAACTTCACCTTCATAAAAGTCCTCATTTCTGCTAACCAGAATAATTCACATTGAAGTGTCTCTTTCAGATTTTCCAATTGCATTTCTCCTTTGGAGATTCCCGTGCAGCATTGTGTTTCTTTTTAGAAACAGGAGTGGTAAATGCATCGCTCCCTGGTGATGTGAGTCCATACACAGGTACGGATTCCACACCTAGGCTGAAAAGCCACTATTATGCCTTGGGAGATAGTCAAATAGAAATATAAACAGAGATTAAAAGGGACAGTGCCTCAATTCCTCCCTGAAATCTGCATCTCTTTTTGCCTCTAGCAAAGATTGTTCAAGACTCAGCAAAGTAGTACACAGCATATGCGTGGAAAGCTGTAATTTCTGTACGACATGCAGTAAACCTAATCATCACTCTTGTTTGACTGGAGGTCAGGCTATTTTAAGGTACAGCTTGAAGTTCCCTTCTGCTCTGACCTCACTCGAGCTCATCTCATGTTACAGCTTCTAGGATTGCTATTGCCAGTTAGATTGCATTGGTCATTCCATTTTGTGTCAATACAAATATGATCTATATGCTGATAATGTGTGGGGAAGACAGGGTTGTGCTCACAGACATGCATAAAAATCTCAGTTGTCGCAAGTCCCTATGAAATACAGCTATTCAAATTGTGAGCCAGAACTCTGACCCAGAAGCTGGGTTAAAGCACTCAAAGGCACAGGAACAGAAAAATCTCAGTGTTTTTCTTGAGGTTCTGCTTCAGTACTTGCAGTTCAGTACTGCTCACTACTCAAGTCACAAGACATTAATAAAAGCCCTGTACAAAGGAAGCATTACGTGTTCCTTAGTATGGCTCATAGGGGTTAAGCTTTATATTGCTGCAAAGGCCAGTCTTTTCAGAAACTTGTATGCTCAGTGTCATACAAAATTTTTTTCTGGGCTACAAGGGAATTTTTTGTATGTCAGTGGCCTAAATATATGACATTGTATAAGACTTCAGCAAGCTAATTGCTTATTACAGAGGAATTTAAAATGAGTGTTTAATGAAAGAACACTGCCTGCTTAAATATCAGCTTATGGCACTGTAAATCAAGGTTACTGTGCTTAGGTCATGCAAGATTAGGAACTATAAAAGTGACCCTCTATCTCAGTGAAATAATCATTTTGATTTTAAATGGTTTTAATTGAAGTGTGGGTTATGGACTGGAAGAATTAAGGGCTTTTATTTCAAACCTGTATTTTCAACTGCTTGCTTTCAAGCCTCATAGCCATTGCGGAGGAAGGGGGAAGTTATGAGTATGTGAACATAGGATAAAGTCTTGAGCAGCCTGGTGGCCCCACAGCTGACCTTGCTTTGAGCAGGAGGTTGGTCAAGAGACCTTCTGAGGTCCCTTTGAGCCTGAATTATTCAAGTCTTTCTGTAATTCTGTAATATCAAATGAAGTCCAGAAACAATACTCAAATGAAAGCTGCTATCTTTCAGTGATATTCTTTCAACATAGACTTTGATTTTACCTGAAATCATAGTTTTTATCTAACATTTTTTTGTCAGTCCTGGTAGTAGACTAATGTGTATATTCATATAGCTAATATTTATGTCTTCTGACTTGATGACAGAGCATTTAGAGATAGGAAAACCTGCAATCATTCCAAAAAAGATGCATCCCAAGAACCCATTACATCACTAAGCTCATGGCTAATCCCCCAAATCCATCTTTAAAGGTTATATTTAAAACCTAAGCTGCATAGAAACTTGTATCTTCTGGGAGGCTGCTTTTCCAAATGAAGTTAATTTATTTTTTCCCAGTTTATATTACACCGAAGTTAAAAATAAATAAACAAAGAAGAAAAAACACCCATGTTTGGGAACTTGAAATTGCTTTGCTATTTCTTGCCATGCTGTACTTGTTCTGGTGATGACAATGGAAAATAAGTAGATTCTATGCTGCTCACATCTAGGATTACTATGCACTTTACACAGGCCCAAAATTAATCCTAGAACTGAGTAAATATAGCAAGTAAAAGAAATAATAAATGGGAAATCCTATGCTGCAGTATTTTTTTCCAGTTCATGATCTCCCCAAATAAACATTCAGCTTTTAATTTGTTTTGAGTGTTTTATCCATTTAGACAAATAATACTTAGAAGAAGCAGAAATAGACCTCTCTGTGTGTGCATGTGTGTCTAACTCTTCCTGCAGTTTTTGGAAGAAGCAAACAGTTGCGCTTATGCCTTTATAGGTGTATCCCTAGACAGAATGTTTGCAGTAGTATTCTGCCAGATTGACGAGGTGCATCGATACTTTATTAGAAATTACAATCAAAATACAGGTAGACAAACCTGGGCTAATACTGATCTAGATAAAAATGGATTATAATACCACCACTGTGACTAGTTGTCAGTAACCCCACACTTGTGTAAAGATAGTATGGTTTGCATATGAGGGCCCAGTCCTGCGTCCCTAATGCTGTTACCACACAGAGTTATGGTACCTCCTACCAGCAGTTAGCTTACTTCAGAGATTTCTTTGTGGTGACCAGAGTAGGAAGAAAAGGGTAGTGTTTTAGAGGCAAAATGAGTATTTGCATCACTTTTTTCTGTGTATGATATAACTTTATGACAATAGGTAGCACGTCAGTACCATCATAATAGCCATCTTAGCGTTTTTTAAAACTCTTCAGTGAAATTAAGAGGAGTTTCAAAGCTACCCCTTGCATCTTGTCACTATAAAAGTTTTCTGAGATAATCAAATTCAATTTAAAGGGGAAACATCTGTGTAAAAGGAAAAAAATCTAAGAATACTTTCTTTTCCTGTTTTACTTCTAATTTGAGTGATATTTCAAACATAGGGAGAACTTTTTGGATAGTAATACAATTTATATGATTTTAAATATTTATGTGGTTCATATTCTGTGACTATATTTTAAATATCATGCAGCTGCAGACACCTCTGCTAAATTTTCTTTTTCAAGGATGACTTATCAACAGTAAAGATACTTCTTTCCTCTGCCTCAATATTTTTTTAAAAAACCAAAGCAACCCAACCCTGAAATATCCTCCTTCTACTCCAAAGTCAAGTAAATCCAACAGATCTTGCAGAGCTGGCTTAATTCCATCTAGACATGCATTTCAAAGCAGACCTCTTTTGCTATAATACACAAAGCAGGTATCCCTAAGGGAAAGAGGAGCTTTGAAATTAATTCAAGAGTGGATCTCAATTTCCTCCACTAGTTCTTTCTAGGTTGTAAGTCTGTGTGAAGATACAGGCATGAAAAATGGTCTCCAGAATTCCCGAACTAAAAGCAAAAGAGAGCAAGCACAAAACACAGACAGTATGCTGGTAAACAATATACACATGAGGGTTGTCTTTCCCATACCATTTTCATCACTCCTTGCACCCTACCTCCCTGTCTCAATGAACCAAAAAAGCGTATATGAAGTATGTTTGAGACTGCAGGTTGTTGCCAGTTACAGCGTAAAGAAGGGAAATAGCAGGCAACAAGAGACAGCAGGATGACATGATTTGAAAAACAATCAATCGCAAGTAGAAATGTTCAGAAGAGTATGGAAATTAGCTTGAGCAAGTGATCGCAAAGGCCAAATGCTGCATTAAAAAATCACACACACCAAAAAAACCCAACCCACTGTATGTTCAGTGGTTATTAGCCAGTGCGTTTTTTTCCCACTTGTGATTCCAGATTAATTTTTGCCAGAACCAAAAAATGTAACAGATTAATGATTTTGGTATCGTTACTCTAACCAGTTTTACTGATTGTAAGTAGGGCTACATTAACTGATAAATTAGATGCACTGTTTGTTAGACCATTTACTCTGACTTTAAATAGAAGAAAGTGAGAACTAGATGAATCTTCTGAGCTGAGTGGAAAACCTGTCACTGAGTTAAAAAGTAGTGTAATAGAATCGGGCTTCTGGAAAAATACCCGTAAGTAAGGTAAATCTGCGAGAAAACACAACCAAGAGAAAATCAGACTTTACATTGAGGAGTAACTGACAGTTAAAAGCATCAACCATATAGCACCATAGCTAAAGAACCATTATGTTCTCTGTACATGAACAAAGACTATGGTAAAATGAGGGAACTTACTTTTTCTGCTTTTCAAGCAAAGGCTAGTCAGTGTTCCTGAGAACATCTTACTTGCTAGTTGCTTTTACCATACTTTACAGCAAAGGGCTTATTTCAGACAGTGGCTTCTTACATGTCTTCCAAGCAATAGAGCTCCTGATCAGTGTATCTGAACATTCAAAATCTGAAAATTTAGTCTTTTATTTTGTGTGTGTAAGAGAGAGTCTTTTAATGGTGGGGGAGAATAGAAGCTTCTGTAGAACTTAACAGAATTCTGATACTGTATAGAGTGACAGTATAAAAGATAATGAAAATTTGTTATATTGACATAAAATGTAGGTTAAATGCGCCACCATCTAATGATTGATTTAAAAACACATGGAACCTTACTAAAGATTACATTATGGCAATATTAACAGCAATGAAAGTCCTTTCTTAGACATCATGTAATTGCTGTCAGCTACATTTTTTTTGTAATCCTGTCGATTTCATTATTATTAATTTGTGTACTTTACAGAGGGTGAAAAAGTGTTGTTAGTTTTTGCAAGCAATTTTTCATAAAGCTTTCACCTTCATCTCAGCTGCACCGCAGTCCTTTGCCATTCCTTAGCGCAGGTTTTTATAAGCTGTAAAGTGTGTAGCATGTTTTTACAACCATCTTTCAAGAGCTTCCTTGAGACAGTAGGAAGGACTTGAAGGTGGAAAAATTTTGCAGTCCAGCATAATAAGATTGGCACAAAAATGCTGTAACAATCGACAGTGATCTAGGGAATCGCAATGAAATATTTTTAAATGACAGGACAGTGACCAGCTCTTATCTGAAGATAAGCAGAATATGGGAAACCGAGTCAGCAGTCTTTTGTTATGTTTACAGCTGTACTGCCAACTTGACAAGCCAATTTGAGAATGTCATTCTGTCTCTGAGGTTTCTTCAAGTGCAAGGAGTGAGTCACTCAGATGCCTTAGTTCTAGCACAAGAACAAAACTGTTTCGCACTGCAGGCCAAACCTCATTTTCTTCCATGTTAGACAATGTTAGACCTCGTAAGCTATTTCAAACAAAATGTTTTGTCTCTATCTTTCACATTTTTCATTAGTTGTATACTGAGCTAGAAAACAACTTCTTATTTCTCCCATGGAGGAAGAATGGCTGTTCTTATTAAGAAACTGGTCTTGAACTTGAGATCTGGATCCTGTTCCCAGCTTTGGTATGTTGCAACGTGTATTTTCATTGATAACATTTCTGATTAGGTGCTGTGAAATGTTTATTACTGTTGAGAAGAGAGAGTGTGAAAAGCACGTGTTCACATACCAGTCTTGCCTAAATATCTGTAGCGGATTTGATGGTCCAATGCTCAATTCTAATCCCATTTTCTTGTGTTCCTGTATTCACTTAAGCAAGTTACTTTGGCTGAAGTCTTAAATACTCAGCTGTTAAGGATAGAATTCAGCTCCAGATGAACTCTTAAATTTAGCTGTTTTACATCTAGGTGTCCGTTTCTTAACTTAGTGTCCAAGAGCCTAGTATAGTCAATGGAGATCTAGTCAATACAGTCAGTAGACTATAGAAGGCTGTTCAGGTGAATCAAGGTAGGTGGCTACATTAAGATTAACAAATAGCTCTTCCCTGTATTGACTAAACTGAATACAATGGTGTTCATCTGTCTGAACGTGGAGCTAATCCCCCTCTAAATGTGGCAATAAGAAATGAGGCAGATTCTCTGGGGTAGTTAACAGAAATAAACTAGTACTCTGACACAGTGTCCTGTCCCTGCCCCAAAATGCCATTTAGCCACTTAAAAGCGTGATTGACGCTTTACTGCCTCTTTCTGTTTACTATATACTGCCCATTAAAGAATGATGTACTTGGAGAAGGTGTCTAGCTTGAGTTAAGTATTTTACATCTGGGTACCAGTGGATAATTTTGCTTCTGTATCTAGAGGTTTCTTCTGAACAGAAGCACTCCTGGACAACACTGCCCCAAGATAGACAACCAGGTTCTTTTACAAATGAGTTTCCTAAACTATTTTTGCTCCATATTTTCATGTGTAAAATGGAAATAACAGCACAACCTTTTTTCAGTACTTAGAATTGTCAGTTTATATAATACATTTGTCCTAAAACTGTCTTTTAGAGTGTGCAAGTAAAGTGTCCATCAGCTGAAGTCTCTAATTCCTGATAGGGCCTTGCAAATTTTATGAAGTACAAAGAATAACTAGCTGCAGTTTACATATTATATATAAGGAAATTGTTCTGGCAAGAAAAATTAACTATAGTCTGCAGTAGCTCCCAAGTGTCAAGTAAATGCAGTCACACATAGGAAGTCCCAGATAGTCCTGAATATTCAGAATATAGCAAGGTCTAGACTCTTGGCCACTTAGAGATTATGAGGAGTGATCATACAGCTACGATATATTTTTGAGAGATTAATTTAAGTTTTTGCTTTGCCACAGAGATTCCTGTGTGAACTAGGGGAAGTCTACTAATGCAAGGTCTGTACAAAGAATTCTGGCAGCAGTTGGATACCAAAATGACCCTTTTTGTACTTCTGTTCTTCAGACCCAGGCTCAGCTGCTGCTTAGCCTTGGAGGATCTGAGCCACCCAACATGCTGAGCTTTTCTCAGTGACTTTTGTAGACAGGGGTCAATTTCTGGGATTTGAAGACTTCTGGGTGTTCAGACCAAACTGTAATAAGAATAATGATTTAAATTAGGGAACAATAATTATCTGTTAATCACAGTGAACTTGTCTAAAGAAAGAAAATACCAGTAGAGGCCCAGGAAAAAAAAGATCTCTGAGACATTACACAGAGGTAGTAGTATGAACATGCAAGGAAGGGGAAAACCTGATACACAACGTGAAAGATGAGAGAAAATTACTAGAAATGGAAGGAAATATCACAGGAAGGCATTTTCTATCACAACATGCAAATCTTCTCTGGTAAAATGCAAAGTGGAAGAGACGTCAATAAAATCACCTTGAAGATTTATAAAAAGCAAATCAGATACAGGAACAATAAATATGTAATATAGCTTATTTAAATATGCTGCCAACAAATAACCCTTTCTTTGTCCAGCTTTAACTAATCATATATTTACGCTTAGTGCTTTTTGTTATTTTGTCTTCCTCAAAGAGTTCTAATGTGCATTATTGAAAATACATAGAAAAGCTAAATAATAAAGCTAAATTTTATAGTACCAAACTATCTGACTTGAAGTCTAAAAAGGTTTAACTGGAGAAAGCACAATCAAAATATTACTTTAGTGGAGTCCAGAGTATGATGCCTATCTAAGTATTCATTGCCATTGTGAAGCTTCTGCTCATAAAGGAAATGATCCTTTTATTATGAGCTAGATCAGGAGGGAATAATTTCTTTTATCTGTCTGGATGCAGAATCCCAGAGAAGAAGATGAGATGTTGGTTCTGATTTTCTTTGTCGCTTGGAAAAGAAATTGTAACATTAAATGCTTATAAACATTTTCATCAAAGCTCTTTACAAAGGAGATCCAAATTGTTTGTTTCATTCTCTTTCTGTAAAAATGAAACATGGAAAGCCTAAGAGACTTACTTTTCACAAACACTTTGAAGCCTGGGGTTAGGGTTGGGAGCCAAGCCAGCTGTATACTCAAGTCAGCTGGCTCCCTGACATGTTGAGTACCAAAGACGTACTAATGGTCTTCAACTTAATGATACGAGATGCACTGATTTAAAGGCAGTGTATTTGAAAGGTTAGATATGTTTGCAGTGAATTTCTGGTAATTGAAGTATCACTGCGAAATCTTCATTTTCCACTTTTTACTGAACTGTGCTTTTGCTGTAAATAGTCTGTATAAACCTCTTATTTTTCTTTGTATTGAGACCATTAAAAATTGTTTTTTCTCTAATGCGGGATTGACTCAGGGGGAGACGCAGATCACAACCTCTGAAGCCTTTCTATGAAGTACACTCATTCACTGTCACCTCCCCTGGTAGTTATCCAGTTGGAGCTGCAGTTGGGGACCAAGCCCAGCTGTTTCCCCTGGAGCAAGGGGACATGCCATGTCACTTGGCTTTTTTTAGGCAGGAGTTTGGGCAGTCCTTCAGAGGGATGTTTGTTTCATCAGGTGTTTATGTTAACACTGTAGTGGTCCTCTGCACAAAGCAGCTATTCCAGTCTTGGATGTGGCCCAAGTTACACAACCTCTGGTTGATCCTGAGTGTGTTTGAGTGGCTTTGTACAGATTCAGCAAACTGGTGGTGTCCTGACTTTATCAACTTTTGTAGATCCACCAGGACTCCTAGTTGCCAGATCTTGTCTGTGACCTTGTACACACTCCCTGCGCAGCATGTGCTTTTCCTCTTTTCAACCTTTTTTTTCTGGTAAATATTTCTCCATTCAAACCTACTGAAACTTATGAAAGTTATTCATACAAACTGACATAAAGGGGACCTTTCTGACAGGATCTACATCTTTCTAGTGGTTTTGCCTGTTTTTTTTCTGAACTTCAAAAATAATTGACTTACCAAACTTCATAAGACTGTTCTTCAGTTCAGAGTAGTTCTGTCAGAGTATCTACTCGTAGATTCTCTTAAGTTCTCTTCTAATTCACTTGCCCAGATATCTTTCCTGCTTCCCACTCCTGCATGTGACTAAATAATTCCTCCAAGATTTAGTTGTAAGTATCCTTCAAATATTATTCACTTTCTTCCTAGATGTCTCTTACCTTAAACAGAGCCAATAATACACACTCCATTCTTTCAAATTTCATAATGTTCCCTGTAATCTCACTTTTTTAGTATATCTCTTCACATCATAAGTAACTACAAAATAAAGTATCAGCAGTGAACAGAAAATGGTAGGTAGCACCCCAAAAATCATTTAGTCACTACCTGATACCATTCTGTCTCTTGATACACCTGCCTCTCTCTGCTCCCTTTTAATACTCAAATTTGTAACTTTCTCTTTTGTTTTGATACTGTGCATTTTTTTTCCAAGTTTCCATCATCTCCCTCAATGCATATTGTTTCAGTGCTTTGTGTATTAGTGTTATGTACTGTGGGATATAGATAGAAGCAGGTTGACCACTGCATGGGGACATCCTGCATAATAAGACTGCAAACAACAGTCTCAGCATGGAGGTCTAGTGTGTTACTAAACCCATCAGGGAACAATTAAAAGATCGAGATTCCCTATATCCTAGAAAAACATCAAATAAAACTTTGTATGTCTGGAATGCCCAATAAGCAATTAGGTTGATTTATATAAACTGATTGCAGTTTACCTTTAGTCTGTAGTCCACAAAGTGTCATTAATATTAGCATTTCCTGGAATTTGGAAGATTTGTACAGCTTTATGACTGTTAAAACAATCATTGTTGCTAAAGAGAGGTAAGCTGAGCATGTTTTAAGAAATGCAGTAAAATGTATTCACTGCTCAAACAATATCTGTTCAAGCAAATTTGGAATAACAGTTTAGTTTAATGTGTTTGGAATACGTCTATCATCAAGGCTTTAGCAGCCATACATCACAAAAATATGGCAGATATAAAATGTAGTTATTGTTCTTACCCTTCAGATAATTAAAAAATGTGATTCTCAGGAAAGATCTCACTGTGAGGACAGTCATTGTGAGCTCTCAGGACATGTATCAAACAATAACATCTCATACTCAAGCACCTCAATAGCTCTTGCTATTAGGAACCTTTTAAAAATAACGAGATACTGCAGTTGTTGCAGGCACTAGAACTTGGAAATCTATTACGTGGGGAAGCTGCAGGGTGAGAAAAGTGGAGGCATGATAAATGTAATGGTTTTGAAGCAGTAATAGATTTTTATTTGCTCAGTTATATTGACAGACAGAAAGAAACCAATGTAAAACTGTCACATTTGAGTTCCATATTGTTAGGAAACTTTTAATTTAGATTTTCTTTTTTTCCTTTAAAAATTGCTGTGTGAAAACTGAGTGCTCTTGTAAATAGCAAAACTGTTAAGCTTGGAAAGCTGAAGTCTGTTCACATAGAAGAATAGTTCGGACACTAGCATTTGACATGTTAATTGACAAATAGTAGTGACATTACAAATTCATCTTTAATGTCATTCTCTGCTCTAGTAAATTGTCTTCATTCCCTTGAAATCAGTGTCAAATGAGTTTTCATATTCCTTCAGTCCTTGACAACTTTGTGAAAAGTACAAATATGGTATTTCAGCTTGAAAAAAGACTCTGCACAGATGTGATGCCTAAGTCAGAAACCCTCTAAAAAGCATGGTAACTTGGGGATCTAGCATTTATTACAAAAGAGAAACCATGGTAATGACTGTGAAGGTGTTTTTCCTATTTTAAAAATTGAACCAGAACCATTAAATATTTCTCTGTGGTAATTAAAAATTGAGATAAGCAAAATTTCCCATGGAGTTTCTCTATTAGGCAACATCTGAAAATGTCTACCCATGTTCTGGTGGAAAAAGAAATTATTAGCAACTTCTTTTGGATTTAAAATTTGCTCTGGTTTTATAGTAACAAACATTGTGCTTTTAAGGTAAAGTTTAATTGCTAACTCAGAATTCATGTACATATCCTCTGAACTTGATTTTACAATGTGATTAGAAAAAAATAACTTTGCTGATACTGTTATCTTCTGATTTTTTTTTTCTCCATGCGTAATAGCTATGAATTTTTCTGTATGATGGATGATGTATAATCCTGTCCCTGATGAAGTCAATAGTAGTCATACAAAGCCAGCTTTTTACCTCCTTTATTCATCATTCCTAAAAAGAATTTTATGCTGAAATTAAATTAGATTCCTGCAGTTTGAGCAAATGTCTCTCATTGCATCTACACATTCCTCCCATGTTCAACCTTGTGCCAGATAGGATCTCATCATGTGTAATTTGATTTTAACAGGTCCACATTAGCTCTGCCAATTGGAATTCCACATTCAGGCATCCTGTAGACAGAATACAGGTTTGTGCTCAAGTTATAGATCATTAGCAAAGCAATTTTGCCTTAAAATTTTCCTGTGCTGTAGATGGCCCAGTCTTCGATTCTTTCACTACAACTTTAAGGAGACAAAATCAGTTGCAAAAAATTAATTTATAGTTTGGCAAGAAATTCCATCTAAACAGTTACTATATTGCCCTATTCCATCCTTGCACAAAATACAGCTATTCCATGATCTTTGTTTTTACTAGAGTTCTATTTTACTTAAAGCACTGAATACTTGTGTACCTTAGAAGAATATAGAAAAAAGGAAGTAGTTTTTAAGCTTTCAAAAAATCTATTACAAAACAATTCAACTGTCTGACAGCTCTGAACATTAACTTTGTAAAGTTGAAGTTAACATTTTGTTTAGTACCGTGAATAGGTATATTTTTTGCTTGTCATCTAAAACTTATACATACCTAAACCATATACATACCTAAACTCTACACAGAGGCTGCACATACAGCCTGCTCCAGTAAACATCATTGTGATATAGGCTCAAAAATAGTCGATCAAAATAGTAAGTTTCCTAAAATAGAGCTAGTAGCATGGCTTTCTAGTGGGGGATTGGCCCTGTTATCTTTATCTGGTGTGGAAATGATGACTATAAAATT
The DNA here is from genome assembly GCA_034782735.1 of Sagittarius serpentarius. Classification (NCBI taxonomy): domain Eukaryota; kingdom Metazoa; phylum Chordata; class Aves; order Accipitriformes; family Sagittariidae; genus Sagittarius; species Sagittarius serpentarius. The sequence goes on from JAVKLA010000028.1 coordinate 9,906,532, forward strand.
TCTCTCTGGATGGGTGGCATGTTTTGAAAAAACTCTATTTAGAAATTCAAAGTAGTAATTTAAGTGAATTAGATTGCTTAAAACTTTATGAGAAATCACACCAAGCCAGCTAATGACAATCTCTTCACTTTAGTAGCAAAATAGTTTGATAATTACTATTGAGGAGCGGCCTCACGTTCACAAGCCCTGGTCCTCATGGGGGACTTCAACCACCCTGGTATCTGCTGGAAGGACAACACAGCAGGGCACAGGCAATCCAGGCGGTTCCTGGAATGTGTCGATGACAACTTCCTCCTCCAAGTGATTGAGGAGCCGACAAGGAGAGGTGCTATGCTGGACCTTGTTCTCTCCAACAAGGAGTGGCTGGTGGGGAATGTGAAGCTCATGGGCAGCCTTGGCTGCAGTGACCATGACATGGTTGAGTTTGTGATTCTCAGGGCAGCGAGGAGGGCCCACACCAGGCTCACCACCCTGGACTTCAGGAGAGCTGACTTTGGCCTCTTCAGGGACCTGCTTGGTAGGGTACTGTGGGATA
>JAVKLA010000028.1:9907166-9934210 GCA_034782735.1 Sagittarius serpentarius
AGAGGGCTGGAGCACCTCTCCTATGAAGACAGGCTGAGAGAGTTGGGGCTGTTCAGCCTGGAGAAGAGAAGGCTCCGAGGAGACCTTATAGCAGCCTTCCAGTACCTGAAGGGGGCATACAAAAAAGCTGGGGAGGGACTTTTTAGAAGGGCATGTAATGATAGGACAAGGCAATGTCTGTAAAGTGGAAGAGGGTAAATTTAAGCTAAATATTAGGAAGAAATTCTTCACCGTGAGGGTGGTGAGACATTGGAACAGGTTGCCTAGGGAAGCTGAGGATGCCCCCTCCCTGGAAGTGTTCAAGGCCAGGTTAGATGGGGCTTTGAGCAACCTGTCTAGTGGAAGGTGTCCCTGCCCACGGCAGGCTGGTTGGAACTAGATGATCTCTAAGGTCCCTTCTAACCCAAACCATTCTATGATTCTATGATTCTATTTTATTTTTAGTGTATGTAGCGGACCTGGTGTAGTGGGTTGACCCTGGCTGGATGCCATGTGCCCACCAAAGCCACTCTGTCACTCCCCCTCCTCACCTGGACGTGGGAGAGAAAATATAATGAAAGGCTCTTGGGTCAAGATAAGGACAGGGAGAGAGATCACATGTTGTCTCTGCTGCTTCTCCTCCTCAGGGGCAGGACTCCTCACACTTCCTCTGCTCCAGCATGGGGGTCCCTCCCATGGGAGACAGTCCTCTGTGAACTTCTCCAACGTGAGTCCTTCCCACAGGCTGCAGTTTTTCATGAACTGCTCCAGCGTGGGTCCCTCCCACGGGCTGCAGTCCTTCAGGCACAGACTGCTCCAGCGTGGGTCCCCCACGGGGTCACAAGTCCTGCCAGCAAACCTGCTTCAGCCTGGGCTCCTCTCTCTGTAGGTCCACAGGTCCTGCCAGCAAACCTGCTTCAACCTGGGCTCCTCTCTGTAGGTCCACAGGTCCTGCCAGGAGCCTGCTCCAGCACGGGCTTCCCACAGGGTCTCAGCTTCCTTCTTAAATACGTTACCGCAGAAGTGCTACCAGTGTCACTGATGGGCTCAGCCTTCGCTGGTGGCAGGTTTATCTTGGAGCTGGCTGGCATTGGCTCTGTTGGACATAGGGGAAGCTTCTAGCATCTTCTCGCAGAAGCCACCCCTATAGGCCCCTGCCTATACCAAAACCTTGCTACACAAATCCAATACATGTGGCTAGGACAGAGTTAATTTTCTTCATAGCAGCTCATATGGTACTGTGTTTTAGATTTTTGACCAAACCAGTACTGAGAACACACTAATATTCTAGCTTTAGCTGAACAGTATCGAGGCCTCCTCTGTTTCTCTCTCTGCCCCTCCAGTGATGAGATTAGGGAATGCACAGTAGGTTGGGAGGGGACACAACCAGGAAGATGACCTGAACTGACTGAAGAGATTCTATACCATTATAATGCCATGCTCAGGAAGAAAAGGGAAAAGAGGGGATTTATGAGGGAGACCAATGCCCAGCCAGTTCAGATATAAAGTCAACTGTGTAGCTCACATTAGATAAAAGTTAGCATGTTCTTCTTCCCTTCACTCTTGAATTATGGTGATTTATTTCATCCTTATTGTAGGTTAACAATGAACAGACCTGATAAGGGCTGCATTGTAAGTTCAGTAAGTCTTTGCCTCACATCATCGTACCTGAATTGTATGACAGTTTGGCCATTCAGTAGCACATTTGGGTTTCTAAAAAATTAGTCATAAATTTATGCACAAGAAGTTTAACAGTATCTTTGATACATGTATATATATTTACGGTTGGACTTGATGATCTTAAAGGTCTTTTCCAAACTAAATGATTCTATAATTCTATATATAAAGAAGAAAAAGTGCACTCAAAATAATATCTTATTTTGCTTCCTGTAAGCTTCATATGTGTTTGCAAAGATATTTTTGGCTAGTAGAACTCATTAATTTACAATTTTCAATCTGTCCTCGTTTACCATAAAAAGCAACTGATCTAGGAACAGAGACGTTTCATTTTTTGGTGTAATTTTTCTCATAGACACCTTCTTCCCAGCAAAATAGTGAACATTTCCAAATCTAATGCAAGGAATCAGGGACCTATCTCTGTCTCCCCCTCTCCCTAAAAAATATGTCTCTCTCCCTCCCCGCTCCCCCAATTGAGATGTCAGTTTCTGCTTACACCCATATGCAGTGTGCCTTCCATGAGTTCATCAAATTACAAATAAGAATATTCCCATCTCTTTCCTTTCATTTCTACCTGGTTTGGTATACTTTTGTTCCTTCATAGAAAATAATTTCTCCTCTCTCTCATCCTTAAGCAACAGAATGCACAGAATGCTTTTGTTCTTTTTTAATAGATACAGTATTATTTTGTTTGGAGGCCAGAAGTCTGCTCTCTTGATAATTACAGTCTCATCCTTTTTCAATTACAAAACCCTGTTCTATTGTATTATGGGACAGCATAAGTACCAGAAGACACGCTTGAAATTTTAAAGTCGAGAGTATTGCCAAAAATCTCAGACTGGAATATTTATACATTAATTATCCTACTACATAAAAAAAAAAATCTGATTTTTAAGGTAAAAAGACATGAAGTCTTAAGTCATAAGGTAAAAAGTTCTTAAAGCCTACTGTGATTTCAGGACTTTTTTTTTGGTCCCAGTTAACATGATATAATACAGAAATGTAAATGTTGGAGAAGAACAATAACCAGGAACTTTAACAATAACTATAAGATATGAAGGATAGAGTAAAAGTATAAAATTAAAACATAATTAATGACTTCTAATTCCAGAAGCAGATATAGAAGTGAACTGAAATTCACGTACTGGTGGTTCATATCCACAATGAATTACTCCTGTAGCAATTTCTGTGGTTTAACTGCAAAATCTAAATAGAGTCCTGTAAATAATTAATTTGCCTTTATTGCCTTTACATTAAACAGAGGATCTGAGATTTGAGAGTGGGCAAAAAGTACTGAGCGGACAAGAATTGTAGGAAAAGTTAATGAAAAGATTAGTGATATTGTCAGAAGGAGGGATATAGACAACACATAGGGATAATTATATAGTAAATGTATATAATAGAAAAGAATATGGTGGCACTGGAGCTGAGGAACCAATAAGGCAGATAAACAGCAAAGACTAGAAGATCTAAAACACAAAAATAGAGGAGAAATTGATGCAGGAACTCTACAATTGGAAGGTTGATAGGTAACTCAGCTTTGCCTTTAGGTTGGTGATAGGTTAACTCTGTCACTGATGATATAAATTCATTGATGTTTCATAAAAGCAATAAGATAGAGGCTAACCAAAAATAACTGTTAAGTTGGAAGTAATAAATCTGTATGGTCATAGGTAAGATGAAAGATAAATAAATACACAGTATTCTGTATTCCACACGTAAAGAGAGATTGTGATATTGTAAGTATGGTTCATTCATGTCAACTAGGTGTAGAAAATAATGCTCACATTCATTTGTATAGACAAATAAAGATGATTGCAATGTACTGAAATCTCATGTAAATATATACTGCAGCACTGTAATACAGGAAGGTTAATAGCTTAGAGCCAAGGTGTAATAAATAGGCTCTTCCCATATGAGCTGCAACCAATTTTTCTTCACTCAATGAATAATGGAGAAACAAACGGCAACAGAGGCAAAATCAACTCTGTGTCATATGAATAAGGTTGAAAAATACAACTTTTTCTTTGATTCTACATAAGCTGCTCTGACATCAGATAAATATTTCATAACAAGGTAAGATTTAGTCCATGAAATACATATTAGTGTAACCAAGTGGGACACAGCTTGTCCAAATGAAATTCTCATTGTGCTGTAGACTTTAAAAATATAATAAAAATCAAGAAAGTCTCATGCATCTTGTATGTTCTTGTCTGTGTAAGATTGCTAGCCCTCCAGACTATAAGTGGCCTTTATATCGTAATATTTAAATACAGAGGATTACAATAAACTCATTATTTATAATCCATTCTTCCTCAGGATACACTGGAAATGCTTTGAACTGGGTTCTACAAGAAAATCTATCTGTATCTCTGGAAAAGATAATCAAGACCTTGTATTTCATATCAATTATGGAAAGAGATGGATCTTATGTTGTAATTAAAAACAAGAAATAAAAACACAAAAAAATCCACCCCAAACCAAACAATATTATGGTTTCCATTTCACTCTGTTCAGGAATTTAGCTAGAAAGAGGATACCGTCCATAATAATGGGTTCAGTCCCTTGAACTGCAGTAGCCACTAACTGAAGTGAGATTAATAGAAGCACACATACCTATGCCTATCTTATTTGTTTGAAGCTGTGTTATGAGAAGAAATATTATGGTAAGAAGAATTTCTTGCCCTCTGAGAGGCAAATAACATGGATTCATTCCAGAATTCTAGGGCAACTTAAATATGACATCACAGAGTCATTAATTAGCATGTTTAACCCATTAACGATTTTGGCTTTAGTACTTAAGGAAAGAAAGGAATCAAATAAGACAGCAACTTTCACTTGAATGGCTCAAGATGAATATCAGATCTTAAGAAGCAAGAGTAAAGTGCAAAAATTTACCAATTTATGGATAAATATCATAAACCAAGGAAGAATATGAAGATGGAAATCATACCTCACAAATCCACTAGAGCTGTTTGAAGGATTCAGTGTGCCCTAGGGCTAGAGGATCTCACTGATGTAATGCATCTGAGTTTTCAAGATTTTGATGGTGTCCTTCACCAAAGGATCATAAAGAAGCTGACTTGTTCATGGGATAAAAAAGGAAATTGCTTTGTACACCGCAAACTGGTTAAAAAGATAGGGAAACTGTTAGCATTAAACTGTCACTCCTCATGGGGGAGCATTCCAAAGAGTACATTTTTTGTGCAGAGGAAGATTACACTTTTTAAACAGATCTCAGGATTATGTGCAAAGTGCTTTGGTTTGTGTCATGGAGTGGTCTTGCAGCGCATACAACTATTTATTTTGGAAGAAACCAGAGTGGAGAATATATTTCAGGAGCATATCTAATATACTCCGGCCACAAGGGCATTCAGACTAGACTAGAGTTAGTCCCGAATACAAAACCACCTGAAATGTATAGCATTGGTATCACACCTTCAGTTTTGCTCTACAGACCAACTCTTACTGGTCTGTGCTACGTGATAGTGTAGACATAACAAGGAGGTCTGTGCTTGGACCAGTGTTACGCAATATATTCATAAATGATCATGAAAAAGGAGTGAATATTAAGAAGACAAGTTTGTTGTTGCTCCCAGTACCAGCCACTCCCTATAATCAAAACATACTGATTTTGAAGAGATGCAGAAAGATATTCTACTGAAGAGTAAAATGGCAAATGAAATTCAGTGTTATTGCATGTAAATTAACGCACATACGGAAGAACAACAAGTTTAAAACACTGCCAGTATTGAGTCAGGACCAAGCAACAAGCATTTTCAAGGTTACTAAGGCAACCTTATGGAGGTGGCTGTGAACGTTACACAAAAAGAGTCAAGGAAGAAAACTGAATCAACAATAATAATGTTGAAAATTACTGATGATGGAAGAAAACAAAAACCAGAGGATATATCAAAGCTAAATGAATCCTATAGTTACATAGGCAAGAAAAAAATAAAAGATCCACTGTGTATGTCGAGGATCATAAGAGACAAAAAGGACTCTAACAGGCAAATATGTTCAAAGTTTCAAGTTCTGTTCTGATAGATTTTTAAACTGAAAATTGGTGTTTCTTAATCAAACAGGTGGGATGCAAACCATAGAAGGGAAATAATGGATAGCTAGAAAGAGTCTTCTGAGGATCTATATAAACATAATGAACTATTACATGTTATTGACTGGTCAGGAGAAGAGAACCACCAGCATTAAAATTTAAAATTGCACTTTTAATTAAAAGGCTCAGGAAAAAAAAAAAAAAACAAAAAACAACATGTATTATAATAACTCAAGGTAACTTTTTAAATGGGACTTCCTGCATTTAATGCGTTCAGATGTTTAGGAAACTGGACCATACACTAACATCAAGAAGTGTTGCCTGGCAGTAGTTTGCAAACTACTGAACAATTTCTTTGGTATTACATGTAAGGAAGGTCAAGCTGAAGTCACTTTAAAGGAAAATGGGACAAGAGTTGCTAACTAAGTGCCCAGATTCAGAAAGGGGAGGGATACAAAAACTCCAAAATAAATCTTGATGATTTAGTTGGAGGGGTATTAGAACTGGGTTGATTGCTTGTTGTCTTTAGAGCATTTTATGCTGTAGGTTATGAGAAGTTATGCCTGACTGGTGTACCAGGTGAGCTTTCCACCAAATCTGGTTATTGGCTATGCCACAAGCATAATTGCCTGTAAAAACACAAGTAACATAAGAGAGATTTTCAGTCTGCAAATATGCAGTGTGAATGTATACACTGTTACCTTTTCTCTTAAAATTCTCTGTTGGAGGTTGCAATGAGTACAAAATGGAAATATTTTAAAGATAGCCATAAAACAAAACTCGGGTTAATCAGTAACTTTAGATACTCCAGTTACTTTGTCTTTCAAGAAACTCTAGCGGCTTTGGGCGATAGGTTGTATGGGATAGGAAAAGAATATGGAATCTTGATTAATTTATTAAAGATGAAAATGTTGATCTGTAGAAGAACAAGACCTGAAGACACTCTGAAAGGTAAAAACTTTGAGGTTCATCATCATCATCATTTTATTATTATTATTATTATTATTATTATTATTATTATTATTATTATTATTATTATTATTATTATTATTATTGCCATACAGTCAAAAATCAATATAGTTCATATGAATGACATAATTGAAGATGATATGGCATATCATGAGAAGACTGATAATACAAAGGCTTTGGAAGAATGCGACAAATAAATTTGAAAATAAAAAAATCCGATTTCTCTGGGAAACTATGTGGAAGATGTACCTGCTTCCGTGGGTGTGTATGACTGGAAGGAGAAAAAGAATTGGAGAAGCTTTAGAAAAGTTTTTTTATTCTACAAATATGGAGTTATTTGAAAAGTAAAACTATTAACAATAAAATTGCAATGAATGAGCACCAGAAAAGATCGTGCTAATAGGGCCTTTATTCACAACAGAGCGCTCTGCTTTTTTTTTTTTTTTAATATGTAGTTATAAAGAAAGTGAGCAACTATGAAATACAAGGATCCACAGTATGAATCCATACGTCTTGAACTCTCTGTGTGCTTCTCATGAAACATACGCTGGTGGTTCCACAGATTGTAGAAGGACTTCTTTGTGGTGACAAACAGCTAATGTCAGTAACAGACAGCTTTTAAGACTTTCTTCCTGCGTTCATTACATTGCTTTAGTGACTTTCATGGTGAATGTCTTGTTTTGTTTGTCTGCTTTTTGATGTTGTTAATATATAATCTTTAATAAATGGTTTTTGTGTTGTCTCCCACACTGTGACAGTAATACTAAACAACTGAAGATTTGCTCAGAGCAAGCCCTTATAATGGTTCATTAGCCCATTGTTCTGCCGTGCACTGTCTCTTAATTAGATATGGATCCACCACGCACCACAGAAAATGGCTTGGGACTCTCTGACATACAGAACAGATATTCAGATACAGCAGAACAGGGAAAGGAAACAAAAATGTTTCAGGGTGGAATCAGAAGGGGCTAATGGAATAGAATTCATCAGCCTGAAAAAGTAATAGATGAGGGGGCAATAGAATAAGGCCTACACAGAGATGAATGGTATTAAGATGATAAATAGAGAATGATTAATCACAAGAAGTCCACTCAGTGAAATTATCAGTTAGCAAGCTTAAAAGAGAAATAAGTATTTTTCCACACAACCTATAATTATAGGTATAAATTACTTTAAAATAGATAAGACAAGTTACCAGTGCCTGTTAAATGCAGCATTCCAAATGCAGTCTCTAGTTCTGAAATCCCTGATGACCTGTAGCTGTGAAGAATACACCAGTGCAAGGACAATTCTGCACTTGCCATGTTCCCGTCTTCTTTCCCTACTGCCCTCCCCTGGATAAGGAAAAATGGAATAGATGGCCCATTGTCCTGACAGAGTGTGGTAATTTCTAAAATCTTCTATATATTTTACATAATGATGTCAGAATGTACATATGATGCCCAATAGTAGCTGATAGGAACATTTCCACCGTAAGTTTGCTGCAAGCCATTTTGAAGAGATTTTAACAGAAAACATGCAGTGAGTTGATTAATGTATATATGTAATTAACCAGAGTGGAAGCAGAGTCATGTAATTAATTACTTTATTCCTTTGATTTAACGTCTTTAAAAGTCAAATGCATTCTGAAAAAAAAAAGCTGACAGAATTCACAAGCTAATATTTAGATATTATCCACTGTAACCAGTGAAAATTTTAATCCAGATGACATTTGGATGAGTAAAATGAAACCATACTGGATTTAGTGAGGCTATTGTGACAATGCTTTACTCCTGTTAGCAGCTGAGGTGGTTTTCTTTTTATTCATTATACTGTTCTTGTGAGTGCCTGTTTGACTTTCACGCTGTTGATGTAAATGAACTCTTTCATTGATGATGATAATATAGTAGAGCAGCAATATGTGTGTATAATTGTACTCTTTAAAAGTACCTTTTAAATTTAAATACAAGCTGCAATTATTTTAGATATGCAAATGATCAAATTGAGGGTAATGCTACAAGAGAAATTCTTAACAGCTTCAAATCAGAATAGAAATGGCTAACTCTGCCTTAGGCTTACTGAAGACATCCTGATAGAATCCAAGTTCATACCAAGCTGAGGAAAAGAAATAACACCTTGTAAGCTTTATGTCCTCCTGTCAGAGTCCAATACTCTCTGTCCATGTTCTTTCAGAGAAACCCTCCTCCACATGAAGAGGGTTTAACCTGTAATACCAAATCTGCTTGCCATTTGTGGGATTTTGACTTAACAGAGTGATACAAGTAATGTACTGAAATCACAGTACAAGGACGACATAGCAATTGCAACATACAGATGAATCACAACACAAATATCATTCCCATTACTGGTCTCTCTACATGCTCACCATCATGATGCTGGGCATCCCCAGTCACTAGGAAGGAATAATAGGTTGAAGTGAGCTTAAGTCCATTGCTCTCTTCAAAGTTCATGTTGCTTGTTCAATTTTTATACCCTATGTTGGGCTAAGCCATGTTTACACTTTCCCCATGCTGGTCTGGCCAACTCAGGAAGATGGTACTCTATTAATTAGCTCTGGGAAGGCCATGTACACGACCAGTTGACACACTCAACTGATGCAGTTGATCCACTGATACAGTCATTTATCTAAAACAAAGGCCACCCACTGCTCCCCTTGGTACTGAGATAAGTCCAGCTTTCTTTGCAACAGTCAGCCGTTCCCTGCGTTCTTCCCTGATCTTCCAAGTACCTTGCTCTTGCCCATCTCTTCTGAGCCATCTTCCATTGCAGGGGTTTTTTGATCGATCACACCTCCTTATGCTTTTTGGAAAAGAGCCAATTCCTATATATAAATTCTTGAATTCATCTTGTCACATCTCTTTCTTTTTGCTTTGGGAGTATTTTGGTTTTACTTATAAACAAAAATTCAGAGCAATTCTTGGGTGTACTTTGGTTCACATCAGAACTGATTTTCTGAAACAAATTGCCCAGTGACTCCTACATGCTGTGTTTCAGTTAGTTTCACAGAACAGTCTTAGAGCTTGTGAATTTGTTTGCCTCAAGATTAAACTAAAACTAGAAGATGCAAGGGTGCACTTAATGCTTAGCACCTGCTCATGGGCGTTCGGTCCATAAGATCAGACAGGTACTAAAATTCTGCAAAATACATACAATGTAGGCATCACATCCTCAGCATCAGGTGTTTCACTTTGCAAATTTGCTCTTATTCCACTCTAAAGAGGCTTCCAGTGTCTTCCTGGGAGTACAGAAATTCTCTTCTGCATCAGAGTGATCCTCAAGGCATTACATTTTGGCAAATTGAGCTCACAAAAAGTGTTTTGTAAGATTAGTTGTTTCATTGATCTTCCTTTGAACATCTTGTTCAATAATGGCTCCATGAGATGATCTAGAGATGATAATTTCCTAACTGAAAAAAAAAATCTCAAAAAAATGAGATGTCTCTGATGTCTTTCAGGTAAAGAACAATGAGTACTGTGTATTTTTGTTGAGAAACAACAGAAACAATCTTTCATAAATACTGAGTGTTGGGGAGGGAGTTGTTTGTTGGTTCAATATTCAATAAAGCTATATCAGTCTTGGTCTTATTAAAGAGTTACAGCAGCTTAAAAATATTTTTGCATTATGAAATTATGATATTCAGAGACTGATTGTTTTTATATAATTATTGCAGTAAAGATGCTTGAAATGACAGCATTCTCACTCTATTCTACAGTCTTTTTTTCCCTCCTTTCTTCTGTTGGCTCTTGTTCAATGTTAGGAGATCAGTATTAAACAAGGGGACTGCAGAGGATGATGAAAACCTTTGCATATGAAATGAAATTAGAAAATCAGTTTAATTAGGAAGAATTACAATCCACTATAACTCATGTACAATCAGGCAAGGTCTTAGTTCAGGTTTAAAGGTGAGAGTTCTAATAAGGAGCTGCCTCCATAATGATCTTGATTCATTTACTATTGGCATAAAGTATGTTAATAGCTTGCGCAAATATATACATGTATAGATGGGTGTTCTATATCCTGACTTTTGACTTGCAGTATTTATTTTCACTTAAGTTTTGATCAAAAAAATAAGGTTTTCTGAGTATTTGTTGTGAAGTTTGTCTTGGGGAAGGTAGTGCATCCTAGAGAAGATAATATTTTCAGTCAGTGATCCAAGTATTTAGGGCATCTCTTTTAAAAAGTATCCCAAGCAGACTTTTCCTTCATAGTGGGACATTGTGCCCTGGGAGTGTTGTTGAGATGTCTCTAGCGAAAATAATTTACCTACTCCTCTTGGACCAAACCTAGGTCTCACAAGCCTTTGTATTTTTTTGTCCTTTGGAATAGTTTAACTTTTCCTTTATTATAGTTGAGAAGATATGAGGAAGGTGAGCTAGCTACTGTAGCGACGAGAGAGTTTGGATTACAGAATTTGCAAGAATGATCAAAGATAAAACTCACTTCCAGGTAGATTTTTCAAATTTCAGCCCCATGATAGAAAGATTTAAATGAAACCACTTAGAAATAGCATGATACTGGTACCTTAATTTAAAAGTAAAACTGTCAGTAAACAGGAAGGTATCAGCGGTGCCAAAACAAGTATCTGCCAGGTTCTTACTGATTTACCATCATCAGACTTCACCAGTGGATGGAGGTGTTGATCTCTTCTGCAGCTATGCATTTTCAGAAGTGTTATGCGTTATCACAATGCCTATTTTTAAGAAAAACATTTATTTTGTTGCCTTCAGTTACTCATATTTCTCAATACCCACCATCCTCCTCTCCACACTTCTTGTTCTTTGGGAATATAGTTTCTAAGGGTAGGAGGTGCTTTTCCATGCATCTCTGGATTGTATAGTAATGGCTGCACAGTCTCATTGTGGATGAATATGGCTCTGATACAATTGATAAGATTACCTGTGTTACAACCATATCATTAAAAATATCCCAAATGTGTGTACCCAGCTTTCAGCAACACCTTGTTTTACAAGTGATCTAATTAGCAATATCAGTATTTTTTACCCTTGAAAAATGTTTTTCTAATGAAAGCTGAATTAAAATACTAGTTCAGCTTGTCATAGTAATTGTAATAATTGAAAAGTATTGTATGTTCTTAAGTGCTGTCCAGGAGTCTTACAAATTCTGAGAAACTCTTCCTTTGAGAATCAGAGAAGATAATTCAGCTTATTTTGTCCTCAATTCAGCTTTGAGTTGTCATATTTTTTCATTTTTTTAAGATTAAGAAGATTTAAATTAGTAATAATACTAATGAATCACATTTTTGTAGGCAAACTGAATACTGTTTCTTGCTATGAAGCTGGGAGTTGTCATGAACGTCATGCAATTGCATGAAATAGAGTATACAAATAATAGGAAGGTTAAGGCTCCTACTGATAGTAATACACAGTTAATTTTAGCACAGGATGTGATCAATTCAAGTTAAAAATGATCCCTGTAAGGAGAGACTCTAAGATTTAAGCATTTCTTTGAGTACTTTAGCTAGGGTAAATTGTACGCCTCATGAAAACAGTTCCAAAATTCTTCCTCTAAATTGGATCTGGAAGTTCCTCTTACTAAGCAAGCCTGTTTTATAAATAAATACCATTATATATATATTGAGAAGGATTGGGGAAAAAAACAAACACAGTTTTCAGCCAAACTTTGATTGTAGCCTAGTTCAGAGCTTCAGGAGAAGTTCTTTTTGGCACTGTCACTTCGACATGGAAAGAACATCTAGACAATTTATTGTGAGAGATGGGGAGTAGGAAAGTGCATATTTATATGACATACACCAGCCATCTGAGTAGAGTTAATGTAAATAGGAAGTAACAAGATTCCCTGTGTTGTGCCTAATCAGAACAATTTAGTGTCTACATTTCTAATATTTCAGTTTGTGAGTTTAAAAAAAAAGGAAAAGAAAATAGCTCTTTCTTCATGCAGTTTCAGTTTGAAATTCAGCATTTTTTTGCTAGATCTGCAGATTTATAAACTGCTTAGAATTTCAACTTTGGATTCTCATTCAGAGTTGCTTTACTAAGAGCTTAATTTTGCATAGTACTGGACACTTTTTGAAAATCAGAAATATTTTAATGATCTCAAATTAGTGTTCCAAATGCCAGTTGAGGTCCTTAGAAAATTTTAGCCAAGATGGTGATATGATTTCATTGTTAGGTGGAATGTTTATTATTAACTTCTAGTATCATATTGCTTGTATAAATACTTTTGATGAAAAATCTCTTTGTAAGGTTTTAGTATTACTAATTGAAAATATGCTGAATCTTTCCATCCCTGTAGCTGATTAATTATATGTGAAATAATTGCTTGCAAAATAATTTATTATCAGATCTGACAGAGCTGTTGTTGATATCGCTATTTCTCATTTGCTCATATTTATTTAATTTTGGACAAATAGGTTTGTTCAGTCAGTTTGGAATATTCTGGGCCAGACCAAACAGTAAGACTTAAGGCTAAAATCTACGTGTAGGCAAAAGTTGTGAAATAAATGTGATTAACACAGGACTTAAATATATGTAGAAGAATGAGGTATATGACTTTCAGCTGGAGACAGTGAGACCCTAAGTGGAAGATACTATCCATAAAGAACTGGTGTGAATGCTCCTGTCTTAGATTATATTTACTGACAGAACAGAGGACCTGAAGCTTCCAGCTGACCAGGTTTATTTCCATGCAAATTATGGCCTTGTCATCTATAATTCAGATTGCAGAGAGAGGCACTACCATGCCAAAAGATACAGAGTGACAATACCCACTTGTCCAACCAAAGATTGCCACTGGCACAACACAAGGATGGAACAATTCTGCCAAGCCTTGTTAGGCTCTCAGGATGTGCATTCATTAGTCTTTCAGCTGGTTTTGGGAGAGCTCTCGTGAAGTGAATATCCCATTTCTTTCCATTTGATGTGCCCTGGTTCTCATTGTGTCATAGTCTCACGGTATATGAACAGGATTCCTTCAGGGTGAAACTAAGCTGGAAAATGAACTCCAGGACTCTGCCAAATGCACTCTCTCCTCAAATGGGCACTTAGTCCATGGGACCAGGCTAGAGGTAGTCCAAAGCATTAAAAAAAAAAAAAAAAAGTTTAACCAGCAAGCCTTGAAATATGCATAGACATGAATCAGGTATTTTGCATCAGCAGTTTCTCTCTACAGATTTGTTGATCCATGCTATTTGCTAATGTAGACATAGTTTAAGATTGCTAACAGATTAATCAGCAGTCAAAACAGATAAGTCTCCTTCTCCTCTTGTACTCATCTGAATAGCGACAATTTACACGTCTTTAGTATAGGTGTAAGTGAAAACTCAGCCACTTGTTTTTGTGTTCCTCCGTCTGCCAGTCTTCATCATACCATTTTGTCCAGATTAAGTCTAAACTAGCTGGATTCCATCCAGATCACTTTCCCTGTCAGAAATTAGGAAGAGAGAAAAGCAGTTCTGTCAGGGAGCGTTGAAATTTAATGTAAAGGAAACGTCATTTGTATGCGTGCAAACTTCTAGTACTACAGCAAAAAACCCTATCCCATGGTACTGTTCCAAAATGTGTTCAACACAAACTTTTTATTTTTAAAGAAATGCATAATTCAAATAAGTTTTTTGATTGTACTGTCTATCTAGACAAGAAAACTTGAGACAGACTCTGGAGTCCCACAGAATCATCCAAGAGTAGCTACAGTTTAATCGGGGGTCGATCCTTCTGGACTTTGGTACGTTAGTACCTAATTTAGATTAATGGAATAATTCATATTTGCAAGTGGTGTTTCAGGCTGCTGGTAAACCGAGACTCACTTTACTGTAACAGCGGTGCTCGTTCACATTCTCTGTTTTATTCTCAGAATCATGAGATGCAGGAAAATATGTGTGTGTGTGTGCATTTGTATGTGCCTATACCTGTACCCCTGTGTGTCTACACAGAGGTACTGATGCAATCACAAGCCTTTTGCCCAGGTGTGAAGGGTAGGAGGGAAAAGAGGGTGGGAAGGAGTTTGCAGTGAATGTGCCTTAATGCAGCTAATTCACTTTGGTCTCTTTGATCCCTTTGCCTGTTAATATACAGTAGTTAGACATTACAATTACTAGTGTCTATCTTACACAGTTTTTCTCATAAAATTATTTCACATCCATCCAAGCCTTTGTTAAGTTTCTTGACTGTAGAACTATGAAATTGCTATTAAACAAAAAAAAAGGAAAATAAAAATGGAAGTATGTATGACTCCCTTGACTTCAGTTTTTGCAAGTATATTTTCCTTTGTAATGCAAAATCTATAGTTTCAGGGTTTTGTATAAAAAATTCAGGTTCAAGTAGTTTTAATTTCAAGACCTGATTTCAAATCATAAATGAAAAACTGCTCTGGTTCTGCTGTCAGTTTGGAAAAATAAATGATACCTGTATGAAAAAGAAAGAACAGAAAATATGCATGAGAACAGGGTTCCCTTAGTATATCAAAGTATGTGCCCATTTTATGTGACTGAATAAAAATATTAAATATATTGTTAGCATATACTATAATGCAAAACTTTGGAAAAAAGACTGTAAATAAGTGGCATGAGATTTTATGTCACGTTATCTGTTGCTGAAACTCTCAGACTTTAAAGGTGTTATAGCAATATAGATTTTTAGTTTATTTGCTACTTTTTTCATCTGTAAGCTATGAATCTTACATAATGCTAAATTCATGCTTGATTTGTTTGGGTTTGGGGGGTTTTGAGGACTTATTTTTGTGTTAGACTTCCGTATCTAACACTATTGAGATCAATGTGAATAGAAAGTTACTTGTATTTATGTAAGTTGTCGTACAAAAAGCCATACTTATTTGTACCTCAGCTCAGTGTGAGTGATCCCTGCTTACTGCATAATTTCATTTTCTTTCTCACACTGCTGTCTGCTAGCAAGGCAGCTTACAGAAACAGCATGGCAAGCCTCTTTCTCTGCTCTTGCATTTCAGGGACAAATGGTATCCTTATGCAGTTACAGTAGCATATGTGTTTATATTTTTATGTTCCTTGTAATCGGTGTGCAGCAAGGTCTGCAACTGAGGTCCCTGTCAGGCGAAGCTGCCAGAAGTCTTCACCGAGAGGGTGGAGGTGCCTGAAGGACTTCAGATACATAAGGGTCTGACGGACCCTCAGGTGCTTCTCACTAGCCAAAGCATTGCAATAGTTCTACTCTGTCCCTTCTCTTCATTGCTTCTGTCCAAAGGATTAGTGACTTTTTGGCTCACTTCAGTCATCATCTGCAAAACACTGTCCACGCACCAAGGAACCATTATCCCTTTTAGCTGTCCTACCTTCAGTCATAGCGTCAAACATGAGGAGAATTCTGGTCTTAACTGTATTTTCAGAAAAATATATTCACAAAAGGAAACTTACTGACTTCTGGTGATTGTATTGAGCCAGTACCTCATATGGTAAAAAAGCTGCTACAAAACCCTCACTAGTAATTTTGGAACCAAAGCCATTTCTGCCCTTGTGGCATAAATTAAGCTCTATGTGCTGTGGGTAGAATATTGCTGTTACAGGGTATAAAGTTACCATTCCGTCACAGTCTTTCACTACCCAAATTTCACTTGTCTTTAAATAGAAGATCCAAACCTGAGATATAAAACAATTATCCATCATAAAGTATTGCTAATACTGAAGAGCATCCTCAAGCATTTCACTGAATTTTATACTGAGGTGAAGAAAAGGAACTGTTCAAGAGTTGTGTAATTGATATTAAAAGGTTCTTCAAGATACCTAAAAATTACACCTGAACTGAAACCATTTATTAAAGAAGATGACTAAAACTACTGAGGGTTGCTGCTGGTTTTCCCCTGGATATCACTACAGGCCTTCTTAAAATATTACACAAGTACTAATTTGTTTGCCTTTCAGGTCTGTGATAATCTGTCAGTGAAGTGATTTTCCAGAGAAAATGGAAAATAGGAATAAATGAAAAGAGAAGAGTAATGAGATTTGCCTTCTAAAAAAAATAAAAAGGAATTTGAAGAAGAGTCTTAGAGCATATGGTCTGGAGGCACAGCCAGAATTGCAATAAAGAGGAAAGTGCAAGAGGCTCTGGAAAGGACAGACATTTACGAGCAAATCCCATAAGTCTTTCACAACAATAATGTGAAAGCCACTCCAATAAAATGTGATACCTGTATAAGCCATGAGGCAGTCAGGAAAAAATAATAATTGAACAGAAACATAACCTGCAGTAAAAATCAAAATAAGCAAATAGTGCAGGTAAAGAAAAGAAAGGTGCCTATACTAAACTCTCATATCTCATATATGGAATGTTTGCATTTCAAACTGCTGTTAAAAACACAGAAAGCAAGATATATATGAAAATTTACAAACTCTTATTACTGGAAAAGTAGCAATGGTAAAAATGTTGTCTCATCAAATTTCCTGGAAGAAACATGTAAAAATACTACACAGATGAGTTAAGAAACTGAAGTTACTTCAGAAAAGCTTTAACATCCATCATCTAAAAATATGAAATTACAACTCATTGTACGTAGGTAGAATGTTAGACTATAATAAATACTTGTAAAAATACACTAAATATGAAAATACAAATGTATATGTATAAGTAAAAAGGCAAACACTGGCATACATTTCACATGGAAAAGTTCAGTAGACTAGACAATAAAAATGTATCTTGAGAAATATATATTCGGTATGACAATAGGAGTCAATTTGTTTTTCCAGTTGTAGCAGGACATAAGGTTATGTAATGCATATAATGTAATATAATATAATTAATATAAATAATAATCTTTTCTCAATTTTACATTATGCCTTAAGATTAAGCATCTACTTTTCAGGGTATCAAAATAGAAGAAAGTATAGCTAGAACCCTTAAATAATTTTTTTAGTAAAGTATGATGTGACAAAAATGAAGTAAAAACAACAATTAAAATTTTCAGGTTCACTGGAACAAAAATAATATATATTAGTCAGTTGGGTTTGGTGAATTTTTCCTTCTGAAATAGTTTCTACAAAAATACCTTGAAATGTCTAAAAGTTCTTACTTCAACATTTTCAGGATAATGGACTTCTCATTTTAAAATGTAGACAATAACAAAAAAATAAGCATGAAAATAAACCATTTTGAAACAGTCTTTACAATGGACTCAGCAAAATGTTTTCAGTTTTTGAATCTATAGAAACTACCAAATTTCCCCTCACTCTATTTAGGATGATCTTTAATTTTTTCATCTTCCAAATTCTATTTCCTATCATATTTTCAAGTGGCAATTCTTGTTAACAAACAGAATCTCTGATAGTATCAGTTATCCACGTTGCTTCTATCAAAGTGAACTCACTAGCCCAATGGGTCCTATTGTAACTGTAATTTCACTGGTGCTGATGAGCATCACAAGCAATTCAGTAATTAAGAATTTCAAATATTAGTGTGTGGTTTTGACTCCATGTGCTTATAGGAACTGAGAGATTACACATGTTGGATCTGATGAAATACCAAAAAACTGACTATTGTTCTACAGTAGAGTATCTTCCATTGCTCAGAGAAACTATACAGCAAAATATAAATCATCTATGCTTAGAAGGAATTATATCTTGTATAAAGCTTTCTTGGTGGGCGGAAATCAAAAGAGATCATTTCAAGATCTAGTTTGCCTTTAAAAAGAACTTTTATCAAACTGGAGAACACAAATGAGCTGAATGAGCAGTGAAATGCCAGTGAGCAGTGACACTTCAATGAACAATGACATATCTCACTGTCTCAGTATCAAAATACACAAAATATCATTCAAGCCCCTCCTCCTGTGACAGTTCCTTTCCCCCTTCCATCAGTGTCTAAGAGAAGCAGATGACTGCCATAGATGCTACCTACAGCCACAGCCAAGGAGAGAAGCTGTGAACTTCTGTGAGCTTTGCCGTAGGTGCTACACAAATAGAGTCTGAATGATTTGAGAACAGTCTCCTGGCTGTATTTTTCTAGACAGTATGAAATTCATTCACTGCTACCTTTGATAAGCAATGAAGCAGGTAAATAAAGAACCAACCAAAAGCATAAAAATAATCAAGACAGAGGAATTGTCTTGGTTTATGAATAATTGTGGTTTGTTGACCAAAAAGATGACTTTTTGATGTATCAGACATTCCGAATGGATAAATATCCCCTAGATACTGCTGCGTGAACTGAAACTGAAAAGATGTTGTGCCCTTCTTGAACTGAAATGCCAGGGGTAAGGAAGAGAGAGCGAGCACTTTGCAGATGCTAGTGTGTGTTAACTGCTATTTTACAGGCTTTTAATGAATTAGTTACCTTTCAGAGGTTCAAAACACAATAATGATACTGAAATACTTCTGTAAGCAATCACCAGCCTCCCAGCTGATTAAATGAACAAAGGACATATTCCCACATTTCTCAGTAACACATAGCAAGAACTCAGGACAAAAATATTTTCACATTTATGTCCAACATCCATAAGCTCATTGAAATTTGCAGTGAGTAAGGGATGACTGATCAAAATACATTTGCTTTAGGTAACAAGATGCTCTGCAGAGAGGTGTGACATTTACAAAAGCAGTTAAGGGAGGTTTGCAAAGAACTTTGATATGGCACAAGTGATGGCTGTGCTCTGTGAATACCTGGGTTAATCTGACTAGGACAGAGACCTAGAGCCACAGTAGAAGGAAACTGGAAAATATTTCAATGATGACATCATTTTTTTTCCCAGTTATTTATACTGAGTAACTGGTTCCTTGCAAAAAATCTATGCATTTACCAAAGAGAGCCTTGGAACTGATATCACAGTCCACAATTGTGAGTTCCTTATGTCTCATTCAGCATTTGAAATAAACAAAAAGAAGTAGATTTCTACATAGATTCTACCCTTTAAAGTAATTTTAAGATAATATATCAAAGTGAGAAAATTTTGGAACATGATGTAAGCAAAGATCATTTAAGACAGAACAAATTCCGGACTTTTATTCCATTGCTGAAATCCCAGTAGCATTTTTCCATCCATTTGCTGTGATTTTTAGACATCTGCATTACCCTGGCCTATACTAAGTAGGTGAAGCAACTGGTAAAATTCAAGAGTAGCTGGTTAAAACTTTCCTAATATTAAAGGACAGACAAAAAAAAAAAAAAAAAGAGGATGAGAGAGAGGGCTTTAACTAATTACCTGAAATGAGCAAGTTATGTAATGTTTTGTTATGTATTATGCCTTATAAATTGAGAGCTTTCTCTTTTGCTGACATCATTATTTCTGCATAGGAGAAAACATATAAACCACTTCACAAAATTACGTTCATTTTCTTCATAAAAGCTTCCTTCTTTTAATAAAAAAATAGTGGGTTTCATCATATTTTGAAGACTACACCTCTTCCTTCATGCTACAAAGGGTTTGTACTATCTGATTCTTCCTTACACTAGTGTCATATATGTGTTCTGAATCTGAGTACATATCTGCAGACTTACGAGTCCATTATTTTGAATCAAGTAGTTTGGGGATCAATTTAAAATACGACTTAGTTGTAGATTTTTTCTTTTGAGCATTAAAGTGTAGGAAGGGTAACATGACTCTGGCTAATAAATGGAAATCTGAATTCTAGAAACCTCAGCTGAGACAAAGAATGTGACTCTGCTCAGTTCAAAAGCAGCAAAGCTCTGTGGCTGCTCCAAGGCTGGTCTCGGGCTGCTTTAGGCAGCAAGTGCAGTAGGAAGCAATAGGGCTTCAGCTAGCGTTGAATTTGTCCCACCAGGCTCTATTATTAAAGTGTCAATGGCTCAGTAGTGTTTATGCTCCTGCTTTTATAAAAGCATAAATAGTGAGCAGTCCAGAAGAAAGTAACGGAACTAAATATTATCCACGGTACTGGTGCTTTGCAAAGAACTATTTGTATGTGTTTGGATCAACAATTGACTATATTTCAAAGACAAGGGTACTCAAATGACCTTTTAAAACAGCTTCACTGTCAAAGCATCTGACTGGGACATATAGATGAGTGTAGGATTTCCTCATATTATTTTGTTAATGAAAGAGAAAGTGAGGGGGGAAGGAAGATGAAAACTGTCTACAAACACACAAAACGAAGATCAAAGTAATTTTTTTTCATTGGGAAGCAATTCTGTTTACTTCCTGCTTCTGTGCAATCACATAAGTTTGTGAATAAAAATACTATTATTGGTATTAGTACATTATTATTTTACAGATACATTTAAAATTTCCAGACAGGTTGTTTCAAGTTACATCTGTCCATAGCTATGATGTACATAAGTCACAGAGTCAAGGCACATCCGTAAAGGCCTGCTTCCTGGTCCTCAGAAAATAAAAGAAAAAGAAACCCAAATAAGTCACAAGAAAACAAAGAAAAGAGCTGGCAGCAAGGCCATAGGACTACACTCCACAAACCTTTAGGTAAGTGCTTGGAGAACACAAGTATCTGCATTTAATTTAATGGAATCTGATGCTTTAAGCCTTAATATTGTCAAAGTCTAATTGAACCTGCCAACTGAAAGTATTTTCATTAAGTGTTCCTACGAAATGAAGAATCTTTGAGTTGTATTATTGCCATCAAAGACCATACATTTTAAACTGTCTTTTCCTTTATTCTTCAAATTATGCTGTTAAAGACTTGAGATATTAGCAGCTTTTGGATCTTTTTTTTACCCTTTCTTAAATGCTTTGAAATTTTCTATTTTATGCTGGGAAGAGCAACATCAAACCATTTTAGCAGCTGCTGTGTGCCTTTGCTAGTCTGTGGGTGGTACCCTTGGCTCCATGAGTCATCATGCAGACACCAGGCAGTGGTCTAAACCTGGAGTGTCTAGGAGTAATCCTTGGTAGCCTCAGTTATGGGTCTTCCATAATCCCTGAAGTGCAAAATACTTCACCTTCCTTTGAACTCAGTAAACCGGCCCACGATGGCTTAGGAAGACGAGATGGATGGGTGAGGAGAAATTATACAAGTCACTCCCTGGCAGTATCCACGGACTGTGATGCCAGTATAGAACTCTCGACAAGTTTTATGTAGGAGTCCAAAGCTCCTTAGGTTTTAAATACCCACAGTAAAGTCCCGATGTTAAAGAGCAGCTAAACAGGGACAGCAGATTTTTTTATTGTATAAAAAAATAGGTGAACTTTGTTAACGAACTGTTCCATCTATCTATCTATCTGTCTGTCTCAGTGGGAATTATCCGCAGAGATTCTGCCATTTTATGCTTGTGTCTTGCCAGATGGGCCTGAAACTTAAATCTGTAAAAAATTAGATTTGATTGGAGAAAACAAAAATACTGAAGGTAGGAATCATTGTACCTTCTGGATTGGCTCTTGTCTTCTGTGTCAAAATAGGTCATTCATTTTGTCTGGTATGTTTTAAAATCTAATCATGTTAAGTCTTCAATTAGACTGTTTCATTTTATTTTGCTGTGACTGGCTTTAAAATCTCTGCTGGAGAGAATCACATGGTATAATTTCTGTGTTTTCCTCACCATTTAATTCTGAATTATAAATAAATCATGTACCACAAGCACCAAACTACATATTATAGTTGTGGTACTGGCTTTGATGGGGATTCCAATAAGAGAAGAAATATAAATTACTTCCTCTTACCTCTTCAGTTCCGTATTCTTTCTGTCTTTATTCTAATTAACTATAAACTTACTTCTATCTGTCTGTCCACCTGGATCTGCATCTGTACCAAGGTTCCTTTTTCTAGGCTTTGAATTACTGATTTCTTGTTACTATAAATTACCTTTAAAAAGGACTCTAATTTCATCTTCTAATGACTTGTTATTAAAAAAGATAGTTACTACACATCTCTTCACCACTCAGCAGTGTGTCTCTTGACAAGAATAGTAAATGCAACTCTGACATTACTAGTGGTACTCCAGATTTACTTTGTAGTAGGAAGAATTATTCTAAATTACTTTAATAGTCTATAAGGCTCCTTTGCACGTTGGCGAATAAGCTCTAGTTTAAAGCACAAATTCCCCTCTCCCTCGTCTTGTCAGTTCTGGTATGTCTGTAAGATAAGCTAAATTTCATCACAGCACAACAGAAGCTGTTTGGTTGTTGGGGAAGGGAAGGTTCCTGCCCTCAAAGACTACATGAGATATTCTCTATTTTTTACTCTTTACTTTTTTGGATGTGGAAGGCTCTTCCCTGATTAGCTGCTGGTAAAAAATGGTGCTGTCGTTTTTTTACCTGATTTGTTTCCTGTGCATAATCAGAGACTGAGCTGTTTGCCTTTTGCCTTACGTTTTTCTTGTTAGAACAAAAG
Organism: Sagittarius serpentarius; assembly: GCA_034782735.1. Lineage (NCBI taxonomy): Eukaryota > Metazoa > Chordata > Aves > Accipitriformes > Sagittariidae > Sagittarius > Sagittarius serpentarius. The sequence continues at coordinate 9,930,083 of JAVKLA010000028.1, forward strand.
AGACAAAACAGTGAGGATGCCATAACGAAAATGGATGACAGTTACCCTCAGGAGTATTGGTATTGACATTTTAGTGGCAAGTGCAAATTCTGCTTTCCTTTAGCACTGATGGAATCTCACAAATCCAGTGCAGCACCACATAGCACATTTCTGGTTTCAGTTTCTTTCTTCTTTTTTTTTCCTTTTTTCCTTTTTTTTCCCCTTTTTTCCTTGTCGTCCTTTTTTTTTTTCTTTTTTTCCCCTTGTCTAATGTTTGTTTTATTTGGATTTTTTAAGTTGTTTCTGTTTAGAAGTGAATATGCTAAGCCAAGAATCACTGAACTCCAATATGCTGCTGTTTTAAAGCTATTCTTCCACACTTCAAGTTCACATTAGAAAATCTCTGTATTTGCTGTGTAAAATTCTGCAGTGGGTAGTTTTTTTCCTGTCTGAATTTAAAGACTGATACCATTGAACTGCGTATGTTTGAGGAGTTTAAAAATTAAATCAGTGAAATTTAGGGGGAATAAACATGCAGAGATTGCCTTGTTAAGATCTTTGGGGTCAAATTTGTATTTTGAACAAACCTTGGGTATTTGGTACTTTTTCCAAGGAGGTTCGGTAGTGAGAAATGAACATCCTTACTAATACGTTCACCAACTTGCCCATGCCATTTTGATCTAGGATTTTCAAAAGCAGTCGAAAATGGTTTGTTTTTATTCTTGATTGAAATGGGTATTTGCAGGTTAATTCCTGATCTTGCTGAATTAGGCAGGTGTGATACCCACTTGTTTTCATCCCAGAGCTTCGTCTTCATGCCAGCTTTCCCATATTTTTTAGAGCATAGGCGGAAAGGCTAGGATTTTTATCATTGACCTCACTAGGGCCAAAATGTAATCATTAGACTTCTGGATGTTTCTTGACACTGAAATGTCTCTGGACTAAGAAAATTCTTCCCCTTTTCTTCTGCTTTTCTAGTAAATTGCACATCTCTATTAATGAGGCTGATGCGTGGGCATGACTATATTGTTAAGTTTATCAACTGGACAAGCAAAACAGATTTGCTGGTTCCCCATTACGTTCTCTTAAGCATTAAATACACGAGATAAAAAAATAGAGATATTAGCTATAACAGCAGAAATCTAAAACTTTTGTGTTTCTTGGGTAACCTCCAGAAAGACTTAGTTTATATTGGTACAGTTTGGCAAATCATGACTAGCATTTTCATATGCTTTTCTCAAACTCTTTTTACCATGGTTCGGTATATCTTTTCTAGACCTGGTTCCTGCAGCTGAGATAAGCACACTTCCGTTTCCATTTTTCATGGATGCGTTATTAAGACTGTGTGGTTAAATATAATTGTCTAGTACTTTTTGCAAGTGGTAGATTCATTTAATAGGTTTATTTTAAAGGCAATAATAATGAAGAGGAAAGTCAGAAAAGCAAAAACAATAAGCCTGTTATCCAAAGCATGTAAGAAAATGGAGAGCAGAGAGAGAGCACAGGAAAGCAGTGGGAGAAAATGGGTTTTCTTTGAAATTTTTCAATATACTGTCTACAACTAAGATTTGAACAACTAGGCTTCACTGAGGAAGCATGTTGCTGTTAATTGGGGTCTGTTTCTGCCAATACAACTGCAAACATTTATTAGCAATGGCATTCAAGTAGGTGGCAGATCAAGCCACGGCCATTCAAATTCAACAGAAGACTTGCCGCTTTCTCAGCAGGCGAAAGATAGGGAATAAAGGCAAAAGCAAGATACCAGCATATACAATATGCTTACTGCATTAGTGACCATTAAATGCACTCCCAAGTGTAATTTCTAATTGATGGTGCTAAAAATAAGGCCATATTGTTCTTCTCTTTCTAATTACACACAAATCAAGTATGTTTACTGCTTCTTCTGTGCATTTATTATCAGCAAACCAGGTATTTGCAGTTGTCAAGGTACAACTAAGTCTTCAGAATGAAACTAAGGAGAAATAGCTAGTGACTGCAGTCGTGCTTATTCAAGGAGTGTATTCCACAGGAAATAAAAGTATATAGTGAGGCTGTTGCAGGATGATCTATCCTCAGTGGGGCTATATGTTGCGTACACTGCTTTCTTCACTTTCTTGAGCTTCTGTGACTTAAGTACCACATAAGAATGAATATTGGGTTGATGAGATGTCCAAAAAATGCCTGTTTTGTGTGATGCTTTTATTTAACTGACTTCTAATTTCTGAAATATAATGGCTGATAGTCATTAATTATGAAGAGAAAGCTATGTTCCTTTGTCAGTTAGGAGGTGTTCTTTGATGTACAGTTCACTGGAAGCATTATCAAATGCCCAGATGCATATTTTCTTGTCAAGATGTAGCTCTTGCCTGAGAGAGAAACTTTAGAATAGACTCAATAGCACTTTATTTTTCTTTTTTTGAATAAAATTTGGTAAATATCTATCCTACACTGGTAGAAAATACATTTCCGGTTTTTATTTCATTGACAACACATTTATCATACAAATGTCACTGTATAAACTACTGTGGATTTACTCCTGCCTTATCTGAGTGTGTGTAATATGTGAATCAGCTCTGACAATTCTAGTATACAGGTATAATTTTTCCTTCAATTTTTCTTTCCAAATAAAGGGCAAGTGAGATTTAATTTCACGTGTGAGAACATTTGAAATAGCCAAACAGCAATGAATAGGCAACAGTGAAGGAATTACCTTTTAAATTATAGTAACGGGCTGGAAAAGTGACCTTGTAAAATGTCACCTACATGTTCCACATTATTTATTTCTCATCAGAGATTTTGTACCAGAAGGTTTCTGCTCATAAGGCAAACAAGATTTGTGTTAGAGCAAGATCAATCTGCTCTACCTTGAGATCTCACGGAATGCAGTACCATAGAAAGAACTACAGTGGTTGTTTTTTTGGTTTTGTTTTTAATCAAAAACTGAGTAAATATAACAGTGATTACTGTCTGTTGTAAGTAGTCTTATTTTTATATTTTAACATTTGGTATCTGAGGTGCAAGGAGGATATATAAAAAAGATTTGTAAGTGTGTTAAAGTGAAACGTGATATGTTCTACTGCATCTAGCCTAAACACTACATTTAGACCAAATTCATAAATGACAATAGCAAGTGTTTCAGTTAAACTAGTACCTTCAAGAATACTTCGCTATTTTTATATGCCAGGCTCATAGGTTTATTTCCATGTAACATTTCTCTTTAAATTATTTCAGGGACTGTCACAAAACCTCATACCATTAAGAAAAGTATCAGCATGGCATCTCCATGACAGCATCTCCATGACAGCCTTTGAGTAAATAATTCTTAGTATAACTGCTGACACAGTTTATATGGAGCTCATGGTAAACCAGTGGCATACCTGGTGAGTTCTCCATGGGCAGAAAAGTGCCTGACTGAGGATTACATTACTCTTTGGGAAACACAGCTGAGCATCCTAGGATATTCCTATACTTTCAGCACTATATTCTGTTGCTACTTTTATACAACTTTTTATGAGGTTGATTATTATATTTTGTAGTACTGTCAACATGCTAATAACTTCCATCATTGTATTTTGTCTTTCAGACTCAACTTTTTAGTATATTATTTATATATTTCAGTACCTGAAAAGCAATCACTAATATCCAAGGCATATATTAACAATACGTTTCATGTTTCTTTTTTTTTATTCCTCCCTCCAGCTGGGGCTGGTTATGGGACAGCCATTTCTGATCACTGGGATGTCAGCTTTGACAGCAATAACCAAGAATATCCACTTACCAACCTAATATCTTTACAGGCAGAGCTCTACAGATGATAGTTTGAGACCCAAGAAGCAATTGTAATATAGCCTCTTTTCTCAGAACTGCTAACCAGTGCAAGTAAAGAGCCATTCTGGCATACCTTTTCTGGTGAAGAGTTAGTTCAGGCATCACTGGACAAAACCGTGGGTCTCAATGCAGATAGTCTGTTGTCCTGGATTCGGCTCGGATAGGGTTAATTGTCTTCCTAGTAGCTGGTACAGTGCTGTGTTTTAGGTTGAGTATGAGAAGAATGTTGATAACACCCTGATGGTTTCGGTTGTTGCTCAGTCATGTTTAGACTCAGTCAAGGACTTTTCAGCTTCTCCTGCCCAGCCAGCAAGAAGGCTG
>JAVKLA010000028.1:9943459-9961459 GCA_034782735.1 Sagittarius serpentarius
TGTTCCGGCTGTCTCCCCTCCCAGCTTCCCTGTGCCCCTCCAGCCTTCTTGCTGGCTGGGCAGGAGAAGCTGAAAAGGCCTTGACTGAGTCTAAACATGACTGAGCAACAGCTGAAAACATCAGGGTGTTACCAACATTCTTCTCATACTACACTGAAAACACAGCGCTGTACCAGCTACTAGGAAGACAATTAACTCTGTCCCAGCCGAAACCAGGACACCCATGCTACACGCCTTTGCATAGAGACACTTAAGTTGGGCCCCCAGTGAACCGGAGTTACTGGCTGGAGTGGCTGGAATTCCTTTGTGCTGCTCTTCAAGTTGCTCACCTGCTGACCCGTGATCCCTCTCCAGGCTCTGGGCATCTATTGCTGGCACTGGCATCAATCTGGTAGGAGTGGGATGGATTGAGGTTCCCCTCCCCCAGCAACTTTATTAATATATGTGAGTGCATGTATGTGTAGCCACAGAATCCAGATGCCACTTCATCACTGAAGATTTGTAGCCTCAGGGAATGCTGAGGCATTTTAAAGTACAGATGGATTTTTTTTTTTTTTTTTAAGGAAAGGCTGCTGGGTTTTTTAATCATTCCAGCTATTCTTGGAAGATTTTTTCACTAATTTGGATTTTTTTTAAATTACTTTTCTTCATGGGTGAAATTTATCTGTTGTTATTTCTGGCAGGATTAAAAGAAACAGCTACAACATCAGCAGAACTCTGAAGAATAAAAGCAAATGAAAAGGAGAAGGAAAACGTGAATGTTTTCGCTTAAAAAAGAAAATTTAAATAATTAAAAATAGATGGAAATATGACATTTTACAATATAGTACACAGACCTGGACTATGTGTTCATCATTCTATTGTGGAAGGAAGCAATGGGAGATATATAACACCTCAAAGTCTCTCAGTCTCAGTGAAGGGTTTTGTTTTACTGAATTCAATGCACTTTTGCAGTATTAGAGCCACTGAGTTTCTAATCAGGAGTAGTTATGAATTTTTATGTGAGCTTTTTCTCTGGACAAAATTGATTTATGTAAATGGAAAACAGAAAATGATCAATTGCCAAAACTCATGTCTCTCTTTGTCTTAGAGAAATTATCAAACCATTATATTTTTACATTTCAAGCTAAGAAATTATTTTACCTGAGCACAGTGTCTTGAGAATTTTTAGCTAATTATTGTAGAATGAAAACAATGAATACTGAAATTAAATGCTTGGAAGATCTATGAGTTGTTTGAATGATCTAAGGTATTAATTTTTCTAGATTGTCTAGATTTTGACTTGTTACTGTTATGGAACAATTTGAAGCTCAAAAGAATTCCCAAACATGGAAAACACACTTTATGCTCAGCTATTGATTAATGGCAATCCTGGAGGGAAAATAGAATGTTGAAAGCAAAGCATGGGAGAGTTAGAATTTAATTTTTTTTTCAGTTCTTATGAATTCATAAATAAAGACATATATCAAATTCAAGTCAGCCAAAGTCAACAGAAAGACTCTAATTAACATTAATATGCTTTGGATCAGATCCTAGATCCTTAGAAGATGATGTTGATAAAATAGGTCTAAGATGGCAATATGTTACCTTGTGAAGCTTCATATTATTTATGAGGACAAGAAACATGTTTTTTCAGATTTGATTAAGTTTTCTTTACTTTCTGAGTTTCCAAAACCAAAGATAATAAATTAAAAGGTGATACATTTTTTAAAATACCAATGAAGGCAATCTTCATAAAGATTAATGAAAAGCTTCTCTTCTTGTAGACCAAGTCTTGGATATTTTAACCTGATGAAGTTTAGAATTGTTTTTGGATGTGCATAGATTTCTCAATGGAACTATGTAGTTTATTCTACTTGTAGCACCACAAATGAGTCTTTTTTAGCTAGATATGGGGAAAATGCAATGGGGAGTTCTCTTTTCAGATGTAATATGTTTCCAATTTTCACTTGTCATTTTTATATATATCTCTTTAAAGTAGATATTAATTAAAGTATCATAACTTGTGTTAAATTATCCAGAGACAATAATGATTTGCTTCAAAAATGGACCAATCCCTCTCTCCCTTACTTCTCCACAAATTCCTAATAATCCTGTTACCTTGCTCCAGTACTTCAAAGAGCGTGAAATTTCACAATGTTTAGTGCAAAATCAGAGTTGTTTTAGCTGAGCCTTAGTCTGAGGTTTAATAGCCTTAGATAGAGTAATTATTTGTAGCACAACATGTGCATCATAGAAACCATATATGTTATCCCTTGCAGACTGGTATGTGCCCAGTCAGAGCATGCACTTCTAGATCTGCTTCTAAATGTAAAATCCATTATGTGAACATAAAATATGTGCCCTGACAATTTCACATTGAAAGACATTTTGTTACTCTTACTCATTTTAACTTCTCAAATAATTTCAAAATGGTCAAGGAAAAGATAGATTTCAGTCAGTAAAAATGACAGTATAGAGATCTTACTAAACAAGTCTTGTCTCTATAGGCAAAGAGGATTTCATTTTCTGTTAACATATGAGAAAAAATAAAAAAATAAATTAGAATCATAGAATCATAGAATGGTTTGGGTTGGAAGGGACCTTTAAAGGCCATCTAGTCCAAACCCCCCACAATGAGCAGGGACATCTTCAACTAGATCAGGTTGCTCAGAGCCCTGTCCAACGTGATCTTGAATGTTTCCAGGGATGGGGCATCTACCACCTCTCTGGCCAACTCATTCCAGTTTTTCACCACCCTCATCATCAAAAATTTCTTCCTTATATCTAGTCTAAATCTGCCCTCTTTTAGTTTAAAACCATTATCCCTTGTCCTATTGCTACAGGACCTGTTAAAAAGTTTGTCCCCATCTTTCTTTTAAGCCTCCTTTAAGTACTGAAAGGCCACAATAAGGTGTCCCCGGAGCCTTCTCTTCTCCAGGCTGAACAATCCCAACTCTTTCAGCCTGTCTTCATAGGAGGGCTGTTCTATCCCTCCAGTCATTTTGGTGGCCTTCTGCTGGACCCACTCCAACAGGTCCATGTCTTTCCTGTACTGAGGACTCCAGAGCTGGAAGCAGTACTCCAGGTGGGGTCTCACCAGAGCAGAGTAGAGGGGCAGAATCACCTCCCTCGACCTGCTGGCCACGCTGCTTTTGGTGCAGCCCAGGATGCGGTTGGCTTTCTGGGCTGCAAGCACGCATTGCCGGCTCATGTCCAGCTTTTCATCCACCAGTAACCCCAAGTCCTCTGCAGAACTGCTCTCAATCCCTGCATACACTAGCCTCTACTGATACTGGGGGTTGCCCCGACCCAGGTGCAGGACCTTGCACTTGGCTTTGTTGAACCTCAGGAGGTTCACACAGGCCCAGTTCTCAAGCTTGTCCAGGTCCCTCTGCATCGCATCCCATCCCTCCAGCATGTCAACCGCACCACTCAGCTTGGTGTCATCTGCAAACTTGCTGAGGGTGCACTCAATCCCACTGTCTATGTCACTGATGAAGGTATTAAACAGGGCTGGTCCCAGTATGGACCCCTGAGGGACACCACTCGTCACTGATCTCCATCCAGACATTGAGGTGTTGACCACTATCTTCTAGCTGTGACCATCCAGCCAATTCCTCATCAATCAAACAGTCCATCCATCAAATCCATATCTCTTCAACCCTACACAACTGGGCAATGTCCTTATACTCTTCCCAGGATACCTGTCCCTGCTTCCAGTGCCTATGTATTTCCTTCTTGCCCTTTAGTTTGACCAGCAGGTCTCAACTCAGCCATGCTGGTCTCTGCCTTCCTTTCCTGATTTCTTACACATGGAATGTGTCCTTAAGGATCTGCCAGCTCTGTTCTGCTCCCTTGTCCCTGAGGGCAGTTTCCCAGGGGGTCCCATTGACTAGTTCCTTGAACAGGTGGAAGTTTGCTTTCCTAAAATTCAGGTCCTGCCTTTACTCTTTGCCTGACCCATACCCCTTGGGACTGCAAACTCCACCAGTGTATGAATTAGAATAATTAAAAGCCAATTTAAGATACGCAGTAAAAAAATGTTCTACATTTATGACATTTATAATGCAGTTTTATTCCTAGAAGTGTGATTTATAAGACTACTTGTGAAGGTCTTAGTTGAGCAATACGGTTAACGTTAATGTCTATATAGTATGCAGCACATGGTGCTTGATATTGCCATGTTATAGCCTTATTCTTTGTTCTATACAACTCTAAAGTCATGTGATAGCTAAATAAAAATTCCAACTCAGAATGTATGGCATCGTACAGTACACAGATCTGTGGATCTGTTGCTCTGGGTAGAAGTAGAGTTTAAACAAGGAACTGTATGAATTCCTCTCTTACAATATAAGTAGTATCTGAATGCAGTATCAGTTTATAATAGCAATGTTCAGAAGTACAAGAGTGTACCATTTGCTGTCTTATCAGATATTCTGTCTGAAATTATCTGCAAAGTGGACAGTATCGTAAAGACAGTCTAGACTTCTCCCCGATAAAGAAGCTGCACTGTGGTTATAGGAGAGTGGCCATAATCTTAGTTAGTCCCATGTTCTCTGGCTTTTCTTTCTTTCTTTTTTAAATTTTTTTTTGTCAAACGAAAGTCAAAGTAATCCTACTGAAATCAAGCTAACCACTTCTGTACTTTAAGAACACTGCAGGTATTCCATATGGAGGAAGGGACACATGAGTTTCCCTACACAAAACATAGTGTGTCAGTACGTCCTTTCTGAAAATATATGTACGTTAGTGGCTGGCTAGCTAACAACAGTATTTAGCCTTGTATCTCCACTATTAATGCACAGTAAGTTGTATCAGGTACCAATACAACTGTGTTTCCCAAGTTAAAAGAAAAATACAAGCTGTGGGTTGACCATGCAAAAAAGTTATTTTGAAAGACTATATCTATGCAAGGCTATGAAATGGCAATTTGCAGTTGCTTATTACAGTCTTTTTTCTCCCATTCTTCAGTTTTCAAGATAATCAACCTGAAATGCTCATTCTACTTTTTTTCCGAATAACATTATTTCATTCATATCACAGTAACAACAGAATTAAGTTTTCTAGCACAACTGTATAGCCAGCATTTTCTAAGTCTCTATTTTATATGACAAAAAAACTCTGCTTTTTGAATCTTTTGGAAAGGAACTTTATCTAAAAAAAAAAAACAAACACAAAGAAACAAACAAAAAACCATGGCTAACTTGAACTGCATGTATCTCTCTCACTCAATTTAATCCTTTAGTAATGATTATGTTTATGTTTAGGAGGGGCCCTGCTAAATATGTTACAGTGGCACACTCTTTCTGACTCAGTTTTGAACATCCTCCTCCTTTGTTGCAAGTAGAGCTTAGCCAAGAGATGCAGCAGTTGTGCTGGCAGAAAAAAAGTTCCTTCAAAGTTCAAATAAATTGTGATTGAGCCTGTGCACTAGTATGGTCCTGAGCACGTGGCACTTTGGAAGCAAACCCCATGAGTATAAATGTACGTCTGTTAGAATTGCCCACCTGTGTGGATGAAAATTATGGGGAAAAAAAATTGCCTGCCAGTAATTTCCAGCTCCTTTGTCAATGTTTTCCTCTGAGATGGTCCTTAATTCTAAATGAAGGTTTATTAGTGTTTATTTCAATCCAAGAAACTTCTGTTCATTTGTAGACAGAGATCTGAAGGGTTTAAATACTCTCCAGGCTCCCTGCCAGCAGATAACTGTGGGTGGAAAAGGTAGATCAAATCAAAAAGTAAACAAGGTTTCAGCCCACTGAGAGAGATGCTTGGAGCTTGATAATAAAGACAGCAGGATTATATCCTGCCTTTTCTTCAGGGATGGAGTATTGCACAGTTTCCTGTTGATTAATTCTCTAAATCTTTTGCTTTCATGTTCAGTCTTGCCACAGCCTTTGCTAGCTTCTCCACTGTTCTTTTGAGTGGGAAGTTTGATTCCCAGCAGCAACAAGATTGACTTTCATACTGAAGAAGTATGAAATTCTCATTTTACAAAAATGCAGAATTTGGGGTCTTTGTTTTGTGAGCAAGGTCAGGGTCACCTCCTACAGCATGTGTTTATATTGTCTGGTATGAGCCCTGCAGAAGAATAAAAAAACTGTCCAGAGAAAGGATTTTGAGATGAAGAGTCCTCACATTCTCAGTGTTCAACAGAAAATCTCTACCAGGCAGCAATGGTATTTGATTTTCATGGAGAAATTTTCTTCTTATCCAAAGAGAAATAATTTCAAAACTGCATAGTTCGTAGAGGATTTCAACAGAATTAATTTTGGCTCACTAAATTAAAAATTTACAGTGCTCTCCACCTCTTGATGATTTTTAAGAAAATGTTAAAGTATAAATAATGGTCTTATCCTGAAGTTATTGTATTTGTTCTGGAAAGGTCACCTGAATAAATCTAAGTATCCAATCAATAGCTTTGTTAATATACCAGTAGATATGAAAGTGAATGTTAGCTATAATAGTAATTTGCTTATTCATCCAAAATTATTTGATTTTCATTTCCAGACCATTTCATATGCTTCCTCACCATTTCATGTTGTATTGTCACTCTGCTGTAGATAGAAGGTGGTCCTCATGACTATGATTGAGCTCATTTATATGGAATGCAATTAAAGAGATTTTTCTTTGTTCCAGCCTACTTCCAGGCTCAGAGTCTGGTGAAATATGCAGTGTGATTTACAGCAACCTTTTGCTATACCGGGGGAAATGTAATCTGCATTTCCAGATAGCCTGAAGGGCTGCTTCCCAGAGAACAATTGCCCTGAGACTGCACACGGATTCAAGAACACAACACTGGATGACATTGCTCTATGCAATAGAATTCATTTGCTGCTCATTAGGAATATAAACAATAGAAAAATCAAACTTTCAGAAATTATCAAAGTAGTAAATTCCATCAGAATATCAAAGAGTTCATTTCTGATTTGTTTTCCTGGTTGAAATGTTTCAAGCTTCTAGATTTATCAATATATTAAATATATGCATAATGTTACCAACATTTCATTTTACGTTGTATTGATACATCATACAAAATGAAGAGTATTTTATTTCTGATTTAGAATCAGGGAAACTAAGATTTTTTTAGCAAAAATTAGACAAAACATTTTTTCAACAAAAAAAATCTTGTTTTTTTCTACTTTAATCTCATCAGTAGATCTAACTTCAATAGTGATAATAAAATCAAGTGCAAAATACGCAGACATATGCACATATGCACATGGGCTATTATACTTTTACTGTCTTCTGTTCAAAGACATCTGCTTTCCAGTGATGAATAACTATTTCAAAAATACAACATGGAAAGCTAAATCACTTTATCAGTAACTGTACATTTATTTTTTATTATTTCAGGCAATGTGTATTACAGGTGTGAATTTGTGTAGGTTGAGTTTTACTTCAAATGAAAATAGCTTGTTGCCAAACTTGCAACTTTTCACTTTTTGATTATTCGGAGTGTGAAAATTCTCATTTTATAGAAGTTCTTCAGTCAGGAAACTGCTCAGAATAGAATAGTAAATGTTATTGTGTGATGTCTTGGGAAAATGAAAAAAACCGTATTTGTTTCTTATTACACAATGTAAACAAGAAGGGATACTTTGAAATTGCATTAATATCTGTAGGTAATATATGATCTTTGAAAAAATGGTGCTATAAGCAGCAATGTATTAATTGTATATACATATATAAAAAAATATATAAAAGCATTAAAAGATGAGCAAAAGTTAGGAGGGTTTAACTTACAGTATTTCCTTTAAATTATCCTCAAAAATCAGGAACTCATGCATTAAAATGTTTCTGACTTCCCAAATCTGTGGTACCTGGTTATCAGTACGGGCAAATATTCATCAGGTTGTGAGAGAATTATTTCTGTAGAATTCTGTTAGCACCTTTTTCCTCTGGCTGGTCAACTTCAGAGCAATATCATTATTTGGGAAAGAAAATGCATGCTGATAGAACTACTAAAAAAAATACCGGTTTATGAAATGATGTTCTGCATCCTCCATTCGTCATTCCTTTTTTTTTCTGCTTTATATTCTGCACAGCCTAGTCTTACAGAATAAGATGGGAAATCAAATATAACATTATTCTCATTTCACATTTGCCAGCTATATCAGAATGCCTTTCACTGATAGATATGAAGGATGACCTACCCTAGGTATGTAAGTAAAAAACAATACAGGCATGCTATATATATATATATTTATATATACACACACATAGATATATATAACCAAACACATTTTCTGCAAAGTCAAATGTAAACTTTAAACTTCTCCACTTCTCAGAAATGGCAGGCACAGGCCATAAATGGTTAGGTCAGCATATTATAGCATCACATTGACATAACTTTTGTATTATAACCCATACTGGGTAAAGTGATTCAGATTGTGATTGCTAGGAATTTTGGAGTAATTTACTTAGAGAGAAAGTTGTAATATTCGTATCTACATCTGAGTTTGTAGTCTAATCAACATCATGAGTGGTCACTTCTGAATTCTTTGCTTCCCTCCCCTCTGATAATAATAGTTAAAATAAAGATGTCAGATAGTTTCATGATAGGAAAGCAAGAGTGTTTGTATACTTCAAAACAAAACTGAATGTTCTGTGGAGATTTTATATTTCTGTGCTACCAGTGTAAAGGTTTCTTTTTTTGTTTATGAGAAATTTTTGGAGCAATAGTATTTATTTTATATTGGGAATACAAATGGAAGGAACTATAAACAGTCTTCAGAGTAAAAACAGCAGTGTTTTTCTCTCACGTAACTTAACATCCTGTGTATTATTTTTAAGCCTGGAAGTGGTGTCCTTCCACATGGGCTTCCTATTTTAAGGTGAAGGTACTTAGAAATTACATGCACTTGTGGAGAGTAATGAAGGTACATGCCAAAAAAACCAATCTGAAGACAAGGGGGAAAATTACATCAAAAAGTCAGCAAGTGCCTATATCCAGGAACAATCCTTTGTGTTTGCTGGTAGATTTCTACTTGGTCTTTAAATAAAATTGCTTGTAAGCTTTATAGTACTTCAGAGGATTTTCTTTGTGATACAGGTACTTTGATATGGCTAGTGCAAGGCCTAACTATTCTTGTAGGTTGGACTGCCCCCTTTTCTGTCCCCCTAAACTCCATTTACATCACATGGGATAAAGAAATACTTACTGTTTTTTCCTTATTTCTGTGCTAGAGGAGGCCATTCTTTTGAAGATTATTTCTAAAACTGTGCCAGTCTATGTTGAATTTTAATGTTATTGCCAGTAGTTTGAATCTAGCTTTCCTGGGTGCATACAGAGGGAATTACAGACTCATAAACCACTGGCAGGATGATTTTATGTATATGTCAGAGTGTCTGGAGTAGTGCATACAGCAGAACAGCAAAGAGCTCTTTTGCCTGTACCTTAAATGTGCTATGGAAAGCTGTGAGCAGGTAAGAGAGGGACCCAGCCAGCTCCACAGGGCAGAGATGCCAGCATACCAATAACTTAAGCCATAAAGGCAAGGGTCAATTGCTTTCTGCCCTCATTTTCCCAAGTTTAGTACCAAATAGGAGTCAAAGATGATGCTGGTTGAAGAACTGAATTCTAACAGTAGATGGCATTGAATGTAGATGGCTGTATACTACAACAGTTTAATTTCCATTGTGTATGTCTGGAACAGGTTGCCCAGGTTGAACAGGTGGTAGATGCCCCATCCCTGGAAACATTCAGGGTCAGGTTGGATGGGGCTCTGAGCAACCTGGTTTAGTTGAAGATATCCCTGCTTATTGCAGGGGGGTTGGACTAGATGACCTTTGATGGTCCCTTCCAACCCAAACTATTCAATGATTCTATGTCCATTGTGCTTGTATGTCCTGACTCTTACTATCAATATTCTTTAAGTACAACACTGAGTTATATTCTCCCGTTACTTGCATACAAGCACAAAATCAGAAGTTATCGGACAAAGGTAAGTAAAGGTATATCACTGAAGATCTCCTTAGAAAAAGCAACTACAGTGAATTGCATCTTTTCCCCCTGTTTTGGTGGTTTTGCACTTCCTCAGCAACACAGAATGTGCTGGACCCAGCCAGCCAGAGGAGGAATCTGAAGGGAAACTGGTGGAATAGTTCTCCTACATCCTATCCTACTATTTTCTCAGTCGTGCCACTGTCCAAAGAGAAGTTCTGCAGAGAAAACAGAGAATGATACTTACTTGCAGCAGTCCTTGGATGGCATAATGCTCACAGAAAAACAATGGGTAAAGATTTGTTTTACACTTTAATGGTAATTTTAGCAGGTTTCTTTATCTTTTAGAAGCAGAAGAAATGCCCTTTTTAAGTGTGGAGTCTGACTCTGAAAACCACGTGACTGTCAGGCTGAGGTTAAGAAGTGTCTTATAGTTTGTTATTTCTTACGTCTTAGGCTGGGGGGTGGGTCATGCTTAATGCCACTGAATTCCTTTTCATCTAAGTTTTTGTTTATGGAATATAATTCATAGTGTCTACAGAAGTGTGTAATTAGTCAGAGACTCAGTAAAGAGGCTTTTGAAAAAATGGTTCTTAGCCTTTCACTTTCATGAGCACCAAAATTCAATCAAAAACTTTTTAAAGTGAGTAAAAGCTACAGTGGCAAACCTATTAAAATATGTTTAATCATTAACTTCTTTGGTTTAACATCTGTCTAAAACATAACATCAAAACTTGAATAATTTATCATGTAATTGCATAAAAGCTCAAGTAATGTAAGGCATTAATTAAAAATGTATATGAAATTCAGAAGAAGAAAGTTGAGGAGGAACTATTTGATTACCCACTCAGTAGGATGGCTGTAGTTACTTTGAAACAGTAATCTACTGTATTACAAATCACAAATGCTTAACTGTGAAAAACACTGTAAACCCCTTAGGTTTATCTGATGATTTTCAGAAAATGCATTAGCTATAGATTTCTTCAGATTCTATAGTTAGATGTATAGATATGCCAGTTCCCCAAGGAATTCTTCTTCTTTCACTTTCATAACCTATTAGCCTTACTGAATGTGCAAAGTGCTGTGTAAACATGAGAAGAGAATAAGGCTTTCAGAACTTCCTGAACCTTGTTTCATAAATGTACAGACTTCAGGAGCAGGTTTCAGGTTTTCTTTTCAGGCTCGTACTCAGTCAGCCACGGAAGAATATCATACCCATAAAATCAACTCTAATGTTAAATACATTATGGGGAGGAACAATAAACAGTTGTTATATCCACCATATTATCTCTTCAAATAATCAATTAATTCTTACAATTTATGCAAACTAGAGAAGTTTTAAGTTCAGGTTTCTTCTTTCATAGTCAGCTAGTAGTACTTGAAAGTAGTTATTTAAAACTGACATTTGTTCCAAACTGCCTTTAGAATTAGAAAAATTGGCTCATAAGGCAGAGTATCCAGATGGATACAAACATAAGCACAGATTTTCATTTAAACAGGTTTGTCTGTTGAAAAAAAAAAAGGGGGGGCCTGCTTTGCAAAGTTCTCTCTTCAACATTCCCACCAAAGCCTATTCTCATGAATGATTCACTGAGATCTGTCTACATAAATGAGTACTTACAAAACCAGGCCCTAAGTTTTGCTTGTATTCAAGAAATGTAAAGTACAAATCACCATAGTTTGGGCTACTTTCTGAAAGAATATTTAGAATATTATTATCTTCCTTCCTATATAGAGCATAGTTATTATTTAGACTGTCATTAATAAATTTCCTGAAATCCAGAATTACCTGAGAAAACAAAAGATTTAAGAATTTTTTCTCTTTTTCTGCTTTTTTCTTTTTTTGGTTTTTAAAAGGATTCTTTCTTCTGTTTCTGCTGACTGCTGTTTGAGTCTTTTCCTGCCTGCTGAGAGGATAGTATGTATTTCTTCTACTTTAAGAGTGTGCTATTGTCAATCCATCCCCTTGTGAGAATAACTGTTCCCAGTATTCTCAATTTGACACTGCTAGAGAAGAAAATGATCAGAATTATGACAAACAAAAAGTAAAATAGAAGAGAACATTTAAGAAAAATAATATGGAATTGACATGATAGTAACAATCAGGAACATTAATGACGCTTTTAGGTTTGGGTAGCTCGCAAAAGACTTGAAATGATCAATTGCCAAGTGTTTTGAAAATACGCTTGGAAATATGTACATTTGTAACATCAAAATATTTTAAAAACCAGAGGGTACCCAGACTTCAGGTAAGTGACCACAGTTTAGAAAATACCTGAGTAAAACTTTCAAAAAGCTGAGAGAGCTGTCTCTTGGTAGCAGATTTAATAGAACCCATTTTTTTTCTTACAAGTGGAATGTTTGAAAGAACCAAACTCAGATCTGGCAGTACAAATAGAAAGTACCTAAGATGCCCAGAATCCTACTCAGCCAGCTTTACCCTTATGTTCTCCCCTTTTGGCTTCTTGTTTGTTTCCCTTTTACCTTTAAAAATGTACCACATTTTTGTGAAAAAACAGATGTGGTGCTTCTGTGAGCTGTATGGATCACAGTTACGAAGGCTTAGAGTGCTTTTTATCATCCTAATTACTAATACTGCCTTACAAAGAAGGTGCTGTGACTCATCTGAAAGGAGCATGAAGTTATTCACCTTACATTCATTGTTTAAGCTCTCAAAGAGAAAAAATGAAATGGAAAAGACATACTTATTTTGACAAGGATGTAAGCAAGAAATTCAGTTAATGAAACAGTTCTAATATACATATGTTTATCTGTGGCTGTGCACTCAAGTGCATAACCACAGTCCTGTACATGTACGTAGACATATTCATAACTAGGTTATAAATACATGTATTGAAGAAACATTTCTGTTTTGTAAGGAAGAGGCTTTATGACTTGAAATTAAATTTTATGTTACAAATTGTCATGACAAAAGAAAAAAAAAAACAATTTCCCACTGAAACAGATTTGGTAGGGATTTGTGTGGAAAGAGCAAGGATGAAAGATGGGAAATAAATTTTTTGATTGTCTTTCTTAGTGGTTGTGCCCACACAGTACAGGGACGAGTACAAGCAACCAAAAGGATAGATTTCTTTTTTTGGTGGCAATGCCAGCTAAACATACATGAAGCTACAGCCTGAATCTGAGATGCTCTCAAAACTGCATTTTCTCATTCTGAAGACATTGTTTGAACTGGAAGACTTACAGGGTACTCTGGAATGAGAATTTTCAGTATCTCTTGTTGGCCCTGTTCTACTTCTAGATTGAAATATTAATTGGAAGAGAGATTAACTCTTACTGCTCCACTTCTCAGATGAAGATACAAAGCACCAAGATGCCAGACAAAGGCAAAACATTCTCACTGCCATTTTGATTTTAAGACTCAAGAGAATTTGTCTCATGCATCTGTAAAGGGTGCAATTCATGTTCTGGTAACAGATTGTTCCACCTCAAGAAAAAAGAAAGAAAAAAAAAAGAGAGGGAGAGACTTTCCCCTCCAGAGGGTCACATAGCTCAAAGACACTGTTCACAGTCAGGGACACGGCTATCTCTGGGCCATGGGTCTTCTTTTGAGCAGATAACATAGTCTTTGATTCAACTGTAATGCTTGCAGAAAGACAATGATCTGGCAACAGAGGATCATAGATTATCGAGCACTGTACGTAGTCCCAGTGTGTGACGTCTGTCCATGGTCCTGAGGTTTCATGTTGTGTGATAGAAATTTCAGTACATAAATCATTAATTTCTTCTGAAAAAAAAGAGACAAGTAAGACAGGAAGTAATTAAAGGGACAGTCATAAACTCGGTAAAAAATAACCATTTAAATAATAGTGTAAACCTATCAGAGCATTAGTTTGGGGGTTTTGAGAGAAGTTAGATATTACCTAAATCAAATGTATAATTAGCTATTTCCACTTATTATCACTAAGTAGTTTGCTGGATAGCCTTCCTGCTTCATGTTGTATTAGTCAAAGATAAAAGAAGGGTTCACATGACGATGTCTTTAAATGAATGCTAAAAGCAAAAATAACCTTGTTCCACTCTGTTGTTGTTGTGCTATGGAAAAGCAACTTCATTCTTTCTGTGAATCTTTCCTACTTACCTTTTGTCTTCTACAAGCCAGTAAACATAGCTCTTCACCCCACTTCCCTTCAGGTACAACAGCAGCAGCAGCAACACACACACACAAAAAAAAAAGAGACATTTGACAGAAAGGTTTTTCCCTTTTCTTAACAAAAAGAAGTAAACATTTTAATGGAAGCATTTAGTTTGTTTCAATAACAAATTTGAAAGAAATGAATTTTTCTCAGAAACATTTGTCCTGATAACAGCTTATCCCTCTGTAGTCTGCTTTGCAAAGCAAAATGTTTTATCAGATTCTAGCTTTACTTTAATCCTCTTTTCTTCCTTTATTTACAATTCCTTTCTCTACAAATATGCGAGCAACTATTTTAAAAATAGCAAGCCCCTTAAGACCTTTCGACTAAGCATAACATGGCCTTGTATGTTCTGTTTCAGACCACTTATTGTTGCTTAGCAGCTTGATAGAAAGGTGTGCACGTCTCCCTCTTCCCCCACAATCTTTTCCTCCAGTGTTGGTTATTTTACCTCTTCCAACATTAAAGACCCGAGGTTATAGGACTTGACCTGTAATTCAAATGGGCCATTAAATACCACCTTATAACTCTACAGTCACACTATATTTTCCTTCCTAGGTTCTGAGATCTACCCTAAAGTTAAGTTTTCGTCTATGGCTTTATGTGATTGTGACAATTTTAAAGAAAAAAAGTCAAATTTTACAGTTAGCTTAACATCACTGCAGCGGTGTGTGGTGGCTTGAACTTGGCTGGCTGCCAGACACCCACCTAGCTGCTCTCCACTCCCCCTCCTCAATGGGACCGGGGGAGAAAATAAGATTAAAAAGCTCATGGGTCAAAGTCAAGACCGAGACATCACTTACCAGTAACCACCACAGACAAAACAGGCTTATTTGGGGAAAAATATTTTAATTCCTTGCCAATCAAAATAGGTTTGGATAGCGAGAAATAAATACAAATTAAAAAAACACCTCCCCTCCCACGTCCCTTCTTCCCAGGCTCAACTTCACTCCTTCATTCCCAAGTCCTCCACCTCCTCTCCCCAGGTGGCACAAACTAAACAAAAACTAAACATGCAAATACTTGTGTTTGGGGGTTTTAAAAATACTTTCCAGTGTGAAATACTCTCTGAATGAGAACAAAGTAAGTCTTCTGGTGTATTTAAAGTCAGCTGGTACTAGTGTTTGTTTTATGGCTGTGGTGACTCCTGAGCTGACCAGAGCTTTGACGTAAATCTGCTTTTCCTTTACCCATTTGAGAATCTCAGAACACCAAAGGACTTTCTACTTCTGGAGACTGGCTTTTTTTTTAGAACAGAAACTGCAACCAGAAACTTCTCAAAATTGGGAAAAGAATCCTCAGAATGAGACAAGATGTAAGTAGGAATACAATAAGTAACCTTTTTCTCACACTACATCTTTTCAGAATGGGTCCTTTTTTTCAAAGTTTCACTGGGCAGCTGATTGAACCTTACTGGTTCCAGCAAACTCTTCATCCTCAGGTATCCTCAAGCATCCAGAAAGTACTTCTTTCTGTTGTCTTTGAAGCCTGAAACTGGTTTTTGCTCTTCTTAGTCGGCTTTCTAATTTTATCTTTTTTCTGCTTGCCCCACCCCAAATTACAGAATTATTTCCCTCCAAATATGTCTAGTTTAGCTGCAAAGAAAGGCAGTTTCACCTCCCTCCAAAGGTTTCCACCAGAGCTCATGTACAGCATCCAAGACAATGCAAACAACCAGATGTGCTCCCTTGCTGCTTTGCAGTGCAAACAGTGATAGTGAATAAATGCACTGAACAATCCAAGATCCATAAAATCACTTGTTCCAACAAAGACATTTCAAATAATACAAGTGTTTGAACATATTAAGCTGTTTATTCATTCTCTTAAATAAACAATGGTTTAAAACTCTAATCTGGAAAACAGGCTGGTTAAGAAAAGTGCAATCTAAATGTCACTGAAGGAACCATCTGCAACAACAGTGGAAATGTCTTCTCGCATGCTGGGATTTTCAAAGCACATTTCAAAACCAGGGGTGTATTTATTAATTTCATCTCCTTCAAATTCCATTTTTAGGCAACTGGAGAGGATCAATAGATCGCATAGTAAAGTTAATCCAGAAACTGCTATTTTAAATGCAACAATGTTAATGAAACTAAAACATTTTAGTCTTGGAGATAAAACTGTGCAACTATGTGTGTCGAGCACATTGGATATAGTTGAAGTGACACCTGTTTCTCAGACATCTGTAATGGCAAGAGACTGATTATGTGAAATATGCCCAGAAGATCCTAGCAGGCAAACCATCCTGCAGAGAAAGAAAAAAAAAAAATTTTTTTTTTTACTGTGGTATTTGGGTTTTTTGGCCAGTATAACCAGAAGGTTGGGGAGCGGTGGGGTTTGCTTTCTGATTCTCATCAGCTAATCAATTTGACTTTGAGCAAGATTCACCACCAAGCATTGAAGTACAGAACATTATGTGATATCATTTCATCCCCTCTCCTGTAGTCAATTCATGAAATTTTAGGAAAGTTTAAATGAAATACAGCAAAATACATCTGGTCAATTGCAAATCAAGAAGACGCATCTGTCCTAATATGTGTAGCTGATCACAGGAAGATCTTAATCATGAACCACTGTCAAAACAAAAGTGGCATGTAATCACCTTGCCTGTATTTTTTCATAGCAGTTGTCTGACTTCAGCCTTTGTGTATTGTAATACCTTTGCCTGAAAACAGTGAAAAGTCTCAGCTATTTAGATATGAGAATAGAAGCATAGAGACAAAACACTCTTCAGTCTTCTTTACGGTAAGCTTCATGTATTTATCCCTTCACAATATATTCTTGAATCTTTTTCATTGCCTATGTTCAACATTTCTCCAGGATTTTCTTAAAACAGCCACAGAATTGGACATACTCGATCCTACCAATGCTATGTAGAAAGATGAGATTACTTTTTTCTCTTTTGCTAGGAAGTTTCTTTTGGATATGTCAAACTTTTATGGTGAAAAGACTGGTGAAGGAAAGAACTACAAAAAATTAATCAAGTCTAAAAGTATACTTTTTATGCCTGATGCTCATATAGGCTACACATTCTCATTTCTTGCTAATCTCTGTGGCAACCTGTTGCAGATTCACTAGTCACAGAGGAAGGACTGGTAGAGTACGTAAAAACAAACCCAAATCCACACCTAAACCCTAAAGCCAAAGTGTATTTCACCTGAACACATTTCCTGTGTGGAGAATAAGCACATGATTTTGATGAATAAATTAAACTTGGGAGAGCTCAGTTTTGTCCTCAGGTTTTCCATACATACTTTGCATTCTGCTTCTCATCTCATTGTAGAATCCTGATTTTTCACACTGAATTCAAAATCATATCTTCTTGAGATAAATTAATCTGTAAAATAATCAGTGGATAATTTTACGACCTCAATGGGACTATTCTCAAGCTGAAAATTAGCTAGGTACTTATATTGCTTGTTGAATTAGAGCTCGGATCTCTACAGGTACAATTTTTGCATACCAGTTCACTGAAGCAGCAAGGTAAGAGTTCTAGTGCTCATAGTAGAGACATTATCCTTTTATTCAGGTGGCAAGTAAAAGCTTTATCTAATTGGGTTTGCATGGCAAGGGTTTTGGTGGGTGGGGACAACAGGGGTGACTTTTGTGAGAAGCTGCTAGAAGCCTCCTCTGTGTCTGACAGAGCCAACGCCAGCTGGCTCCAAGACGGACCCGCCGCTGGCCAAGGCCGAGCCCATGAGCGATGGTGGTAGTGCCTCTGTGATAACGTATTTGAGAAGGAAAAAAACCAAAGTTGCTGGGGCTCAGAAGCTGCAGCCAGAGAGGAGTGAGAACACGTAAGAGAAACATCTCCGCAGACCCTCAGGTCAGTGCAGACGGAGGGGCAGGAGGTGCTCGAGGCGCCGGAGCAGAGGTTCCCCTGCAGCCCATGGGAAAGACCAGGGTGAGGCCGGC
>JAVKLA010000028.1:9970317-9990883 GCA_034782735.1 Sagittarius serpentarius
TGCCCGTTCTCACCCAGGCTTTCCCCGAGGCGCCCGCCCCTGGCTGAGGGGCTCCGCTGTGCCCGGCGCTGGGGCCGCTGGAACCGGCTGGAACCGGCTGGGGCCGGCGCCGGGCAGCCCCTGGGCTCCCCTCACAGGAGCTGCCGCCCCTGCAGCCACCCACTGCTCCTGCTCCTGCTCCTGCTCCCGCTGCTGCTGCTGCTGCTGTCGGCACCTGGGCGCCTGCACCTGGTTAATGGTTAGACACAGTTATATTTCGTATTTTTTCCACTGTAAACTTTGTTTAATCTTTACAAGCTATTTCATAGAAGTGGTAGGCACTTTCAAATTACAGTGAAAGCCTAGTGCACTAGAAACATTTTCCTCATTAAGACAATTTGTGCCTTAAATTTTCAGGGCTGTATATGTTGAACCTGGATCTTATTTGATTTCAGTATGGTTGCAGGCTCACAAAAAGTAAGAAGTAAAGATTTATAGACCAGTCTGATTAACTACAACATCTATAGTATAGAGAAGATACTCTATACTATATTCTTAAACAACCAGTGTATAAATACCTAGAGAATAAAAAGAGAGGAGAGGAAAAAAAAATCCTAATTCCTTCCTTTGTCCCAAGAGTTTGCCCACCAGATGGTAGGCAGGCAATAAACAGGACTCAGTATACTTGAGCTGAGAAGACTTTTGCCATTTTCCTGTTAAAGTGCTGTCATATACAAACAGGGTAACAGGAAATATGTGTTCTCAGTCTCCAGGAGAATCACAATGGTTGTAAAAATTATTGTAAATGTTAAATACATTATTAAAAATAAAATTAAATTAGTATCAAAAAAGTAAAAGGTAAACCAAACCAAAAGTAACAAAATATGAGTTATGCTGACTACTTGTTGGCAGCAGTTCAGTTTCTTAATGTGCCAACAGCCAGTTCTTGCTGTTGCTTTTTGCTCCTCAGCTCTGGGAGACCTGAGCTCCTGCCAAATATTAAAGTGGGTTTGCTTTTCCCCATTCCCAGATGCTATGGGAATGATCACCAGACAATAGATAGCGAAAAAGGGGTTTTCATCTGTAAGAATTCTGGGAGGCACTGATATACAAGAAATCACAGCTGACTGAAAAACTCAGAATATAATTGTATCTGGTTCCTTATGAGAACTGAAGGGCCTGGGAATAGATGGTGGTCCCTGGGGTCTCTCCTTAGCCTGGTTGTAATCAGTTCATTAACGTCTTGGGTAATGGAAAACACAATGACGGTGCTGGATACACCAGTGTGGGAAGCACTGTGCATATGGTGGAGGACTGTATGGGCATTCATAGCAGATTTCTTAATTTCTTCCATGATTAAAGTTGCAAAGATGCTGAACTAAGAAAAATGAATTCACTGCGTAAATGCAAGGTGACAATCTAAGAAGCACACCAGAAGAAGATTTGGGGGTTGAATTGAATCACAAACTGAGTATAAGACAATAGTAATGATGTATAAAAAAAGACAAATTTCATCCTGTATGTATAAATGTATGAGTTATATGTGAGAAACCAGGATATTTATTCTGCTCTACTGATCAAGGCGTTATAAAATCTCATTTGAGGTTCTGTATGCACTTGAGGAACCAGGCTTTCAGAAAGCTAAAACAAGTGAGAATTATCGGCATCTTAGAAAACATTGTATTAAGAAAGTTTAGTCCCTGAATTTACTCAGTTTAGGATCAGATGTTAGGAGTCTTTTTTTTTTTTTACATGAGAAAGTCGGAGGGGCAGATATGATGGGAGTCTTGTGATTTTTCTTTGGATTGGGAATGCAGTGAGGGGAAATATATTTTCTTGCAAAAATCTAGATTTGATACTGGAAAAATGTTTCTACTCTAAGGATAACAAAATACCAGGAAAAGCTACCTAGCACCTGGTTTTGGCATCTCCTTCAAAGTAATATTTTAATGAGACATTAAAAAAACCCTCTCACGAACACCTGCTTATTCTCTGTCCTCTCTTAGCTCAGGTGTTCTGGACTAGAAGTTTTCTTGAACTCCTTCCCACATCCTGCTATGCAGGAGGGTACGGATCTTAAAGGTCAAAGACAGACGTGACTTGAATAAAGACAATTTTTTTAAATTGTCTGGGCAGGGAGGGAAGTCAGTTAAAATAAGGACACCCTCTCCCTGCCCCCCAGAAAAACCCAAACAGGAAAACCCAGAAAATATATGTGGGTTATGTCTTTATTGAGTTCAACCAATAGAAAGATTCAATCCCCAAGATCCTTAAACCTATCCTAAAATTTTGACTGTTGTTTCAGAAGTTAAGTCCTGAAGAGTAGCTGCTCATCCAGGATTTAACAAAGCATCACTGTAACTTTAGTGTAGATAAAGGATTCTTTTTTTCCCCTCTTAGAATTGTCAGTTTCATTCGAAAGAAGTATCAGACAGCCTGAAGGCAGACAGACCTTTTACTTGATGGCTCTTCAGTCTAATCACTGTCCATGAGGCCACTTGTGTTCAATGGTCTTATTACACCTTTTATCTTACTGTTATTATTGTATCTTGTTACCTCTAACAACTTCATGAGGCTTAAGTTACTGCTGAACAAATACTTAAATCCTGCTGTACCATAGGCCGATTAAATATGATTAAATTAAAAGCTCGTTTCTGTTATAACAATGTGAACTCATTACTGTAATAAGTACTCTTCTTGCAGGATGTGAACTAAGTTCCAGTCCAAAAGGCAAACAGTTCTTTGAATGATCCCACAACAATGTTTAAACCAGTGTTGTCTTTGTTTCATTTGGAAGAGTTGTTTCACTTGAATGGAGCACTTGTTATTTTATCAGTTAAGGTATGCCCACATACCGTCCTTGGTTAGCTATGAAGCCAAATGATAGAAGAGGAATTTTGAGATTATATTGCCCAGAGAATATGAGAGACATTAGCAGTAGGATGATAATGATGATGTGGAGCTAGGAATATGCAGAATACAGAGCTGAATTCACTAAGGAGACCCCTCCATATGCAAAAATATAAACAGCATTAAAGGAGAAAGTCTCTCCATTGTCTCTAGTTGAGCTTAGATTATGTCACTATCAAGACATAGAGAACAGTGAGAAGTAAGAAGCATTTTTCTTTGCTTGATTTTTATCTTCTTGTTAATGACCTCAGCATCACACAAAATGCTGCAGGGAACTACCGGTAATAACAGAAAGCCCTATGCTATAGTCTCTGTTCTTTGACTACCATTCACTTTGGCCAAAATTGTTAATTAATTTGAAAGTACTAAAATTATTACTGATTCAGTAGTAATCTGTGAAAGATATCACTGTAAAACTCAAAAATTCTATTTGAATTTTGTTAATGTGCCTATTGCTGTCTCTACTCCACTGTACCTCTTCTAAGGATTAAAATCTCCCTTCAAAACAGACATCAAGTTACAAGTAGTAGGATTTTAAAACTTGTATATGAGTATATTTAAAAAAAAAAAAAATCTTGAGGGTTTTCTTTTTTTCTTTTTTCTTTTTTTTTTTTTTCCCCTAGAGCATCAAGAGGTGAAAGGCTAACCCTCTGAATTCCCTATTCTGGGCCTTTCAGAAATAAGTGAGGCATTTGCCATCAGTTCAGGCATTGTAGTCTACTTCCTTTGCCTTCATTGACGTTTACACTTACCTGCTGCAACTACAGAGCAGCTGCAGGAGGTTGCGGTATTGTACCACTATGTTTGTGCTCTTCCCCAACAACTATCTGCTACATTTTTGAAGTATATGGATTGCTGAATATCCATGGATATAATTGCACTCCCTCTGGTCATGCCGACCCTAGCTTGGGTACTGACAGCACTGGGGTAGCAGTGAAGACAATTCTGGCAGCCACATTGCTGGACTTGCATCTCCGACAGCCTTGTATAGGCACTAGCAAACTCAAGTTGCTGCAGTTTAATTGCTTTTGGCACTTCAAATAGCTAAATGAAGTCTAGATTGATGCTATATATATACACATGCATCCATCTCTACTCTGATGTCCCATACTGCCCCGTCTAAATATTCATGATAGCAGTATACACTGAACATTTTTAACTTGATGAGAATTTTTACTTTTAGAAATATGGGGGCATTGCTTGCTAGAGAAAAGCTGTATTTTCTCTCATTACACCCTCATGAGGTGGAGAAGTACTTCAGAGGACTTTTAAATGTAAAAGTTACAGAGGAAGAAGTAGGGCACAGAAGCGTGACTGGTTTACCAGGGATCACCTGAGAAGTTTTTAGCATAACAGCATCTCCAGAATCAAAGAAGAAAGCTGTGATCATTAGGTTATCCACATTCTTTTTGACTGTTTGCTTGTTTCAGTAAATAATTTCTTACAGTATCAGAACCCTGTAGATCTGTGATTGATTTTTTTTCTTTTGCTACTTTCACTTATGACATAACATCTACTGATGTTTTCCTCTGGATAAGGAAAAATGTTTGTGAGAAAGAGCTTTGAGATTCATTCTCATATTTTTAGAGCTAAGCAGCAAAATCATTTAATAAAGATTTGCCAGATAATCTTGATTGCTTCTTTGATAGAATTATAAAATTAGTAGATGAAAGAAAAGCATAATATGATATGCATTTCCAATTAATTAAGGAAGACATTTGATACTGCATTCTATAAACGCTCTTCTCTCAAAATTAATTTAAACTGGCTTGACTATGAATGTTAAGACGTGGAATAACCATTGGTGGAAGACAGTAAACAAAGGGAAGTAATGAGCTGCAAAATAGTGACTTAGGAGGAAATGACTGCTGGTTTACTGCCAGAGAAGGAGGTCAGGTTATATTCTGTTCCTCCACTAATGACTTAGAAGAGAGAAAGAACAGCACATTAATTAATTTGCAATGGGTACTAACTTGGGAGGAACCATAAAGGCTAAAGTGCTATGAGGTATACGTCTGCACTTTAATGCAGAAGATGAACTTGAATCCTAAACAAAAGGTGAAAAATATCATCAAACAGAATTTATGCAAAATTTTCCCCAATCCAGTTTTTGTGAGGTAAGCTGCAGTTCAGCAAACTTCTTATGCATATTCTAAGCTCTCATTGACTTCAGCAAGTGTTAATCAGAAGTTCACATTACGTGGAATAATGAAGCAGTTAAGCACAGGTTTAAGATTAGGCTTATGTTTAAGTTCTTTGCTGATGTAAATTCTATAAAGCAGAAATGAAACCTAAAAATAAAAGTATAAAACTATTAGAAAGATGTAAATGTGATCCTGCATTAATAAGCTTTCTGCTGTATGGCCTAGGTTACTACCTGGAAATAGGATTAAGGAGAATGAGGAAAGAAAGCACAATTTAATTTACCATGATATGAATCACAAGTAAACCTGTCTCTCCTCAGGCACATGCATCTCCCCTTTCCCCCCCTTTTCTTAAAATATAATGCACTATTTAATTAAATTAAATAACTGAGAAAGTGAGTTTGTTAGTGCAAGGGATGAAGTTTAAGAAGAAATCATACTCTATTGAAAATCAATGGTAAAACTCCAATAAAATCTAAAGAGAATTAGAATTTTACCAGAACATGGAGATGGCATGCTCCTGTGCAGACCTCCACCTCACACTGTAACCTTTGCCACCTCAGAAGCAAGATAGTATAGGAGTTTCATTTTGATCTATCATGAAAAAGAAATTGCATGACCTAAAAGAACTTCCCCATATGGGCTGGAGATGGGCGAGGGGGGGAGTCAAGAAAAGGTAAAAATAATTTGAAAGATGATGAGCACTTCTTAGGTATGCCTCCACCTTCAAAGTATCTGTTTGAATTAATAAAACAAAAAAAAACCAAACACCAAAAAAACGGTGGGGAAGGCTGCCAAGACTATGCTTGTGGCCATGTAGCTTTTTTCTCCAGCTTCCACCCAGAAGGGTCCCAGCAAGGACGGCATGGTATCATCGTAGAATCAGAATAAAGACAACCAGGGAGCACATTTGAAGTGCAGACAATTCACAAAAGGAGAGCTGTGCGCAGCAATGCTTGCCCACTGTGGATCAGCACATGAAGCTAATGTTCATGTCGTGCTCCCATATGTGGAACAGGATGAGCACAGTGAATCCTTTCCCTACCTGACACTGCTTACACGCAGCCACAAATCATTTCTCGACTAAAATCAGTTTTGCAGGAGGGATGCCTCTAGATTAATTTTTTATTTGCAGCAAAGCTGGATGCAAGGGAGAATACAAACCTGTAAATTAATTATTTTGTGGCTGGAAAGGCAGGAAGGCTTCCAACAAATTAAATTTTCAAAATACTTCCAGCTTGTCACCCAAGTAGGCTGGGGTGCACTTGGAGTCCAATTGAAAAATGGAGGTAGATATCATCACTGAGTATATAAATCAGCAGGAATGTGAATGTTAGCCAAAAGAGCTGCGTAACTACAGAAGCAGACTTTGTGTGAGCAACATGCCCAGCCAGCATCAATTTACACATGCAATGTCCTTGGGATAGATGTATTTAGCATCTGACAATTGACTGCCTCCCCAACCATGGCCAGACCTAATTTATTATTAAAGGCAAATGAAAGGACAGAGATTTTATTGAGAACAGAACAATCCTTTAACTAATGTTCTACTGTTTTTGCAAAGAGAAGATTGCATGGACAGAATCAGACTTGAAAAATAGTGTGAATGTGCAGTGCTGGGATATTTGCCTTGGATTCCCAGTAGAAGATTTGTGCTAATGGTGCTAATTGAATCTTAGGGGAATGGTGATGTAACTAAACAGAGGTTTATAAAGGACAGAGAAAATACACATATCCTTCAGCAATTCTTTCTCATTTTAGAGGCTTTAGGGAAAAGTTAAGGCACTCCACACCAGTCAGAGTTGGGCAATTTCCAGTACCAAAGTGGGATAGAGAGAGAAGTGCAGAAGCAGAGGACAATGGAAGTGTCAGAGAATCAGCTAAAGCCTTCATAGTATCTAATTCATTCATCCTCTTCACTGATAAATTCACAACGTCCACAGTGAGAGAATTCCTTTTATAGCACCAGTCAGCAAAGTTCAGTGAACGATGATAGCACCTGTTCATTCATCAGGTTGTAAAGTAGAATATGAAAATGCTGTTGGAAACTGGCAAGGAGCTCATGTGGACAAAGCTAAACCTATGAAAATTTATTTCTAGACTACTTTTGTCTAAGGACAAGACATCAATACCTTGAATATTCATTTAAATTCTTAAAATGTGGAAGAATTCACTTATCTGCAGGTGAAGGCAGGGGAAATTCTCTCAAGAAACTGATTTTTGTGATGCTTTGGCTACTGAGTGACAACAGTTTCCAGGACGAGGAAGGGATTCAGCAAGCAAAGGCTGAGTTAGGATTTGGCAGTTTACACACACGAAGTTTATTCCTTTTCTGAGTGTCAATTTAAGGATAATTAAAGGAAGAAATTATAAATTTATAGACAATCTAGTCTGGCTATTTGCTCACATGGATAGAAGTTACTTAAAAAAAAAGTTTGTTATGATGTCCAAGAGTATGTATTGTTAAGGTTTCATTAGTGTGATGGGAAGAGAATTCAGCGTATTATATCTGCTTGAATATTCTGGCTTGTCTTTTTTTCAGAATCAGGTGTATGAGTTGTAGAAACTGATAGATGAACAAAGTGCTATGCTTTTGTTTTGGTGGTGCATGCCCAGCTTTCTCTGCACATTCACTGCAGAATCTCAATAGTGTATTAGTAGGTTCATATAAAGAGACACAGTATGAAGAACACTACCCAAGTGATGCATGAGGACTGGTGCTTAGGTCTGCATGCTCGCAGGCAAAGCTACATTTCATTGACAGAAGGAACAAGTAGGATGCAAGTAGGATGAATGCATAACTGTACACCTTACTAAGTTTTTGAAGGAGTTTAGTTAATCATTAGGAAACAGATTTAGAGCAGATCTAGGGCATCTTACCAGCAGAAGCTGACTGGAAGATAGTAGAATTCTAGAGCAGAGGATATTGCAGGGAGCTACCAGCTCTTTATTGCTCATGGAAACCAAGAAATTATGAATCCCCTGTAACCAAAAGTACTGATAGCTACCAAAAAGTATCGGTACCGATGTGTAAACTTTCCCTGTGGTATAAAATTCTCCCACAAAGGAGCAGTTTTATGTTTTATCTGATGCTCTGGAATGAACTGTTATGGAATTGGTACCTATAGCAAACAATGGGAAGGCTGGGGGAAGAATGAAATGAGTGTTTTACTGGTGCTTTCTGGTGGCAAGTATCCAGGGTAAGTGGTTTCTTTTGTAGGATGTTCTGTTCCCTGGTAAACTAAAGGAATTTTGGGAGAGGTGTTTGCAAAGACAGCTACAGCAGGGGGGTCAAGGTTCCTGATAACAGGGACAGCAACTGTAAGGTGCTAGTAGTGGTCAGATACGCACTGCAGCAACAAAAGGCTGGTGACTCAGTAACAGCTGGAAATGGTTATGAAAACAGAACAACTTGCTCCGTCATTCCTAAATTGTTCCCAAATGGGACAAAGAAACAAAGTTCCAGCCTCAGTGAGGTGCCGTCTTCACACCTTGCCCATCCTATAGCAGTTCTCCGCCTGTAATAATGGAGGGCAGCACTTCCATACTCCATGCTGAGCACCATGTGCATCTTTGCGGGATTAACACCTCAGAAATCTAGGAAGCAATAATGAATAAAGAAATGTCATGGTCACAGTTGCAGCAAGCTAACATTGAGTACGCAATGTGATATTGGAGCAAAAATAGCTAATACAATTTGGGGCTAAATTCTCACAGGTGTCTTGCCACAGGTGTTTTTCTGTACAGTTGCAGTGTGACTATATTCAGAATGCTGCATTAAGTGTAGGGCAGTAGGGCACCTCATTGCCAGAAAAATATTGAAGAGATTTCAGAGAAGTGGATTAAAAACAGTTAGGGCGGTGGAGGGATCATTTAGGAGGAAAGACTGGAAGAGTTAGATATGCATAGACTGGATGGCTAACAAAAGTCCACTAATATGTGAAGGGTAAGAAAATACCAGAAGACAGAGATTATTTAGGCTGTTAAATGGAATAATAGCATATGATATGTGCCAATCTAAGTTCCATTATTCCTAGATACACCGTATTTTACTAGACTAAATAATTCCCCCGAGAGTGATGTCTATTAAGCTGTCACAGGACTGGTTTGTGCAGCAAGGTTAGCTTATAAATTGCAGTATTTTTCAGATATGTGACAATACATTTTCTTACAGAGCAGAACTTCAACAACAAATACAAACCACAAGGCTTGTCAGGCTCTGCAGCAGCTTTTGCCCTGCCAATTCCTTCTCTTTCACCTTCTTTTGGACATTTTTTTGTTTTGCTGTCTGCTCTTGACAAACTGTTGGCTCCCTTGGTTCTCTGCCTCTCCAGCTGGCAAACCTGGAGCAATTATGCTCTGTCTTCGTGGACCAATTGCTATCCCCAGCAACCAGTGGCTACTTCTCACAAGCATAAATAAGTATTCAGATAGCAAAGAGAAACCACAGGGAATGTAGCTACAAACAACCAGATGCAGAAGGGACACCAAGAGACAGGACAAATCTGTGTACATCTCATTTTTGCATCCATTTATGCAATATATAACAGCCTTTTAATTTGGATCAGACCATTCTGTGATGTGGGCTTTCAATTTTGTTTGCAAATTAGCAAATTACAAATGGGGGAAAAAGCCCCATTTCTAAAACTAAATAAAATACTTGCAAATGAGCAAGATTATATGCTATTTACTTTTTTGTTTTATTATTTCATGTCTCTGGTCCTCTCTTTTGTTTTCCTTATTCTCCCAGCAGCTCCTACACTACACTGTTCCATCAGAAGCTGTAAAGTATTAGAGTTTCACATCCTGTTTTGTCATCGTTACTCACACCTGCAGATTTGTCTAGTGATTGCTGTTTAATGACACTCACTAGTATTGTTTTAAAATCATGAAGTTTCAGAAAAAAATATTATTCTTCAGCTAAGATTTCTATAGTTAATCTCTATTGCTTTGTGTGTGTGAATACATGTACACACAGACACAAACACGTATTATTTGCTCTGTTAAATGACATTTGGCTCTTACTGCAGTGCATACTTCAAGAGCAGTGTAGCAGTGAGCAAATAGATCAATATGAGGCTCTCTAACTCTTTATAACAGATACGGTATAGGATGTGTGCTTGAATGCCTTATATCTTAATCAAGTTTTCTTTCAGGGTCAGCAGACAGAAACTGTTTCTGTAAATGTCTTGGCATATCTTTATGGATACACTGCCCCATAAGTAATTTTTATGAGTTTTATCTTCTTGTCTTGTTGTGAGTTGGAAAAAAATAGATAACAGAACTAAAACCAGACTTTTCAGAGACAAAACTATAAAATTAATGGACCTGTATAATCCATTCAAAATAGCAAGACAATATGGCCCAACTTTTATACCTGTTACGCTGAAAAATTACAACTGACCCTTACGATCTTCCTAGAGGAGATGTAACAAAAAGTTTGAGATTAATATTTGATAGCTTTAAACATATACAATGTTGGTAAACTACTGGGGAAGGGCACAAATATGAACGTTATACCTTCAGATATTGTAATTCTTTTGGTTATACTTGGACTTAAATTCTCCTAGCAAGTAGGGAGCTCCCCCAGAAAAAAAGATCTGTATACGTTTCATTACATGTATATGTGTTGAAAATATACAGATCTGGGCCTGTATATCTTTTTGGAGATTGGAATAGTTTGAGGGAGTATAAAGTAAATAAGAGGAGGTTTCAAGTTTGTTGCTCAAAAAAACTCACCAAAATGCAGTTGCTTTCATAATGGAGTGGTAACACCTTTCTCACAATATATAAGCATCATGCATCTGGTGATGTGAAACTTCTGCTTTATCCTTTGCCTGGTCTGTGCTCTAGAAATAATGCAGAAGCATGCAATGGTTCTGGGAGCATTTTAAGCTATTTTATGCCAGAATTACACATATGAAGGAAAAAAGTCCTGTCTCCCTAATCCTGGCATGATGGGGTCAGGAAGAGCGTTAGACTGTTCCATGTGGCAGCAGTTTCAAACTACCCTTTCCTGAAATATTTGTGGAGCTTTGATGTTACTCTACTAGTGGCACTGACGTATGAATTAGTAGTGTCCTGGCCCACATTATTCATCTCAGCATCTGACTTTTGTGATGGAGTTTGCTCATGTCAGCAGATTGTATTTGATGAACTGACTAGTTTATATCCATTGCTGTTCTCAAATACATTTTGTTTCCTCCCTCATTTGTTCTCTGTCAAGAGCTAGTAGAAAGTTTTATGCCTTAATATCATTGATACATTTGTGCAAGGATCACTGCTTTGTGTTATGAAGTGGTAGGCTGTTGCCAATGCCACCAGACCTGCAGCGATCACTGATAAATGATACCAGGATGCTCGAGTCATCAATCCATGTGTTCCCCTTGCTCACCTGAGAAAGCACCTGCTCCATCCTCTGTGGCTCTCGTGACTATGGGAGCAGGTCTGGCACTTGTGGCCAGAAAAACAGGTCTGTTTCTTTGTCCTGCTCCAGTGGCAGTAGTTGTGCCCAAGGCTGCCGACAGGTACCCCGGACAGGACTGGCACATGACTTGCATACCTTGTTATTCACCACCCTTGTACCTCTTTTTCTCCACCCTAGTCTCCGCTTAGCTAAGCAACTGGCTCTGTTTACTCTTTTTTCCATTGTTCCCAGTTATCTTGCAACTGTACACAAACTTGGTATTTATGATACTGTTGCCTAGGTAATCTCAGCCGTATATAGAACGGGCCTTGCAAGACTCTGTTCCCAAAATTTTTCCTAGTGCTCCCCTCCAACTGTGAGGTTCGGTCACTTGTCCCATAGCTCCCCTTTAACCACCTGTGACACCCAGCCATCCCTCACGGCACCATCCATAACTTCAGTCAGCTTCTCACACTGTTTTCTGTCATGTCCAGCAGTTTGTCATGCCATGACTTGTCTTCCATGTCCTTGTCAGTTAGCTGAACCTCTCTTAAGCTAGTCATTTACCTGCAGCCATAACACTTTCAACTGCGTGTTATTAGAGAGTTTATGTATTTAAACTTGTATGAACTCAGAGGTGCTGGAGGAACTGCATTTGTAGTGTATGAACAGACAGTTTATTAGACAGATAGTTTATGTTGTTGCCTATGGTTGCCCAGTGAGCAAATTGTGTTTCAGAAGCATCATTACATATCAGAGGACAGCTTTTCATGAATAGGTAAGTCATAAGATGACACCCTCATTAAACTTCTTTTCACAACTGTTAGAGGAAAGCCCCTAAGACTTTACAATGCTGTTGATACCTCTTTTTCTAATAGAGTGTAATGGAGAGCATACTGGGAAGTACAGGTTACTGAGTGCCATAGGTTTAGGCATTTGCAAGGGCATGGGGCAGCAAAGCACCTCCAAGCTGCAGGAGGTGGCTGGAAGCACGTCCAGCTGGTGGAAGGATGCCTGTCTTGGGAAGTTTCAATGATAGCCAGCTGGAAAGCAACAGAAAAATGAGAAGAGGGCCTGAAACTCAAGGGTGTCTCTGAACATGTGGCAATTATACACACTCTTAAAAAAGACTGATTAGATTGCTGC
The DNA here is from genome assembly GCA_034782735.1 of Sagittarius serpentarius. Lineage (NCBI taxonomy): Eukaryota > Metazoa > Chordata > Aves > Accipitriformes > Sagittariidae > Sagittarius > Sagittarius serpentarius. The sequence goes on from JAVKLA010000028.1 coordinate 9,982,903, forward strand.
AATGAGATATGACAACTGTGTAACCTCCACCAGCTTTTATCCTTTAGAAAACAGAATTGTCTTTTACTACCATCATTTATATTTTGACAAAAGTGATTCACTGTTATGAAAACAGCATGAATACTTAAAATAGATCATAAGAAATGGTGATTTTTGAAATCATGCTAGAGGTACAGTGCCCAGAAGTATTTTCTTTTCTCTGTTATCAGGCATCATGGTGGTGTCTTTTTCCCTTTAGTACAACGCATATCACTTGTTCGCTTTGGTTAAAAGTGAAAGAACTCAAGTCTTTATTGTCCTTAGCAGTGGGCTGGTAGAAATATATCTCAATTAATTTTTTTATAAATCTAAACTGTAATACAATATCTAATGAAGATGTTGCACTTTGCAAGAAGCAAGTACTACACAAAGCATTCAGAGTCCTTGCAAATTATGACCCTTAGAAAAGTGTAATTCTGATTAATTCTTTCCCTCGCATTGATCAGGATGTCAGAAGAGGTGAAAAAAACTGGATGTGCAATCACTCATTAATGTCAAAAGACAGCAAAATTCAGTGTTTCTGTTTAGGAATAAAACTGATCTAGAGATATCTGAGCAAAGAATTTTCAGAAGAAAAAGGTGGTTTACTCAAAATTAAAAATTTGTGTGGAACAGTCAAAACAAAGAACTGCATTTCAAATTCTTATAACTAAATTGTTATTTTTAGTTATGCAAATGCATATGTATGTAATAAAGTGTTGTGGTTTAACCCCAGCCAGCAACTAAGTATCACACAGCTGCTCACTCACCCCCCACAGTGGGATGGAGGGGAGAATCAGAAGTGTAAAAGTGAGAAAACTTGTGGGTTGAGATAAAAACAGTTTGATAATTAAAATAACAACAACAGCAATAGTAATAATAATAAATTGTAAGGAAAATTTAAAAAAAAGAGAGAGAAAAAAATAAAACCCAAAAAAAGACAAGTGATGCAAATGAAAACAATTGCTCACCACCAACCAACCGATCCCCAGCCAGTCCCTGAGCTGTGGCCTCCACCAGCCTCCCCCCTACTTTTATTGCTGAGCATGATGTCATGTGGTATGAGATACCCCTTGGGTCAGTTGGGGTCACCTGTCCCGGCTGTGTCCCCTCCCAACTCCTTGTGCCCCACCAGCGAGGAGGCTGGGGGGGGGGGGGGGGGGGGGGGGGGGGAGAAGCAGAAAAGACCTTGACACTGTGCAAGCCCTGCTCAGCAGTAACAAAAAGATCCCTGTGTTACCAACACGGTTTCCAGCACAAATCCAAAACACAGCACCATGCTAGCTACCCTAAAGAAGTGTTAACCATCCCAGCCACAACCAGCACAAAGCATTAAACTGCATTTCCAGACTCCAGCCATTCTTTCCAATATATGGGGCTACATGGAAAAATGCTTCTTCAGACACCAGTATCTTATCTTCCATCTGACTGAGCTGCATAGAACCTCACAGGAGTAACAGGACTCTTTGTTAGTTCTGGAAAATAAGGTTTGCTCATAAATCCTGTCCTTTAAAAGCAAATCAGCCCGGAGACTCCTAGATAACCATTCCTTAGGTCAAAGGGTCATGGCAAGAAAATAGGTCTGACTGAGATGACACTTGTCCCCCTGCAATAAAAAAAGGGAAACAAAGAAAATTAAATGAGAGGATGATAAGAAGATTCAATCATTTACTGATATTTTGGTTAAATTTAGCTGTTTAGAAGAATTTAAAGACTTCTTGAGGTTCATTTCAGAGATGCAGATAGCATACGGGAAGATGAGTGTATGTTTTATGTAAATAGATGATTTACAGTCTTTGGAGGACAGACATAGAACTTGGCAACTTTTTTATTAATTGAAAAATAGTTCAAAAAGGTCTTAAATTAGGTCACGTGTCCTTAGTCTGGTCTTAAAGAAAGAAGAGAAAGTTTTGAAAATTTCAAAGTAGAGTGCTTTATTTTAGAATTTTTTAGGTCTTTCATTTTTAAAATAAATCATTTTTCATTTTGAGAAAGAATGTATTCTTATTTAAGATTGGCATTTTTTAAACAATAAAAAGGGGTTAGTCACACATTTCAGGTCAAATAAAATATTTTGGTGTGGCCTTAAATATTTTAAAAACACTTCTGATCACAATGTTTTGGTTTGGTTCAAACTAATTTATTTTCTGCAGTTTATTTAAATTGCCCATCAGACTTAAAAATCCACTATTCTCTAAACTTGTGCTGCAACACTAGCAATGAACAAAGCACCTGATAGGGTTTGAAATATATCTGCAGTATAAGTTTAAATAGGTTTAGAGGAGATTTTAAATATTTGATTGCAGTTTTATACAATTTTCCTGCGCTGAAGCCATGGCAGAGATTCCCGTTTTCATATATTCTTTCTTTCATGCATCAGGTATAGCCATCCTATTTTGTCATCAGTACTTTTTGCAGATTCTTAGAATCTTTATTGATAATCACATTCAGATGCAGAAAGTATAGAGCAGAGAGCGCAGAAACTGACAGACTGCATAACGTACTTCTCTAGAGAGACAGCACACACTGTTTGTCATTAACCAAAATAGCTGTGTTCCTTGACACATGATGAACCATGAGGAAGACGTAGAGCTCTTTCTATATTTCATAGTCAGAAATACCCTCTTTAACATGAACAGCCTTTTGGTTTTTATCGTTGAATAACAATTAGCCAAAAAGGATAACAATTAGTAACTGACTTGAATACTGTTATATGCGGGTAGAATCCAAATATACAAAATTAAAATGAAATTTTTAAAGTGTAAATTTGCTTGAGCTAAACTTCTGACAGTATTCATGTACATGAAAGAGTATTTATATTTTGAGTTTACTTTCATTTCTTCTTGCAAGAGCTGAAGAGTTCTATTTTAATTGCGCAGAATTACATTCTTAGAATTTTAAGAATTGTAAAACAAAGCTTTTAAGTATCAGAAAAGCAGAGCTGCATGTGAGATATATAGATCTCAAGAAACATCATAAAGTGTTTTTTTAATTACCTCCAAAAGCTATACATTAATAATGGATTCTAGAGACAAAGACCAGGAGTAAAGTGTTTAAGTATTTGAGTTGAAAGCTTATTTAGAGATTTCCCTAAAATAATATATGTCCAAGCTTCCCATGTATTTATTGTCCTGTCATCCTATCTCAGCAAAAGTCTGGAGCTCTTGACTTTCTGCTCAGTTTTTATCACAGGCCTTATGCTAAAGAAAAATTTAACAGTCCTAGCCACGCCGAAGGAGGAAGGGGAGTAGATACTACAGGAGCAAGACTATCCTTACCAACTAGATAAGAATGATATGGATGGAATTACGGCTTAGTTTTTAGATTTGGATTGGGAACTAGATATTAAAATAACTAAAACGTTAAAGTAAGTAGTGCCAACCTTTGCTGGACAATCCGAACATGAAAGATCATTATGAACATTGCTGGTTTTTTGGAAGGTGACAGTTGCCCTTATTAAATCAAAATTCTTTGTAGATCTGATACTATTTGGATGACATGCATAGCTGTGATATGACTGTGTTATTGCCTAATAACAGCAAAGCAGGTATGGGTAACAACTGTTCTTACATCAAGCACATCAATAGAAAGTCTACCAGACAAAATAAACACGACAGCTGATTTCCTTGTATAATAATGTTTCTCTAACCCACGAGTTTGGCTGGCTTGACACTCCCCAGAGAGAAGGAGAGAGAAGTTGTCCTCCATCAGGCATAGCACTGGAAGCAATCTATGAAAAAAAGCGTAAAGAACTGTCATGAAAACCACAGCTCCCCATAGAGTGAGTTTACCTGAGACTGCTTAATGTCATTTCTCTCAGGTTCCTCTCAGCACACAGTTCTGAAGAACCTGTGAATTTACCGAAGCAAGATTTACCAGGGCAAACATAAAACTGTCAAGTTTGTATTAACAGCTAGTTATGAAGGTGGAATCAAATTGGTATAGCTCATATTATAGGTGGGTCCAAATACAGGGTTTTGGCAGAGGATTAATTAAGGTCTTGATTTAGCAAAATATTTAAACAGATGATGAAGTGCATTGCCTTCATTAAGAAATGTGTGTTTTGATGAATATGAACATCCTGTTGCAAGTACTTAGGTAAAATAGAATAAAGTATCTCTCTCTGAGCTTCATGATGATGGATCTTCAATGCTTATACCTGGGCAGGCAAATTTAACATTAACCTGTGTATATCTGTTCACCTATGTCCATTTTGCCCATATTATGGATATAGCTCATGTTTACACAACTCCAAATTTCACAATCCACAGAATGAATGACATTCAGTTTGGCTGCAGTGCTGACTCAGACAGACCAAATACCAAGTAGCCAGTTTAGACAAGTATAACCTAACATACAGTGCTAGTGCTCAACTGGGGGCTGAAGCTCACTGGTTTCCATTAAAATATTAAAGCAGTTTTGAACTGAATTCCCCAGAGGGAAGGTGCTATATCCCTACATGCATGTTCTCTCATCAGATAGCAGTGACAAAAGCTGAAATTTAATTAAGAATTTAAGTGAGCAAAAAATCTATACAAGTGTCTGTTGTATATCTTTATTAATTCAAAGGCATTTTTAAAAGTAGTATTTTGCAAGAATGCTTAGGTAAAAATCAGTAATATATATTTCTCACTGTTTTTAAAAAATATATGACCTTTTTTTCACCCCATGTGTGAGAATCTAATGTTAAACCTGAAATATGTATTGCATTATTTTCTTTCCCCCTGCTGTTTTGGAAAAATTAATGGTATGCATGGGCATTATTCTTCATGGTAAAATGTTTAGGTTTTTCTCTTAAACATATTTTACCCTGTAAAAATGTGCATTTTGTATTAAAATGAAGTAAAGCTATTGTATTTATGTATTCCGGATCATTAACTCTCTCACACATCGGTGTTTATAAATGTATTTTTACTGTTCTTTTTTCTTATACGTCTCCAATCATCCAAGCAGTATCTGCACTTAACTAACTCGAATTATTTTAATTATTACTTAACTATAGAGATGTACAGTTAAAAAATCTATGAGTAAAAACTTTAGCGACAATAAAACAAGTTTGGTTAAATCTGAAATATTCTCCTGTAGCTTCACTGAAAACTAAGGGTTACTATTACTAAGCATATGAAATGTGTGGCTAACACCTGACAAATTGATAAGTTTTATTTTACAAATTCCATTTTTCCTGGCTTTCTGGAACAGGAAGCTGCATTAATAGACTGCTGCGAGAAAGTACCTTTGGCATTTCCAACCCTAGAAACTTGTAGTTTCAGGATACTTGTAGGAAAATGTTCTTCAGAGAATTTCCAACCAATTTCATCCACTCATATGGTTATTTTAACAAACTCTACAAAGATAAAGAAATTACACCCGCAAGCCATGCTGACAATATTTTGCTAGTTTTATAATCTTGCTGTTTGAATCAAGAATACAATCTCGTCAGTGTTTTAAAATATAAAAGTAATTGCAAACTGAGGTAGAATAACAATGACAGTAATGTACAAAGCAACAGACAAATTTTAAAAGCAACACTTTAAATGTTACTAGAAAACTCTTTTCTTAGTCCAAGTTCAACTATTGTCTTTTTTTGCTTTGCTAGAATTTTCTACTCTCTCTCCCCATCCTTTAAGTATACCTGCTAGCATTTTTTTCATCTAGAATCAGAGATTTACTGTTAAATCTGTTACTTATTACAGTTGGACAGAATTATTTTATTATGCATGGTTAATTCTATGTGTCAGGGCCCTGAGGGCACTGACCCTGCCCGGCCTTCTCTGGGGCCCATGGCCCAGGACACCATTTCAGCCCCCCCAAGGGCTGTCAATCCTTACCCCAAGCCCGAACACTAGCAACCCTTGATGGACCTCAGGTGCACGCTTGTAGTTGTGTCCCCAGCCCTGTCTCTGTCCCCATCTCCAGCTGCTGGATGTGCCCTGACACTGATGCTTGCCCTGCCTGGGGCTGTCGATGGATCCCATTACAGGACGCGGCTCTGCCCACATGGTCAGACCCTGTGAGACAATGCCCATTGGAGAGGGTACTGGCTGCCCTAGGATCACATTGGCTCCCAGTTCCCCGTCCCTTACAGCGCAGGCAGTCCTTGCTGCACCCTGACACCACTTTTTCCTGTTTCTAAGCTGCTTCTCATACCTTTCTCAGAGATAAGTAAGTTATTTTGTTGTTCACTCATTTGCTTTCCTCAAAGTAGTTATATTACTCTTTCTGAAAAGAATCTCAATGAAAAAAAAAACCAAAAGCCCAGAGAAACCCACCCCACTAAAACTATGACAGGCTGGGAGTGGTTTGGAAAAAAAAAATTCCTCTAATCTGAAAAAAAGGTGACCTACTGCTTCCAAAGGCCTAAAACTATCAACAGCAGGAGAGGCAGTCTGTGTCATAAACTATGATAAATCCTATTTATATAGGATATATGGAGCCTCCGCTCTAGTAGAGCCCTTGGGAGGTCTGAGAGACTAAGAGACTGTGAGAGACTGGCAACCATTTTGTCTCAACCAACCAAGCAGGTAGCCACAAGCAGCTGAAACAGGCCGGGCCCTTCGGAGGTGGGGTAGTGACCTGTTTCTGGGAGGCTTTCTAGTGGTTGTGCCTGCTGCCTGAAGAATCCAGACAGCTACTACCGAGACTCTCTCTTCTCTGGATCCAAGGGTGGTGACACTTACCTCTCCTTTTTTTTCCTCTTTCTTCTCTCTCTGTCTCTTATCTCTTCTCTTCCTCCTACCTTGTTATTAGGAATATTTTGCTACGGCTGTTAGGTGTCAAGTTTTTATTCGAAATACCTGCTACACCAAATTTAGCCACACTTGTGTTATAAGTCAACGTTAAATAAAGTATATTTTGAGCATTTAGGAGCCATTGTCATGACTTCTGCCCTGAGATTTGCCAAGCGAAACGGGGTGTTGAAATTTTTCCTGTCCCTCCTGAGTCATTGTCGTGATTTCTGTGTGTGGCAATGGACTATATGAAAGATCACCTCCCCTGAGCCTGCCAGGTGGGATGGGACAGGAGGGGAAAACGTTCACGGATATTGGTCTGTGTGAAGTCCACTGTTTTTTTTTTTTAAATTTTAATAATTATATGAAAACTTTCCTTTTTACCTTAAGAAAAGTAATAGGTTACATGGGTACCAAAGCTACAAGTTCAGTAGTACTGCAGGTACAGATGGGATGTACTCCTCTACTCTACAGGAAGTGCTTCACCATCCGTTTAGCTACTGATGACTGTTCACTCATACTTCTGCATTTTGCTGCCAGTGCACTCTGGGACAGAAAACATTCAACCAAGCAGTAATTCTGTCTGAAGGTCTCCTCTCAGAATCTAGCACTGCAAAAAAACCCCTGCAAACAGTAAGTTACATTTTGTTTTTCTTTTTCACTGACATTTGTGTCCATGGAAGTGTTTAAAACCAAATCCACTACAGAGTAGTAGTTTTTCTTTTGTTTTAAAGATGTTTTTTTTCTATTATTTAAACCATTAAATGCTGATATATAACATCTGAACTTATCTGTCTCCTCATTCCCTAGTGATGGATAATTGCTCATTTGTAAAGTACTAGCTAACTATGCATGCAATCTGGTACATGGTAAGAAACAAGCAGAAATGTATTCTGTTAATAACAGTTATGAGTTTAATTTAATTTCTTTTTGGCATTTTTTTACCTAAGGAGTTTATTTTTAAATGTGTTGGAAACAAGTCTAAAAAAATAGCTCTTGATTTGGGAATGTGATTTATTACATGTAGTAATATCCTGCACTAATTATCATGGGATGAATTATATGAACTATTTTAAGTCTACGAGATATGACTACTATGCGAATTTGATTAATAGAAGAGCCTGTGGGGACAGTTCATGGGGTGGCTCCTTCAGGATATTGAACAATCTTGTCTTGATGCAGCAAATCAACCTGCATCATCTATGAAGTCCTGTAAGCAGTGGCAGAGAGGAAAC
>JAVKLA010000028.1:10004301-10033532 GCA_034782735.1 Sagittarius serpentarius
GGGGCCACAGGTCCTGCCAGGAGCCTGCTCCAGCGCGGGCTTCCCATGGGGTCACAGCCTCCTTCGGGCACCCACCTTCTCTGGTGTGGGCTCCAGTGGGCATCTGCTCCACTGTGGACCTACATGGGCTGCAGGAGCGCAGCCTGCCTCCTTCCTTCTTCACTGACCTGGGTGTCTGCATAGCTGTTTCTCTCACATATTCTCACTCCTCTCTCTGGCTGTAATTGCACAGGTTTTTTCCCTCCCTCTTTAAATACATTACCCCAGAGGTGCTACCACCATCGCTGATGGGCCCAGCCTTGGCCAGTGGCAGGTCTATCTTGGAGCCGGCTTGCAGTGGCTGTATCGGACACAGGGGAAGCTTCTAGCAGCTTCTCACAGAAGCCACCCCTGTGGACCCCCCATGACCAAAACCTTGCCATGCAAACCCAATACAAGCTGTAACAGTATCTTCTGAACAAATACTCTTGTAATTTGTTCTCATTTAAAGTTAGCAGCAAAATGGTACCAAGATATTTTTCTCTGATATCAGTATAGTAAAACAATACTGGATTACAGCAATTAATCCAAGAGCTCCTCTCGCAAATAGTCTGTAACATCTTTGGGTAAGCTCTGGCTCAGGTTTCCTTGATGTTTTGGGATGTTCATCATCTAAAGTTTTTACAGCCAGGTTACGTGAAATAATTTATGTATATGTTGGTCTGGAGTATGGGCTAGATGATGTATGAATTTTCTTCGAATCAGATGATGCATATACAAAGAAATCTGAATATCAAAGGCAAACCCTCCTCGACACCATTACTGACTGATAGTGGTTTTGCTTTTGCTTTTGCTTTTCATTTGTAATTAGCATGAAATTACACAGCTTCAAATACCAAAGAAAACTGTCACATGACTGTACATCTACAAAGTACCATTTCCCAATGTTGTGTCCCTGGCCCAAGTCGTAAACCTTGGAACAATAATCTGTGAACTTAAGTTCATTATCACTTCACTGAAAGGAGCAGTTTAGCAAGAGTAAAACTGCCAGTAATTGCTGAAATGCCTGTGGACTTCAAAACATCTTAGGACTCCGGATAAGCTGCTAAACAATTACATCAGCCAAGCAAGAGAAAAATAACTCCATATAGTAATTTTAAGGCTCCTTCCTTAGGACTTTCTTATTATCCACAAAGTAGTTGCAGAACAGAAGGAAATGAACTGAGAAACCATAAGCAACCTATTTCCTGGAGGTATCCTTGGAACCATTCAGGAAAGACAGAACTCACTCTTCCTCTTCTTCCTGCTTTGACCTGAATTCCACTTTCTTATATTTTCAGGCAGATGGGAATGTGTAACTCTTGTCAGGTTGCTGTGCTACTGCTTTACAATATATTAACAGAGAAGATAAAAGCAGAGTGGATTCTGTAGAGCTAATCATGATCTGCCAAATTCAGAGCATAAAATAGAATGCAAGTCTGTTCCTTCTGCAAAAGTGTACTGGTGAGACTGTAGCATCTTGAAGACACTGGGAATAGAAACCTTTCAGAGATGGATAAAAATTATTCACTTTCATCTCTGTAGCATTAATATCGTTTTTTAAGTTTTGGTTTCTGTTTTGGGTAGGGGTTTTTTTGTTTAGTTCTTTTTAAATTAGCATATAAATTCATTTTGCCACTGGGTTCTGTGAAGAGGTCTTGCAGAAAGTCATATCGGGTACTATTTCCTTATCCTTTGTCTGATGAATGGTTTGAATCTCAGCATGTGTCAAAATACAGCCTTGCAAGGCTTGCAAACTCAGCAAGATTGAGATAGAACACATTATCCCTGACTTGCAAATACTCACTATTATTGGTTTTTTTGCTGTTGTTATTCCTGTTATTACTGTTATTACTGTTCTTTTCCCCTCCTATAGTTTCTTATTTCCCACACCTCCTGCTGAGGAGGTGATGGATCATCTGCCTCTGAAGACAACAGCAGTGCTATGCAAAACAGCTTAGCCTGTGGGAGGCTGCAAGGGTTCTGTCAGGTACCTTGTATTCTACAGTCATGATCCTCCATTCCCAAAATGCTGTTTTCACTAACTTCTCCCATTGTGCATCTCAGAAATAATTAAACATTTGAAATACATTTATATAAGACCTGAGTTCAAACTCATTACTTGCTCAGAGGAGAAAGAGCTGGTTTTGTTGTCCTTGTGAGGCAAGACAATTTTAACTTTGTCACTACAAAACAGTGATCCAGCTAAAAGACAAAGCAAAATTGCTAGTAACTGTAGTAACTCAGCTGAGTAACTACAGTAATTCAGTTGGTTGTATTTGTTCCTATTTTATCCTTTTTAAATTAAAAAAAAAGATTAAATGAATTGAAAGACATTGTGGGTTTTTGTTTACTATTATTAGCATCAAAAGTCAGATTGGAGAAAGCATTGTGATTTTGTTTCCAGGGTGACACACTTACAGACAGCTACAATCTGGAGCAAGTCTGGAAATCTTTCAAGGAAGTTACTAGGTTAGTTTTCCACAACCAGCAAGACAGAACTGGATAATACCATACCATCCACAATTCTGTAACTGCATGTAATAGAAATACAGACTAGAAGGGTCTGCAGAATACAGACTAAATTCACTTTTTGCAATGAACCTACAGCATGTAGTAAAAGATCAAAATTCATAACTAATGCACTGTAGGAAGAAGAGACAAAATACCATGGATGTTGCCAGTATCCCAAGTTCTTGCAATGATAGGACATTTGCCAAATAAAACTCCTAGATGATCTCAGAAAGTGGAACAAGTCACGTGCCACGGAGCATAATAATGTGTCATGAATGTTACCTTATAGGGGTTAGAAATTAAATTCAATGTATTCATTATCAGTGTATGTTTCTGTATATTATTACAGGATGTATCTAATTCTGTACTTATGTTATGCTTTAACTTTTACCTCAACAATGTCTTGTCAACTTTCATTTGGCTAGGCTAAACAAGGTCTTTCCATAGCTCTTTATGGGGTAGCTATATCATTCCCCTAGTTAACCGCGGGCACCATCTCCCTCCGAAATAACTGTTTAATGAACACCTTGTATGTATTTTCTTATCCTTACCAATAATACATAATTCACTGAAAACACATCATATCCTTGGATAACATTGATCTGCATCACACTGGTGACCAGTTGATCAATACCTCCCCGCCCCTCTCAAAGCTAAGGAAGGTCTCTTTCTCTTAACTATAGTTCTTTTGGGGCTAATATTATAAATCATACAATTATCCAACAGCATCAGCTTTTAAGAGTTCTTGAACTAGATTCTGCTAGCAGTTGCTAAGCTATGTGATATTGTATTGCAAATAAATACAAGTCAGTAAAATATGTGACATTTATGGGTACAGCAAGGGATTACAAAAAAAAAAGATTTTTTTTCCTTATGAAATCCATGAATTTAAAGCTATTCTTCAATTCCTTTAAAATAAGCAATCAATAATTATTAGCAGTAATAGAACATGTTTCTGAAAGGACATCACAAAAACAGGCAAGAATCATTAACCTGTATTTGATGGTAAAGGAAAGTGAGACAGGAAAAAAAAATTGTTTGTCCAGCTTTATAAAGTGCATTAGTGCTGAAATCGGGCACATAATACAAGAACCTGGAAAACTCTTCCTCCATGTAAAAATGTCCTTAAGGATGGCATTACAGAGCACTCACACCTTGTAATGCAATGTGACTGATACTCCGGTGTTAGGACTACTGCTGAATTAGGCAAGATGCAGTTTCAAGGTCTGCTCAGCCTTCTGTGATGCCTGAGAAATCAATTCCTCTCTGCCTCAGTTTCCCATCTGGAAATAATGACTGGAATCACTTCTGGTTATGGTTCCAGGATAAAATAGAGGACACATTTGAGACTGGGTCTCTAATGTACTTTTTGCACTGCAGAAACACATGATATATGACTGGTTAACACAGTGCCCCAGGGAAACCATTGTACCTGTGTTTCAAACTGCCATTCAGTTCTGTAGCCAAGGCTCTCTGGACAGCTTTCACGTCTTGTACTACGTAGCTATAACCCTCCTTTTAGGTTTTTAGATTTTATAAAACTGGCCTTTTTTATTAAAAATTTAACTTTTCTGTAGAAAGCAGTCTTCCTGACTCTTTCCATCAAAAAATGAGTTTTGATGGAAAATATGTAGGACTGCAGCTGTCAATTCAAAATCCTTTTAAGAATTATCCTTCTTTCAGTCTTAATGCCAAAATTAACTCCATTTCAGTAACGCAGATCTTGTATGTAGCATACCACAATTCAATTAATTTTGTGTAAATTCATAGGCATTCTTACAAATTCCTGTCTTGAGAGAGAGGGTTCTAATTAACTCTTTCTTGCCAGTCTCTGAAGAGGAAGCTGTAATTCATTCCTCTGAAATTTTCATTATTCCCCAAGCTATAGCTAATATGTCAATACTATGACAGGTACTTCAAGAATTTAAAACAAAAGTGTGAAGTATGCTGGAGGCCAAGTCTTGTCATTCTAATCCTCCACTTGAATTAATTAATTAATTAATTATGTCAAACTAAGAAATCAGCTTGGTCTTTGTTTAGCCAGAAGAATAAATTCACATTTACTGATGTCACATACTGTTTTCCAGAAGAATAAAAGACAGCGGAAGTTAAAGCAAAGGAAAAATATATTTGACAGCCTGTTAGTCTTTAATCTGTGTTTTTGTTTTCCCGAGTGAATCAGCATAAAATTACTTAAGCAGGTGTTTCTGTAAATCTCATGATGTAGGAAGACAGTATGTTGAATACCCTGCACATTTCTATTTGTTCGGTCACTTACAGATGCAAAACAGTTGACTTCATTTTGTCACTCAGTCATAGTGACTGCTCAAGTAATGATGAAGAATTTTGTTGTTACTACTCTCTGTGTTTCATGGGAACACTTGTAGCAAACTCATAGTCAAGGTTCAGTTAGTACTATGCATTTATTCAGTTAAAATGAAACTTTAATCTCATTTGTGAAGTTTAAAATAAACATTGATCATGTATCAAGTATTAAGGGAACCATTAGGATAAAATTTGGATTTCTGATTGTTTAGATTAATGTAGGGATTGATGCAAAATCTACTGGAAGTAATAAACTGACTCCCATTGATAGAATGGTCTCTAGAATAGACACTGACAACAATTAAATTTCATCACTTCTTAAATTCTCCAGATGTTAAATGATTTATAGGACACATAATTAATAAATGACTTCATTTTAATATTTCAAATGTAGGTAGTTTAAATCTACAAATTTAAGGGAAAAATCCTGGTTACAGTGATGTTCATGTCATCTCCCTGCCAGTCCCCATACTTTACAAAAGACTGCTCTTATCTTAAAAGGTATAATGGAGGTCATATACATTAAGTAATACTTCTTTATTTATTAGAAATACAGACATGAAAACTAGTAGGATTAATTTTCAAATTAGAGAAGCAAAAAGAAGTTAAAGCTATGATTTAATTTCTTAACACTAAGTAGCTGCTATTCAGGTAACACTTCTAATAATGAGAAAAAATAACTTTAAAATGTTATTTTAATGCATATAAAAATGGTTCAGGTGAATTCAGATGCAGAACTCTGTAGCCCTTAGCTATGCTTAAAATAATACATTTTGTGATTTATGGAATACAGAGTGTTTGAAGAAACAGCAGGGTTGAGGCTAAGAAACACGATCATTTTTATTTTGGGAGGAGGATTCAGAGCTATAGTCTCTGTCACCTCGTGTGATTTTGAGTGTGATTCTGAGTGCGATTCTGAGTGCACACACAACAGTGTGGCCACAACAGAGCACCTGGAGGCTGTCACCTTCTGACCCTGTGGTAGACTTGCACATGGCTTTAACTGAGCTCTGCCATAACCCATATACAGTAATTTTCATTAGCAAGTGGGTGGTTTTTTTCTCTTTTCCCTTAGAAAGTGATCTCTATTGTTCCATAAAAAATGAAGGAACACATAATGGTCACGATTCAGTCTGGAATCTGACTGCAATGCTTCACAAATTAAACCAAATTAGTCATGGATAAATTTTGAAGTCTTTCATGGAAATCACATATTATTAGTTGCATTTTTGTTAAAGCAATTTAAAAACAAACTAAGATTAGCTTTGCACAGGAAAAAGGTATTTTTTAACCACTGTTAAAATTTATTCTCTTTGTAGGGTTACTTTAAAAAAATCAAAATGCAATATTATTGAAATATTTCTTTCTTTTGGTCTTGTTTAGGTTATTTACATTAGTAGAACATGTGGTAGAAAGAGAAGAAAATATTTCTGTTCATTTACATTTGTTTCTGGTAAATTAAAAGAAAAAAACAGCCTATATTTTATTCTTGATAGTGACATCATTTCAAAGAAAAACCGAAACTGATTTAATGATAGCAGCAAGTGATTTCAAGAAGTAAATCATGAATCAGAAGTACAAAATATCATGAGATCAAAGACTCGGAAGGACCTAGGAACTTCCTGGTTCCTTTAACTAGAGGAAAAGTGATTCTTAGAGTCTCATAGAAGTGCAACTCAAAAACATAGTTTCAAAGCCGAAATGTTTTCTCAATGTGTAGAATTTTGCATCATAACTTCCATTAAAATCACAGTCCTGGTGGTAATTTCTGAAATAAGGAATAAGGACTGTATTTGTGAAAGGCACAGGTTACACAGGTGGGGAATCAATATATTATGCTCAACTATGAGTCTCTGTTTGTACAGTTCTGTCCTTTGAAATACAGTTTTAGTGAATGTGAAAAGTTTGCTAGTTTTCCTATCAAGAAAAGGAGGACTGAGTAGTTAATGTGAGCCTGAATACATCCATGTTGCCACACCCTCTGGGTGTGCCAGGGCTAAGGAAGAGATTTCAAAGGGAAAACTGAACTCAAACGGGAGTATGGTCTGTGAGGTTTATAGATCTCTAGGAGGGATCTTGATGAAGAATAGTGTCAGTGTTAGGCATCAAAATCCGTAAGAAGGATGTGAATTAGATTATCTGTTTAATCCCTAACTATTACCTAAGGAGCCTGCTGGTATTTGATCAGTGGGTACTGTGATAAACTTCAGACAGCTGAATGCTCCTGAAGGAAGGAAGGAGGTCTATAGATTAAGTTATAACTAGCTGTTTATTTCCCCCCTCCCCTCCACCTTTTTCTTGTGTTTCTATAGAGAATTAAATTTGGGGAAAATGGCAGGCATCATTCTTACACTATGGAGAATGTAATATAGGAATTAATTTCTAGATAAGGGGAAGACATAATAGAAGGAATTAGCACTTTTTTTTTTCTGTTAGCATCACTGGATGCCTATACGGATTTAAAGAAGTTAAGAAAAAGTTAGTCAGAAAAGACTCAAGATTTCCCACAAGTAATTATAACAGGCAGTTGTCTAAAATATGCAGTCAACCAGTGACCATCTATCTGTGAAATAAATGGCCTGGAGCACTTCCATGAGGAGACGATGACATTTCTGCAATGTCCACAATTTGTGGAGAATCTCCCTTCTACCTCTTTTGGTCCAGTATAGCTCAGCAGTATAGACAGAGCAGAGACTTCAAGGTATAATCTTGCTGCATTTGAACAGGGGTTGTTGCGGAACACCAGCATGCTGGGCAGTGACCTCTTTCATTGTTTCTGTTTCAGCTGCCACTGCTTTCACATAAAAAAGGTATCTCAAAAGTACTTCCCTGTGGGTCGCGCCCAGAGGCTGGAAGAATGGTGATTGCACTGGTAGCACCAGTGAAATCCAGGACTGAAGCTGCAGTGCCCTCAAGGTAAGAGTCTTCATACAAATTTGGGGGGATAAAGTAAAGCCTGGTTTGGACTTTGGGGTGTGACTGGATACTGTGCAGAGATGAGTTGACTGATACTGTATCAGCAGGGAATTTCAGTTGTCATTGGGGCAGCCCGTGGAAATTGCTCTTGATGGATAAGTTCACTCTCTTGCATACTTAATATCCTAGCCTGAGAATAACTCAGGGAAGTCTTGAGGCAGATGTGGAAGGGCAATCCCAGGTTCACAGGGCTTGTGCCATAGCCAAGGCAATTACTGTGAAGAGAGAAGAGAAAGGAGATAATGAAGAAAAACATTCTGGATAACAAGAGATAAGCTCACTCACTCTTCTAAAAAGAAGAGGATCAAAGACTTGGAAACACCATATAAAGAAAAGCTAACATTTGAAACAAACATCACAATAGAGCTTTTCTCAGATTTTTCTAATTTCAGCATTTTTCTAATTTCAGCATTTTGCTTATGCTTTTAACAGTATTGAAACAAATATCTAATGAGGTCATATTTAAAATCAGTATTTAAAGAGATTTTCATTCAACATTTGGTAAAAATTCAGAGCCATCCTATAAAATAAATTTTCAGAATTTTCTTGAGGAAAGAAATTTCATTCTTTAGCCAACTCTTTTAAGAATATGAAATAATTAGAAGGATATTAGCCATGTCTCCTTTAAAGCATTAAAATGAAATCAATTTGTAAATAACTTAGCCATGCAGTAGAATATCTGTAAGAAGTTTCCTCTAACCCTACTTCTAAACATGCACAAACAGGCAGAGAAGGGAAATTGTTACAGAAAATATTACTTCTAGTTGTGATATAGAAATCACCAGATATGGATGAAAGAAGATGACCAGGCTCAGTCAACAGGCCAGATTCAGAAATCCAGATTCTTGACACCTTGTTTATCAATAGCTTGTGGGGGATTTGGGATTTTTTTTTGTTACTGGCGTGGTTTTTTCAGCAAAGTTCCGTATTTATCATACTCCATACAGGTAAATATATAAATTTTATTCAACATCCATAATCCTCCTAAAAGGAACAGCATATCTGGACTGCTACAAAAGGTATTTCACTAAATCTTTGTATTGACATTACCATACATGGACTTCAGTGTAATGGAGAAAATAAACTTCCCATAATGTCATTAATTGTTATGATTTATATTAACATTGTTTCTCTCAATGGAATATATTTCTGCCACTGCATTTAACACCTAGTTAGTGTTTCAAATGGCACAACGAAGCCTGAGTAATGTGAATAATAATTATTTAAAGAGGAAGAAGGGTCATTTTTTTACTAAAATATAACCTCCTGTTTATCAACTCAGGAACAAATGTAGCTCGTCAGCTTCCCAATCCTAAAATCGAAAATACTAGAAGGTTTTAAAAGATCATAAGAGAATAGATCCACAAAGACAAATGACTGCTTTCTATACCAGTACACAGATGCTTCCTTAAGCAAGGAATACGAATTATAAGACAGCTCCCTTACTCTTACTGGGTCTCTTTCACATTGAACATATTACTGCTGCAATTTTCTGCTTTTTTTGCCTCCAAGATTACTGTTTCTTCTGTATATAACAGAAGTTGACAGTAATGGGAAATACGTGTAAATTCTCTTGAGCTCTACCTGCAAGAGTGCAGTGGCTGCCTTTTTACTGGCTTTATCTGGAATTGGACAGATGAGCTGATGTTGGCAAAATGTAGCAGGACATAGATATTATTTTAAATTAAAATAATATCTATAGAAATATGTCACTTGATACTCAAAGACAAGGAGACTAGCTCAACCGCTGCCTGGCGTGCCGAGTCCAGTGAGATGAACCAGAAGAAAGAAGCATCAACCCCAACAGTTACAGTCGTAAGATTCCTATAAAAAAGGCAGCTGAACTCATTATTACGTACTTGATTGTATGTCCTGCTAGCCCCCAGTCTTTCAGGCTGTCACGTTACCAAACCTCTCCCTGTGGTTTGACCTTTCTGTCAGGACTATGCAGACATTGCTGTTGATTTGGACATGTGCAGTAGATCTGGTGCTTCCCTGCAGTGTCAGCTGTGCTACGTGTCACCAGATCAGCTGTGCTGTGCCTACCTACAGCTAGTAGGCTGCTGGGCATCTGGCTCCATTTGAGAAGGCTCACAGGTGAATGAATTGGCTTGGTGATCTGCAAATGAGCCATTGTTTTAGGGCAGGAAACACTAACACAAGTAGAAATTACAAATGAAAATACGAAGTTGCTGTATTTTCTTAGCCATTTAAACACATCATATATAAACTATAATATATTACTGCCATTGTATTCACCTGAAAACAAATGTTACAATACCCTGGTTCATCTAGAAGAAACCTAAAATCTCCAGTGCATAAATATACTGCACTTCACTAAAAAGGATGCTAAAAGTAGTTTTAAGTAACATCTTTAAACAAGTCCATCAATTAATTTTGTAACTTTGGAGTAACATTTTCAAATCTTTTACAATTTGCTTCTTCCCTGGTAAGTTATAGAAAGGTAACAGTATTTTTTTCTTAAATACAGTGCTTCAAATAAGCTGAAGCACCTGTCTTCAGAAGAGTTCAATGTGAGTATTCTGATTTGAAAGAAGACTAATAATTTACCTTAATAACACCGGGGATACACACAGTAGTAGAAGACAAAAGTACTTCGGTTGCTTTTTTTAAAAAAATGATGACATCCTTCTGAATACTGTGTTTCATTCTCCTGTCTAAAAATGGAAAAACATATACCTTCATCACAAATGTATTGTGAGATAAAGTGTTTGGTGAGCTACATACAAATACAGAACACTACAAATGATAAGTATCATTGTTACTATTATAAACATATGCCTAGATTTCTTTCCAAAGCATTCACTTTATTACACAGAAAATTAGTTATATTTTATTACCTATGTGATTTTAGCAGTAAGAACATACCTCATCTTCTCAAACTACACTTAGAAACCAATATTCTTAATTTATTCATCTCCATGCTAATATACTTGGCTAACATCTCTTCAAACGTCTGCAGATGAATATTTCACCATGCTTTAGTTTTAAGTCTGATGTTAAGTCACAAAATACCAAACCAAAATACTGAACCACTGACAGTTTCAGATCACATAAACAGTTACCGATCAGATGGAGAATGATCCTTTCTCAAGAAACAAAGCAGTCCACATATTCATTTATCCATAAACTTCAAAACAGACTTAACAGACCTCTGGATAACAGATAAACCTTTCTCTGTACCCATACTCACTCTGTGCTCTCAGCAAGTCCGGAAACAGACAGAGGCTTGATCGTTTGATCCAACTCTTTGAATAGACCTGAGAGTAGTACTTGTCATAAGATAACATAAGAAATAGTATATGATAACCATTAGAGAAATGTGGGTGTGAGAAAAAGATGAGGTGGGCTTTTCTGCAGCTAAAAGTCAGAAGAAATAGCCTAGTTCCAAAGCAGTGAATGGACAGCATTTTAACCTTGTTTAGATCAAGATAAAATAAGATTATATGGAGTAACCTTTTACAAATTAAAGTAATTTTATAATGGCAACTAACACAATGAAAGAAGGTTCTGCACCTGAAATATCTTCCACTAAATCTGTTCATATAGAGGACTCGTTTGGAGAGACTTCAAGCTTCTGTTAAAATGTCGTCTCTGAATTTATGCAAGAATTTCTGTTCTAATGGGTTAATTCCCATTTGGTTTTGAATATCTGCTTTTTCATTTTACATTTACTTGTGCTCTTACTTAGCTTCCACATCATACTCAGCAGCTGCATACATTTCATATCATTGTATGATATTATTTTTCTTTTTCATACCTATATGGCATTGTTCTCTTTCTTATTTGTTGGACTGCATCAGTGGCCCTTATGCTTTTCAGCTGCTGAGGCTGTCTCGTCTGCTTCCCACCCCAGAGAGCTACTGCCTAGGGTGGGTATTACTCGCTGCCATCTGTACCTGCTCTTCCAGTTTATACTCCCAGGCGTGGTATCACCAAAACCGCCTCTTGGATTGCATATTCAAAGTAATGTTGTTTTCCTCTGTTGAAGGCCTTGTGTCCACAGAACAGGTTTCTTCAGCTCTGGTGGTTTCAGTTAAGATTTGGGACTCAGAATTAATTGGAAATGAAAATTAGATTTTGGGAAGAGTCACATTTTGATAAACGCTTCACCCTCAATTTTGGACTGGCTCCTGTGTGCCTACCATTTATACGCCCTCTTTGCCTGCTCCCTGGCTAGTTGCAGTAAGATTTTATCTGAAAAAGCAGGTTGAAATGCTTGTGCATTCATAAGAAAGAGTAATATCACACTTTTCTTGACACTCTGAAACAGTCTCTGTTCCGTTTTGATTGTGGGGGAAGGAAAATCATCCTCAGTGTATATACATAATGTAATCAGCGAAGTGAGAACAGCGGTCACCATAAAGTGTTTTGTATATTTCTTTGATTTGAAATATTAAGGTTTGCAAATGCAGACAAGTTAGTGAAAATTAATGAATATAAATTAGAGCGTAAATATACAGTGCTCTCAATACTGACTGCCTGTCTGTCTGAAAAATTCTGCTACCTACTACAAGTGTCTTTTTCATGAGGCTATTTACTCCACTTGCAAAGCATGGCATAATACCCCATGGGTACAGAGCACTGAGTGTTTGCAGGTGAAGATAATAAGAAGTGATGACTGTGCTATAAATTTACACCCTAGATTGCTGCAAATGATCTTCTCTATGTAGGAAAATCCTTAGAGAGGCAGTATGATTGTCCATTATCATCCTTAGTTTCAAAATGTGTTAAGGACTGTCATTCAAGAGTTATATATGCCAAGTTTAAATTAATTGGATACAAGGCAAAGAAAATGACTGCTTTGACAAAGAGAGCATGATGAGTGACCTTTCTAAGTGGAAACAAAATTGTTTAATTGAATGTTTCAGTAAAGGGTGATGATTTTTTTTTTCTTCCTGTCAAATCACTGGAGTTATGGAGCAGTTTCAGAAGGCTACCTGGTATGTGGATGGAATGTCATTTCCTGATACTTTAAAAATGTAACTTTGTTCCTGTATTTCTGAAGACATCAAGATGGGTGAGGTGTGTGTGATTGATTGATTTATTAGTTTTCCTTTTTCTTTTTTTTTTAAGTAATTTGGTTACGTAATTTGGCATTTGGTTCAGGAGGATAAGTACTTAAAAGAGAAAGAGTATCTGAATGATTTTAAATATAGGTAGAGAAACGGTTTAAGATGAAAGTAGTTATTTGCTTGGTGAACCTGAGGTTGTTTTCCTGGATTTTTCTTTTGACAACGCTTTGCTCTTTGTCAGAGAGACAGATGTTTGTCCTTTGCCAGCAGACAAAAGGGACAGAGACAAAACTGTTACAGTTGTTCTGTCTGTTCCAACTTTTATATGTTAGTGGTAGTCAAAAAATTATTTTTATCCTCTTTCCCAATCCAATTTGACTCACAAAGTTGTGGTACACCTGTATCATACTGCCATGCATTGCATTCTCCCTTCGTCACACAACAGGCTTTTGAATATATCCTGAAAATGTCTCTAGGCAGGCAGATGAACCTAACTGAAGCTTCACTGGCTTTCTTGAATACTTCTCTGTGCAGTGTCCGGAGAAGGCTGGAGCCTGAGGCAGAGTCATATGCACACATGCTTGGGAAACTTTCCTGTAACATGGAATTTGATTCACCAACAACTTTGTTGGGGAGTCTGTGGTGTGGGGAAAAAGGGAAAGAAAAGGCAAAATAACCACCTTTTGTTCTACATATTGGTTTGAGTTTTTAATGTGATTCAGTATTAACAATTATTAGAAACTGCAGGTTTTTAATTTTAGAAGAAGTTTTCATTCAAAAAACTTTTCCTTTCAGACACTGAAAATCTTTATCAGTGTCCTCTGAATGAGAGCTTAAGTGCATCAATACTTCAGTGTTTCGTAATGAAGTTACAGAGCAGAATGGTCATGAATAGCACATACTGCTTCTGCTTTAACCTTATCCCAATTATTTTCTCTTTTTAAGCAATCAATGATTTTCTACTTCCTTCTGTAGATGTCTCAATACTATTTTAATATGACATTAGTCAGCTAGTACACATACTAATCCATTTTTTTCTCCTTCTATAGTGGGAACTGCTTACTTAACTCTTGGTTCTACTTTTTTCACTACATGCAGTTTTGTTTTGTCAGCAAGTTTAAGCCTTTCAGAGTTGAATTGTCTGCTCAGGTGATCTATGGAGATTATAAATAAAGGCCTAAATACTCAAAGAAATTCCATCTATGATATAACTCCTCCTAACAAGATTATAGTTCTTTTATCCACCTGCATAAACTGCTGTATCTGCTCTGGTGCTAAAGTATGTGTTTTTGAAGCTTATCTGGAACATGTTTCTCTGCACAAGGGAGAAACTGATCACTGAAATAATATTTTATATTATAATGTGTTCCATCTGTGCAAAATATGCTTCTGTAGATCAACTGTTCTATGTGCAGGTGAATCTCCATTGAAGTGCAGTAGTCTTCAGAGGCTCCCAGAAATGAAATGTAACTTTTTTTCACCCAGTCTGTGCTGCAAAGGCTGAATGGCAGACAGCATGTAAATAGAACCTGAAGAAATAACTTAAAGCTACTGATCATTACCTGACTGTTGCTGAGTGAATAAAGTGTGTGGTCAGATATCCATCTGGTATTGACAGGTAGAATTACAATGAGAACTCTTTAGGGAAAACAGTATTTCTTGATGGTAATTTGCTCACAAGTAAACTCTTTTCTGCATGCAAGTGACCCTTTGCAGCTCTCTGCTCTGAGAGATGTTTTCGCTGCCAAAATTATCATATTGTTGCTGTTTCCAAAAACTCCCTTTCCTTAAAAGAAGAGGTGGGCAGAGAACAGGATGCAAACTGTGCTCACTATGCTGTCTGCAGCAACACACTTCTAACTAGACCTTTTCCTTCTGCTCATCTTCTGTCACATGATGCAGTGGATGGGGAAAAAGTCTTTGGAGGGCCAGAGGCAAGGGTTTTCTGTAAGTCATCAGTACAATTAACGTGATTTGCAACCTGCTTGTTGGGTCTGCCGTCACTTAAAAACAGGGATCTTGGGAGCAGGTCATGGGCTCAACGGGTAGTGTTGATTGGTGCAAATGGAGTTGCCATTTTATTACACTTCTAGAGTGAGGAGGAAGAGGAGGGATAAGTATGATTCAAGTATCTCTCAGGTATGTAAATAAAAGATAGTAGTACAGAGATACCTCCATCGGAATAAAATGAAATTGTTTCGGTAATGAAAACAACATTCTTCATAGAGCCCTGGATGTACTGCTTTATCCAGTTTATAGTACCACTTGCTTAAAATTAGCTCAGTTATTTCCGAGCTGTGCTGCAGGGTCAAAATGTTTTCTGGAGTGACTTTTCAGCAGCACAACAGCTCAGAGTTTTACCAATCATTAAAAACTAGCCTGCAGAAATCACAGACAAAATACATGAAATTACACATAATTATATCACTGTCATTTACTTCCCCTAACTACACTATTTGATCTCCATTCAAACCATCAGCAAGTTGAAAATTTTGGAATTTCTAAGCTGAACTGGAAAGGAAAGTAAGTTGTGATAATTTACCTCAGCAAAAAGATAAAAGACTGTGAGGTAATGCTAGGTATTAGGCTAGGAGGTGATCACGCTCCTACTTCAGATATGAAGCCGAAGACTTTTGATCTACTCAAGGTGTTTCAGTTTAATAAAAAAAAAAAAAAAGAAAAAGAAAAAAGGAAAAGAAAGAAGCAGGAAAAATGATTAATTTGAGTAGATTGTGTAAAGGGTAGTACCACTGTATAGCTGTCACTTTGAGAAAATTATTATTATAAGTCTTGATTATTGGTTAGGAAATGAAAGACGTATATTTTTGTTAAATTAGTTTGCTTCTGTTTCTTAGTAGACATGGAGCTCGGTAGCAAAGAAATACAATTGTACTGACCATGGTAATATAACAATAAATGTTAATGCAATTTTGTCTGAAGTAATTTGTACCATCAAGAATAATTTCCTAAAACTTTAATCAAGCTAATTAGCGCTTTTAAGTATGAATTAAAGTAAATAAAATAATTATAAATTATTAAGTGTTAATTGGGCCCTGTATCATCCTAACCTAACCTAATAAACAGCAGTCTTTAAAAGGAAGCTCACTGCAAATTTCTCCATAATTCTTAAAAAAAAGTTATAATCTTCATAAAATAGTTGTAACTTCATGTGATGGACTTCTGCACTTCCTTATTCAAGCACACAAGAACAAGATTTCTAGCCTAATCTTTCCGAGTTAAGAGTTGAGATGTTTATCTGAACTGCGTATACCTTGTGAACTCCTGCTCTTCCAATATCCTTTGCAGCAGAAGTTTTCTAAACTTTTTGCAGCTCATAGTGATAAAACTCTCAATATTCCTCTGAGATAACAAAACTTCATGTACTACCTTTGTTGCAGACCTCATCTGTTCCCTGTTTTTTTGTGGGTTTATTTTAAGCAAAAAAGATTGGTGAATTCGAAATATGTAGGTTGGGTATAGAAATTACTTGTGATATTGATAAACCTAACCAGGAAATGGCCCTGGTAAAAACATCATTTGCATGAAAGACAGATCTGTGAATATACCTGAAGTATTATATGAGAAACAATATCTTGCAGAATTGTTCTTGAGATTTCTTACATAAAAAGTCCTGTTTTCTTCCAAATGGAAAGCCTATTCATTTGGAAGCAAAGAAGTGGTTTTTTAGGAAAGAACTAAAAATTAGAAACAATCAATACTTTCTTTTCCATCTAATGGGAATTTCTACAATTCAGCTATGAGACCATTTGTACGAACTGTTGTTCCCCAGAGTATATTCTGGGACTTGTTTATCAGAGCACAGGGTAGATCACTGAACTTGGAATATGAATAAGGAAGACACACTTTTGTTTCTTCACTCAGCACTTCTGAAATTCATGAACCTCCTTCTTCTGTTTTGAATTTTATTAAGGAGTTCGTGAATCAGTTGGGAGTCAGCAAAACATTAGCATTAATGAGTTCATTTCCACACAAATTGGCTCATTATCATGCTGACTTCCAGTGTTTTGTGACAGTCATGAACTCAGTCCTCCTGCAAGGAGTGTTCATTTGCTTGCCTCACTCAAAATGGTGGTGGTGGGGGGAGGTAAATTAAAAAAATAATAAAATGGCATACAAATGTACCATTCATTGATGCAGCAAACCCTGTGGTTTCTCCGTAGTTAGAGAACTCTGAGTGCAGTACTTGTTTGTTTCATTTGTCAGAAAGCACTAATTCTGCTTGGCAGTTGGTGAAAACTAATACCCAGAACCTGACTTCGCAAATTACATAAAGGAGATCTAATTTCAATTTTGCAGCAAAATATCTGACCCTAATTATTATAATTTCATAGAAGTACACTCAAATGGAAATACATTGTGGGAAAAATATTCCTGAGGTACCCAAATAACCTTCCAACAATTCTCTCATTATCTGATGCAGATTTGTTGTTTTACACAATGCCAAATATATTTGTGCCGTAGCTATCAGATTAATGATACTGCTGCTCATTCAGGCTTTTTCAGAACAAATACTGAATGTCAAGCTGTTGGTAATCTTTTTCAAGTGAGACATTATGTTCATTTCCCTTCAGACCACTGATTTGGTCCTTAATCCATTTGTAACTCACCGTGATTATGCCCAGCAGGTTTATGAACTATATTACAGTTCTACTCCTGCAGGCTTCCTTTGTCTCATAGAGCCTGATAGGATAAAGGAGGTATGGTTTATTCCATCATCCCAATCAGATCCTTAATGCAGGTGCAGGTTAGTCAGCCTGTTCCATTATGTTCTTTCTTCATGTCAGTTCTGGAATGGTGTGAATTCATCCCATGATCTGAGATTACAGTTGTTTCTTCATATCCTTTACCTTCACTGTAGGTCAGGCCCGTGGATATAAGTAGTTCTATTTTCCCAGGGACAAAACTATCACAAGACTTCTTCTGGCTAATAGTATTTGCATTAATTACCACCAGCTATTACCATGGCAGCGCAACTGTGCATTAATAACTTTGAGAAATCTGTGTGTCGATAATATACATCACATGCTAATATAATATTCTTTGACATCTCTGTCCTTCCAAAGTCTCCTATCTGTCACAATGTGACAAATCTATATTCTCTAGTACTCATATCTCCAATATGTATTTTTCTCAGTGTGAAGATCTGTGACCTCTCTTACACAAGATGTCAAACTGAATAGAACACAATGGTCTTTTCTGTTCCTTGAATCACCGATAAATATTTATTGGTCAGTTTTAGGCTCCAAATATTTATCAAGTACATATGAAAATACAAGAAGCAATGCTGTACTCATCATTTATTGTCATATTTATTTTTGGTGAGCATTAACACTCCTGTTCCTACAATGTTATGGCAGCTCACAAATTGTGTTTCCAGTTTGCTGCCAATTACTCAAATAACTGATGTATGTGCATGCATAATACGTGAGAAAACCTAAATGTCTTTCAAACTCCATCCTGTCATTTAAAAATAGTGAACTCAAATTTCCAAGAAAAAATTACCAATGATGAATTTTTAAGTAATGCTACAAGCTTAGGAATGGATATTTGGGTCAATTATTACTGAAAAGATTTTGGAATATCTGTTTAAAAATATTGCCTAACACTCTGATATTACCAAGTTCAGATTTTAAACACCTGTATTACTGTGATGTGTGCTATGAAAGGTTGTGCCATCTAACAGTTAACTTACTGCATGTTTCCACATTTTATTGCATTTTATCCATCAATTTTTCTACTTTATTGAGTTGTTGAGGATTTCTTTTCAGTAATAGACCCTGTCTGAAATCTTGGCTCTGATTTGTAATAATCCCTGTTATGTTTATACAAACTGCTAAGGCGTTTTGTCCAAGGACGTGCTTTTGTTCTTGTTATGGATTACCCTGAACAAATTTGGTTGGGTTTTTTTTGTCCTTTAAGTTCTTTCCCATTACAGGCTGTCGTTCTCTGATACTTCAAAGTTTTCCACTAATTCTGTGAATTTGGATAGCATCCTTGAAGACAGAATCAATGTCTCCCAATGTTAGGGAACCAGAGCTCTCTACTGCATAAATGTGGGTGGTTTGGGTGTGTTGACCTTTTTGTCAGCAAGTGATTTTTCCATTTCATTGAGTTGCACTGCAGGCTAAAATTTATTTCGGATTAAAAGTAGAACCCACCATGTCCCTGTAATTGTTCTATGATGGATCCTTATGGTCTTTAGCAGACATGGACTCTTGCACATTCACCTATAATTTGGGACTTCCATAGCTCAGCTAGAATCATAAAGCACATCTGTTAAAAATGTTAGACCATGAAGAGAGATTTTCTACAATCTGATAAACAATCACACAGAATTTGCATTCTTATCTCAGCATCTAACTTGGCTAATTTACAAGGACATCCAGTTGTTGAGAGAACCTTATATCTTCCAGTAATTCTGGGGTTTGGTTCTGTATCTAAATATATATTTAATTTAAATTCCTAATTTGAGATTCATGGTCTTAACTTTTTGACTGTCACGTTTTCTTTGACAATCAGTTTCAAACAGTTTTATAGGTTAAGAAACACCTTTTTCTGTTCCAAGGATACCTACTCTTTGCTGGACTCTGAGCTGCCATCCTTATTAAGAGTAAATCTCATTAACATTTTATAATAACATCAGCCTAGGAGGCATCCTTGTTTCTCTGGATAAACGACTAATTCAGAAAAATATTTTGTAAAATATAATTGTTAAATATGTTCTCTATATACAAAATGCATTATATGCTGGATAGACTGTAACAAGATAGATCAGGTAAGCCTGTGTATCTGCACACACATAAATTGTTCCGTTCTATATATAACTGATAGAGCATTATTGTAGTTCTCCATTTGTTAGTTCATTAGTGAAGAAAGAAAAGGAAATGTTATTCTTGATAACTGATTTAACGTGTTCAAGGCACAAAATTACCAATTCTTCCTCTAAATGTGATTCTGTAGTTTTAAGCAGGTGAAGTTTTATGTTTACAAAGATTTGCAATTTGGAGGCTAATAGCATTGTATTGATTAATAAAGAGACCAAGATCTCTGAAGAAGATTCCTCCAAAAATGTGACCTCAGATGATCATGTATCAGACCATTCAGGAAAGGCAACAGCAGTAACACACAACTCCATCCTGGAATTTTCTTTGGGCAGAATAATAATTTTAAATGAGACTCTTATTGTAAAAGGATGTTGAAAAATGTGGAAGATGTTACTGAAAATAAAATGGCTTTTATCTGGTAACAAACTGTTACAAATTACCTTTCTGACATCATTGCCAGAAACTCTTGTAAAAGTATATAACAAATGTCAGTGTATGAATTTGCCAAATAATTAATATGACTCTGCCTTGTGAATGAAAAAAAAATAATGTTGTGCAGTAGCTTAATTCAAGCATAAAATTAGATTTTGCAATCAGTAATTATGGCTATATTTAACATTCTACAAAATATCAAGAAACAATGTTCAGTAAGCGCACTTCATGTAACAGTTACAGGGTCAGTCCAATTCCTGTAGAAAGCTGATGTTCTGTTTATATGCAAATTACAAAGCAGTATATATCCCTTTACAGTAGACCAAACATTACAGAGAAACCCATTTGGAATCGTCTGTAGATGTGCCAAGCCAGGAAGTGCTGACCCGCGCGCGCCGCACCGCGGGATGTGCACGCCACGCCGCCCATGGACACTGCTGCTTGGGATGGTGCAGTCATAGGACGTTCCATACCAACCCTCGTCAGCAGAGAAGGTACACTTCGTAGCATGCACTGCAGTCATGGCCACTTTGACAGGGGACCAGGTTAGCACACTCTGCAGATGCCTTGTGGCCAGCACTTCCAATGTTACAGCCTGTAACTGGGGAGTGGTGTGTCCATTTCTTGTTTTGAAACGCACACAGCTGAACTGAGACCTGGCAAACGCTCTGTACAGTCTTGCAATTCAACATGGCCTAAACTAGAAAATGTTCAGACCTCAGTTGTATGAAGGCTTTTACATACGCTCAGGCATATGATATACAGACAGATAAACTCCACTGAAATGGAAGATTAAATTCTGTGTGTTTTGTAGCATTTTTAGAATTCTCAGTTACACCTGGAACACCTATACAATAGTTTCATTCTATAGCACCCATACAAAAATAAGTACCCCAAATATGGATATGGTGGTGGACTAAACCTAGAAAATAAACATGTATATAAAAGGAGTAATAAAGAAGTTTTAAGGAAAAAAAACATTGGTGATGCATTTTACAGTGCTATCATTTGATCGTCACCTTTCCATCTCACCTATATTACACCTCTAAAGACACAGTCCCCTGATTGTTTCACTGATTTCTGTGGATTGTGTAACGTGTGGTCTGCTTTTACAATTAGACTGTTTCAGTGCAAATATGCCACTTCCTGAAGACTTCTCGGTGTATGGACTTAAGGAGAAGTGTGGTGGAGAGAATGAAGCTTCATTTGTGGTGTCAATGGACAGTTTTCTGAAGAATTCATCCCGTGTATATTCAGAAAAGTAAGTTACCAAATTTTCTTAAGGAGTCTTCCTAGAAAAGCATGTACATTTAAATTAAAATAAACCTATACAGATTCTGAACCTTTCAGAAAAGAAGTCTGACTCCTGATTCCTGTCAAACAGGAGTTCTCTGGTCTTGCGAAGTCCAGGCTCCTGGCACTGTTGTTGTGATTTGTAAGCAACAACAGGAGGCACGTTCAGCATGCACCGCTCTTTAGAAAGTCATAATACACGTTGAGCCAATTGAGCTCTGCAGTGTCATAACACAAATTGAGCCAAAGAGCCCCAAGCCTTGAAGAAAAAGTGCCATAGCAAATAACCTATTTGTCTCACAGGACAAAGCAACAGTGAGAAAGTGGAGATAAGAATCTTGTAAATGTAGAACAGGAAAACGGCGGAACAGTGGGAGACCAATTAATTTTAGAAGGCAACTGATGACATTTTAGAAATAATTAGAAAGAAAATTATGAGAAGGGCAGAAAAAAATTGAAAAAGAGGAAACAAAAAGGGCAAATATATTAAAAGAGAACTTGAGGAGAAAAAAATATAGTGAACAAAATGCTTTGAAAACTTACTAACGCCTTTTTCCTCCTAAAATATGTAGGATAAGGAGATAAAACACATTCACTCCAGTATCTGCTTATATAGACTTAAAAGTGGAAAAAAGAAAAAACAAAAACCCCCAAAGATAATGCCATACATAATGCTTTCCAAGAAAAGCAAGTCCTGACAAGGCAAAAAAAAATGCTGAAGGAATTTTTACTAACTTTATAGCTCCATGGGTGCATGAAGCAAGCATAAGCCATGAACTGTGAAACCACTTAGTATAAGCATTTGGAATGGCCAGGAGCAGTGCAGAGGAAGCGTATGTGTGTGTGCGCGCATGCACGCACGCACATGCGTTAAGGGCAGAGGGGCAAATCAGGAAGTGTCAAGAGTGTTCACACCTTATCACAAAATTTTTTTTCATGCAGAAGTCTTCCTTTTCCCCAACACGCAGAAAGAGGCATCGACCAAGGATTTTGGATCTCAATTGACTCCTTTTCTCAAAGTTATTTTCTCCATAGATCTGAAGTGCTGGTCTGTAGCCCAGTCTAATAGCTATGACAACATGGCATACATGAGTCCTTCAATAAATGCACAAGCCCATCCCACTTCTACTGAGGTAAGCTGAAGGATGTTGATGGAAGTGCTCCGAGAGTGGGAGATGCTGTGGATGAGACTCCACTCTCAGGCTTACTACAGCTCTGCCCTTCTGGGTTTTTTTTGTCAGTGGAAAGAAGAAAAAGGCTTCAGGGAGTTTCTAAGTTTCTAGTAGGCAGTTTTTTATTGATCCTTCCCATGGTGAATGAGCAACAAATTTGTAACAATGATCTGAAAAACTCCAGAATACAGCTGTGTCTTATTCAAGGGTTAGGGTGTGATGTTGATCTCTGCGCTCCTGTCACAGTAGCCCTGATTTTATGTGACAAGCTTGTGAATGTTCATCCCACTTATCCCCCTTCCTATGCCCTCCTCCTCTTTCCAGTCTTATCCAAATAGTTCTCTGGGGTTTTTTTCCCATTTGGAAATGTCACCTAAAATTAGTTCTTGCCCTATTATGTGCTGTGCTTGTGTTGCCTCCTTATAGTTTCATTTCTTCATCTGAGAAGCAGAGTCCTTTTAAACATGTATTGAATCCTTAGTGAAGCCAGTCTGGAATGGAATTGAATACTTTCCCACTGAATATATAATAAATTCTAAGGAAAATACAGATGACAACATTATGGGGGAACAGGTCCAAACAGAGAACTTAAAGGAAATTCAGGGACAAGTTCAGCCACTGAGTGGTTTGCATGAATATCACAATGGAGATGATAACATCTTTTGTGAATGTTTGTAAATGCTCCCTCTCAACCAGGCCTCCTCCTCCCATCTTCCAGACCTGTGATTGACTTAAGAGAAGACGACTCTCTGACATTAGCAGAGAGGCTTATTTAGCTAGAGGTAATTGATTTAACTTTCATAATAGAATTTCTTTTCACAGGCCCTAGCAGTGGATAATGTACTCACAGTCCATTCACAGAGAGAATGAGATTCGGGGAGGGGGAGAATAACATTCTTCAGTCCCTAGCTCACAGTGAAACAGAGAATGAAGCTTTGTGCTAAGGATCCAAGGCAGTCTTTATTGGTAACATATGGATAATTAAATCCCACCCATTGGAGGATTCTTTTTCTGTAAAAAAGTCAGGAAGAGAGTTTTGTTTGTATTTTTGTTTTTTCCCTCCCCACTTTAATTCACACTTGGCCAGATAAATTTTCTCTCTAACACATAAAATTTTGGCCACCTATGGAATAGGGGATACTTGAACAGATGACACAAATTGCTGATTGCTATTTTTTTAGCTTGCTTCTGAAGCATCAAGTAGGTTTTTTAAATTGAAACCAGTATCTGGGCTTATCTTAAGCAACTTCCCTCCACTGGAAGAGCAGCAGACAACATTGTTATCTCTTTTCCTCTTTCCACCCTACTTTCTGTCTGTGGATGGCAAAGACGACTTCTGTGAAGTCTACAAGGGTTAGTTTGGTTCATGAAAATGTTTTGGGGAGAGAGATAACCAGTTGTGTTGTTCTTGTCAGGGACTAGGTCTGTGTAGCCACTAAGTCTGTAATATGTATTAAAAGTAACTTCAGAGAATAAATGTGATAACTTACAGCAAGAGGTGATGGCTTGTTCAACCTTTCAATGAGCCAGAGACAAGCTCAGTGGACAAGCTCCCTCTGCAAGATGAAGTGGTCAAGCACGTGGTTTGCACAGTGGCGGAGGCAGAGTTCAAACATATGGTTGGTCTTTCAGAGTGTTTTGGGAGTTGAGCCCTGCTGTCGAGGTGCAGCAGAAAGGAGGAGGGCCATGTGGTTTTGCAGTAAGCCCCCTGTCATATTTCTCCCTAGAGAGACATGGTCTATTCCAATGTGATGCATCTTGCTCCTGGGTGTATTTCCTGCCCTCCCTCAGGAGACAGCACCCATAGAATCGTAGGTCATCAAAATCCTAGCACATCACCAGGGAGCTCCGGGAGACAGCTGGATGAGATGAGCAGAGAGCAGTGTCCAACAAAGGAGAATCTGTACCCTGCGGAGAGCCGTGGACAGAGTGCAGACTGCAGCCATCCCAAAGTGAGAGTGGGATGAGACATGTGGGGTTGGAGCTTTGTGTCCCCACCCTCTGCCCCAACGAAGGATACCCAAAGAGAGTGCAGGAATGCAAAAGGATGGAGGGAAGATGACCCTGATCACTGTTAGTTCCTGCTAATCCAGGGTGGCCCATCTGCAGGGATGAGTATGAGTTGGAAGTTGTTACAGATCCCAGGGGATGTGACTTGGATGAAATGGCAGTCATTCCTTATCACACAAGTCACTGCACAGAATTCCAGTCAAAGCACCTGCATGCATTCATATTATACTACTTTATTTTTTATCTAAATGAGTTTTTTCCTATAATCTCAAAATGGTTTAAGGATCGACACTGTCCTTTTTGTGGTCTCTCGCTTTCTTAGTCAATGATCTGGATTCAAGACAGGGTTCATGTTGGCAGCCCTCTGCAATCTCCATGAGACTCTTTTGTCCTTTTTTTTTTCCTACTTTGCTGTCTGTTTGTCCCTCTTGCGCTAATGAAAATCCTGAAATGCGCCATTCAGATCATTTTGGATGCCTTCCAGATCCTGAACTTTCAAGTGCTCTGTAGTGTATCGAAGGCTTCACATTTTGTAGGAAAAATGAAAGTGCTCTGCCATCCAGCACCTTCCAACTCGTACTCATGAGTCCAGAAACAAAAGCACTGAATTCCAAGTCACTCAGTGCAAACACTGAGATCAATTTTGGTACTCAGTTACCTGTTAAATATGTCTGCAAATGAAATTAATCTACAGCTAAAAATATAATTTAATAAAGTGAAATAAATTGGGTTAAAATTAAAAGAAAAGAACATTAAAAGAAAGGCATTCATTTTTCCTATTTCTTTCACTAAAGCATTCTCCAAGCCTTTTTCCTTCTACTGCACTATTGTCAGACAATACTATGTTTTGTCAGACTTGACTGGAATTTGGACCTTCATATTAATAAAATGTTTCTCTCTATGTTAATGGAGAGAAAAAAATTGAAGAATTACCTGCAAGTCAGAGACAACAGCTCACGCAGCTATTAGATTTAAAGGACCTAACTTTGATTTGCTTTTGCAACAGCACCTTCCAAGACTATCAGTGACCCTATCAGTGGGTAGCTAATGATGTCGAATGTGTTCATTTTTGTGAGCATTCATTTGATGGCTATTTCAAGACTTCTTTCATCCCCTTTGTCTGGGCCAGCATGCTATATTCCCTGGATTTTGTTCTTTTGAGCAACCTTTTGTCTGTACCTTTCCCTGCTCTCAGGAGCACCGCCCCTCTTGGCTTTGGTTAGCCTCCAGATCTTGGTTTGCCTTTGAGCATGACTGGCCTCTCCTCTGAGTTGCCAGTTTGTAAACCTCAACCTTAAATCTGTTCTAGAAGTTCCTCCTCAGTAGTTGAAGTTTTTTTCTACAGTGATATCAATAACTTCACTAGCATATTGACTGTTTCTTTTATATGCTAAGCAGCAGGTACTCAGACACTTTAAGAACCCCACTGTAGTGGGATTTGATTGCTGAAGGGACCTTAAAGGGACCTGACTTTCAAAAACTTCTGAGCACTAAACCTGGGAAATAAAGTATCTCCTCTCTCCTCTCTCCTCTCTCCTCTCGACTGCAAGAAACTGAGTTTCTAGATTTGCTATGCTAGATTTTGTGTCCCTAAACTACACAGTAAGAACTAAATTATTAATAGTTATGTCTAAATCACTGCAAACCTTAAAAAAAAAAATTTATAAAAGATAGAAATTGTGGATGAATAAAAAGGTTGAATGCTTTTGATTCACATTTCACAAGCTCATTTTAGATATAGCTGAAATTGAATCATCTTTTTGTTAATTTTTTCTCATTAAAATTTTAGGGAGAAAATAATTGTTTTGTTTTTAACACAGGGGAAATTCTGCTTTTACATGTGCTTCTGAAATTCTCCTGACCCAGTGTACTGGTATTTTAACTGGTATTCTACATTGTATGCCACACATACAAAGCACATTAACTGATTTGGGGTGTGATAAGATGAAAACTCTTCTCTGTGTGAGATGGCCCTGCATTGGCCAGAGCTTTGAAGCAGGTCTTCTTGTGTCTCTTCCCTGAAATGAGCACATCAGTACACCAGAAGTACTTTCTTAAGCCTGGAGCTAGATTTGATGAAATCTCAAGCTGCAGGAAAACCCAGATGACTAGAGAAGAAGGCATGTGACACTTTCCTCCTTTATCATTCCCAGCAACAGCCTTTTTAAAGAACTGTATAAAAATGTTAATGACAAAGATGAACAACTGCATACCTTTTACAGCATGCCCTGTTTTCCCTTTTCTCATATTGAAAGTTTTGCCCTTACTTCTCAAATTTGATGTGCTTCTCTGCTTAATTCTACAGAGTATTTCCAAAACAAATTTCTTTATTACTTCTTCTGATGTAGACAATACAGCATTTGACATTGCATCTGGAAATTGTATATACGGTAGCAAGAACACATATGAATTCACCCGAATGTGCAGAGTTGTACTAATGATATTAGTCTGTGTTATATCATGAACACCAAATATACCATAACTGAATTATGGGCAAACCTGTACGCTGTTTGATTCCTGATACAATTCAGTTCCAAAGAGAATGGATGCACAGAATGATGCAAAAAAGTAGTATCAATTTACTGCAAAGATTTTGTCTGCTAAAGGCAACTATTTGTGTTAATGACTAGATCTTTTATTCAGAAAGACAGCTTGCTTTCTGGAGTCCCCAGTGTTTTTCAGACAATCTACACAGTTTCTGAATTTCTCACTGTTTATGTGAGGCAGTGTTTCCTGAAAGAGCTCAAGCCTTATTGCTTTATATTTGTGTTTGATAATTCATCCTCCTCAAGCTTTGTACAAAGCTCCAGTTACTCCTGCTGACGTTTTCCTGGATTACTGTGTTTCAGATCGGTGCTAGGAAATAGTCTGCAATCAGGGCTTTCAAACAGAGATGTGAAAATGGCATGAGAGAAAACCCTGGGGAGCAGTGACCCTCAGAAAGGGTTTGCTGCTTCTGTTACCCAGAGTCTGTGCAGATTCTCTGTCCCATTATTCAGTTGCTGAATTCATAGTGACAGCTATGAATGCAAAGTCAGGCAGGCTATTCACAGCTGTGACATGCTTTGACTATCTTGTCTGTATGCTAGTTGAGAAAATACACACTATAAAAGCATATATTTCTCTGCTGGATAAATATCTGTATCCAAAGAGGGTGTTATGAAGCTGATCTCTGTCTAAAGATTCTTCCAGCAAAAGATTGAAAGGCAGCTGCGATGTGGCACCCCTCTGGCCAACAGTGAGCATCCCAGGGAAATTCTGATTTCCTGCAGATCTTCCGAATTCCCAGTTTTCTTCTCTGCTTCATAAAAGCAAAAGGTTTAGGTAAGTGCTTGCAGAAGGATCACATCCTACTTGATACCCTTGAAGGGAGGACATCATGGAAATTCTTAATTATTTTTCTACCGAGGTGAAGCTGCAGGGTTCAAATCCACACACATTTCAGACATCAGACTCTGCACCTAATATTTTGTTCATATTCAAACTGTACTTGTCTAACATACTGTTATAGCTAAGTATGTTAAACTATAGTATTGCTATTGTAAAATCATGACAGGGGAAGCCAGAGAGGGAGGGAGGGGGAAGAAATCTGTTTAAGAATAGCTCATCCTTGTGGCAAACAAGTTTGGGACACTTTCTAATACAGAGGAGATTTTCAGTTTTCTTTAAGAATATGTACTTATTTTAACCCACTTCTATGTATATTTATAATAGCTTTGAAACTGTATCAAAAGGAAGTCATTTCACTGTAGGCATTTGGGACATAAAAATCAGAGACAAGGTTTCTTGGGGGGGCTCTGTCTTAGCAGAAGAGCAATCCTTGAGTTTTAGTGATAACAAAAAGAGAAATATTTTTAAAAATGCACATGCTGTTTTGAAATGTAAGCAGGGAAAAATCAGTGTTTCATTAGGAATGACAAAATATTACTAAAATTATGAATCACTCCACCACTATAAATTGAAAATTTTACATTTATAATGAGAAGATAATATTACATTGCCCATTCTCTCTTAACCTAGTCCAAAACTTTAAGTAGGCATGACATTAAGGCAGTATTTCTCATCAGTGATTTTCATTTTGCTGAAAAAAAAATTTGATGACAATTTTTCTTAAATTTTTTCATCCAATTCAGATTTTCTTGGATTGGCTCATTGCTGTGTCTTCTGAAGATAAGATTTACTTTATCTGCTTGAGCTCTCCAGTGCTTCAACAAAAACTGCAGAGATTTGTGCTGTTATTGTAAGTGCATGAACTACCAAAAAGCTTTCAGTCATGAAGTCAGACATAAGAATCTGTGTAGAAAAGTTGCAAAGAATCATCTTGAAATTTGAGCTACTTCACCGCAAGCTTTGGAAAACTGTTAGTTTTTCTTTATTGAATACTGTTTACCTGCTTTGAAGCAGTTGTTGATTTCTAGACCTTTGTGATCTGGATTTGTATGGGGATTCCTCACATTGGTGAGTGCGAAATGAGGCCTTGATGAGCGGAGGCCTGAATGCCTAGCTGCTCGTTTGATTACAGCTGCTGGTGCCTGTCCTGGTTTCGGCTGGGACAGAGTTAATTGTCTTCCTAGTAGCTGGTACAGTGCTGTGTTTTCAGTGTGGTATGA
>JAVKLA010000028.1:10033632-10060068 GCA_034782735.1 Sagittarius serpentarius
GTTATTAGTGTCATTGTTAGTTTCTTCCTTTCCGTTCTATTAAACTGTTCTTATCTCAACCCATGAGCTTTATTTTTTTTTTTTCCCGATTCTCTCCCCCATCCCACTGGGCGGGGGGGGGGAGCGAGTGAGCGGCTGCGTGGTGCTGTGTTGCTGGCTGGGGTTAAACCACGACAGTGCCACAGTTCCTCCAGCTGTAAATACCTGATTTGATGACACTTCTTACATTTTGTTTTAAGAAATTGTGCAGTGTCCAAGAAAATTCACTTTATTCAAATATTTCTTGCTGCAAGTTTAAAAGCTGAAAATTTCTTTTATGTTCTCCTATTGATAATACTTACTAGTACCTGTAACCAGTAGTATTGACTGCAATTGATGGATGTGGGGAGAACAAAATACTGTGTAGCTGTCCTCTCTGTTTAAACCTGACGTTATCAAAACTGCAGGAATGCCTTCAGATATAAAGCAAATACAGGATATGGAATTCAGCTCACCTGAATTCACCAGTTTGTGCTAGATATCTAAATTTAAGCTGGTTATTTAGAATCCTAGAAACAGAGATGGGGACCTCCAGAGGAGAAGTCCTAACATCTAGCTGAGAATACAAAGAATGAATCTTTGGCTGTATCAGTTTTTCCTTCATTGAATACATAGGAAGACTAAGTGGCCATCTTAGGCATTAGTTAACTTTTAAATGATAAAGTTACATGAACTTAATCCTTCCCTGGCAGACAATATTGAAATCAATGGGTTGGTTGTTTTTTGGTTGGGGTTTTTTTTTCCCCATATTTCATTAACATAAATGAATATTGACCTTTTTTTTTTTAACTTGAGAAATGTGGTATTTTCTGGACACCAGTTACTTTTTAACCAGTATTTTAAGAAGGGACACACAGAACGGAAAACAAGAGCACGGTTTGTATACAGCAGTGATTTGCATTGGTTTAAAGGCAAACGGCTACAGAATTCTCACTACCACCTCTATAATACAAAATTTTGCCTTCTCAGCTAAACTAAGTGAATACTAACAATGACAATGCTAGGCAGAAATGCATCTGGTAAAGATGTATCAATGACAATGCTGTTAGGAAGAGGATGTATAATTTATTTAATAATATTTTCTAACCCAAGTGCAACCTTTGAAGAAGTGATGAATATTTCACAATCCACAATAATACCTAACTAAAATCTGTAGCTTGGTTACACAGCTATGATTTTGACTGAAATAAAATAAATTTTTTATTTTAGATTTAATTCTACTTCAGGTTTCAGTGAAAGCAGCACAGAGCAACATCAATAACAAATCAAGTTATGGTTAAAAATATATATACTTTCTCCATACCTACAAACTGAATGCATCAGTAGTTTTAAAGATGCCCCCCCCGCAATGTGTTTATTATCCTGTGTGAAGAAATTTTGCAGTAGATCTACATACAGAAAGCTATTTACATATATTGCTAGACTCAGCCACATCTACGAGGGAGAGGAAACTGGAGTGCTGGATTTCCAGCTCTATCTTTAATAATGCTCCAGTACCCAGTTCTGTTACAGGCAGCTGTGAGCTTGGCACAAGCAGTGAGGATGAAAACTGCATTTCAGAAAAAGCCATGGCAAATGTTCTGACAATTTCACCAGTGAAAGACTTCACCTGTGGTTTTCAATATACTGTGACTCACATTTTCAGTGGAAAGAAATATCTGTATCTTAGTGAAATTTTGTCCCAGCTGGGAAACTACCCTAATCGGACCATATTATGCCTAGCTTTTCTAAAGGACAGTGCTTGCAAACTCTGACATCACTTTGTTGATTCTAATGACTTGTAAATTATATTGGCTTATATCCAGATAGAGTTCCTGGAAAAGTTCTCTGAAATGCTGATGCGCACTACTCGTCTGAGGGGGAAAACTTGAAGTGTGCTGCTCTGCTCTCTCAGGCACATGATCAATAACTGAAGACACTAGGTTTGAGATTTTAGCTCACTGGGAACACAGAAATTAATTCTAAGGCAGTCACCTGCTAGGAACTTTTGTGAACAGATTCCAGTTCTCAGTTCAGGACTATTTAATGCAGCACATTAAATACATATTCAATGTTTATTGATATGAGAAAGCCAAATTCACAAAACAGAATTTACAATGTGGAACTTCAGTTTTTTCTTATTTCTAGTGGCAATGGTGGTGAAAAACTGACATAATATGCAAAAGTTGAGTGGAATAAAAAAGAAAGTTTGTTTCAGTGAAGAAGACACAAAACTGGATCAAAAATACGTGCTTCACAACAACTCATTACAATCTATCAAATATATAAAGCAAATGAGAATAAGAAATTTATGTAAAAAGATTCCAAAATAATCATGTTCTTATTTGGCTTGAAGTCAGAATTAAACCATCATATTAAAATAAGCCATTTCCAAGTAGAATAATTTTCATTGAGTAAATATGTAATTTCATAACAGAGGAAACTGTGCAGGCAAGACTGACTGACTGCACACAGGATGCTGACAAACACACAGTTTAAACAAATTGTATGGAAAATAATGAAAATAGAGTAAACTTTCTGTCACTTTTAATAGTGATACATAGGGAGAAAAAAAATCGGAGATAAACCAATTTTCATTGTTGATGTTTTCCTTTCCACTTCAATAGGAACTGCAGAATAATTTTCTCACTGAATTTATCTCACCTGTGTCAAATTTAAGCAAATTCAGATTATCTTCCACATTTGCCAGTATCCTATCCAGCTAATGTGACACAGTTTGCAAGTAATAATCCAAATGTCTGACCTCAAGTGATGTTGTTACTGCTTCTTATTCCATGAGCTACAGTGAACATAATTAAATAGAAGTGTGAAATAACAGTAAGTTGCACTTACTGGGGTGAAGGGCTAGATAATAAGGAAAAACTGGGAGGTTTCTTCACCCCCAACTCTCTGCAGTATGTTCCTTACTCCATGTGAGACAGTTGTTTCTCTTACGGTAGAACACCATGGAACCATCTAAACCGGGAAACTGGATTCTCCCCCAAATCAGAAAAGATCCAAATTGGAACACTGAAGTCATAGACATCCTATGTATTTATTTAGTTTATGAGAATTTCAGAACTGGCTATCAGAAAATCAGTTTTGTTATCTAGTTGATTAGATGTGTAAATAAGCACAGCAGGAAAGGTAGATATTGTTCACAAACTGCTCCTTTATTACTCCTTCTGTAACAGAAAAGAGATTTTATTGCTTTTCACACATACAACTGGGGTTTTTTAATGTATGTTTCTCATGAATTTTAAGCTTGGGAAGAACTTAATAAATGTTACAAAATTTTGAAATCTTCCATTTCAAGAGAGAGAGAAATGCTTCTTTGGTAATGCTTCTATACAAAACACAGCTTTTGAAACTAGTTTTACATTGCCCCTAGCTCCAAATCAGTAGACTTTGAACTTTCATGTTTGTTCTGTGGTAGATATTCTGACATAGGAACTGACTCATGTCTCACTTGAAGTGGTTCACAGCCATGCAACTACCGTGACGATATACCGTGAGGGACAGAACATGCTGTGTTTGGCAGTGTTAACTAGGAAGCTGCAATGTAATCAATCAGCCCGCCTTTCTGCACACACTCCGTTGTAGCGTCTTTGCTAATTACTGTTACTACTCTTTACATGGTAAGAAAATGAAAAACAGTCTGTCACGTAATATCTACTTGGCCAATGAACAAAATGGAAATTGCATTAATAAGATATCTGTCTGAAATTTCTGCTTCTTTATTGACAACATATTTCAAAGGGCAACAGGGAACCTGTGCACACACTTTGTGTTGCTTAAGCTTTGCTTTGAGGTTTAACCGGATTCTTTTACGGGCTAGAATATGCTGATCAGAGGGACGGACCAAGGAAAGAAAAAAAGAGGAGAGCACT
Source organism: Sagittarius serpentarius (assembly GCA_034782735.1). Lineage (NCBI taxonomy): Eukaryota > Metazoa > Chordata > Aves > Accipitriformes > Sagittariidae > Sagittarius > Sagittarius serpentarius. The sequence continues at coordinate 10,037,541 of JAVKLA010000028.1, forward strand.
GAATGGAAAGATCTGATGAATGAGATGTTATGCCAGCAAGGACCAGTAATAGAGCACAGTATCTAAAAAAGGGGAAATGGGTAAAATGAAACTGAATTTCTGGAAAGAAAGTATCACTTTAAAACAAATTGGGTATTGGCAGTTAAAATTGAAGTTTCTCTCTGTCATGAAATCTGCACTATGCAACATACATTCCTATAGTATAAGGATTTGACAATGAATGAACTGTATTTTTGCCAGCTTACTTGTAGACCTGTGAGTTGCTGATATTGACTATCTGAAATTGAGGTGCTGCAGATGGCTGCATGCAGACAAAATACAGGTGCTTTTGCACTGAAAAGTGCACAATCTAAATAGCACCTTCTCAATAAAGAAAACATGGTTATGCTCTTCCAGCATAATTTGTGCAAAAATTGTTCAACCTTGAATATTTCTTGTGAAGATTTTTCATTTCAGGATTATGCGCTACTAGAATGGACAGGTATGTGGTATGATTCAATCAAAGTAGCTGCAGAACTCTGTACACTTTCTTGATATCCTAGTAAGAAACACTTGCTGCTTGTTGAGATACAGCTTTTCATGTCCCCCTAGCATGTGCTAAGCACAGATAGCTGACAGTTGCTTACTCACCCAGGTATTTCTCTTAACATTTTTGCCTAGGCTTTTCTTTACTCATTCAAATGATCAAAAGAATCAGATGAGGGGGGAGAAACTCAGTTAAAATCAGTCTAGCTTTGGAGAAAGCAGACTCAATTCTGTGAGAGACTCTGGACATAACAATATTGGGTAAAAGTAGTAGTAAACTTCATAAAAGGTCTAACTTCTTTCTCTAATAGCCGGGGAAAGCTTAGATAGCAACTGCTGTTAGAGCATTACATTTGCTTAAGGTAAGTGGCCTCTAGAGATGTTACAGCCATGTTGCACACCCCTAGAAAGTGAAAATCGGAACTCTTGTACTTTTTTACTTCAGAATAATCTTTCTAAATTTAAACTTTGAAAGATAACAAGAAAGTGTTGATTGCTAACATTTTTAATCTGATTTAGCTGTGAACTTTCAGTGAGAGATCTCAGTCCTTAGTCCCTACACACATTCTTACCTCATCATTGTCAGTTAGTCTGGGGTTTATGAACCTATGGAGTGAACTGGATTAGCAAGGAGAGCCAGTCAAAATCTGCTCCTTTCATTCCATTGGTTAGTTTTTCATTGCATGATTTGAAATGACCTTCATTGAACCAATTTACTCTTCTGTCATATAAATCTTTAATGGAATGCAAGATATCTTTGAGAGCAGCCCTGCGGAGAAGGACTTGGGGGTAATAGTGGACAAAAAACTGAATATGAGCTGGCAATCTGCTCTCGCAGCCCAGAAAGCCAATCGTATTCTGGGCTGCATCAAAAGAATCGTGGCCAGCAGGTCAAGGGAGGTGATTCTCTCCCTCTACTCTGCTCTCATGAGACCCCCACTTGGAGTACTGTGTTCAGCTCTGGGGGCCCCAGCATAAGAAAGACATAGACCTGCTTGAGCGAGTCCAGAGGAGGACCACAAAGATGATCAGGGGGCTGGAGCACCTCCCCTTATGAAGACAGGCTGAGAGAGTTGGGGCTGTTCAGCCTGGAGAAGAGAAGGCTCCAGGGAGACCTTATAGCAGCCTTCCAGTACCTGAAGGGGGCCTACAGGAAAGCTGGGGAGGGACTCTATCAGGGAGTGTGGTGATAGGATGAGGGGTAATGGTTTTAAACTGAAAGAAGGTAGATTTAGATTAGATATTAGGAAGAATTCTCTACTGTGAGGGTAGTGAGACACTAGACGAAGTTGCCCAGAGAGGCTGTGGATGCCCCCTCCCTGGCAGTGTTCAAGGCCAGGTTGGATGAGGCTTTGAGCAACCTGGTCTAGCAGAAGGTCTCCCTGCCCATGGCAGGAGGGTTGGACTAGATGATCTTTAAGGTCCCTTCCAACCCAAATCATTTTATGATTCTAAGACAGAACATCCGTCCTGGTTAAACAACACAAGATCCTTTCTGTGTGCTTATACTGTTTTAATTGAACTGAATTAAACTAAAAGGACCCTCTCTCAGGACTAGAGGACCCTGTCCCACATGTTTATAAAAAAACTTCTAAATGATTTGTTTCACACTTCTCTAAGGGCACTCTTAAGTCACTAGATTATCCCGTATACCTTTCCCTTTCTAACAGTAGATTCCCACCTGGCAGTGACTGACTCCACCCCATACTGCCTTCCAGTATCCAAATCTCCAAGACAACGTCTGCTATTCCCCATGATACACACCTGGTAGGTGTGAGCTCAGGTAGTCTCAGTACATTTCCTGTACAGCTATCAGGATTGCAAGCCAAAGCCCTCTCAAACTCATAGTTAGCTTTCTGTTGACCACAGTGGAGTTTTGATAAAAGAACTGCCACAGAATTTGCTTTGCAGAGTATTTTCTCCAACTACTGAGCATTCTGGGTACACCTGAATGAAATTGTAAGGTTCAGCTTAGTTTGCCATAAAGTCCCAAACCATAACAAAAAACTGTTGAGTATCAGAGAAATCTTTTGAAATTTAACTTTCAACAGATTTTGTGCCTTTCATCCTCTTTTTACCTCCAGATTGAAAGAGCTAAAAATTTTGTTTAAATTACTTTTTTCCTATTCCAATTGTTTTTCTGGTATCTTTCACTTTTGTAAGAAAAATCAAAACCAAATCTAAATAGAAAAAGTTGAACTCAAAACATTCTTTTTCTTTCACTAAAATAAATCTATTTTTTCAATTTGAAAGTTAAAAACCAAAACATTTTCAGTTCCTTCTCTTTTTTTCCTGTTAGACTTGATAGTAACTGGAGATTTCAATGAGTCACACAGCTCAAGGCTTAACTCATTTCTTGTGAAGCTTTTATGTTCATTAGGAGACATTAGCTCCCTACTGTATGTTAATCCTTCTCCTGTCACTTCTGTGAAAGAAAATCTCTCATCTTCAATCTTCCTAGGACAGTATGCTAATCTGTCTATCATCAGCCCTACATACCACATGCTGTACGTTGCAAATGCATTTCTGAGCTAGCTACAGCCATAGTTAAGCCATATGCATTCAGTCAAGAGAGGGAAGTCTTTCTTCTCAAAATACAGTATTTTTTTCTGCAGTTGGAGCATTTTTTGCCCTATTTTACTTTGCTTTGAAATTTTTTCATTGTTAAGAATGAAGTAAGTACAAAAGGTATATGCATTTATTTCATTTTAGATAAATCTTTAAAAGTAATGTGTTTGGATGTTCAGCTACCTTGATGACTGGCTGCTTTAAAAATACTACAATGAACCAGCAGATTTTGTTGGCAGAGTTCCAGTAATACCTTTGTACACCTTGGCCGTAAGTTAAGCAAAAATACCCACTTGATAGCAGACTTAGGTTTACCCAGTCCAATCCATCTCCTCAGGTTTTTTGGAGAAACACAAATCTGAATAACTGCAAGTCAAGAGATTGGACATTAGCAGAACAAGGGAGCTTGCAAACTATATGAGATGCAGGTAACAGAAGATGCAGGTAATAGAAATCTGGGAACAAATCACAGAAAACAGGATAATTGGGTTTGTTTGCATTAGAGTCAAGAGACTGCAAGAGTACCTGAAAAATTGTTGGAAGAAAAGAGCATCGGATATCTAATTGTTTTTTCAAAACTGAAAGAAAGAGTGGAGCGAGATGTCGGGGGGGGGAGGTTGTTCGTTTGTTTTGGCAGGTGGAGAGGGAGGGTTCACTGGTGGTGGAGAGAGCTCACTGTTTTTATAAGCCTTTTCATCAGTCTTTTGAATCATGCCTTCAACATTTTGATATTTTCCTCAGATTTTTGAAAAGTCTGCAATTACCACTTTCCATTGACATATTAGAAATTTATTCAACCTATAAAAATAGAAGTGAATTCATAGAGTCTGCCTGCCTCTACTGGCCATTCCATGAAATCCATCCAGCTATGATTCCTTGTCTAGTGGGTATTCTGGGCTGTTTTATTACATTGGTTTCAGAGTTGTGATGAGTTTTAAAACAGCACTGTTTAAAAGCTGTATTTCTTCCCCCCCCCCTCCCCCCCCCCAAAAATCAGACAAAATCTGGAGGGGGGAAATTCTCTCAGAAACGCAACCTGGGTGGCCATTCTACTTTTACGTAGCACAGATTAAGTTTTAGCTTCAAGGTAGGTTGTTCATTTAAATGAAGTATCCTTCCTCAGCTGCCACTCTGATATCAATGTCTTTTTTCCCTGTTCACTGCTTTTACCTTTTATCAGAAGATACTTTTTTTTCTGAGAAATTAAGTTTGGGGTTTGAGTGGCAGGGTTTTGGGAGTGGGGGTGGGGCTGCAGGGGTGGGCCCTGTGAGAAGCTGCTAGAAGCTTCCCCGGCTCCAAGTCAGACCCGCCTCTGGCCAAGGCCGAGCCCATCAGCGATGCTGGTAGCACCTCTGGGATAACCATTTAAGAGGCGAAACCTGTAGCGGGGGAGGAGATTGGAACGTGAGAGAAACACCTACCCAAATCCCCAGATCAGTGAAGAAGGAGGGGGAGGAGGTGGGCTGGAGGAGGGGATGCCCTTGCAGCCCACGGAGGGAGGGGGTGGAGCAGATGGCTGTGACTCCGTGGGGAAGGACCCATGCTGGAGCAGTGTGTGTCCAAGGGACTGCAGCCTGCGGAAAGGACCTACGCTGGAGCAGTTCGTGAAGAAGTGCAGCCTGTGGGAAGGACTCACGTTGGAGAAGTTCATGGAGGACTGTCTTCTGTGGGAGGGGCCCCAGGCTGGAGCAGCGGAAGAGTGAGTAGTCCTCCCCCCAAGAAGGAAGGAGCAGCAGACAGTGTGTGATGAACTGACAGCAACCCCCATTCCTTGTCCCCCTGTGCCACTGAAGGGAGGAGGTAAGGAAATTGGGAGTGGAGTTGAACCCATAAAGGAAAGGGGAGTGGGGGGAAGTTGTATTAAGATTTAGTTTTATTTCCTGTTATCCTGTTTTGATTTGATTGGTAGTAAATTAAATAATTTTGGTTTTTTTCAAGTTGACTCTGATTTTTGCCTGTGACTGTAAGTGGTGAGTGATCCCTCCCTGCCCTTGTCTCGACCCATGAGAGTTTCTTTATCTTTTCTCCTCCCCATCCCAGGAAGGGGGAGGAGTGAGCGAGTGGCCTTGTGATGTTTTGTTGCTGGCTGGACTTAAACCGTGACAAATGCACAGGATTTTTCTGAGCTTGCTGGCAAGCCAAACCTCCAATTCTATTGTAAAGATTAGATGGAAGGCCATATTATTCTCTCTGCTTCAACAAAAACAAATTTTAGTGAGATGGGGTGAGGAAAACAGCTTTTCTTTTTCCAATCAGCTTAGCTATGGAATATTTTTAAGGCAACCAAGTGCCAATAAGGGAAGCAAGGGCTGAGTTGTGTGGTTAATCTAAATTTTAAAATAGGCAGAAAACTCCAGGACATAATCAGTGGATTTTGTTCATATGGAAAGGTCTGAACTACTGCCCTCTTCCTTCCTCTGTGTCTCACTTCTGTATCTATGCCATTTCTCTTTGCAGAAATGGCTCTCTGAAATGATCTTACCGAGGACTTTAGGTCAAGTTCATTCCTTGTGGCAGTTCATCTGAAACACGGGTTGGACTGGGTGCTCTGTGTTTAATAAACGTCTTTGTGGTACAAAGTTTTGCAAAGAAGTGATTTACTGCCCGAGATGATTGCTGTAATGTGCTTTGTTCACTAATGACTTAGTTGTGTTTTATCCCTTAGTCTTATAAAGGAAGAAAGCTCGATCCTCTTATATCCACCTGAAGGCAGAACCAAGATGCATGATAGAGAGCTGCTAGAGCTACGTGAGTGTAAGGGAGCTCTTCCTCATGCTATTTTATACGAAGAGACTCAGGGAAGGTCTGATCCCTTTTTCAAAGCAGAGCTGGCAGAACACAGATAGATGGGTCTGGCACACACCGGGAAGTTTGAACCAGTCATTTATGCATGGCACTTTATAAAACTTTTGATGGCAAATAGCATTGTCTTGCAAAAACACAGATCCACTGCTGGTCTCCTTGAAGTCAACAGGGATTTTTCTATGGACTTCAACTAAGCCAAGATTACACTAGTGTTGTTTTATGTTTTGGTGTTACTTGAAGGGAAAAAAGTGTCCTTTCTTAAGTGCTTTGTGCTTTCTCCAGTAAGAAAAAGTAACATGCTGAAAAGGATTGCAGGTCTTACGGCATAAATGAGAAGCAAGTAAGAATGAAGAAAAGAAAAGGGAACTGCAATTTTCAATGTCCTTGTCTTTTCTAAGAAGCAAAACTCTCTTCATACAGTGCTGTCCTTGGTCACTGCAGATAGCTCTCATTAGCTTTTGTAGCTGGGTATCTTAGAACTCCTTCATGGTGTATTTTATTTCATGTACTTTGTTAGCAAAGCAAGAAACTTTGTTCAAGCTTAGAATACTAGAGATAAACGTATTTTGTAATTAATTCATATACTAACAGTCTGCAATGAGTGACATTTACAGATCTAGTGTGTATAATACTTTCTTTGGGTGGTAATGCATCACTCTTCTGTTTCTTTTGTCCTATTTTTCCCTCAGAAATGATTGCTAGAGTCTCATGACTCAGAAGCAAAGAATTTTTCACTATTCTTAGTGTCTTGCAAAAACACTTTTTCTTTGAAAACCTTTGTATTCTGTGCAGTAAAGTCTAATTCTTTTAAGCGTTCAGATGTGATTTCCCTACCTTGCAGAATACCTTTATATGTTACTTTGTGCCTTTATTGTTTTTCTTCTCTGCTTTCCATTATCATGACTTCAGAGTTGTTAGAAACCTGCAATTCCTTCTCATACTTTCTTGAGAATAATTTCTGTCTTAATAGCACAGTATAAATGTGTGTCTGTAGTGCAAGAAACACCACTAATTTGTAATATAGCCATTAACAGCATCATAAAAAGCCACTTGGAAGAATGAACTTTCTGCATTGTTTCAGAATGATTTATTAGTAATTCTCTAGTATGTGGAATTGGGCTGTATATTCTTTAACTAGAAAACATTAGTTTAATAAGATGATTAAAAAATAGTTACTACAAAGTCTGTCTGTGAACTTTCCTGCTGTACATACAGTATGAGTTACCCTCTCTTAGGTTCCAAAGTAGTATTCAAACTTCATACATGCAACTCCAATATTTACTCTCAAATAAAAAATTATTTGAATTGAGCATTACTTAATAGAATGTCTTTTCCCAGAGTCAGGGAGAGAGCAGCAAAGGATTTCAGTCATGTCCATTCACCTTCCTCTCCTCCACACTGGGAGAATGGGAATGGGAGGCTGTGTTGATAATGACCGCTGACAATCAGGGGACTGACAAGTCTACCCTGACCTTAACAGTTCTCTCTGGATACTACTGGCAGTAAGGCACTATTAAGTGGTGTAAGAAACCCTACAGGTACAGGACTGGAACACCTTTTCTACAAGCTAACATTAGAGGATTTCACATCCTCTTTGTGATCCTTCACACAGTCAGTCACTTAGTTGCTGCTTCTTCCAATTCTCTTTCCCAATGACTAAAGTGGCAAGCCAAATGGACGTTCACTGGCTGTGGTTCAACATAGGTAACACAGAAATGAGTCCTGAAAGTAGTTTACCATTATCAAAGGATGTATGAGCACATACCAAGTAAATGGTTCATGCTTCAGTAATTATATGGAAAAGAATATATGGATATATACCACAGATTTCATTAACCACCAAAGCAATTTCTCTTTCCACTTCTTGAGTCCAAACCAGATTCTGAACAGGTGCATTATGTCCTGTTTACTACACATAAGTGTTTAAATAATTTATATTCCATTTTGTAGTACTAGTGAGGTCTTCTGTTGGGAGTTGCTTAAATATAAATAAAGATACAGTGTGACATTCTTCCTCCTCCCCCCTTTTATAATAAAAGCAGCAATCAAGCCCGGGGCAACTTAGCAGCAATTAAATCTTACCTTCCTGAGACAAATCTAAATGCACATGAAAATTAGGTGTGGCCCTTAGCTTATGACAGTTTAACAGTAAAGCCCATTATTGTGCTTTAGGGCGCCCTGTTTACAACACTCATTATTTGTCTTTTCTAACCTGACATCGTGTTTATGTAACTTACTTTTTCTCTGCTGCATGGTTCCCTGGTTTCTCATGCTGATTCCATTTTCTTGCCTACAACAATGGATCTTTTAGTTGCTCCAGACCAATTTTCAGTAAATTTTCATAGTACTGTGCATCCATTTCCCTACAGACACTGGAGATCATTAACAGGTTTGCTGATGCCTGAATTCTGAATAGTGGGTACAGCAAGTATTCAAATGGAGTGACAGTGTAATGCACTACCACACTGCACACCAGCATATCCATGCACGTAAGTATTTTATCTTATCATCACTGTTTGCCTATATATTTACCAAAATAATGTATGCTTTTTATACTGTCTCTAACTTGTAAATGAGCTACATGCATCTCTTCATTGTAGCAGATGCTATGCTAACCTTGCAAGCTTTGACTGACTTACCTAAACAGACTGGAAGAACTCTGAGGGTCAGTTTTCCCTCCCTGTCATAGAGGATTCAAAGTGCTTCCCCACTACACACATATATCTTACTAATGAGTCCAGAATTACCTCAGAGGAGATTTACTCCCAAGGTCACTAAACTTTATTTATGCTGCCGCTTGCGTCTAGGAACATTACTGCAGTTCTTAAAAAACAACTTAAATTTATTCTCAGTACTCAACTGGGACATGAGCAGTAGCAACTGATGTAACCATCTGTCTATCTCAGGGTCACTTTTTTGGGGCCCCTTTTTGCCGTGTACTGAAAGACTCTGAAGACTGCCATATAAAACGTCAAAGTATGAAGCTGTCATTTATTGGGTATCACACAGAAACGATAGCTAGCATTAGCAAGCCACTAGGCTAAGCACTTACATACTTATCACCGTAAGACATCCAATGTCTTTGCTCGCAGGCAGTAGTTAATCTGATAGGAAAGGGCTGGCATCTGCTGCCTGAAACGGGGCCTCAGAGTCTTCGAGTTGTCCTATAGTACTGTTTTTTCCTGTAGGATTTCGTACCATTCCATATTGGTTTGGGTTCTGTTTTTTTTTTCTCTTGAATCCTTGTGTTGACACCTATTCCTTACTCAACAGTGTTACTTCTGTCCACCATATGTTGCATGGTGCTACTCAAATGCACTTTCTTACAATTTCTCTAATCACAAAACAGTTGCCTCGGAAGCCTTAGCCATGGTAACGCAGTTGTGCCATACTAAAGTTAGGCCTTGGGTCACAGACAGCTGAACCGTAAGACAAGCAATGAGGTTATGTTAACCTCAACTATTAGGAACTCATTTGACTAGCTGTGTGAATCCCTTCTCCAGGGCTACCCATCTCTGGTAGAAGCACCTATGTGTTGCAGTCTTTCCCTGGAGTAGGGCACTGCAGACTGATTTCTCTCCACCTAACTTTTGGGCCATTTTTTTTTCTGTTTGGACCCCTGTATCCATGGCACAACGCATAACTGAATCCTCTGACGCAACTTAAAATAATTTTTAAATATATATAAGAATAATTATCCCCCTTCATTTGTTTTCTTTCTGCTTACACAATTTGTAACAGCATTAGACTCTCTAAAAAGAAATGTCTCTTGTGTTTAAATTTTCTGTTCTGTTAAGGGCAAATACAATTTATGGAAACACTGATTTTGATGAAGTTCCCAACAAGAAAGTTTTTGAAACCTAGGTGGGCTTTCTGGTCACTTTCAGAAATAAGGAGGATGATTAAAAGGTCCAGAAAATCAGATCACTTCAAAACAAAAACATACCTGACACAATTTCAATGTGGAAGAATGATATATTTTGCCACCTCACATTTTCTCACAGAATTAAAATGTCATTCTCCAGCCAGCTCTAGCCTGTACTACTTCACTAGAATAAAAATTGTTTAATATTGTAAAGATATATGTTTTCCTCTGGAAAATCTATATAAAACTTTCTGTAAAGTCCCTGCATTTCCTTCCATCTTTCTTCCTTTAAAAGTTCATTTGAAAGACTATCTGTCTCAAGTAATTTATTCCTTCTCTTTTTATAGTGTTTAGGCACCTCCAAACCTAGCATATTTATCCACACAGCCCTTCCTCAAAGAGGAAAAGGGAGCTCGAAAGCAGGTGCACAAAATACCTAGAAAGAAATTGCAATGGCTTGGTCCTGTTACGCTTTCACAACTAGCTGTTATGCAAACTATTGTTAATTATTTCCTTCTACATCCCCATCAGTCGGTCTCCATGCTGCTGTGATGTCTCTCTTTACATAGATTAGAAGCTATTCAAAAACAAAAAACAACAAAACCAGAAGGCTATGGATATCTCATTACAGCTTTTCACTACCCAAAGGGAGGGCTATAGAGGTGGAGCCAGACTCTTCTCGGATCCACAGAGCAAAAGGAAAAGAGGTCAAAAGGCCAGAAGTTACAAAAGGGGAAATTCCAACTGCACAGGAGGAAAGAAGATTTTGCAATGAGAAGCACTGGAAGAGGGGCCCAGAGAGTGTGTGGAACCTTTATCCTTAGAGACTTTCAAAATTCATCTGGACAATGCTCTGAACAACCACATCTAAGTTTTAATTTAGTGCTCTTTGTGCAAGGGGTTCAACTATTGTCGTGGTTTAACCCCAGCTGGCAACTAAGCCCCTCAAAGCCCCTCACTCCCTCCCTCCCTCCCAGTGGGATGGGGGAGAGAATGGGAAAGGTAACACTGAGAAAACTCAGGGGTCGAGATAAAGACAGTTCAATAAGTAAAGCAAAAGCCGTGCACGCAAGCAAAGCAAAACAAGGAATTCATTCGCCACTTCCCATGGGCAGGCAGGTGTTCAGCCATCTCCAGGACAGCCGGGCTCCATCATGGCTAACAGTTACTTGGGAAGACAAATGCCATCGCTCCAAATGTCCCCCCCCTTCCTTCTTCCCCCAGCTTTATACGCTGAGCACGATGTCATATGGTCTGGAATACCCCTTTGGTCAGTTGGGGTCAGCTGTCCTGGCTGTGTCCCCTCCCAGCTCCTTGTGCCCCCCCCCCGCCTACTCACTGGTGGGGTGGGGTGAGGTGAGAAGCAGAAAAGGCCTTGGCTCTGTGTAAGCACTGCTCTGCAGGAAGGAAAACATCCCTGTGTTATCAACACTGTTTCCATCACAAATCCAAAACATAGCTCATACTAGCTACTACGAAGAAAATTAACTCTATCTCAGCCAAAACTGTACAACACTGAGGTGTCTTCCAATCTAAATTGCACTATGATCCTTATGAGGACTCAGTGACCTGTGATGCCTACCTATAGTTGCCAATATGTATTCCTTAATCACGAGACATCATGCATGACCTTCAATGAATTTGTCTAATTCTCAGCCATGAATGACACTTATAAAATCATATGAAAAAAAGACTGGCTAATCCACTTGTGCATTTCAGGAAAACATCCATTTCCTGGGGAAGTATTTTGTGTAGGACACAAAGTTGCAGGACCAGCCATGGTGGAATAAGGATATACTGTTCAGAGATAGCAGGGTACATAGAGAAAACAACAGGTGGAATAAAGATGGTAGAGAAAGTGACCTGTGGACTATGGGGAGTTTGAATATCCTCAGAAAATAATTCATGGATGCCTAGACACAGATGTGTAGGTTTGCTCTTCCAGTTGGATAACACTACAGAGAAAGATAAATTATTTAGTCAGGAGAATTTGTAAGTGATTGAGATTTTATGAACATGAGTAATTAGAGAGTAGAAGACAAAGAGGATCCTGGGAATGCTTAGGGTCTGAATTTCTCTGGTTGATGGTATTCCAAAGTAAAAAAATGAATCATGTTTGGAATGAAACCCCATTCTTTGAACAAACATTTGTGAAGATACATCTAAAATAGCTTATCATTTGGTACTGTGCAAGTGTTAGTTTTGGGAGTCATCTGAAGTTAGAAAAAGCACTAATGTAAAAAAGAGCAGACACACTTCCATGTGGTTGCAAGCCTGCCTTTAATACAATTAAAGATGTACATTGTTGTTTTGTTAGAATATAAAAAAAATATCACTACCCATTTGATCTCTGATAGCTCTGAAATCAGTGTCTACAATATCTGTTTTACAATACATGATCTGCCATGATACTGAAAGGCACTATAACACTGAAGCATCAGCTAATAGCACTTAAAAAACATTTAATTACTAAACCACTACATTCATCTACTTGAATATATCATGTGAAACAAACTCTTTAGTGTTTCTTGAGTACTTAAAAATTTGCAGAGTACTTCTTGTGGTTAAACCCTGGTAGGCAGCTAAGCACCACACAACTGCTCACTCATTCCCTCTCAGTGAGATGGGAGAGAGAATCAGAAGGGTAAAAGTGAGAAACCTCACGGGTTGAGATAAAGACAGTTTACTAAGTAAAAAACACACACCACCACCCCAAAAAAAGAAAAACCCAGCACCAAACCCAAGAAAAACAAATGATGCAAAAAAACCCCAAACTCAGAACAATTGCTCATCACCAGCCAACAAATGCCCAGCCAGTCCCCAAGCAATAGCAGCCCCAGCAAACTTACCCCCCCATCTTTTATTGCTGAGCATGATGTCATATGGTATGGAGTATCCCTTTGATCAGTTGGGTTGTCCTGGCTATGTCCCCTCCCAACTTCATATGCCCCCCCAGCTTCCTTGCTGGCAGGCCAGAGTGAGAAATAGAAAAGGCCTTAACACTGTGTCGGCACTGTTCAGCAATAACTAAACCATCCCTGTGTTATCAACACTGTTTTCATCACAAATCCAAAACACAGCACCATATAAGCTACTATGAAGAAAATTAAGTCTAGCTCAGCCAAAACCAGTACAGTATTGCTCCAGAAAAGTCTGAGGCATGGCCATCTCAAAGTGCTGACTTCTTCATAGTTCAAGCACAGCCTGAAGGAGCAGTTTCAGAGTTGAGTTGGGTACTTTGTTCTATTGGTGCAATCGTAAGAAAAGTTGTTGTCTGTTCTCCTAAACATAGCTGTTATTTTTCTTCAGAGCCATCCTGACAAACTTTACTAGCTCTTTCAGAAAAACATTAAGAGCCACAGATCTGGGTTTTTTTCATCCTCTTTTTGTTTATGTTGTTGAAAGGGATTACAGCTATTTTGAAGGCTCTTTGGGCTTCTAGCCCATTCTGCCCTTAACCCAATTAATTTATAATTTTCTTTTTAAAGAAAACATTTTTGATTGCTCTTACCCTTTCCTAAAGGGTCAAGAGACCCGAGTGTGTAGCCTGGGCAGCGTGCATAGTATAATGAGAAACAGTATCTATTTGACATTCAGTGGTATTTGGCTTTTGTTTGTCTTATAAGTCTGTGTTTTCAAAAGTAAGCCTAAAATATTTTAGCTATTTTATACATGCTTTGTACTACCTGTTCTTGCTCTGTCTGGATTATTCCCAGTCATTAGCCCAAATAATGAAAAGCCATCTATGCTCTATGTTATTTTATTTACTGGGGTGAGAGGGAGCTGTGGAAATCCTCTAGGGATTTTTACTTCATAGAGAAATGAGAGGTGTCACTTAGGGTCTTAACGCTGAGTTTCCAGCAGATCTATGATTTTTACTGTGATAGATCAGATCTGAGGTAGAGTGAATTTTTTTATTTATGAGCTGACAGTACGTTATCACAATAAAAAGAAGAGAGGGTCTTACAAGGTCCTTTACAGCCTTTTCCTTGCGGAAAGGATAACTGAAATTTTGGAGGTTCTAAAAGCAGTAGGGTAAAAGTTTGTATCCATTTTCTGGATGCATTATTTTCTTCCAAGATGTACAGGGCTTTAAAGGTGGACAGTTGGGTGCTGCCTTCCCTATTGTTATAGAAAGCTTTCTCTGAAGTGATCTTTTTTTCTTGCTAGTCTTCTAGTCTTATCTGTTGATCTTGAGTCAGCAAAGGCCTTAAGTTTGTAAATGGCTCAGTGGCTTGTGAAGAACTAAGCAGAGCTTTCAGAGAGGGACTTGAGCACTTGCTTAAATGTCCCCCTGAACTGAAAGAGAAATGCTTCTAAAATTAAAATGACCTGATAGTCAGAGTGGAAGGGAAAGCAGGTGGAAAGAACTGCTAGCTTTTAGGCAACACTGGAGCTGGAAAACTGTTCCTTCATAACCATGTCATGCTCTGTAATTTATAGCTTTTGGGAGTCTTTTGTTAGTTTACATTATTGAAAGATGTGTCTGATTGTAATGCCAACTCTACTTTCCTCCCTAGGGCTAGGCAAAAGCATGTTGTATTAATTCACGTTTCTTTCTTCCAACATTGGAAAACAAAAATGTACAATTTACAGATTTCCAAGTAATCCTGTCTTTTGAAAGCATATGGAAAAATCATTAACTGTAGTTAAGGTCATTGTGCTAAAAGACCATGCTGTGTAATAGAGGTGATTACAAGCATCACCAGGAGGACATAAATAGCATTTCATGGGAGATAAGGGGGACAGGAAAGCTGGTGTTCTGTTTTACCATCTGTGGAAGGGGCCTAATGAGGAATGAATGTCGTCTGAGTGATACACTGGTATTTCTCCTCTCTGTTCAGCAGTATTGACTGGTGGCATTATGAAACAAATAGCATGGAGAAATTCTCTGCACCAGATGGCAAGCTTAGCTCCTGCAACTGGTATTTTAAAACAAAGCTGGAAAGAATCTCAAACTCTTTCCTGGTGCTAGTCTAAAACTCAAATAGTTTGAAAGTCATTATGATAGTATGGTGCCAATAAGGAGCAAGAGCTGACACCACAGTCCTGTAGGAATATTTGCAATAATAGAGGGGATACAAGATAGTTTAAGTAGTTGGGAGTTTAAGGGAATTGGATTTGGAGGTTGTACTTAGGAAAACACATGGGTGATATGAACAGCTAGTTCAATACTAGTGTATTATTTAACATGTACTCTAAATTAAGTTGGTTACGCTACAGCAAACCAATGCATTGGCATAGATAATGAACTAGCTCTTCATCTCATGCCCGTGATTTCCTAAGTACAACATCACTACAACCATATTTAACACATACTCTAGATTAAGTAGGTGTCTCTTGCTTCATCATACTGTCTTCTGAAGTTTTCTCAGTCAACCCATCAGCTGATATTGTGACTTCATTTCTAGCTGAACTTATTATCAGAAATGTAGATCCTAATATTTTAATCTTTTTACCCCCTTTTTTTTTGCCTCTGAAATGCTCCTACAGCCTATGACTCCTTTGGTGTCGATCATTGAGTCCAACTGTTACCCTAGCACTGCCAACTCCACCGCTAAACCATGTCCCTAAGCACCACAACTACACGTCTTTTAAATACCTCCAGGGATGGTGACTCCACTACTTCCCTGGGCAGCCTGTTCCAGTGCTTGACAACCCTTTCAGTGAATGAGTTTTTCCTAATATCCAATTTAAACCTCCCCTGGCACAACTTGAGGCCATTTCCTCTTATCCTGTCGCTTGTTGCTTGGGAGAAGAGACCAACCCCCGCCTCACTACAGCCTCCTGTCAGGGAGCTGTAGAGAGCGGTAACGTCTCCCCTCAGCCTCCTTCTCTCCAGGCTAAACAACCCCAGGTCCCTCAGACGCTCCTCATAAGACTTGTGCTCCAGACCCCTCACCACCTTCATTGCCCTTCTTTGGACACGTTCCAGCACCTCAATGTCATTCTTGTAGTGAGGGGCCCAAAACTGAACACTCTATTTGAGGTGCAGCCTCACCAGCGCCGAGTACAGGGGGACAATCGCTTCCCTGGTCCTGCTGGCCACGCTGTTTCTGATTCAGGCCAGGATGCCATTGGCCTTCTTGGCCACCTGGGCAATGAATCTTTTCCCACTATAACACTAATGCTGGCTGACATTTTGCAATGGTAGTCATTATTAATAATTAAGAATTAATGAAGCCCAAAATATTTCAAATCAAGCCTCAGTGTTCTGAAATGCTTATGTGCATTAACTTTTAGACTGAATGCAGTACATTTTCTTAAGGAAAAGACATATCTTTTCCAGAATGGGAACATCTAAAAATAAAGATATTCCACATCCCACCTTCCTAGCGGATGAGGGGAACTACAACAAACTACCAGTAATTAAGCCTGTAGCACATGTGCAAAGCAATCAGATTTTCCATTTTGTAGCGTATGGTCACATATCTATATCTGAAACTGCACAGAAAAATGTGTATCTATCATCACACCCAGTGAAATTGCATTTAATAATTAAAACTTGCCATCTTGCTCCAAGGTGTGCTGCATGCTAGTGCCTTCAGCTTACACGTGAAGTAAGGGAATCATAAGAATGACAACTTATTTTATTATGGCTCTTATTTCTGTTTAAAAGCTTTTGCTTCAACTGCACTCCCACCATTTCTTCTTTCTGCCCTTTGTGCAAGCTGAACTTCAGAACTGACTTTGATAGTTCGTATAGTTAAGGAGTGAGTGGCTGATTGTAATGTAGGTCAAGGATGATTAACTTCTTCACTTGTTTTTTGATGTTAATCACATTTCCAAGATTAGTTACCAGAGGTGATTATTAGCGAGTTTGTTAAAAAAAACAAACTTCTGCAGAGAATTAATAGCCTTATATATTTAAACAGCAGGGTTGCAGATCAAGGAACTTCAAGTCAGTTGTCAGCTCTACTACAGTATTATGGTAATGTGAAGTTGTTAACAAAATAAAATACACTGTATATACAAGCTTAGTGTAACTTATGTTCTTTCTGGAAGGAATGGTTGACTTACAGTAGTAAACCCCTTCTTCTGCCCTTCTATCTTGCATAGGGATTTACTAACTTAATGTAGTGAATTCCATACTCCATCCTCAAGAGCAGTGAATACTACTGGCTGTGCAGGTAATTTCTGACTTCAGAAGGGCTGAGCTATCCATCATTCTTCATGCTTACTGATGCATAGTGTACATTTCTGCTCCCTAGCCTCCAACTCTGATCTCTTGCTTTCATCCGCTCCTATTTCCTTCCTTGCACATTTCCTAAATAGTAGCTATGCGTAGTTCCAGTACCTCCCCACTCACTTTTGGTCTGGTTGATCTCTAGGAAGTTTTAATAGATCTGTTCATGGAACATCTGTGTCTCTGGGTGGTACTGGCAGGATCACACAATCAAGTTCTCTTTTGTACTGCTGGTTGCAGGCTGTTTGGGAATTTTAGATTAATTCTGCCTTTGCTATAGACTTCTTCAGGAAAGGGACTTCTACTATGTGCTCAGCATCAAGTCAAAAATTAATCAGTGAACTTAGTTGTTGCCTCAAGTTGCCACTGTACTATAAAACCATGTTCACACAATTATACTTTGAATTCACAATGTTTTACACAACCTGCTAGATGAGCAAAATTTAGCACAGATTTTAAATATCGTAGAGTTTTCCTTTTGGAAGGACGGACTTAATTTTCAAAAGGCAGAAGGCAACAATTGGGCCACTTTATGAGCCATAAGACGGTTGGTTATCCAGAACTTTAAAGAAATTTCAGCAATAGAAGATAAGATAAAATGCGAACTTAAGTAACTCTTCAAGAAGTAGAATACACTATAAATCATCTAAACTATCTGATAAATACATTGGCAAACTAGTCTGTATTGGTTGAGTTCCTCCTCTCCACTCCTCTCCCCGCCCTTGGTTTATTGCTTGTAGATGTGCCATGCCCCCCAAAAAATGGACAAAACATTGTCCTGTTTTTGATTCACAGTCCTTTTGAAGGAGTCAATAGACATAAGGAATATAGAGCCATTTCTTTGTTACTACCAAGGCTGTTTTGTTTACTAGTGTTATCATATATGTTTAATGCACTTCCAGATTTCTTATCATAACACTTTTCAGTTCAGACTAACAGCAGGTTTGGTTTCTGTTGCAGAGTATATGGTAAGAATAAGTGATCTTATTTGAAACTATTTCCTTATAGAAAGTGTTAAGGCTTAGAAATAATTCAGTCAGGCATCATATATGTCTTCTATTTTATAGCAGTGTTATTATCTGAGACTAAGACAGATGCAGTAGATAACGCTGCAATATTTAAACAAGTACTCAGTAGCTGAAATCAGGTAATGCTACTACTGTATAGAAAAGGGAGAAAATCTAAACGACTTGCAAATAAAACCAAACGCCTTCTCAGTAAGAGAACTGCCTTGCTTTTTCTCTATACAATTGAGCCAAAATACATTCAACAAGGCAACCCTCCTGGCATTTAAAAACAGAGCAGGTGACAAAGTATAAATTGGTTGATTATTTTCAATTAGCAAACAGTCACTAGGTGTCTTGAGCCAATTAAAAGGGAAAGAGTAGGCTGGTATACTCCTTATTCTGTAAGCTAGAAGATGGTTTAAGTTTCCATGCACTGCATATGAAAATTTGAAGAAGCGGTTTGGGTTATTTTTATTGTAGTAGAAACTCTGCTTTCTGTTTGAAACATAGTATGGGAGGAAAGCCTGGCCTTCACGAGGTGAGTGAACTGTAGTCAGGAACCAAAAAACAGTGAGAGGTTTTCTGCTAAGGGTGAGTGGGAAAGAGGTAGTGCAAGCTTGGCCTGGGACTTGACTTTTTATTTGGAATATAATGAATGTGACACAGTGGATCTGGCATTTATGAGGTGAGTGGTGGCTGAGATCCTCAAGAAGGAATGAGAAATTTCAGAAATGAATCAAAAAGGCTTTCTTGAAGGTAGCAGTACTTAAGAAAGTATGCAATAGAGTGACTTTTGTTTGTTGGTATGTCTTCTAATATTGAATTGGTTTTGGCTAGTATTCTGCTAGGCTGTGAACTGATTTTTTTTTTTTTTCTGTTTGAATGATTCTAGGCTGAGAAAAA
Source organism: Sagittarius serpentarius (assembly GCA_034782735.1). Lineage (NCBI taxonomy): Eukaryota > Metazoa > Chordata > Aves > Accipitriformes > Sagittariidae > Sagittarius > Sagittarius serpentarius. The sequence goes on from JAVKLA010000028.1 coordinate 10,056,400, forward strand.
AAAGTCCATCTTTCTCAGCATTAAATGTTTTTGAAGTTAAGGAAGAAATCTGAAGTCAATGGTTGTAAACTTCTAACTACTGCTGCCATACTCCTAAGACAGAATGCAAGCAAGTTTCATGAGTTTGTGCTTTTAGTTGTATACTCGCATGAAGAGCTAAATTTGCTGATGTCTGTGACTATAAAACACTTGTGCAAATAGTCTTACTAATTGACTACGTGTAGGTTTTCATAGATAAGTTCCGTCCAGTGCATGCTCTTAATCTGCTTTTTCTATATTCATGTACCCTGATGTCTAAACTTTATCTAAAGAAGTTCCCAGCTGGCTGTATCTGCTGTGCTATCAGTATGTTTAGAAATACACGATTTTAAATGGGAAACTAAGAATTAATTTCTACTAAATGGCTCCATGACTCTGAACAGATAGCTTGGATCTAGATCTAAAAAAGGACTTGTGCAACTACATACTCCCCAGTTGGCCTCACAGAGGCTAAGACATAGTGCTTAAGTGGATGAGTTTGGATATGTTTACTAGCACTTGGACCCTGTTGGTTGTGAGCTACCTTAGTGCAACTGGCAATCACAGAGCCAATATGTATGCTGAACCCTCTACGCCCTGTCACAGCAGGGTAGCTCCCACAGCTCTGTGCTCAACCCAGTGTATAGCAGTCCATCTCTAATGCTGACGGATGCATCCCTAAGGGAACCTGGTTTTAGGAAAATACACATTTATAGATTATTTATTGGAATATATGGAAATTTCTTAAACCCCTTGACTAAACTTCCTGTCATATCCACACATATTTGATGAAAAATTATTTAAATCAAAGAAAGCAATGACTGGTTTTTACTAGCCTACATGATAAAATAATGCACCTTTAAAAAAATGTAGTTGTGTGAATACGTTCCTGACATTGTGAAAATATGCTCAGTCCTACTGGAGAGCTGATGGAGTTGGTAGAGGTGGATGAGTAGTTCTCTAGGTTATCAGTAGCCGCAGCTGATGTTTCTTCTCTGCCTTGCCTACTCCACTGTCATTTCTACATGTGAAATGGCATACTACCACTTGAAACAGAAGAAACATTAGCTGTATTGGAGGATTAAACTATGTGGGAGATAACCCCCTCAAAGTGGCTATCGTTCTTTTACAACCCCATCTTTTTTTTTTATCACAGATTTAACTTCAGCTTATGTTGTGATACATTTCCATTACAAATTATCTACCCTCTTTAGTAAGAACAAACTTCAAGTGTTCTTGTTACACATTCTTCTAACACTTTATTTTCTGCAAGCTCATTTTCCCTTTGCTGTTCTTAAGCAAGTTGCTTTCATTCTTCTTCCTTTAACAACAGGTGAATCCAAGTTCTTGAGTATTACAAGTTTGTCCAAGAATTACTACTTGAGCTTTGTTTTTCAAAGCTTTAAAAGCTGTGGATTCCAAACACCACTCTGTTGTATTATTAGTTCTCAAGTCCCATGCTGCAAGAATGTATTCAAGGGCACACTGCATGTTGAAGCTCTTGCAAAAATTCATGCGTTAATGATTTGTGTGATTTGTCAATCACTTTAAGTAAACAAATCAAAGTCTGTTGTAAATAAATCATCCTAAAATTAGCAATTACTCCATGGTCTAGCAGTTGCAAAAGTGAGATAGTGTTCAGCAAAAACACAACTAGTGCGTTTGGGTGCAAATCACGAAGATGAGATAGATGCCTTGGTGCATTAACTAGAATCAGCAAGGCTTTGAACTTCAGGCTATTCACATAGCAATGCCGCCTAGTGTTGTAGCTAAAGCAGTCCATTAAGCAGTCTTTTGTAACTTGGAAATTAAGCCAGGCCTTTCCGTTCAATTGCTAGTGAACGGACAAGTGTGTAAGCTTAAGCCTTTACTCACCCTTCAATTTTATAGCTAGTAAACTAATACAGGACTATACTCAAATTTACTAGTAGCATTACTGCACAACATTCAAGACCATAAAGACCATCCAGCTTTAGTTTTGAAGTTTACATTTCCCAGTGACAAAGGTTCTTCCTGGTACGCGTAACCAAAAGTTCTGTCTCATTCATATTGAATATCAGTTGTCATCTGCAGCCTCTAACTGTATCTTTTAAATACTCAGATACAGCCTTGTGACTGGCACTTTTTGACTGCACTGTAAAAGCCGTTATGAAAAGTGTCTCTCCTAAAGTTTCTCTAATCATCCTTTACTGACTTGAAAATCCTTGCTTGTTGAAGTGCTCCTATATTAATATAGTTAAGACTAAACTTTCAATGCTTCTGCCAAATCAAAGTAGAACTTAATAGCACAAAGTTCTACCTTTCATCTGCTATCTACGGTGAAGGTGTGGTTTGGGGTTTTTTTTCCTTGCTTTAACAACTAAAGGCTCCTCATGTGGTTGGCTACCTTCATGGATAAATCACTATGTTTTGCACTGAAATCTTTCTCCAGTGATTCAGTGCTTATTGTATTGATCTTATTCTAGATTTGGTCACATTATGACAAATGGCAGGAACTGATGATGTTTCACTGTTCACGAGACTCTGCAGCATTTCCAGCTTTATTTCTAACAGTGCTTATGGCTTTTGTTAGTATTATCTGTTGGGGTTAACACACACTTCTCTTTTCATCATATTGCTGTTTTTAGGAGTGCTCTACACTGAGATACTGCAAGGCAACGACTGTCTCCTGGATCGTATATGGTCAACTTGAACACCAAGTGTTTAAGTTTTTATTTTACCTGCAGTGCTGGTCATGTTCTGAGGTATGTGTCCACCACCACATTATTGTGATGCTTTACTTTTACTCTTTCTTTGTTTGGAATTTTTTTCTTAAACAGCTTATGTGTGAATCCTTGTCAATACTTGCTATTTTTTTCTGTGTGTTAAAAATATTGCTCAGGTGGTAAATCAGCAATAGGAACTGCTTTTTGGAAGGGGCTTACGTACTTAAGCAGCTTTAGGCCTAGTTGGTTTAGCCCAAAAGTCAAGTGGAATGAACATATAATAATCTACACTGCTTCAGCAGAATCACACTGACACAGTTCTGTGGTATCAATCACTGCCTTGGGGAAAGGTGATTTGGAAGGTGCGGGAAGACACTTTAAATTTCAGAATTACTTATGTTTGCTGAGTCTGCAGTAGCAAAATATTGAGAGGTAAATTGAAAACTGAAGATCGTTCGGGGGGGGAGGGTAGGAAAGGAGCTGGCAGTTGTTAATCTATGACTTAATCTATGATTTAAGTAGTACTGTTGATCTGATTTTGTGTCCTGAGCTGTGAGAAATGATGCTAGAGTTATTCCTCTCTTTTTTCTCTGTTACTGTAACTGGAGGGCCAAAACTGGAGTTGCATTTTCTTATTTGTGCTGCTTCCTGCCAGCGTTCATGGATGTTGGATGTATGTTCTTTATTATTCTTTAAATTTCTACCTAGTCCTCACGGTTACATTATTTTAGGGACTGGTAACACCCTTTCATGGTTTTGCTTATGCTGAGAGGGGAGTGTGGGGGACAGAGTGGAGAGATGGTGGCTTCTAGTGCCGTTGTCCCGGTTTCAGCTGGGATAGAGTTAATTGTCTTCCTAGTAGCTGGTAAAGCGCTGTGTTTTGGGTTTAGGATGAGAAGAATGTTGATAACACCCGGATGTTTTCAGTTGTTGCTCAGTCGTGTTT